>CM018034.1:6366224-7068724 GCA_008638375.1 Nyssa sinensis
TACTGGGCAGAGATATTAGTTGTTCATATTGGCACACTGTAACATGCTTCCTGGTCCTCTAACACAGATGAATAACTGAATATCCTTCCAAAGATTTTACATGGCAATGATAGGGAAGTGAAAAACTACAAACCACTTGCACAATGTTACCCTAATACTTCCTACAAATGGATTTAACAGAGTAAATTTTAGCAGTTAAGTGCACTCACAGACATTAAAAGTTCAAAGTTCACATGACCAAAAAAAATTAATAAATAAAAAATGTATTTAACCAAACTAAAGAGCAAAGACAAGGATATTGTGGTCACAAGAATGAAATAAATATGAACAATCAGCTGTGTTGATTACCAGTGTGTAAATATGTAAACAAGTAATTTTTTGAAAATCCAAACAATTTTCTAGATACTTAAATATTGAGCGAAAGAAAATTTATCTGATATTAACAACTGGGAGTGGAATTCTATAATAATATATTAAGGAAGAATGCTATACTTGGATAGACATGAAATATCTACGACACTAGACGAGAACGCTTAAATTTGCGTGTAAGGAGAAGTGATGAGCCTCACAAAACAAAATCATGCAGCAAGACCAGCATTAGCAGATCCTCCAAGCACATGTTTCAACTATGACCAATTATTCAGAGTCCAAAATTGCAGGCCTGGACAAACTCCATATCATAGTCCACATACTTCGTCCAAAGTGGCCGAAATTGGTTCATTGCAATATCAAGCCACGGTTTCATATTCCCATTGAAATGCACAACTGCAGCATTGCGAATCTCATCCATGCTTATGCTAGGATTATAACCAAGCCCCAAAACATGCCAGGACTTCTCTAGTGGTTTTGTTGTGGAATAAAAAGTGATCAGTCCTGGAGGCAATGTCCCCAATTTCCACAAGGTCCGGTTCTCATTCTGCAAAAAATTCAGTATCGCAATTTAGTGATTACACAAAATCAAGAAGACAACAATTAGACAACTCTTATATAATGCAGAACTGAAAAAATACATAAACACATTGTAGTTTCTGGAGGGAAAGAACTTTCTTTCTGTGTATGGTTTATAAGGGCCCTCTGAAAGAAAAACCAGTCCCATATTGGCTTACCGTCATATGATTCATATCAAACTCCTCAATGAGATCAACAGAAGCCTTGGTATTGGTAGAGCATAACCCAACGGTTCATGAATTCAATACAGTTTGCAATGGAACAGAGTGCATAATTACTTCTCAATAAAAAATTAAAAAAAATGAACAGTGCATAAAAATCTAACATATCAGATATACTTGTATCAACTATCAACTTAAGCACATAAAGGTTAGAGATATTTGGGTGTGTTTAAAGTCCGTGAATCAAATACTTTGACAACATATTCAAAGTTATTACCGCTTAAGCTAAGAATAATCAAAGCAAGAGTAGTTTTCAGAAAAAACTAGTCTTACCAAATTCTGCCAGTAGTGATACTCTTCAGTACATTTTTCCCTTCTCCAAGCATCCAAATCAAAGAAGTTCATCCCGTAAGCCCATCCACATGCCTTTGGGTTAAACTTCTCTTTGATCAAAGGGTGTGAGAAATTCATGTACTGCGCATACCGATGGAATGACCCAAAACAAGTCTCTACAGCTCCATTCACCTTCCCATCCATATCTATCTTCCACAACCCCGTCAAATCCCTCTGGACAACCACATCATCATCCAGAAATAAAATTCTGTGCAATTTCGGGTACATTTCTGGTAAATAAAACCTCAGATGATTCAGCATGGACAAATACTTGGGGTTCCTGAATTTCATGTTGGTTGTGTCTTTAGTTGCGTTCTCAAGCGTATTCTCGAAGTAAAATTGCTGCAACTTTGCAGATTCAAGCTGTCGAAGCACTGGAACATACGAGGAATTCAAGAACTTATAGTCCTCCACTGCCTTCACCTCAATGTGAGCCCCATTATAATCCCTCGTCTTGAACATAACTTGCATTGCTCCAAGATTCATCTTATCAGTCACAACGTGGAACACGTGTTTCCACGGCTCTTTCGAGTTCTTTACAGCAGAATTCACCACAACAGACGCCGCAATCACATTATCGGAGAAAATCGCATAGTGGTAAAGCTTCGGATCCTTCAATTCCGGCGGCGTTTGCTTCCCTTCATCGGAGTATTTATCCGGATGCGCAATTCTCTCTTCCATCAATCTCATTGCGAGGCAATGCAAGCTCTTCGGAATGGATTTTGCCGCAATTAAACTTGAGAACGCCCCTTGCTTCTTCGCCTTCGTTAACTGCTCATTTACAGCAAATATTGTATCCTTCAATTTTCTGAATCTTGAGCTGGTTATCGAAAGACTCCTTCGCCTCCCCGACCACTTGTCTCGTGACTTTGATTCGTTCTTTAACCTCCTTCTCCAACTGCCGAAGTACCGATTCATCAATCAAGTTCTCCTCCGAGTTAATAGCGCATGGTATGAAGGTTTTGAGAGGCAGATCTGTATAGTTGCGAGAAAGATCAGCGAAAATCCTAACGAGTTTGGAGTTCTCGAGCTTGAGCTTCCGGGCATACGAGGCGTAAGCGAGAACAAGAGATCGGTGATCGTCGGCTTGCTTTCGGATCTGAACGAGTCTCGGCTTCAACGGATCGGATTTGAGTGCAAGGATGGACCTTCTGATTGATCCAACTCCATACGAATCATAAGAAAAACCCTAATTCAAAAGAAAACACAGTAAATACACATGCATACACAGAAATTATGTTAAATTAGTTTGTGCGCGCGTGAGAGATAGAGAGAGAGAGAGGAACAAGTGAAATGAGTATATATTGTGAGTTTAGAGAAGGTTTTGATAACTTACGAGGTTGAGATCGGAGGGGTTGGTGGAGTAAGTGAGGAGGAGAGACAGGGTTAAGAAGAGGAAGACGGCGACAGTGATGGCGGCAGCGAAAAGTTTGAAAGTGAAGGCCGGGGCTCGTATCGCTCCGCCGGCAAATCCATTGTTCCGGTCGGAGAGTGACGCCCGAGAGCTTCGAAGCGCTGCGTTTGCCATTTTCACGTGCTCGTTAGAGAGCGGTCTCACCGGCTTGATCCAGAACTATATCGAAACGGAGACGTGTATGCAGGGAACGCGGGGATCGCAGGTGACGGTGGAACTGTACGTAACTCTTGATTCTGACGAATCAGTGGTCCATTCTCATTTAATGGTCCCCTCCGTGTTCCAGTGAAACTCAGCTAATCTAGGGCTGTCAAACACTTCATTTAATTTAAATTTTTTGTTCAAAAATTATTTATTGTTTTTACCAGTGTACAAGTATATTCAGACTATATAAGTGAAAATTTTCTAAGTTTTTGCTTTTAATTTACAATGAATTAATTCTTTTATAATTAAGAGTATTAAGTTATGGTAACAGATAGATATAATAAAATGTTTAGTCTTGTCGGATTTTCATCTCAGTTTCAGTTAAGTCTCAGTTTGTTTTTAAATTATTTCTACTAGTGACTTCAATTTTTATTTAAATTTACACTTCAATTTAAATAAAATCTCATTTAAGTTTGATATTTTTTAGCAGTTCATGAATAGTTTGTAACTAAAATAAAATTGATTCTATGAATAATATTTTGTAAATTTTAGATTAAGTTTAAGTAAAAATGAATTCGGTATAAGTTTAAGTCTATTACTGAATAAATTTTTCTAAAGATTTTCACTTAAGTTTAAATTTGAATTTAAATTTGATTAATTGCTGGAGATACTCTTAATGAAATAAGTTTGACGAGAAAATAAACGAAGTAGAGATGAAGATACAAGAAATATTAAAACCCGACATGAATTCAAGATAATATCATGTCCCAATTATATATTCAAAATACATAAATTTCTCTCAATACTTTAATAATTTATTAAATCTTCTCACATATATAAATTTAAATATATCTATAATATATGTATATCTATATTATTTGTATATTTATATAACTATAGATTTGTATTTTTAAATAATTTTAATTAATTAATTTTAATTTTTAAAGGATAAAAAATTAATTTTTAAATGGAATGAGATGGATACAGAATTTGGATAATGGGAATTGAAACGTAAAAAAATAAGATGACACGTAAAAATTGTCACACTACATTATCAACAAAACAAAAAAAACTATCTTTATATAAAAGATTATCACACGATACGATAGACAGTCTCGTAAAATAATTTCTCTACGTGTTAGACTCTTTTGTATGATATAAATGCATTTATAGTCTTAAGACTCAAATTTATTAATTTGTATCGTATGAAAAACTGCCGCCTAAACTCAGCCTCACAGAGTGGGAAAAAAGTCAAGAGTGGTAGTAATGCCCAGGAATCAATTACCCAGAAATTTCCTCAAAGGGACTGCTTCGGCCCAACTATAACCCATTGACCTCAACAAAATGTACGAGTCTCAAGATTTTCAAGACTAAGTCCATTGGGATAAAATCCAGTATTTTATAATTAATATTTAATAAATTAATAATATTAAATAATTAATATATTTTTAAAAAAATTAACTTAATTTATGATATATAATTAATAAATTTTTTAGATTTTTTTTTATAATATTAAGCGTTAATTACATTTTAGTATCTTATAATTTTGTTTTGATTTCAAATAAAACCACCGATTATTAATTGTAACAATTTAATTTTTGAATTTTATTTTAATCGAGATTAAATATAAATGGTTGTTAACGAGCATCTCAAATTTTTAATAGTAGTTGTTTACACATTAAAATTATAAGATCTTATTTGAAACTTGTATAAAATTATAAAATTTTATTTAAAACTTGTATTCAATTACAATATATTATTTTAAAATTCATATAAAATTACAATGTACTAAAATGTAATTAATTTGAGGTAGCAATTAGTCTCAATTGAAACGAAATTAAAAATTAAGGAACTTAATTATTACAATTTATAATAAAAAATCTTATTTAAAATCGGCACAAAACTTCATAGTACTAAAATGTATATAAAATAGTTATATATATATATATATTCTATTTATGACATATTTTGACAATTATATTTATTGGTTCAATAATATTAAAATCTAAAATATTAAAAATAAAAAAATTATGACATTAGAAAGTAATTAGTTACTTAAAAAAGATATTAGGAATTATGCTTTTAGAAAAAAATTATTTTAAATGTGTGTGCGTGCAACATTAGACTTGAAATTTAACTTATCTTGTGAAAATAGAAATTTTAACTATATCATCTCGACATGTTTTCATATTTTAAGTTATAGTATTGTTTGTATTTTTTTATAAAAAATAAAATGTTATTAAAAAATTACATATAATTTTTTTTTAGTTATCAAGAATTATTTAAATATAAAAAATGTTTATTAGTTTAAAAAATTATAAAAAAATTTAATAATTAATAAATTTTTAATCACTTCAAGAAAAATTGACTGTACGTGTACAATGATCCATTAAATTTATCACGATCAAAACGAACTTAGAAAACTACAAGCATACAAGGAATTGAACCATGGATATAAAGGTGAGCCCATCATTTCTAAACTCGTCAACTCAGAAGCTTCTCTCTCTCTCTCTCTCTCTCTCTCCAAGACTGCCAATTTTCAGAGCTTGCCATATTCAAGAAAAGTAGATCCTTGAGGTCTCGGTGGTAAAGGAGACACAACGAAGCTGAACTCAGAAAATAAATGCATGTGGTTCAGAAGAACGAAATCAAGAGGAAACTATCGAAAGTGTGAAGACTCAACAGGAAACGAAATATGGATACTACTTTGCCACCCAAGAAACGAAATACTACTTTGCCACCCAAGAAACGAAAACTTCTCCTTATAATACAAGATGGTGATCAGACCAGCAATGATGTAACGTCAGAATCAAAACCCAGGTAACCATTTGTTCTTGACCCACGATACTGATCTTCTTTTGGGTTTTCTTTGAATATATATATATATATATATATATATATATTGTATTCATTCTTTGTGTGTGTGTGTGTGTGTATGTATATCTTACACAAACTGCTACTAATTCGGTTTCACGACAAGAACAAAAATGAAACTTCGAATGTAATAAATTCGTTAGAAATTATCGATTTTCTTTCTGATTCCTTGTTCTCTCACTAACCAAACAGACACCAGGGTTTAATCTTCTTGAATGTTTCATATATTTTTAGTTTTCCCTCCCATGGACATGGTGTAAAGTGTCATTAATGCATTGATTAGCTGAACCTACAAAAGGCAGTGTTAAAATGATCGTAGATTTAGGGTTTCCTTTCAAGAATCATTCTTGATTCTTTCATATATATATATATATATATTTACATGTGCATATAAAATATATTGCTCTGTATATGTGGTTGCATGCATGCGAAAGAATGGAATGGAACTCTTGATAATATATAGACACATGCAAATGAAAGATTGTAGATTTTCATTCCTGTTCTTTAGTTTCTGATCAGCAAGCAGACACATGAGCACCACGGTTATCATCTTGTAGATATTCCCAGTTTAATTGATTTTAATAAGATAGTCTATGCATGGTTGCATACTTTGGGAATCAGTAGAAATCTTGACAGCAATTTGTTCACTTCACGGAGGAGATACACACTTTTAAACTTTCATTTCTCTTTACTCAAAACACTAGTGCCTTTTTTTTTTTATTCACTCTCAACTTAATTACTCACCTCTATTTTCTTACACTTCTCCTCTTTAATTTTCCTTTCACCTCCACAAACCTTACACTTTTAAGTTATATGGGTATTTATAGTTTCTTACAAATATATCCATCAAATTACATACGGGTCAATACAATATTTAATATGACGACTTATTCAAGACGTCTTTCAAATTTAATCACACACAAGATACTTAAAATATTTAGTACATTAATTCAAGCGGAAAGCCAAGAAATTTTTTTTGGAGGGGTGGCTAAAAAGTTTGGAAGAAATTTTAGTGAAAAAATTTATGATTAGGCCAAAATTTTGAAATGATAAACCAAAAAAATTAAGTTACAAATTTAGGATTATATTGAAATTTTTAGGTAAAAATTGAGAAATAAAAAATAAAAATTGAGTTAGACTAATTTAAAAATTATCAAAATTTCACATGTATAGCTCATGTCAGCCACCACTTAGTTCCGCCCTTACCTGAACTGCCTAGAAGATGACATTGTAAGAAAAATTTCTTGAACGGACTAGACCACTGTTGTGGCCGTACAACCAACCAATGGGTATTATGCAATGTGTATAACACACATGATATTGTGCTATTAAAAGATATTCGATCTTGCAATGGTTGGTTGCATTCAAAGGAGTGAATGAAATTTGAAATCAAATGAGAAAAAAAATGAAAGACTACAAATTTTGTTCTCTCTTTTTCGCAGCAACCAAACACAGAAAGAATGAACTAGGAAAATCAGTGATCATCGAGCTATATGATCGTTTCTTTTCCCCATTATCCTTTTTTTATTAACATGATATTATATATACCAAGTAATGTCATGAGTACTGGGTGGCTGTTCTTCAGCTAAGATCTATTGGGTTCCATCAGATTGGCCTAATTTTAGTTCTTCCCATTGCAGACACTCATCTGAGAAGGTCGAGGACAACAAGGAGCAGGAGCAACAAGGCAAAGACACATCTGTTGTCTTGGAAATTCCAGAATGGGCTCTGAAAAGGAGGAGAGGCACTACAATCCGTTTGGGAAAACTTCTCTTTAAGAAGAAATTAACTTTGAGCGATGCCACTGGAAGTTTTCTACACATTCCAAACAATTTTGCAAAGGCCCTCCGTTGTGACATTGTATGGAATAATGTCAAACAAGGAGCTCCCAAGAAACACGAGCTGAAATTCACTGACAAAGAAAATAGAGAAAGGGAGATGGAATTTACATACTACCAAATCAACAGGACATATGCGCTTGTAAGAGGCTGGAAGGAGTATGTGCAGGATCACAACCTGGAACAAAATGATGTTGTTTACATTTACAAGTTTCAGAACCACAAAGAGAATCACTACTTTATCACACATGAAAAAGCAGCGAGCCGGAAAAGTAATGGCGGCAGCGGCAAAGAAACTCTTGGTGGCAGCAAGGAACAAAGTCATAATGGTAGCCGCAAGGGCAAAGAAACCATTTCTGGGAAGTGATATTCATATTAATCAATGGCTGTGGCTGCTCTGTAGATTCATAATATCAGAAGAAGGGAAGGTTTAAATATATACACAAATACACATGAGTTTCTGAATAGAAATAATTGGTGAGATTACCAACTGCGATTTTTCCATATATATACTGATCTGGTCCAATATTAGACAGTGATATGTCAAAAACTTTGTTGTTATTTTTTAGCCAAATGAAATCAAAATGACCATGTGATCAAACGCAGGATACATTGAGTTCAAATTTGGCGTTTAAGCAAACGCACACTGAACCAATATTTCTTTTGCCTCGTCTATAGAATTTATGTTAGCATATGTATTCTCATTCAGTGATTAGCTCCATATACTCTGCAGAATTTAAAATTGGGGAAAATTTCCCTTTCACTTTGGCATGTATTTATCATGGATTGTGTTGATACTTTGTATTTAAGACTAAGAAAAACTAGGTCTTATCAAGAGTAGTGTGCATACATATACACATATGTATGTGTCACTCTTAAGTCTAACTGCCGAAGCACTGATTCATTAATTAATCAAGTTCTCCCCGGAGTTAAATAGCGCATGGTATGAAGGTTTTGAGAGCAGATCAGTATAGTTTTTTATAGGTGATTGAGCGGATCAGCGAAAATCCTAACGAGCTTGAGCTTCGGGCATACGAGGCGTAAGCGAGAACAAGCGATCGGTGATCGTCGGCTTGCTTTCTGATCCGAACGAGTCTCGGCTTCAACGGATCAGATTTGAGTGCAAGGATGGAACTTCGGATTGATCCAACTCCATGCAAATCATAAGAGAAACCCTAATTCAAAAGACAATAAATCCCCATGCAAACACAGAAATTATGTTAAATTAGTGTGTGCGCGCGTGAGAGAGAGGAACAAGTGAAATGAGCGCAACTGTATAAATTTTGAGTTTAGAGAAGGTTTTGATGACTTAGGAGGTCGAGATTGGACTTTGAAGGGGTTGGTGGAGACAGGGTGAAGAAGAGGAAGACGGGGACTGTGATGGCGGAAGAATTTGAAGGTGAATGCAGGGGCTGTAACATCTCCGCCAGCGAATCCATTGCTCCTGTCGTCGGGGAGTGACGTCCGAGAGCTTCGAAGAGTCTCGTTTGCCATTTTAATTTTAATTTTAATTTTTTTTTTATTAGATAAAAAAAATTACTTTATTGTTTTATAAGTGTAGAAATATATTTAGTTCGGGAAATTTATAAAATAAAATATAAATTATCTAAATTTTGTATTAGTAAAAAATTATCTAAATTTTGTTAGATTCTGAGATGAATTATTTGATTCATATATATATATATATATATTTATATTTATAATTTAACGTGTTAAATAAATTTTAAAAATAGTTTGTTTATTAATTTTTTTATGTTTTAATTCGTTTATAAAACAAATGAATTTTTTTACAAAGTTTCAAATCTCATAAAACCTAACTCCATTTAGGATATCTATGAATATATATATATATATATATATATTAGATTTATTCATGCGATTAAAAATTGAAGTTTGTGAAATTGATTTTGTAATATTTAAAAAAATAATACAAACATTTTTATATTAAATTCATATTATGTTAAAAATTGATACCCTAAATTCAAACTCGTCGACTCGCAATAATCTCGATGAATCTCTGAAATGCCAAGGCTGTGAATCCTGTGATTAATTAAGCCTGAGTATCTGAATTCATTTTGCAGATATTACCCAGAGATTTTGCCGAAGGGACTAATCAGGCCCAACTATAAACCCAGCCCATTTAAACCTGTGGGCTTATAACCCATCGAGTTCAATAAATGGCGCGACACTATCAAGTCTGAGCCCATTTGGAAGGCGAAATCAGACACCATCGTGGACAAGTGATCCATTAACACAACCAAAATGAACTCAGATAATTATAAGTTTATTAAAAGAGTAAATTATTATACTGAGTTTTTTTTAAGTTTCCAACAAATTACATTATTACTTCAGTTAAATTTTTACTTCGAAATGATAAAACTGTCATTTTAAAGTTTTTTTTTCTCAACTTTTTATTTTTAAATAAATATTAATTAAAACTTAATTTTTTTTATATATAAAATAAAAAATTAATTCTTTAAAAAAAATAAGTAATCTTTTAAAAATTGTAATAAGAAAAAAAACATAAAATTAACTGAAAAAAATATTTATAATTTATTAGTAAAAATAAAAAAATTCAGAAAGAGTTACTGTGATTATATAAAACATAAGAAAAAATAAGTATAATTTACCCAATAAACAATTATTATTGGAAATGAGTTTAATTACCCAATAAAAGGAATCAGAGGAGAGGTACTCATTTCTAACTCAACTCAGAAGCTATAATCTCATATATATATATATATATATACACACACAAAATATATGCAGTATAAATATTAATTTTTTTTTTTTTTTTTTTAAAATGAGAATTCAATTCTCAAGTTAGTTCAATTTAACTGAATTTTAAATTGAAATTGAACTGATTAAATCAGTTCTAGAACTGAACTTGCCCAACCCATTGAGGTCGGATTCAAGTCGGTTCTACCGTTCTTTGCTTTTTTGTACACCCCTAATTGCTACAACCGGAATTAAGAGCAACGGTGGTCTGAAAAAGGCCAAAAAATGAACATAAAATTAATTCCACGGGCACTTGGAATACAACACAACAAAACCTACTTAAAAAATTATCTACTATCCACCTGTAACTCACCAAAAAAAAGAACGGCGTTGGGATTTTTTTGGGGGGGGGGGGGGGGGGGGGGGCACAGGAAAGTTGGGAGAATGATGAAAGTTCCAGACAGTTCATTCACTAGATAAGAAGCTATCCACCTAACCAAGAAAATCACTTCACTCACTCACCAACCACCATCTAAACTATGGTTTGTCAAGCACTGGCAGATACCCGTGGTGCCATTGTTTTGGCCGTTCCGTTAGCCATCCCACCAGCACGGTTCATGCGGCCACCATTGTTGCCCGTGTTATCAGCCCTCTGATATCCATCCCCTCCACGATTTGAGAATCCTCCTCGATTGCTACCCCTGTTGCCAAACTCATTCCTGCCATTAAAATCACCCCGGCTATAGCCTCTGTTGCCTCCATAGTATCCACGTCCTCTGGCTCCGTCACTCCTGAAACTGGACCCTCTTCCATTTGGCAACCGACCCCTATTGGTGTTCACTGCAGGACAGGAGTAGCCATCAATTTATGAGTAGAAATTAGAAAGGCTGATATAACTCCAGCCTCTAGATCAGGCATAAGAAATTGAATTTTATTAGGAAAAATAGGTTTCCAGCAGAAAAAAAGAGGAGCCATCATTTTAGGAGAAGAGATTAGGATGGGCTGGGATAAGTCCACCATCTGGTATCGAATTGAATTCTCTTAACAAAGCACAGTTTCCTGTAAGAACTGCAACCAGGTTGGCGGTAGGATCACCGAATCCCCTTTCCCAGACCATCAGTTTGATAAGATAGGTCTGGTAAGCACTGTTCTGTGGAATAAACGATACATCCCCCATCCTACAGGAGGAGATTGCAGCCAAACATGTTCCACGTCTTCGCTACATTACAAAGGCCTTTTTTCTTCTTTTCGTTTTTTTTTTTGTGTTCTATACACAGCCATTCATTTTGAAACATGTTCCTTGATTTTCTACACCATGCATCACCAAGGCTTTTATCTTTCATTTTTTATTGGTATACATATATTTTGGATAACAAAATCTTATGTTAAGAGTACTGTTCCACCATAAAAACAAAACTTGCCTCGGGAATTAGTAGACCTTTTCTCCTCAACATATGCTTGCCATCCACCGATTGTAATGGGTGAAGCCTGAAAATAAAAAATAGAAAAGGAAATATGACACGTCAAAAAACAGAGACGGAGATGGAGAGTAAATTACTTAACATAGTATTTCTGAAAACATTACTTAAACATAGAATCACTGAAAACATAGAAGGTTAATAAAAGTAATATTACGTCAAAGACTCAAAAATACTCATGGTAAATAAGGAAGTAAATGGGGACAGCATTAGGTTGCAGCTTCAGAATGCAATGACAAACGAGACAATCCCAACTCTTGAGTGGATAACTTTGCAAACAGAAATTTGGACATGGAAAATAATTTACAAACTAAACCACTTAATGTTTGGGTGAAACATAAAATCACCATCAAATGAAAAATAGGTGGAATGGCAATAGTGAGTTTGGATGAGATACCCTCATCCGCAAATGAGAGTAACCAACCCTGAGACCACAACGAATTTCAGCCATCCTACCCATTCCCATGAAATCACAAAAGAGTAATTCTATCTCTAGAAAAGAATAAATCAACAAATCCCATTAACAATTCTTTTACTACAAAATCTGATTAGAAAACCAAGCAAGAAAAAAAGTTGGGAAATGCCATAACCTAATTGAACATGAGGAGAAATTCAACCCATAACGTTAGGGTATAAATCTATAGACGAAGTTAATCTAACAAAGAAAAAAGAACTTGGAAGATAAAATGAAACCCATAAATTTATAGAATAATAATAAAAACAAAAACCAAAAACCAAAATCCAAAAAACAAATTTAGACTCATTTGAATATTAAAGAAGCCATAAAAATCTTAAATGAAGCGATGTCAAGATAACCCTAGATCTGTTATGGCCACAAGACAAAAAGACAAGTAACTGGCAAAATGAGATGAAAGAAGTCTGAAAAGAATCCCAACGTTCAACATCAGCAACCCTAAACCCTGTCCTGCCAAAAACAGTAGTCTAGTTTTCTATTGCTTCCCATAACAGCTCCTACCCCAAAATGCAACTCCATAAACCCCTCACAAAAGGGGTGGAGTGGGACAGGTTACCTGATTTTCAATGGTGAAAAGTAGCAGTCACAGCAGTCAACAACAGTGGCAGTGGCAGTAGGGCAATGATGGTGGTAGTGAAAA
Organism: Nyssa sinensis; assembly: GCA_008638375.1. Lineage (NCBI taxonomy): Eukaryota > Viridiplantae > Streptophyta > Magnoliopsida > Cornales > Nyssaceae > Nyssa > Nyssa sinensis. Next base: position 6,379,308 of record CM018034.1, read on the forward strand.
ACAGTGTTGAAATTGATGACACTTATGGTAGTAATGGTAGCAGTGACAATGATAGTGAAGATGTTACCATTTTCTTTTTCTTTGATAAGTATGATTGTATTAAAAGCGCTTGAGGGAGGCGAACCCGTGTACAAAAAGGAAGTGGCACAAAAATTAAAGCCTAAGACCTCGCAAAAAATTAACAAAAGTATTTACATGAGAAGGGTACAACTCTACAACCCATAAGAATAAGATTTTCAAAAAATTATCTTTCAATCTATAAGTATGCAACTCAATCCCTTCAAATACCCTTATATTTCTCTCCTTCCACAAAAACCACAAAAGACAGAGAAGGGTCATTCCCCACACATTCCTACATCCTTTCGAACATGGTTCCCTCGCCAACAAGCAAGAGGTCCTTACTTTATATGGCATAATCCACGAGCACCCAAACAAATGAGAAGAGTAAACGCCAACAATCATAAGCCACCTCACAATGAAGAAAAAGATGCCTCATTGTCTCTTCATCTCTTTTGCACATGTAGCATCTAGTCACCAGATTATAACCCTGTCCTTCAAATTATCCATTATAAGGATTGCCTCCCAAAGGGCCTCCACAGTTTGAGGATAAGATCCAAGGTCTTGAGTTTGAGTCTCCCAAAGGGGGTCACTGGAGATTTACCGGTCGTTAACTTCAGAGCCTCCAAGGATTAGTTTTCGAATGTCCAAATACGAGTTAACTCGGGCCCAATTGGGCTGGGCTGGATGGGAAATACCTTGGATTATCACAAAAAAAAAGGATTGCCTCCCATGCAAGACACCAAGCCAAAAAAGCCACCTTGACCGGGACACCGAAACGCCAAATAGATCTATACAGGAAGAACACAATCCACCTCACCACCAAGGCCCTATAAAAGGATTTCACTGTGAACTTCCCCGAACAACACTACACCTCTGTAAGGTGGTTAGCAAACTCACTATCTCCCAATAGCAAACTTTCCTCAAAGAAGGAGAGCACACAACCTCCTCAAGCCATAAAGATTTTTAAATCTCCAACGTATAACCAATTTCTTATTTTATTTTTGGGTAAGCCTCAACCAAATATGAATTCTGCAAGGATTTGAAGCCATCAAATGCAGTCCATGTGTCCAACTGCAACTCTTAATATCCACCCCATATCCAAGAATGAAATTTCAATTATAAAATGGACACTTTATATCTGAAAGAAATAAGTGTTAATTTAAACTACCACATATAAAATTTAAAGTAAATAGGATAGAAGATGGAAAAGTACAGTCATCATCATTACCAACACTGCTGCAGCCACCGCCGCCACCCTAGTCATTTTCATACACAATTCATACATGAAAACAAAATATATACGTAACAGTCATACAACATTAACATGGCATGCATGATAAAACTACAATTAACATGAGAACAACTAAACAGAAAAATATTGATAACACATGTATCAGTGATATCACATTCATCAGGTAAGCCAATGTAAAACTAGACAACTGATAATAATTAAAAGTATAATACTTTGATAGAAAATTACAAATTGCATAAAAATACAGGTCTTGGTTGTAAACATACTACATATAAAACATAAGGTGTTTAGGAATATGCAGTCAGCTGAAACTTGGATGCAGGAAGCACATCTGAATCCTGATCTGTCAAACAATGAAACAAACCTAGTTTTGAGTGATGCAGGCCATTATGAGCCATACATGATGTTTAGTGACGATTTATTTGGTAAAAGAAATTTTTGTTTAGAATTGATGAATGCGTTAAAAGCTTAATTACCAAACATCCTGCCAAAACTATTAAAAATTTTCAGAAACACCAAACTAAAAAAGTGAATTCCGTCAAGCTTATATGTCCCACTTTTACGACCAATATCCAACAATTTGAGAATTTTATACAAGCGTTTCGAATTCAAATATATTCACAAAGAATAGACATGTTTCACATAATTTCAATGACTACAACATGCTTCTTATCAGAGCCGTCAATGCTTTCCACCACTAAAATTTGTTCTCAAAATATCAACAATCATCCAGGCATGCTTGGCAAACTACTTTTGTCATGAATAGTATCTGGAGTTTTCCATGGTAGCTCTGTTTCTTATTTCCTAACTAAAACATAAATTAATGTCAATCTACATTGCAAAGCTATTCACCATGATTTCCAACACCAAACTGGTTACCAAGAAAAACACCACGTGTTATGTAGAGTTGGGCAGAACAAAATACAAACAGTACCAATCAATAACCACAAAAGTCATGCCAACTCAAGAGTAGGTTACGGTGTAAATAAAATGAATAATATTATGACACTAAAAATAGTATTTATATCTTTCATAGAATCAGAGATGACAAAATCCAACATTAGGCTTAAAATGAACCCAGGAATAAAATACCACTAAAAAGCATTTATCAAGTCTCAAAGAATGGATGTATCACAATCAATATTAATAACAAGGCTTGGATAAATTGAGGAAGTCTTAGTTGAACATTGTTAAGCGTTGCCAGAGATGTTGATGTGTATTTTAGAGTCAAACTATTGCAAACAAAATGGATGTTTATGTTGACAAATATGTGGCATGCCTTGTGAAAAAAAAAAGTGCATCATTGTATATAAAGAGAAAAATCGGATATATTCTGTGAAGCATTCAACAGTTGTCCCTTTTTTATTATTTTTTTTCACCACCTCAAATTTTTGTATACTTTTTGGGCATGAGATTACTTAAATTTATATCTCATGTCATTTGCTTTTTGTTCCTTTTTTTTTTTTTTTGTATTGAGCACTTCATGTCAATATCTATTGCAATAATAGGGTGTTCCTCACTTCAAGTGGGCTGGGTCCAAGTTGAGGCCATTAGCATTTTATTTTGTTTCATTTTTCTGGCACAATAAAGTTGGCAGTCATTTCCCAACAGGAATAATAAAAAAGAATGTTGAAAACTCAACTCCAAGTTGAGGGGCATTGTCATTTTTTTTTTTTTACTTTTTTATTTGGCCTATTTCATCAGACATCAGATTCACTCAACCCAGACTCGTGCATTCAAAATTCAAAAATATTGATAATGTTTTCAAGATAAAAAAGTTCCCAAATATTGATCAATCATGCATCTCATATTCAACATTATGCTTTACGAGAGAAATCCAAAATTAAAGGTTGCTAAACACTTTAATAACTTCCCTGAACTAGATTTCATGGGATTTACACCCACACAACAGCAATGTGACTCCAAATATCAGACTAAGGAATTTCTAACCACAGCCAATATGCCCGTCTCATGTAAATTAAACATACATAGGCAACACTCCTGGGATAACCAAGCCCATTGACTTGTGACACGTATTTACAACCTAAAACAGGCCAAAAACTTCAAAGATATATGGGTGTGCGCATGGGTTTGTGACAAAAGAAACTGAGATGGAAAGAGAACAGATTTTCATGTTCCAATAATCATTTTTCATGGTGAAAAGTCTGCATGCATAACAGAAAATATCATAAGGAGTAACCGACAGAAGGCTGAAAATATGAGCTTAGTTGAATTAAAGCAATGCTTCAGAATTATGTAAGTTTTATTATATTCCATCATGCACAAGAAAAATCAAAGATTTGAGAAATAAATTACTCATTCATTTTAACACACGACACAAACTAATGTTTAAGTAAACAATAAACTGATGTATACCTCAATTGCTTGTTGCACGGCACTTGCCACCTCAAATTCCACAAAGCCAAAGCAGAATCCCTGTTGCTGCAACATAAAACCCATAAATAGCCAACAATGAAGAACAAAAGTGAACCAAATAAAAGACTCAATTGATGCATACTCTATTGCTCCTAACTTGAATGCCACCACTCTTAATAGGTCCAAATCTCTTGAACTCATCCTCAAGAAGGTCAGTGCTGGCATTCATGGGCAAACCCTTAATATAGATTGAGTAACTATCACCTGTCCAAAACAATATAAATAAATAGATGAATTAATAAAAGATAAATAAAAAGCTCGCCACAATTAAGTTATGAAACAAAATAACATAATTATAGCTGCATGCCTTCCCCCTCTTGGTTGTTCCCATTTTCAAGAACATCTGAACTGGAAACTGGTGTCTCGGCCACTGAGACTGGAGGAGGTGCACTGTTCACTTGCTCTTGGTTCTTTGGTACAGATCTCCAAGGAACAGGAACAGGAGCAGGAGCAGGAGATGAGAAAGGTACAGCACTCTCTTTCATGTCCATCACCTGAATCGACACAAAAAAAGTTGTTCAGCTATTTGGCATCTCAATGGATGTACAAAAAAGCAACACCAAACAGATAAAAGACATCATTACTCTAAACTAAATACCCATACATACATGTAGAGATTGCCAAGGTGTAACATACTAATATGCCACTATTACTAAGGTAAATTATTCCAGCAAGTTATTCTAAAAAAGTATCATAGTGAATTTCTTCAATAGCCACTTACAATAGAAGCATAAGACTTCTTTGGCACTTCTTCAATTTTGGAGTTAGATTCAACCACCATCTGTGAATCATCCTGGACTTCATCAACAACCTCGGGTACTGGCTCTTCCTCTTCCACAACTGACACTTCTCCATTGTCAAGGGGATTGAACACTTCTTCCCCGTCGGCTTCCTCTGCCAGGTCCGTCATTTGTTCAGGAGTGTGACTCTCCTGCACAGGAGTAGGATCTGCCACCCAAAAAATATTCAACACAGATGACATAAAAGATAACTAAATTAAGTGCATAAATCAGAGCTTATCCATTACCCTGTTGGGCCTGTTCTGAAATGACAGGACCCTCCACGTCATTAGTAGAACTCTGATTTCCATCATGATGATTGACATCTTCCACGTAACGAAAAATATCATTCAAAACAAAGTAGCCTCTGTCTTGTGGTGCAAGGAAGAAAGTTTGAGCAAAATTCCGAATCACGTTGTTGTCATTCGCAGTCAAATACCCAGTTACAAGGACATGGACACCCCCGTCAAGCGACTCTTGTGAATCCACAGATTTGATCTCTGCCCTGAATTCACCATAGTTGAGAGACAGTATCTTCTCATTGATAGCCTGTGCATCAAGATCCAGCGAAACATATAGACTTTAGAATTGCAATACTCTCAATTACTTTAACTCTGATTTTCCCTAACTAAAAACTAAATAGGAATTACAACTTTCCATTCTAAGCTTGTAACCCATAATTGTTAATTTTTTTTTTTTAAAAACTACGACTGCTTGGCTAAGTTGAGCTTTATTTGCTGTTCTTTTTGAAGCCCAAAACAACACAACATGAAATTCACCTTCTTAGGAGCATAAAGCAACACCAATCATATAAAGCTTAAATGAGACGCCACTTTGTTTTAGGGCTCAATGGTGAAAAGCACACCCTGATGTAATAGCAAATGTATGTGTGGAGCTATGGTGAGAGAGAGAAAGCTCACTTTCATGGTTGTAGTGATACTCATGATCCCATTGTCCTCGGGACGACCAAGCTTACTGATATCCTGATAAAATCGATAAACGAGTCCAGGCGATTGGTGCAGTATATGGTAGTATTGTTGAACAAAAGCGTTGCCAACCTAACACCACGCCAAAAAAAATTAAGAAAAAAAATCATTCAGCATCAACTCAACCTAGTACGATGTATATTCAATGAAAAAGTTACAGCATATTTGATTGAAAACTCGATCAATACATACAACTCGAGCAGAGACTGGTTGCTGCACCGTCGCCGCCATTTCTGGTCGATCTCCACAAAGCAATCAAAACCCTAATAAAGCCGCCAATAACTATTACGCCAACTACAATGAAATGTATATAAACCCTAACTTGTACACAGACGAATTTTTAGAACTTATTCTGGTATTATAAAGACCATTAAATGCATATATATACATTTATACCCCAACAGTAAAAAGTCGATTGATTCGAGTGCAAGAGATGTGATTTGCACCTGAGTTTGATTCGGATCGGAGAGGTTCGTGGAGTGAGTGAGTGCGCGAGGTGAGAGAATGTCTGTCTGTCTCTCTCTCTCTCCTCCTGTTCGCGCTTTCTAGGGTTCACTCGTGGATCTATAAATCCCTTAATAAAATACGATAGAGCAGTTTGAAGCTGAACCATCCCTACTTTTATAAGCAAAAATGATTGAAGCATTTGAATACCCAATTTTCGGTTAAGAAAGAAATTATATTTCATAAATGATGTTGCGTCTTTCCTTCAGAGCTGTGAAACGGGCTGGACTGGCCCAGCCCAGCCCATTATTGTGCCGGGCCGGATCATTTATCAACAATGCTGCGTCTCTCCTTAAGAGCTGTGAAACGGGCTGGACTGGCCCCACCGAGCCCATAATTGTGCGGGGTAGGCTCATTTATTAATCATGCTGTGCCATGATTCATACTTAAATGCAAAAGTTCAGTCCGACCGGTCCGAGTGAGCATAGTCCCTGACTGGCCTGGGCCAAGTCATGCTTGGGTTTGCCCAGTTTCTGGACCCAGCCCAGATTATTTTTTCTTTTTAATTAAAATTTTGGACCGTGCTTGGGTGTTCTGGGCCGTGTATGGGTCTGATATGTCCTTAGTTAAACGGTGAAGCCGCTGAGAAGGAAGAAACAGAGCAGAGGAAAAAGGGATGTGGAAGGAGGAAAAACTAGTAGGAGGAGGGGCGGAGACGGGCATGTAAAACAAGAAAGAGGGGGACAGGGAACGAAGGGGCGGAGGAGAAAGGGGGGGGAGAGGGCAGGAACCAATAATTGTTTTTTTACATTAAACGAAGTGTGATTAAACAAAATCTATATGTAATTTTTCAATAAATTTAATATTTCTTAAAAATATGTCTTAAATAAGATATATATATATATATATATATATAAAAGTACATATATAACTATTTTATTTCTCTAATAATTAATATTATAAAAAAAAATTTATAAAAAATATTAATTATTAAATAATAAAATTATTATTTATCCACCGTAAAACCAAATACTACTATATGAAAGAAAACAATTTTAAATACGACTCAATTAATCAGAGTAATAAGTCGACTAAAGATATAAAAAATTATGCATGAATCTGTAATAAATTACATAATATGCCATTATATTTTATAGACTTATCAATCAATTGAATAGCAATACTCTTGCATGAAACATCAAAAAATTATCATGAAGGTAAAAATTGTCACACAGTAATTTGTGGTTTAAACACGCAGGGATTGATGAATCGTATCACACAGGATGAGGGGCCGTCGACAGGGAGATGCGACGGGCTCCATTCTAGATGGTTTTGGGCTCAGCCCTGCAGTTCAGTTGTCGCTTAGTGAACTTATCATAGTGAATGATCTAAACAAGGGCCGAACTCAAAATCAACCTCACATAGGGTTACAAATGCTTTCATGTTATAAAAATTGAGCTTTAATAGTCCAAAAACAAGCCAAGTTCTTCCAATTTAACTCGTGATTAACTTAATTAGAAACTTGTTCAAACTCAACTTATAAGATAAACAAACAAAACTTGAATATATTTTAAAATCAGTTAATTTATTAAACTCGCCTAAGTAATCTAATATAAAAACTTTTAAATTATTAGAACTCGATTCACAATCAACTCGATTAGAAACTCATTCAAGATCGGCTCAAAAAATAAACAAGACAAATTTGATCACAATTTAAAACTTGTTTATTTTAACAAGCGAACTTTAAACAACTCATTACTTGTTTATTTTAACAAGCGAACTTTAAACAACTCATTACTCGGCTGAGTTCAACTAAACTCAACCCATTTATAACCCTAATTACCTCTACATGTATCATTACCTCGCATTATCGAGGTGCCCATACACAACACAAGAATATTTTTGTTCTCTGGGTAAGTCATCACATCATCTCTTCTTGGTCTCCCATAATTTAAGATATCATACAAAACTGATTGTTGCAGAGCAGTTTTATATAAGCACATGATATAAATATGAGCTGCAAACCTATGGACCTTATAGCATAACCAAGAAAAAAAAAACTGAGAAGGCATGTGGTTTAAACAACAATAAATGTCAACCATAGCTTGATGCCATTGGATGTTTAAATTAAAAGCCAGTAACTGTAACCAAAGTGTACATTGATACAACCTTCAAAGTTCAAAATCAGAAGTTTAAACAGGAGGCAGGCTCATTAGAAGTTGGCCATTCACAACACTGCAAATCGGACGATACAAAAGCAGAGCAAATTGTTATGACATTAAAAATATACGATGGAATTTCTGATATGTGAGAGAACTAACTGAATGTGTAGAATTAAAAAAAGGCTCACCTCTTGATATAATAGTAACAGAAGTCAGCCAGGATGAATGTTTGAACAATTTCTGAGAGGAGAACCATCGGTAGCCAAAAGTACCCGCTTCCAAGCAAGAACAGATACTTTCCAGCAGTATCATACACCTGCACATTGAATGGAGGTACAATAGATGGCCCAGTCTCCCTTGTTAGTGACAGGAGGTAAATGTATAATTTAGTTGGCTAGGGATTAAAACCATTACACATATGATCCTAACTAATAAAACCATTTCATTCCCATAAGACCATGAGACACTTTAGACATGCTAAGGCATCTTTCACATTAAAATAACTATGCAGGCTTTACATTTTTGCCTCAAATTTATCATATTTTTGCATGATTAAATGTATAATTGTAAACCATGGTGCTAATATCTGGATAATATTAGTAGAGAACAATATAATCTAAATAACTTGTGAAGCTAAAGAATGATACAACTATCCTCCAAAATCCAAATCAAACAATAGATATTATTCCACAAAATTTAGCTAACTCAAAAATTTAAAGATGATGTTCTCACGGTTAGCCAAGTATTGCGAAACCTGTACCAGATTGCTTGGTCTAACCTTACTCTCAAGTACTCAAGTCTGTTTCCAGCTATCCAGTACAATTAACAATATCTTTTTTGGTATATTTATCTTGTATGGACCATTGTTTCATTCAAGATGTATATGTATATATATATATATATATATATATATTTCATTTAACAACACAAGAATATTAATCTCCAAGTGCTTGTGTATTCTTGTGCTGGTGCTTGTAATACAATCATCAGAATGCTATAGAACTTCCTACTTTAATGCTGTATACAGGGAATGAGAGTCGAGGAGTTTGACATAATCTCTCTTTTTTATTATTTTTAATTTCTTGTAACCTAAGACACGGGTGAGTTTGAACCTTTTTTCACCATGTGATATGACAAATTTTTTTTCTTTATTGGTCTTGGATATAACAAATTTTGATTCAGATCCATTTTATGGATCTCCCCTCAATATATATAGTATTGATCATGGTTGACGAAGCTCAATGTGGCCCTACTTCCAGGAGATCAAGAAAAATGATTTGTTGACAGATAAGAAAAACTTAATCTGGATTTCCTGCTTTAGGACAACAGCTTTCCCAGTGACAACCTACTTCTATGACCGTGTCATTTATTCCGACCTGAAATTTGAAAATCAAGTCATAAAAAGGGCCACCAAGTCCAAGTTATTGGACAAAACAGCAAGCACCAAACCACTGCGAACCATTCATATGACTGTTCTTCCTAAATAAAGAATTTCTACAAGCCCCGCTATATGTTTAGATGTGCAGTAATGTGTTGGAAAAAAAAAGAAGACTTAAAAGTCAATATATGACTGGTAGAATGCAATACATCAAATCTAACCTGAATAATCCAATGAGCGCATCCCAAGAATCTCGCAACACCCAATGCAAATACATAATGGGCTGTAAATGGTTCAACCATCTGAAAAGACATTTCCAGAAAGAAATGAATGCTATTTTTTCTCGTAAATTCATAAAATACTAATGTGGAAGGAGATATAACTCAGTCAGATGCAAACCTTAGCATTTTGCATCAAACGAAGCTGAGGCAGCACTGAAACAGATTCCAAGTACACACAAAATGCCCAAAGGATACGGCTGATAAGTGAATGAAGCGTATATGGGTGAATAAGCAAGGCAAGAACAGCAGAAGGCACCAGCTGTTCAACAGATGGAAGAATATATGATTGCAGTGGTGAAAAAAATTGTTATGTTTGCACGAGTCTTCACAAGTCAATGGCAACTTCTAAAATGTTTTCAGCTGAAAGAACCAACTGATTGATAACAGAAGCTATGACATGGTATCATCACTTGTCATAAAACTTTGGATCTCAAACAAAAGCATTAAAGACCAACAATTAACAGCAAATTATCACTTTCACATTATAAAGAAATGTTAGGACAACCCTATGAAATAGAATTGTAAAAATCCTAGTGCCATGGATGCCCTACAAATGCAAACTAAAATAAAACTCACGGCTCTATATATTAACCTAAAAACACATCTGTTGAAACAGTGTACCAACTAAACTTTACCTCATCCAATATCATTTGGGATTGTCAGGCAATATTGCAAACTGTCAGGATGCCTATTTGACAGGTTTGAACATTGCACCTGAAAGATAGCTGTAGTTGAAATGTTGAATGTGTTCACTGGAAGCTGAAGAACAGCTGAACATGTATTGCTTATGAAACATAAAGGAGGACACAAACTTCCTGTCATCAATGATGCATGGACCCTGCCATCCCTAACCCTGAGGTTCCCCTGTGGCACAGGTCATACTTCCGGAGTCCATACAACAATGACTTTTCTGAGTAACTATTTCATTATTTGGATGTCATCAACTAGGTCTGTCAAATTATAAGTTCATTCAGCCTTGCTTGTAACATATGAATGCAGTCCCTTTGTGTTGCTCTCTGGACAATCTGTTTTAAAAATTCAGTTGTAATCTACCATATTAATTAAAGTACTAATCCATCCATTGACAAACAGTAACTTTGTCAAGTTCTGGCATTTGTATGTAAAGCAATGCATATCACACTGCTAACGATGACATCAATACAAAACAAGCAGATCATGAGTCTCAAAAGAGGGTATCTCTGTTAACTCCCAGCCTTCAACTTGTCAGAGATTTAAATCTTCCTTTTAGATACAGAAGTTTCAATAAAGGCTAGTTTATATGTCTGAACAACTACATTGGCACGATTCCTGCAGTGGACCAAGACAATAGAATACGATGCCAAGCATTGTTTCATGCATCACAGGGAGGAGCAGATAGCGAGCTGTTTGTTTACACACTATCACACCAAACATAGTTTTACGGTACCTAATAATGTGGTACAATTGAGAAGACAAAAGTCATCTTTACTCTAAAATCACAAAAGGTCAATCACACACTCTTAGAGGTTGTCAGTTAAATTTAAAAGAGCTAACAGGATCAGATATAGTCAACCAAAGGGAAGAAAATTAGACATGGTATCCTCTCCTGCAGGGCCTGTGTATGATGATTATCAAAGTGCAGAAGCAAACTTAATGACAACAATTTCAAGATGCAAAACCAGTAAAGATGCAAAGGTATTCATAACTGAAGCAGGAATAATCAAGTTTTGTAGCAAAGCTAGGTAGGGGATCCTCTCAACTAGATTTATGAAGGTTCATATATATATATATATATATATTGGAAACAGTAAGAATGGATTTAGACACCATATTAATAAGGCACTGCGAATATCTACCGTCAGCGTATAAATCCTCAACTATGTCCAGGACCAGGACTGCATGTTCAGGGATGGAGTCAATAATTTACTCTAGAGGGAGCAAACTTTGTTCTTAATGTTCAGGCATAAATTGAAAAGATAAAGAAGTATACAAAATTAATATTAATAATCTATTTCGTAACTAATCATTGATACAAAGGAACTTTACAAATTAGACAAGATAAGGATAAAGTGTGAAAAAATTTAAATCGTGTGGGGAAAAACAAAATAAAGGGGTATATTTGAAAATCTATTAAGTATGAGAAAATTTTCAAATAAAAAAAAATTGGGGGTGGGGGTGGGGGTGGGGTGGGGAGGGGGGAGCTGAGCCCCCCTGGGCCTTAATTGGCTCTGTCCCTTTGCATGATTGATCGATATTACAGAAAGCTTTCTTTTTGCACCATGTGTGAATTTAACCTCAAGGGCACAATAGAGAGAGAGAGAGAGAGAGAGAGAGAGAGAGAGAGCACTCCCCTCTTTCCTTGTGTACACGCAACCGGCATTTAAGCCTTGTAGGAATTTTAAAGTAGATGAAAAGCATTACCAGAAAGGGAAGATATAAGATAACTGGAATTTGTTTCCAGCTACTCCAGAGAAAGATGTTTTGGGAAAGTTGATTTATTAACCAGGAGGGTGGAAAAAAAAGGTTGATCAAGCTGCTGATCACTGGTAACCCAGATCTTGCTGATTCTATTAAATTGGAGAATTCTGATGCTGTCTCACATAAAAATCTCTATAGTTCTCCCCCTAAAAAGTGTTAGTCGGAAGCTAAAGCGAGTTCCATCCGTTACTCACTTATCGTCGGTCCGTGCTCTGGCTAATATGACTATCTTGCTTCCTCTTACTAGTCATCATACCAATTGGTAAGAGTGAGGGGAGTGGAAAAAGGATATACGAGTGCGTGAGCGGAAAAGGCAGAATGTTCACAAGAATTATAAGGTATAATTAAGGAGCACTGAAAAAAGGAAGGGGCAGAGATATCCAGACTATGAATGATGCTAAAGTGATAGACTATGAAGTTATTGAACTGAAAGGACAACTGGAGATTCCTCAAAAGAAACACAAAAGAACAAAGGGGAAGACATGTTGGAATGCATAACTGCACAAAGAAACAAAACATTATATTTTCATTCAAAAATTAACTTTTATCTCTTCCTTGTATATCAGGGAAAAACAAAGTGGACAATTCAAAGACAGCATAAAGATCTCCTAAGCTCTTAAAGTACGCAGCCACATGGCCTCAACTCATTTCTAGTGACTGAAAAACACATGATTAAGAAAAAATTACCATTAAAAATCATCCCAGACAGTAGATGAAGATAGCATCACATGTAATTAATTAATGAACAAAATGTTTACCATATAATATATGGCCATGTTGTCTAGCTCCACAATGTAGGTTGACTTTAACTTGAATCTTATCATGTATATAACCCATACTGTTGAGATGAGTGTGGCAAAATCAAGCACAGTATGAATGTCACCTTCCATGACAAAACTACAGCACAGTCTTACAGCTAGAAATATAGCCGTGAGCTCCTGAGTCTTCAGTGAAAGGCCTGCACAGAGCAAGAAAAATCTGATTATTGGAACAATTGAAACAATATGCTATAATAAAGAAACTTAAAATCTATTGGTGTGAATATGTTTTAGGACTGTAATAGATTATAAAAACTCAATGCTAGAGCACATTTGAAAAGATGATCAAGTTAGATACTCGTCCTGCTCTCATGAGCAAAGGTGAAAAATTATTATCCTTGCTGTAAGAGGGATACAAGTACGTTTATAGACTTTAAATAAATTTATGGTCAACAGAAATTATCCAACGGTTGTCGTACTCATGCTTGTTTAAAATGTGAATCCCAGTATACATTCTCGTGACTAGTGAGAATAGGAACGAAAAACAGATGATGCTTTTTCTAGAAATATGGAAAATAGAAATTTAAATCCCGAAGTAGCACACTTCATGAAGCCTCCTAGAATTTGATCGATTGATTTATTCCATTTTTACACATGGAAGAAGAAAACTTGCATTTAGAGGACAATCAACCCAGGCTTCCCCTACCTCCCCTTAGCTTTCACGATAACTTGGCTACACTGATGACAAAAACATAGAACATAAATACGTTTTTATGACCAATCAAAATTGCCTCCAACGAGGTTTGGAATTATCTTAAAACTGGCAATAAGCTGCATGCCAACCCTCTGTGAATTGATGCCAACTGGAAGGGGCTTATCATGAATGTTGGCCAACAGCAGTTGGTGAGGAGGGAAAGCTGCGTTATTGGTTATGCAGTTTAAACTTGTGCGACAAAGGAGTAGCAGCACGAAACAATTCCTCTAAACTATGAAAGAGATTTGATGAAGAAAGTCCAAGAGGCATTTTGACACAGGAATTTATTAGGCAAAATAGGAAATTTTCACTTATTGGGAGAGGCTTTCAGTGGAAACCAAATTAACAAAACAGTGACACCTACCAATATTTACTACATAAAATTTTGCAAAGAAAAACAAAACAACATGTGAAGAGTCGGATCTTGTTAGGAGGCAGGGCAAAAACAAAACAACGAGTGTTTTTGGAAGGGCAAAATCACTCGTTGTTTCTTTCTGAAGGACGTGATAGGTAACAAGTTTTTTATGAAAGGTATTTCAGGGGATTTCCAATATATAGACTTAAAACTGTGGAAAGGGAGAGAGTGGAAAACATTTAGCCTTTTGGGTGGCAAAGGGGCCATGAGGGAGTGCCCTACTCCCTAGCACTCTCTTGCTATCTTGGCTTATGAAATTATAGAGGGCTCAAGGTTCATCAGTGGTGCTGTCAAATTTTAGTCTGGAATGGCAACCATGAAAGTCCGGGTTGTAGTGTTGCAACGAGAATGGGAATTGGATTCAGTTATGAGGGAGAGAATGGTGTGCTTAACCAGTTTATTGGGAAAGGTACAAAGGTAGGCTTTCCCATGAATGTTGTGTCTCCTAGTAGATAGTGGATTTGTTCTCTTGAAAATTTGCTCATTTGTTTTGCTAACAATTTGTTTTGTCTCAATTTTTCTCAACCACCATGATCCTTGGACATTCCACATTAACAACAGGTGATTATAGGGGTTTATAGTTTGGTTTGGTTCGCAATTACCACAAATTACAAAAGGTATCAACTACCAAAGGACTCTACTTACTTTTCTTCTTTCTTCCTTCCTTTAATTTTCTTCGGGCAGGCAAGCCAGAATTAGTTGTCCAAGAATATAAAGAGTGAAAATGATATTGAAGCCCCTTAGAAGACTTGAAATGAGGTTTGTGGTATTATGATCAAACAAACCATACTAGTGAACTAGTTCAGATCACTTATTTTCTACCATAGAAAAATAAAAAAGCTACAGGTGAAGTACACAAAATCATTGCCTTTTCTTTAGTAGCTACAGGTGAAGTACACAAAATCATTACCTTTCATGCAAAGAGGTAGTCAAATTGATAGCCAGTTCTAGCTGGTTGCCCAACCACATCAGTACCACATCATTTGGAATGAAAATTTAAGATACAAATTTGAAAATGCCACATGAGAAAAGATACATGCACATCTTTAAAGGTTCTATAGTTGTTATTTATGAGTGACATTGTCCGAGACTTTTATTACACTAGCTTCTCATTTTGTTCATTCACAATGTCATAGAGCTCCCATCCGTGGGTCAACCATCAAACTTAAGAGTCCATTTGGGACGGCGTTAGGCCGGCCCAAATGAGCATTTCCAGTCCACAATTTATCTCCCCTGTGATTTGGGGCTGTTTGGCGGGCTGTTGAGGCCCAGAAAGCGTCAGAAACCCAGTCCAAACGCAGTTTCCAGCCCGCTGCTTTTGTCTCTGTTGGTCTGGCCCGCTACTCTGCCACAGAGAATTTGCCCCAGAAATTTCATTTTATCACAAAAAAACCTGACCTTTTGCACCTATTGTCCTCTCCTTTTTTCGTCCTTTTCCATCATGGGACAGAGCGTCCTCCAACCTTTCATGGGAGTTCGTGTCTAGATATTCTTATATAACAATTTGATATTATTTTATCAATATCATATATAGTTACAATGTCTCACAGAAAGCACGTGGTAAAATGTGATATTATGTAAATCTTATGTATATTATATTATATTTAATAATATCTATATTATATCATATAAATTAAATAATATATAATCACTTAATTTTTATATATATATTTATCCTATAATTATATTATATAAAAACATTGTAAAAAATTATTTTATAACAACCTAATCTCATTCAAACAACCCAAATCTGTTCAACAGAAGTTAATCTGCCATAATCTATTTTTCATAAGCTGATGAAAGTATTTTTCATCCGAATGGATGACTACATTCATATCACTGAGTTTGGGTTTCAAAATGAGGGCTTAATAGTGTTTTTTTTTCTTCACTAGATCGACAAGTTGAAGTAAGATAAATGTGTTCTTTTTAAAAAGATTCTCTTCTCAGTGGTGGCTCTAGATTTGATGGTAAATTAACACAGGATATGTTTGTAAAATACTAACAAATCAAGAACTATATCAGTGTGAGAGAAGCCCATGTGTAATTAGCCTAAAAAGAAATTATCTACCCAAATAAAAAAGTATGGCGAGATCAAAATTGAAAGGTTTTCAAATGAAGGGATTTGGGCGTTAAATTCACAAATGTATAGATGATTAGCTATTGAAGTTGGGTGGGAGACCTAAGGAAATAGCAGAGGTAGGAGAGAGGTATTTTTTAAGGATCCTTAACAACTAAAATCTTACATGACAAGGATTTCAAATAATTACTCTCACCTTTTTATAAGTCTCTAAAATCAATCCATGCGTTTTGTTGTAACTCTAAAATTTTGAACAACTAAACCTAAATCTAAGTAAAACTTCTTACAAAATTAATCCAAAATTAATTCATTTCAAATCCCTCAATCCAAATAAAACCTAAATGATCAAACATCAAACAAAGAAAAAGAACTAAAATCCAAGTAAATATTAACCCCCCCAAAAAAAAAAGAATCGGAAAACAATTTATGCATAAGTTGTCCAAATTAACATTAAGGAACGATCATAAAATATATAAAACAAAAAAAATATCCAAAGGCAGTATGTGTAGAGATACCAGAACAGGTCTTCTGAGTGGTGAGCTTGTAAATCAAGACCAAGATCCCAGCGGCGTGAATGGCTTCAGAGGCAACGAAGAAGTGGTTCTGATCTTTGATGAGTAGCTTCAGAGCAACAAGTGAACAGAGCACAGTCGTAACAGCCAAGAAGGTCTTTACCTTCATCGACTGCCTTCGAACCCATGCAAAGAGCGTGTTCACAGGCGATCCCCTTCTTCTTCCCATCCACTTTTTTTTTTTTATTTCTTGAAACGATTAGAGTGAGAACGGAAGAGGAAGATAGAGAAAGAGTTATACAGAGGAGGGAACGGTGTGGGGGGCCGTTTTGAGTTGTTTTTGGTATAATTGGCGCAAAGTGGAGACTGGGGCAGAGACACGAAGAATACATGCAGTTGGTGGTGCTATTACGCGTCCATTTAATATACCTGTATACATAATATATATATATAATATATTTATAATTCTATAATTTATAACTATAATAAAAACCAACCTTTTGTTATTGTGCTAACTTCACACGATGAGTTCATTGTACGATGATATAATGTGACAAGTTACACTTATTAGTTATCAACAAATTTTAAGTTTAAATCAATAAATTCTGTCTGATACGTTATGAATGACAGATTCTGCAAATAATACAAGCAATCAACTAATTAATATATATATATAATAATACAAGCAATCAACTAATATATATATATATATATATATATATATATAGCAACCAATGAATTGTTGAAACCTACGTTTTTGTTGTTCAGTTTTTCAACCCAACGGATTAGATACGTAAGTTAATGCGTGCCATGGCCGCAGATATGGACATTAACTTCCAAATTTGACTCAACATCAACTTAATGGGTTATTATTGTAAATAAATACTCACATGACATTTAAATGAACATATATTTTTTTTTTATTGTAATTATGTGTTTAAAAGGTGTTGTATTTAAATATTTATAAGCCATTCTTTATAATTTAAAAATAATTTAAACAAGTTAATGCAGCAGATATTGACTCGAATATTTGGTATATCGAATTTAATTATTTATTTTTGTTCACTTGAAAATTTGTTAGGAGAATTTTAAAATTAATTGATATTTTTTTTATTTTGTTTAAATTTAAAAAAAATTTAGACTAATTTATGTATAAATAAATTTGATAAATATTTTAAGTGGAGTCATTCAAAGGGTGATTTTTTTTTTTTTATTTCTTCTGTTAATACTTTTTTACCACTCTTAACTCTTAAAAATCTATGGATGTGGGACAATAGTTTTGTTTATTATTTACCTATTTGAAAATTTTATTTCTATCAAAGTTTATAATTTTTTTTTATAATCCAATAACCTAATGTTACCAAAAAAAAAAAAAACATAACAAACGTGCAGTGGATAAAAGTAACTTAAAATTATTTTTTTATAAATATATTTTTATGCATTTTAAAAAACTAAATCAACATTAAAAAGTTACTTTAAAAGCTGGTTCAAATAATTATGTTTTTCTCCAAACAATTTTTATAATTATAAATAGAATAAAAATGAATGTTTTGCCTTAATTGTTTTATCTTATAGTTTCACTATTTTACAATGGGTCCCACCTTTATGAGTCAGTGAATTATAAAGTGAGACAATTGAGAGAAAATTATTTTTATTACATTCACGTCACTACATCATACAGTCAAATGATATATCAAATATGCAGTTATAATAAACCTATGCATATATATCATATAATTTAACTTTTGAGACTATAATCCCAAAAAACTATCAAATATCAGCTCCAATTAAAGTGTGATGTTTATTATTGTTGTTATAAATATAAATTTAATATAAAATACTCCCCTAATCTCACTCTTGCCAACTCCCTTTTGCCCCCATCTCTATTATTAAAGTGGGGTTCACTGTTGGTCCCATGAACAGGTCAACTCTGTCATTAATTAGATAAAACAACCCCTTTATACTCTAGGTATAAAAAAAAATTTAAAATATAAGTATCTATTATATAATCTAAACTAAGGTTGACTTTTATTTATATAATATAATTCAAATTAAAAATTTAAGAATGATAAAATTCTAATTATACACAAAGAATATTAATAAATGCTCCAATAAAAAAATTTAAATCTATTACAATAGTCTAAATAAAAAGGATGTGCAATTCTTTTGTATTGACAAGTTTATATTTTTGTAAAGTTTATTAAAAGACTATAAAATTTTATTCAACATGTACATCTCTTAGTAGTATTAAGATTTTATATTACTATATATATATATTGAAAACATATATATATATATATTATAATTATTAAAATTTTATTTATATTTAAATTATTCAAAACTCTTATATTATAAATTATTTTTATCATTATTTTAAATCACTTTTTTTTATTAAAAAGTTATTATTCTTGCATATTAAAAAGTAAAAAATAAAATAAAAGTCTGATTTAAAATCGTCATTTAAAATTTTAAATTATCTTGAACCTGTCGATGCTCCCTATGTGAGAGGAGTGCTTTAAAATATAAAAGTGGAAATAGTTATAAATAAATAAAAAAACCTCTCCCCAATGGGACAGTCCACCGTGAATATCCCTCATATATGGCTTGTCTCAGTTCTAGGAAGAAGATAGCAATCAGCTATCCACCGTTCACCTAACCTCACAGTTAGCTAGGGTTGTTGGAACCACTTGGTAGTAGCTACACAGAGGGTGCCTTCTTGGGCATTCAATGGTGTCATTAAGTTAGCTATCAGAAAAATAAGAAAAAAAAATGGTGTCATCAAGTCGAAATCTGAGGTTGTAAGCATTGAAGTCGGTGTTCGAATTTTGGTGCCAGTCTTTCGGGCGCTTTAGTATAGAAAGATAAGTGGATGCCTTTCTTGTGATGACTAACAATTTGATCTTGGTACGAGTATGATCCTATTTTATTGTGCGAGCTTGCAGTTAAATTGGTTCGTGCGTTGAGAGATCGATGCACACATTTGAAATTTGTCTTTTATTTCTATTTCAATATATTCGCGAGTTAATTGTAACAAACTCATTGAATGAGGGACAGAAAAAGAAGCTTTGTTCTTGTACCAAAAATATAAAATCTAAGGCCAAGGTAAGCGAGCAAGCGTCCTTTGTTAGGCAATTATTATCCTTCGGGCAATATCAATTTTTTTTTATAACTCGATATCCGATTTTTTGGGTTGATTAATTAGGAGGATGAATTCTATCGTTTACTAGTAGAGACCCGATTAAAATTGGGACAACGTCTCATATGAACTGATCCCAAAAAAGTAGCATTCGCTGAATTTCGACTTAACGACCTTAGAAGAACAAACTCTTTAATTGTTGTCAACTACCCACTTGACCACCCTCTTGAAATTCTTCGGGCAATATCATCTACCATGCCATAACGAAATGGCACGAGCTCCAAATGTTTCCTCAAAACATTTACATTTGCATGGTTTCTCCAAAATCTATGGCCATAAACTCGTCAAGGTTTGACCCAACATGTAGGTTTTTCAAGAAAAAAATATTGCATGCAAGCCAACATGATCCTAACAGTGAGATCAAGTGTCACATGTGTATTCTTACATATATGACATGACATCTCATCTCATTTTTGGAATCATGATCAGGATTCGACCATGGTTCCAAAAAAACTACTGATTAATAGCTCAGTGATATACATTTTTTTTTAGGTCTGCTCACCAATCACCATTCTTTGAAACAAAATTAAAATACATTTGAGATTGTGTAATTACTATACAGGGATAAGTACACCTTTTTCTCAAGTCATTTTTGACAATTATAAAAACATTTTTTTTTTTTATGTATTTTGATATTATACTAACATCTTTTGTCAAAATTGTCATTAGATGAGCATTTACAGAAATCTCAAATTTATTATTTTACCTTTAAAAATAATTACACAAACATCTTCTGTAATATCTGATAATTACAAGAATCTTCCTATGATTTTTGTAAAATTTAGGAAGATTAGTGTAATACATAAGAGTATTTTTTTTGAAATATACTCTTTTAATTTAAAATTTTGCCTCTCCTAGGTTTAAATTTTTTTACACTTTAGCCTTGTCTTAATTTTAATTTGACTCTTAAATAGAGCTTTTATAAAAAAAAATTATACACCCTAAATATTTTTTAGTATTTTTTTCTTTGATCGGATTTTTTTTTATGTAATTTATAAGTTTATTGTATCAATAAATTTATATTTCAAAAACATTATAAACCAATATTAATTTTTTATAATTCTTTTATTTTTTAAATTTATGATCAAATATTAAAAAAAAAAATCCCCCCCCCCCCCCCCCAACATGATTTCCTGGCTCATCCCTGATGGTCAATAGAATTATCCTATATATATATGACATAACAATGTAAAAAATCATGGTTATTTTCATTTTGGCTCACAAAACACACACACACACACACACATAACATTATTTCAGCCCCCTCTTTTTACAGTACAGAACTCCTACTTGAAAATGGTTAAAGGAATGACAAGCCCCTTTAATTGGGTAGATTATAGGTCTATAAGAAAACCTTTACCAGCTGCTTGATCAGTATAGATAACAAATCTAATAGGAAAATACAATCTATCCTCATTTTATATCTCCGATTATATTCTTAATCTGTTATATCATGATATGATAATTTTAGATTTTACAAATATGATTTTTAAAATTACTACATTCTTACATAACACATTGAGAATAAAATTGAGAATATAGATGGATGATAACTAACATTACTCAATCTAATATACAAAATCTTAACCAGACATCATTTGGTATAGTCATCATCTATTATACGATCACATTATTTCTATGGCATCTTTAGTACTATTGCTAATTTTCATAGAGTTGAAGAGGAAGGCGTGGCGTGATAAGAACTTCTACTGGAGTTGCCTTAGGCAAGGTAATACCAATGCCTTCAGTCATGTCCACTGGTTCATTACCTGGTGTTTCAAACTCAAAACCCTGAAGCAAGCGAGCAAGCGTCAAGTGCGTCACTTGCGTTGCAAATGCGATCCCAGGGCAAGATCTTCTGCCAGAGCCAAACGGTATGAGCTCAAAATGCTGACCGGAAACATCTACCTCTGCATGACTCGTCAAAAACCTCTCCGGCATAAACTTGTCCGGTTCCAACCAAATTCGAGGATCTCTGTGCAGCTTCCATACATTCACGAATAAACGAGTCCCCTTTGGAATGTGATAGCCAGCCACCTGACAGTCTTCCAAGGCCTCGTGTGGCACTGCTATGGGACCTGGTGGATATAGGCGCAAAGTTTCTTTAACTATGGCTTGGAGGTAGACCAGATTCTTGATATCAGATTCTTCTACCCATCTCTCTGTGCCAACTTTGAGATCAATTTCTTCTTGGGCACGCTTCAAAGCATGCTTATTGTTCAGTAATATGGAGAAGAGCCATGTCAAGTGGATTGATGTGGTATCAGAGCCTGCTAAGATAAGGTTCTGGAGGGCAAAAAGTTGGAAGCACAATATATAAGAAACAGTGGATGTAGAGGGGATCTTATTCTGCTACCCATGAACACATTATATTGATTCTTTTGATAAATATATAGATACGAAGGAACATAGAAGCCTAAATTACAAGTAATTGGGTTATGGATCAAATAATTATGATGGGGTTCATGGTTGTCCAGATAATCCTTCTAGCTTCATTCATAATGGGAAAAAATTTGGACTACTGTCATGTTCGCTGTTCGGATTTGGTTGGTAATGAAACTCTACCAGGTCCATTGCTCATACTAATCACATTTCGTAATGCACGGAAGCTTTGCTTTTGTGTGTGTTAAAAGTAAAAAAAATTGTTAACATTTCAAGATGAATCAAGTGCAAGCCCTGCATTAAGTTATGCAATTCATATGGTATAATGATGCAGTGATACATTATTTGAGATATAAAGTTTAGTTCGTTCAATTTGAATTCTAAACCAAATTGCTTGAAAAACTTGAAAACAGTGGAAATTGAACTAAGCGATCGATGTTCATGTTTTCTACTAGTTTTTTCATTTTTTTGGTAATAGGAAAAAATTTCTAATCATCTTCTATATATCCAACTAGAGAACAGTTCATTTTCAGTGACTTGAGAATCATATCAAAGTAAATTCTCTAGACTGACACAAAGCCAGCACAATCTCAATACAAATCAAATAAATTTAAGACCGATTGCCTTCCAAGAAAAAATTAGGAACTCAGTGAGTTAAACACTTATCATATTAACTTCTGCCACTTGAGATATCCTAAGGTGTTTCTCACTAATTTGCTATGTTGATGAACATTACATGTACAACATGATAATTTATTAAGCTCTTTCCCATTAATAGAAAATTTTTCCACTTTTATTTTATTATTTTTTATGTCCTAATTTAAGAGTCTCTTATTTTCTTTATTTCATGTTTTAAAATAGAGGTATAAGTTTGAAACATCAATGTATAAAAGGTTAATTACACCTACTTCCGTTAAGGTTTTTGACAATTATAGAAACTTTCCTTATACATTCTGAAATAATACTATTCTCCTGTCAGTTTAGTCGGACAAATGGTGTTAACAGAACTAAATCACTTGCCAATGTGCCCTTATATATTAATAAATCCATCTTTACGATCATCTAATTCCCCGTCCTAAATTCTCCATTTTCTTCTTACTGTCAAACCCAAAAACCCATCTCTCTTAACCCTTCCTCTCTCTCTCTCTCTCTCTCTCTCTATATATATATATATATATATATCACACATACACACATGCTATTGCTGACCATCACCATTGAAGCAAGCGTAGGCAAGAGAAATCATCTTTAGTACATCACAAACCAAAGATCACAGACCCACCAACGATAGCCAGCAATATCACAACCGTCTTCTTTAATCACGTCCTACACAACCGACTAGCAAGGTCTCTTACTCTCTCAGATTTGTGGCTCTCTCTCTCTCTTTCATCTATTTTTTCTCTCTCTACTACACACACACACACACACACACATATATATATATATATGCATACACATTCAATACAAATTACGTACACACGTGTGTGTGTATATATATATATATATATATATGTATTGAACACACACCCACCTACACAAACTCACGCACACACAGTGGGTTTCTCTTTGTAAACTCCTCTTTGATAATTGATAGATTAATTGATGACATTGATATCTTCAATTTTAGCAAACTCACGCACACACAATTGTTGGGTTCATGATTCTTTGTTGCTTGAATTTTTCTTGATGGATGAAATTGGTTAGTTTGCTTAATTTTTCTTGAACTCTCTTACTAATCGTGACCCAAATTATGGGCTTTGTTTTGCCTTATTCTTTAACTGAATGCCACCTTAACAGAAAGATGCCTTTGATTTATATTATTAATTGATAATCGGTGATGTGTTCTATCTTCTATTGATTTATATTATTAATTGATAATCAGTAAGAAGCTTTTGATTATAATAGTTTTGTTCTGGTTTGTTCATCAAATATTTTGTTATCTACTCTGATATCCATTATTTTTTTTTCTTAATTTCCTGCTTCAGTTGGTGCCTTGTCAATTGTTTATATGGGGTGTTTCTTGGGTGTTCTATTCTTTTATGGTTGTTTTGTCTCGAAGGTGAAGGATGATATTGATATGTTGGGTGTAATTGTTATCTCTTTAATAAAATTCTATTTTTGTTTGCTGATAAAAAATAATAATTAGTAGAATTTAAAGTTTGGTTTCCATACTTTTAATGGAGAATTGATCAGAAAAGCTTAATAAAAAGCTTGCTATTATTTTCCTACAGATACAGTGTTCATTGGATTGATAATTGATAATTACAGTTTTATTCACTTGATCACCCAAAGGTGCTTGATCTTGTGACCTTGGAAAATGATGACACTAATCAAGGCTTTGCCATTTTTGTAATGTGTTTTGGCTTTTCCAAGATGTCAATTTTTTTTCTCTTATGTTAAATAGTTTGTGGACTGAATTTGATTTTGAATTTGTTATTTATTGCAATTATGTTTAGAAATTTACATGTGTATATATACATATTGAAAGAGAGAGAGATCTGGGGCATATATTTTTAGAGAGAATTTTAGAGAGAGAATAATTATGTAATTTAAGGTATATTTTAAATAAGATTTTGGTTTTTTATTTAATGGAGATTGTCTCTCTAATTTTAGAAAGATAAATGATTTTTTTAGAAAGAGAGTGTATATAAATATAGAGAAAAAAATCAGAGAAAAAGTAAGAAGTAATGATTTTAGAAAAACTTTTAAATAGAAATTGGTAGATTTTTTTATGGATATTATCTTTCTTAATTTTAGAGAAATGGATTTTTAGAAAGAGACCTATGTAGTTTTAAAGAAAAAAAAAATAGAGAGATCAAATGATCTTTATAGAGAGATTAATTTTGGGAGAGGAGTAATTTTTTTAAGAATGAAACACTATTTTTTTAGAAAGAAATTAACCTTTTTTTAAAATTTTTTTTAGAGATGAATGAATTTTTAGATCAATTTTAAAGAGAAAAACTAATATATTCTAACTTTTAATTCAAAAGTTTTAAGCTGTTCAAGTATTTTACAATTGTTACATGTATATATTTCTAAAAGGACAAAGTTGGGCATTGATGTCATTAAAATATGGATTGTGAAGAGTAATTTTGTCTTTGCATTATTTGTAAGGGCAAAATAGGGCAAAATGGGCATTTCGTGTTATTTTTATACTGATGTCATCGATTTTCGTTAAGTCAATTAACGGACAATAACAGCAGGCTAACATTGAAACCAAATAATGCAATTATAAGAAATTATAAGAATACTATATGTAATTATTAAAAAAATTAAAAAAAAAAAGTAAGTATAATTTACTCTCTGAAATTTTCAAATTATTTTTTTTATCAATTTGATGTGTTGTAATTACTAGTGTAAAAGAAAGTTAGTATTATAAATTATGCTATATAATTAGATGTGAAAATATTAAATACATATTTATCAAAAAGATTAGATTTAAAAAAAAAAAAAAAAAACTCTTAATAAAGAGGCAGGAGTATTTCTATTTTTTATTTTTTATTTTTGGACAAAATAATGATCAATGATGTCCCTATTGTCACATCAAAGCCTAACTGCCACCTCTTACCCATCGCTTTTTTATTGACATTTTTAAAAATGGAGGTCCCTACAACCTCAGACTTTGAGTCTTTGTGCAACCATGAATGATGCCATGGCTGGCATCATTCAAGCTTTTTTTCTTTTTTGTTTCTTTTCCCTTTCTCTAAGCTTATCATTCATGGCGTTACTTCTATGGTATAGTATAAGAACATACCGAAATTGTTGCCTTGACGATTGTTTCACGTGTGTAGCCACTGTCACAGACGAGTGTATCGTCAATTGCTGAAAGCATCACATCTATGAAGTCCTGCTCATCTCCTTTCTCCCTCTCGACCCCTTTTTGAAGATGTTCCTGAACCCAACTTTCAAAAATAGAATCCAATTCCTTGGAAATCCGCTTCATGGACTTGATATGGCTCTGAAAATCTATCCATTTCAGTAATGAAAATGGAATTACATCTGACAATACAGAAGCCCCAGATATATACATGAATTCCTTAATCGTCCTTCTGAAACGCCGTTCCTCTTCATCTTTTGCGCCATCTTCATTCCGAAGATATCTCTTCCCAGCAATCATCCTTACAATTATATTTAAAGTCAATTCATCGATCCACTGGCTGATCACCACCTTCGCCGGACCATCGCCGTCGGTCTTCCTGGTAAGTGAGTACAACTCTCTGATACTAATTTCCACTTCGGAGACTCGGAATTGCTTCAAAGTTTCCAGCCGGCGACTGGACAGTAGTTCAAGCAACGCCAGCTTGCGCATCTCGCGCCAATATGGCCCATACGAGGCGAACCCAAATCCTGCGTTGTTGTAACCAAGGTACTTGCCGGCGGTGCAAATTGGGCGTGCGGCGAAGGCCATGTCGTTGGTGGTGAAACACTCCTTGACAGCTTCCCAACTGCTGACCACGACTACAGGGTACACTCCAAGCCGAATTTTGAAGATGTGGCCGTAATTATCCGCCAAGGCTGCTAGGGTGCGAGCCAGTGGGTTTTGGGCTCCAAGTAGAGGGAGGTGACCTATGAGGGGCCATGCACCCGATGGTTCAGGGGGTGACATGCCCTTACTCTTGTGATCATGAGTCCTTTTTCTCCATAGACTGTACAATAACAGCAAAGCTAAAAGGCCAGCAATTGCCTGTGGATGAAAGAAGAAATCCATGAAGCAGTAGAGTCCGAGAATTGTAAGATCAGTTTAATTCCAAATTCGCGGCTTCAAGGTTTATATTCAAAGGGGTTCAAAGTCCACCTTTCAGTGGAAGCAAGGGTTCCTTTACGGATCAGCTTTATGGTAAAAATTGTGTGATTTTGAACAAACATAAAAATAATTTTTTATTTAAGATATTTTCAGCAATCAACTAAATTTAGACTGAAATTTAAATGTAAATTAATTTTTTTTTCAACAATAAACTTAAACCTATATTAAATTTATTTTTACTCAAACTTAAACTAAAATTTACAAAATATTATTTATAAACTCAAATTTATAATAATTATGAATTATTCATCAACTGTTGAAGAATATCAAATTTAAATAAAATTTTTATTCAAATTTAAGTATAAATTTTTAAAAAACTAAAATATTATTAAAAAAATTTTATATAATAAAATATGATGTCAATTGATTAAAAGCGATTCACCTAAAAATTTCTTGTTAGTACGGATACCAAAACTTAGTTGACCATAAAAAGAGAAAAAAAGAAAAAAAATTACAAAATAGGACCAATCATAGAAAAGATGTACCATTATCTATTATAATTCAAATATGCATGCGGGGCCCAATTTAATTGAATATTGGGTAACATTAATGATATAGAAAATCAGCGGTGACATTGAAATCATTCCTTCGATTCAAAAACTTTCAGTAGTCATTTGGATGAAATGAAAAAAAAAAGTGATTTAAGTTAAATTATAATTTAAATAAATAATTATGAAAAAATATTATTTGAGTTAAGTTAATTAGTTTGAATAATGTATTTGAAAAATATTTAAATAATATTATAGTGTTTGAATCAACTATTAATAAGTGTTATCAAATTCTTTTTGAAAAAGTTTTACAATAATTTTTTTTAAAATAATATATTTTAAGTTAATTATGAATTTATTTGTCACTACGACCAATAAATCGAACTAAATACTTAACGTATTAGGAAAATACATTTTAAATTTGAAACAAATTCAAGCAATGACTCGTATATACATTAAAATTAAGGAAAATAATATTCATTTAACAACTTTCTAAGGGTGCATTAGAAATTTTATAGAAAAAATTTTAGTGAGAAAGTTTTGGGCCGGTTATAATTTTGGACTAAAAAATGATGGATTAAGATGAGTAAAAATTGAGTTTGATCAAAATTTTAAGTTGAATTATATTCGAAAGGATCAAAATTTTACATGTATAACTTTTTTCTAAAATTTTAGGTGGGATATGGCCCGACCCAGCCTACTAGAAGTTTCGCCCTTGTATATATATACATTTGTAGATTATTAATGTTATTTTATGCCGATGGTAGTGTAATGAGACTTATTAAATGAATTCCATCACTCTTTATATAGTAGGGCGGAGCCACTTAAAGGGACTTGGCCGGATTCTGGCACCTCTCAAATTTTATAAAAAAAAAATTATATGCAAAATTTTAATCATTTTTAAATTAATCTATTCTAAAATTTAGACCTACCACAATTTTTATCTATTATTTTTATTTTTCTCACTCAAAATCATAACCCAACTCTCAAAAATTTAGCCTAACCTATAATCTTAATCCATCATTTCTTTTATTTTTTATCTAAAATTTTGACCCACTCCAAAATTTTTCTTATAATTTTCTTCAAAATTTTTTTTACTAACCTGTCATATGATGTGATAATTTTTATAATTTTAATAGTTTATAAAATTCATGTATAATCTAGTTATATTATGAAAATCATTACGATTGTCATACACTGTAACATATTTATAAAATAACTTGTCCAATACTAAAATTTACTTTGCACACGTCAATAATGGATCAAGATTTTCAATACCATCTCATCGTCTATAGTCTATGCAGTCGGTTGTTGGGATGACAATATTGTCATCTCTCATTGCCCTCTGACAGTAACTCCACCACAGGTGGTGGTGTAGAATGATACAGTGGTCACAACACTCGTTCCTTTGCAGGTCCTGATGGAGATGCAGTTTTATGATGCTAATTGCTGAATAAAAAGAAAAAAAAAATGAAAATAGTAGAGAATCCAAGCAACAACATTATTTGGCGAATTATTTAGCCACTAATTTCAATTTATGGGTCCAATGATGTGGCTGATTCACTATCATGGATTATGAAATGCATGATTAAGAGTCTGCTCAAACAAGTTAAAACCAAGGACTAGGTACCCATCATGCTTTCGTGTACTACCATGTTTTTTTTGTATGAACAAAAACTAAACATTGAAACCCTTATATTGCAAACCATACATTGACAACTCTTAAAACTGATCTTAAAATTTGTCTCTTTCTTCTCTGTCATGGATTTCTTCTTTTATCCACAATCAATTGCTGGCCTTTTAGCTTTGCTGTTATTGTACCGTCTATGGAGAACAAGGAGGACCCATAATCACAAGACCAGTAAGGGCATGTTACCCCCTGAACCAGCGGGTGCTTGGCCCCTTATAGGTCACCTCCATATACTAGGAGCCCAAAATACCTTTGCTCGGACACTAGCAGCTATGGCGGATGAATACGGCCCCATCTACAGAATCTGGCTTGGAGTGCACTCTGCAATCGTGGTCAGCAGTTGGGAAGCTGTCAAGGAGTGTTTCACCGCCAACGACAGAGCCTTCGCCGGACGCCCAATTTCAAGCGTCAATAAGTACCTTGGCTACGACAACGCGATGTTTGGGTTCGCCCCTTATGGGCCGTATTGGCGCGAGATTCGCAAGCTGGCGTTGCTTGAACTCCTCTCCAGTCGCCGGCTCGAGGCATTCAAGGGTCTCCGAGTCTCCGAATTGGAAATCAGCATCAGAGAGTTGTTTTCACTTAGCAAGAAGACCGACGGCGATGCTCCGGCGAAAGTGGTGATCAGTGAGTGGATTGATGAATTGACTTTAAATATAATTGTAAGGATGATTTCTGGGAAGAGATATATTCGGAATGAAGATGGAACAAAAAATGAAGAGGAACAGCATTTCAGAAGAACTATTAGGGAATTCATGCATGAAACAGGAGCCCCTGTTTTGTCAGATGTAATTCCGTTTCCATTACTGAAATGGATAGATTTCCAGAGCCATTTGAAGTCCATGAAACGTATATCCAAGGAATTGGATTCGATTTTCGGAAGTTGGGTTCAGGAACATGTTCAAAGAAGAATCGAGAACGAGAAAGGGGATGAGCAGGACTTCATAGATGTGATGCTTTCCGGAATTGAGGATACAATCTTCTATGGCTACACACGTGAAACGGTCATCAAGGCAACAGTTTCGGTATGTCATAGATTTCTCAGTATCTATAATGGTAAATTAGTGGTCCGTGGAGTCTGTCTATGCCAGAGATAGAAGTAAACGTCCTTCATGCTAGCTACCACAAACACTAACGTTATGTTTGCACAGTATTTATTTTAATTTTTAATTTTTATTTGTTGGATTAAAAATGCAGATTTTATGAGTGTTATTAAAAATTATTTCAAATATTTTTTTGATTTAGGTGTGAAATTCTTATTCTATCATGTACCATATTTCATTTCAATTTTTATTTTATTTTATTGGAATGATTATTCTATTTTCATATATCAAACATGACCTAAAATTTAGAAATCGTAAGTTCTCTAATTTTTTTTAACTTGATAAGTATTAGATATTCTCTATCTATATTTCTAATTATATCTCGAATTGATTTGAAAATATAATTACAGATACAAATTGAATATCTCTGGCATTATTCTATTTTTGATACAAAGATACCGAATACACAACTAATTGCGTGGACAATGGCTATCCAAATTTTCAATAGAAAGAGAAATTTTTAGGTAAAATCTCCTAAAATAAATATGTTTGATTTAATTGCCCAAAGAAGAACATCAACATTGATGGCTTACTTCAATTTCAGTAGCTTCTATTTTGATTGAAATTAGGTCCAAATATATATATATATATATATATATATATATATATATATATCAGCTTAGGCCCATCACCAACGTAGTCCTGCAGTTTACAAGTTCACAAAATGCTTGATTTAAATTTTATATCTCAAATGAAGGTGAAATTATATTATTATGTTATATTAATTATATGATAGAATGCACTACTTGTACCAAATCACATGTTTTATGTCGAATTTCATTTGCATGGGGAGTGAGTTTGTAGGAATTTCATTATCAGACAAAAAAGTATGTTTTATGTCTTCATCACTTTTATCCTTACCTCTTTATAATCAGTAAACTTACCACTAGTGAACCTACCGGTGAATATTTGTGAGAAGTGGATGCTTAAAGCATTAATAGACATTAAATATTACTCTATTTAAAAGGGAATCGACTTTACAAAAGATTGATCTTAAAACAATGATAAAAAACTTTATAATATGAGTTTTAAGTAATTTAAATATAAATAAACTCTAATATATAAATATACATGTTTCTATAGTTGTATAAAATTGCAATGCTCTTCTAATAGAATAGATCTAAATGTTGAATAAAATTTTAATAATAAAATTCTTACGTAAATATATACAAATACTATTAAATTTATTTTTGAAATATTTATGAGCCTTTTAGAATTAGATTTTTATTATTTTTAAATTTCTAGTTTGAATTATATTGTATGTATAAAAAGTTTTCCAAAAATAATTACTTTATTCACTTTATGGTTAATCCCTCCTAAATTCTATCAACCAAATTCAAACAAGGCCGGTGGTTTTTATAATCTACATTACTTCTCGTTCTATTCTTATTTAACTACGGGTCTCATATTTCGCCTTCATTTCGTATCACATACTTCACATGTATACTTCCCATAACGCGAGTCCCATACCTTGCCTTCATACCATGTCATATACTTCACATATCTTAGATAGTCTAAACCCTACCTAACTCTTAGTTCTGCTCTAACGTTTCTAAAGTCCTTAGGTTGCTTAAGTCAGCCTAGGACAAGTCTTATGTGTTTCTTAACCTCAATTATGACTTGGTTTTTTCCAAAGACCAAATAACCTAGAGTGGTATCCAAAGACCAAATAACCTAGAACTCTGATACCACTCTGTCAAGTTTTCTCCCATTATGAATGAAGTTAGAAGGATTATATCGTTAACTATGAAACCCATCACATTTATTTGATTAAGAAAGGCAACCCATGTAAGTAGAAATTTAGGCTTTTGACCGAGTAATTATTAAGTGGAATGGTTATTCCATATCATTATTAAATATGGTGTAATTACGCGTCATAAACTTAAAGAACTATCCTTAATTCATGGTGAATCCATATCATTATTAAATGGCGTAATTATGCGTCATAAACTCAAGAACTGTTCTTAATTCATGGTGAAATTATTTACCATGTTTAATTTCAACTTCTAAGTTCGGTTTCGTGTTGTATATATATCAAAAGAATCTATATAATGTGCTAATGGGTAGCAAAATATGATCCCCTCTACATCCTCCGTTTATTATATATATTGCGCTCAAACTTTTTGCCCTTCAGGGTCTTATATTAGCAGGCTCTGATACAACATCTATCAGCTTGACATGGCTCTTCTCCACATTACTGAACAATAAGCAAGCTTTGAAGCGTGCCCAAGAAGAGGTTGAACTCAAAGTTGGCACAGAAAGACGGGTAGAAGAATCTGATATCAAGAATTTGGTCTACCTCCAGGCCATAGTTAAAGAAACGTTGCGCCTATATCCACCAGCTCCCTTATCAGTCCCACACGAGGCCTTGGAAGACTGTCATTTGGCTGGCTATCACATTCCAAAGGGAAGTCGTTTGTTTGTGAATGTATGGAAGCTGCACAGAGACCCACGTATTTGGTCAGAGCCGGAGAAATTTATGCCGGAGAGGTTTCTGACGAGCCATGCAGAGGTAGATGTTTCCGGTCAGCATTTTGAGCTCATACCGTTTGGGTCTGGTAGACGGTCTTGCCCGGGGATCACACTTGCAATGCAAGTGACACACTTGACGCTTGCGCGCTTGCTTCAGGGCTTTGACTTCGCAACACCAGGTAATGAACCGGTGGACATGACTGAAGGCTCTGGTATTACCATGCCTAAGGCTACTCCACTTGAAGTTGTCATCACGCCTCGCCTTCCATTTAAACTCTACGAGAACAACCAACAGTTGGGTGTGAAATGATTTCTATTCAATCGAGAAGATTCTCCGACTTAATTTGGTATTAAGTATTGTTAAATACTGCAATTATGTAACAGATGCTGGCACTTGATCGCAAATAATGTCTGGTTAATTTTTATTTTAAGTTTTTAATCTATACCGATCCAAGTATTTGATAAGGTAATTCACGGCCTTAAATCAAAGGGTGCTTTTGCAGGTCATGGACATGCAGTTTTACGATGCTAATGGCTGAATAGGAAGAAAATTGAAAATAGTAGAGAGTGAAGAACAACATTATTTAGCGACTAATGATTTCAATTTATGGGTGCAATGATATGGCTGATTCACTATCAAGGATTATCTCTTTTATACGAGTTTGTCGGAATACAATTTAATGAAATGGAGGATATAAATAAAGCGGAAATAATTTTTTAATATCTTATATATCCTTAGTGCCATAAGAACACACACACACACACATATATATATATATATATGCATGAGCAAATATTTCATCTCTCATAATCCATTTTTATGTTAGCGGTTATTTAAAAATTCTTCAAATTAAATCAAGTCAAACCATCCTTATTAAGTTATCTGATTTTTAAGACAAGCAACTATTCTCTGGTTTAATTTTATTCATATTTTAAGTATTTTTTAAGACCAAATATGAATTAATATACTTATAAAAATACTTATCAAATCATAAAAAATTTAAAATTAGTTTATTTGTATTCTACAAAATTGGTTTTAACTTTTTTCCAAATAGATCATTAATTTTGTTATAAAAATAGAATTCAGTTCTCATGAAATTCATCGTGAAACTTACAAGCGGATTCTATCTCAATAAGAAAAGGCATATATGAGTTATAAGAGATAGTATACATTTATCTTTTTCTCGCACAAGAATTTTGGTCTCCAAGTAGATGCAGGTGACGTATGAGGAGCCACACACCACCAAATGGTTAAGGAGTGACATGCCTTAGTCTTGAAATCATTACGAGTCCTTAGTGGGACATGACTACTTGAGGACCAAGCAGGGCAATTGTCTTCTCAGTTTTTTTTATTTAAATGTTTTTTCTTCATATTTGAAATTTTTGAATTTATTTTTGAAATTTTTACATACCTTTTAATTTCTTTTTTCAAATATACCCTTTACGCCCATCCAAACGGGCTCTTACAGCTTAATTAAAGCAGCACTGCATGGCATCCAAAACCAGAGAGACTAAAATAATATAAAAATTAGAATTTCAGGATATCTTTTCATAAAAATATGAAACTATCTCAACCTTTCTTTTTATTTAAAAAATAATGATAAAAAATTAAAGGGTAAATTGCACTAATCTTAAAATTTTTTATAATTATAAAGATTTTTTTTAAAATGACACCGACTTCTTTTAATTTTATTGATAAATTACAAACACTTTTTTTCAGCCTATAGTTGTTTAAAAATGATAAAAGTGTCTCTTTTATTTTATTTTATTTTTTTACATTTTTTTTATTTTCATAAAATTTTTCTATCTTTTTTTTAAAGACAATTTTTATTTTATATAAAAATAAATTTAAGATAAATAATTTATATTTTTTTAGTCAATGAATATTTATTTAAAAATTAAAAAAATAGAAAAAAAATTGCTCAAAAAATGCAAAAAAAAAAATTAAAGTTGTAATTTTGTCATTTTAAAGAAAAACAATTGACTGAAAAAATATATTTAAAATTTATCAAAAAAAATATAAGAAATTAATGTTATTTTAAAAAACTTGTAAAAAAAACTTTTGTCATTATCAAAATTCTTTAGAATTATTGGCATAATTTATCTAAATTAAAAAATATATATTTAAAGGCCATTGCTCCCAGTGTCACCTGGATCCGCCTCTGACTAGAAGGAGCGTTGATTTGACCGGGGCAAATTTCTCAACGTTTGCTGGAGTATAACGCTGTGTTAATATTAAATGTCCCAGAAAGACTAAAATATATAAAAGATGACTTTTATTGAAAACTTGTATAAATCTACGGATGAGTGATAAAAAAAATATGATTTAAAAAATATATAATTAAGTTAAGTTATAAGTATATAAATAAATATATTTAAAATAGATTAAAATAATATTATAATATTTAGATGAATTGTTAAAAATATTAAATATATTATATAAATAAAAAATAAACATTTTTAAAATTGAAATTTAAAAAAAATAACCTTTCCCTAGTACTTTTCTAAAAAGAGACATTGGAATTTACAAACGTCTAAACAAATGTTTTAAAAATTTTGAAACAAAATATAAATATAAAAAAATCTCAATTTAAATTCTAAAACATTCATTTTGAAAACGTGAAAAGCTTATTACTTATATACAAAAGAGGCACAAAAGAGAGGTTAATGTAATAAAACAGTGTAAATTGAAAAATTATAAAAAATAAAAATAATACAGTGTTTTAATCATTTGAAAATAAAGCTATTCGGTACAAAAATCGATCAAAGATTAAATTTTTTTGAAATGATTGGTGCATGTATCTTAAGTAAGTTGAACTACCAGTCACGAATGTTCAACCTTCGGTCGTACACTCGTAACAATTTTCAAATATCAAATTATAACCGTATGAATTCTAAGTGTCTTGCTAAACATTTTCTTATGTGAGATGCATCTAAGCAAATTATATCCCATCACACTGAACATTCTTATAATAGGAAAATTATTTAATGATCTTGTCATAATAGTTTTAATGATTATTATTGATGTGACAATCCATTTAATTTTTAGAATCATTAAATATTTTTTACTTACATTTCTTTAATCTTAGACTTTGTCACCTACCCACACGAGACACCCAATGTCTGTTCTTCTGCACATAAGAAACACCCATGGTCTCCTTTTATCTTGGTCAAGTTGGTTTGCCACTGCCATGACATAGCTTCACACCCACAAATTTAATGGCAGCAGTGCATGTGGAAGAAAATCTTAGAGAGAGAAAGGCAGAGTGAGAGAGAATGATTTAGAAAGAGAGAGAATTTTGCAGAGGGAGTTTTCAAGAAAATGTCTGTATTGACTCCCACCTGCTATAGTTATGACAATAGTTATCACAATCAAACCGGTCAGTAAAGGCAGGTTCACTACTTCAATTAATTTTATAATTAATATAATACAAATAAATAAAATGATATTTTATTTTCTTTCAAATTTCATTATTTTATCGTTTAACATAAGAGGTTTTGTAGAAAAAAAATTTTAGGTATTAAAAAGACAAATAAAAATAAATCAACCGATTTTTTTTTAGTTCTTAAACATAAAAAGTAAATTAATAAAAAAAAATCAATTTAATATGCAATTTTCAGTTCAACAGATTAAACCTCTAATTTGATTAATTCTGATAATTGAATTCTTCATGTTTCTTGGCATGTCAACATTTTTGGATTTTTTGATGAGAAGACTATGACAACCATTATATATGCTAGGTATTTCAAAATACTTGTATCCCACATTGATTATGAAGTGAAGTCAATCTTTCCTATAATAATTATAGATAAATTTTGAAGATGTGGCTGTAATTATCCGCCATGGCTGCTAGGGTGCGAGCCAGTGGGTTTTGGGCTCCAAGTAGAGGGAGGTGACCTATAAGGGGCCATGCACCCGATGGTTCAGGGGGTGACATGCCCTTACTCTTGTGATCATGAGTCCTTTTTCTCCATAGACTGTACAATAACAGCAAAGCTAAAAGCCCAGCAATTGCCTGTGGATGAAAGAAGAAATCCATGAAGCAGTAGAGTCGGAGAATTGTAAGATCAGTTTAAAACTTGTTTCAATATTTGGTTTCCAAAATTCGCGGCTTCAAGGTTTATATTCAAAGGGGTTCAAAGTCTACCTTTCAGTAGAAGTATAAACTCCTTTATGGATCAGGTTTACTCAAATTTAAATTAAAATTTATAAAATATTATTTATAAATTCAAATTTACAATAATTATAAATTATTCATAAATTATTAGAGAATATCAAACTCAAAAAAAAAATTTATTCAAATTTATGTATAAATTTAAGAAAAAAATTAAATTACTATTAAAAATAATTTTATATAATAAAATATGATAGATCGCACCTAAAAATTTCTTACTAATACGGAAACCAAAACTTGGTTGACCATAAAAAGAGAAAAAAAGAAAAAAATTACAAAATAGGACCAATCATAGAAAAGTTGTACCATTATCCATTATAATTCAAATATGCATGCGGGCCCAATTTAAGTGAATATTGGATAACATTAATGATATAGAAAATAAGCGGTGACACTGAAATCATTCCCTTGGATCCATAAAGCTTTATTACTCATTTAGATGAGATGAAAAAAAATGCAAGTTAAATTATAATTTAAATAAATAATTATAAAAAAAATATTATTTGAGTTAAATTAATTAGTTAAATCAATGTATTTAAGAAGCGTTTAAATAATATTGTAGTATTTGAATTAACTATTAATAAGTATCATTAGATTATTTTTGAAATTTTTTTACAATAATTACTTTTTGAAAAAAGTATATTTTGAATTAACTGTAAATTCATTAAGTACGATTAATAAATCAAATTAAATACTTAACAAATTACAAAAATACATTTTGAACTTGAAACAAATTCAAGCAATAACTCGTATATGCAGTAAAATTAAGGAAGATGATACTCATTTGACAACTTTCTAGATGTTATACATGCGAGGGCGGAATTATGAGAAAAATGAACGGTGCAGTAGAAATATTTTAGAAAAAAAAATTAGTGAGAAAGTTTGGACTGACTATAATTTTAGACTAAAAAATAAAAGAAATGATGGATTTAAGATGAGTAAAAATTGAGTTGGATTAAAATTTTAAGATGAATTATATTCGAAGGGTCAAAATTTTACATGTATAACTTTTTTCTAAAATTTGGAATGGGATATAGTCTGATCCAGCCTACTAGAAGTTTCGCCCCTCGTGTGTGTGTATATATATATATATATTAGTAGATTACTAGTGTTATTTTATGCCGATGATTGTGCAATGGGACTTATTAAATGAATCCCATCACTCTTTATATACTAGGGCGGAGCCACTTAAGGGACTTGACCGGACTTTGGCACATCTCAAATTTTAGAAAAAAAAATTTATATGTAAAATTTTAGTTATTTTTAAATTAATCCATTCCAAAATTTAGACCTACCACAATTTTTATCAATTATTTCTCTTTTCCTCACTCAAAATTATAACCCACCTCTCAAAAATTTTGCCTAACCTAATCTTAACCCATCATTTTTTTATATTTTTTATCTAAAATTTTGACCAACCCCAAAATTTTTCTTATAATTTTCTTCGAAAAAAAGTTTCATGAACATGTCATATGATGTGATACTTTTTATGATTTTTATACTTTGTAAAGTCTATGTGTGACCTAATTATATTATTAAAATCATAGCACACTGTGATAGATTTATATAATGACTTCTCGAATACTAAGATGTACTTTGCACACGTCAATAGTGGATCAAGATTTTCAATACCATCTCATTGTCTATAGTCTATGCTATCGGTTGTTTGGATGACAATATCGTCATCTCTCATTGCCCTCTGACAATAACACCACCGCAGATGGTGGTGTAGAATGATACAGTGGTCACAACACTCATTCCTTTGCAGGTCCTGACGGAGATGCAGTTTTATGATGCTAATTGCTGAATAGAAAGAACAAAAAATTGAAAATAGTAGAGAATCCAAGCAACAACATTATTTAGCCACTTGTAATTTCAAATTTCAATTTATGGGTCCAATGATGTGGCTGATTCACTATCATGGATTATGAAATACATGATTAACACTACGTTTGGATGGAAGGAATTGGAAAGAAAGGGAAGGAAAGGAGAAGAAAGGAGAGCTTATATCATGTTTGTTTTAAAAATTAGGAAAGAAACGGAGGGAAAGTTTAACCCTCATTTCAACAATTTTGTTATCCCTCTAAAAGTGGGTAGAAATAGAGGGAAAGGAAAGAAAGATTTAATAAATTTTTAATAATACCAATATTACCCTTAAAATTATAAAAGTCAAAATAAAAATGACATCTCTATCCTAAGGCATTCAAAGGGTATAATAATAAAATAATATAAACTTCTTTCATTTCCTTTCGTTCATTTATCATTTCCAAACAAGATGAAAGGATCATATTAGTCTTTTCTCTTTTTTTCTTTCATTAGTTATCCAAATATAAAAGAGGGATTACTCTCTCCTTTTTTTTCCTTTCCTTTTTCTCCTACTTATCCAAACGAATTGTAAGGCTTTCCTCGAACAAGAATTGTAAGGCTCTCCTCAAACAAGTTAAAACCAAGGACAAGGTACACATCATGTTTTCGTGTCCATAATTACTACCATGTTTTTTTTGTTCTAACAAAATCTAAACATTGAAACCCTTATATTGCAAACCATACATTGACAACTCTTAAAACTGATCTTAAAATTTGTGTCACTCTTCTCTGTCATGGATTTCTTCCTTTATCCACAATCAATTGCTGGCCTTTTAGCTTTGCTGTTATTATACCGTCTATGGAGAACAAGGAGGACCCATAATCACAAGACCAGTAAGGGCATGTTACCCCCTGAACCAGCGGGTGCTTGGCCCCTTATAGGTCACCTCCCTATACTAGGAGCCCAAAATACCTTTGCTCGGACACTAGCAGCCATGGCGGATGAATACGGCCCCATCTACAGAATCTGGATTGGAGTGCACTCTGCAATCGTGGTCAGCAGTTGGGAAGCTGTCAAGGAGTGTTTCACCGCCAACGACAGAGCCTTCGCCGGACGCCCAATTTCAAGCGTCAATAAGTACCTTTGCTACGACAACGCAGGGTTTGGGTTGGCACCTTATGGGCCGTATTGGCGCGAGATTCGCAAGCTGGTGTTGCTTGAACTCCTCTCCAGTCGCCGGCTCGAGGCATTCAAGCGTCTCCGAGTCTCCGAATTGGAAATCAGCATCAGAGAGTTGTTTTCACTTAGCAGGAAGACCGACGGCGATGCTCCGGCGAAAGTGGTGATCAGTGAGTGGATTGATGAATTGACTTTAAATATAAATGTAAGGATGATTTCTGGGAAGAGATATATTCGGAATGAAGACGGAACAAAAAATGAAGAGGAACGACATTTCAGAAGAACTATTAGGGAATTCATGTATGAAACAGGAGCCCCTGTTTTATCAGATGTAATTCCGTTTCCATTACTGAAATGGATAGATTTCCAGAGCCATTTGAAGTCCATGAAACGTATTTCCAAGGAATTGGATTCGATTTTCGGAAGTTGGGTTCGGGAACATGTTCAAAGGAGAATTGAGAACGAGAAAGGGGATGAGCAGGACTTCATAGATGTGATGCTTTCCGGAATGGAGGATACAATCTTCTATGGCTACACACGTGAAACGGTCATCAAGGCAACAATTTCGGTATGTCATTGATTTCACAGTATCTATAGTGGTAAATTAGTGGTCCATGGAGTCTGTCTATGCCAGAGATAGAAGTAAACGTCCTTCATGCTACCACAAACACTAACGTTATGTTTGCACAGTATTTATTTTTTTTTGTTGGATTAAAAATGCATATTTTATGAGCTTTATTAAAAATTATTTCAAATATTCTTTTTAATTTAGGTGTGAAATTCTTATTCTATCATGTACCATATTTCATTTCAATTTTTATTTTATTCTATTAGAATGATTATTCTATTTTCATGTATCAAACATGACCTAAAATTCAGAAATTGTTGGTTCTCTAATTTTTTCACTTGAAAAGTATTAGATATTCTCTGTTTATATTTCTAATTATATCTCGAATTGATTTGAAAATATAATTATAGATACAAATTGAATATCTCTGGCATTATTCTATTTTTGATACAAAGATACCGAATACACAACTAATTGCGTGGACAATGGCTATCCAAATTTTCAATAGAAAGAGGAATTTTTAGGTAAAATCTCCTAAAATAAATATGTTTGATTTAATTTCCCAAAGAAGAACATCAACATTGATGGCTGGCTTCAATTTCAGTAGCTTCTATTTTGATTGAAATTAGATTTTTATTAATTTTAAATTTTCTACTTTAAATTGTACAATAGAAACCTAAATTTGGAACATTATTTAAAAGTAACATCTAAAATAATTACTTTATTCACTTTATGGTTGAGCCCTCTCGAATTCTATCAACCAAATTCAAACAATACGAAGTTTTCTCCCATTATGAATGACGTTAGAAGGATTATATATATGGTTAACTATGAACCCCATCACATTTATTTGATTCAGAAAGGCAACCTATCTAAGTAGAAATTTAGGCTTTTGACTGAGTAATTATCTAAGTAGAATGGTTATTCCATATCATTATTAAATATGGCATAATTATGCGTCATAAACTCAAGAACTATCCTTAATTCATGGTGAATCCATATCATTATTAAATATGGCGTAATTATGCGTCATAAACTCAAGAACTATCCTTAATTCATGGTGAAATTATTTACCATGTTTAATTTCAACTTCTAAGTTCGGTTTCGTGTTGTGTATATATATATATATATATATATATATATATATATATATAAAGTATATCAAAAGAATCTATTTAATGTGCTAATGGGTAGCAAAATATGATCCCCTCTACATCCTCTCTTTCTTATATATCATTATAAATTTATTTGATTTCCATTGAGATGGTGCTGACTTTATGTCCGTCTAGAGAATTTAGTCCGACATGATTCTCGAATTATTAAAAATAAATTATTATCTAATTTGATAGAAGATGATTAAAAATTTTCGCCTATTACCAAAAAAAAAAAAAAAAATGAAAAAACTAGTAAAAAACATGAACATGAATCGCTTAGTTCAATTTCCACTGTTTTCAAGTTTTTTACATAATTTAATGCACGACTTGCACTTAATGTTTAACAAAATGTTTGACTTTTAAAACACACAAAAGCAAAGCTTTCATGCATTACAAAATGTGATTGGTATGATCAATGGACCTAGTAGAGTTTCATTACCAACCAAACCCGAACAGTGAACATGACAGTAGTCCAAATTTTCTCCCATTATGAATGAAGCTAGAAGGATTATCCGGATAACCATGAACCCCATCATAATTATTTGATCCATAACCCAATTACTTGTAATTTAGGCTTCTAGGTGTTATATTTTTTTTTATGTCTTTGAAAGTTTCAAAATTAGTTTTAACTTCTTCCTGATTTTTGATATTTTGATTGCTAATTTTGTGATATTCTTTGTTGGTAATTTTCTGCCACTTGTGAAGATTTCTTGAGATATTTTTGTTGGTGGAAGATAAAGAGAATGCCTATAAATAGAAGCTTATGTATTCTTTCACAACACACAGCAAGAGTTCTTAATTTCTTTCATCCAATCTATTCCATCCAACCTCTCTGTATTTTCATATCATCTTTGTGTGGGTAACTTTGATTCTAGACGGTTCATCCTTCTCCCAGTAGACGTGAACTCTGATCAGATTAGCTGTGACAAAACCTGAGTTGTATCTTAGAACTGTCCGTGACCATTGGAACTTTCACATAGAGAGACACAACAGCTTTAGGGCATTAATTACACGCCTCATAGGCCGACTCACTTTAAACTTATTTTTCTATCACTTACGCATGTTAATTTAATTACTTTATTTAATATGCATGAATTTAAGCTATTCTGTAATTTTATTCCATTGTAATTCTTTCAATTTAAAACTCTAGAATACAGTAGTTCAATTTGGCTAAACAATCTAAAGTTGTTGTAGTCATATAAAAGAATTATAGATTAATTAAAACATGAATTCATGTTTACTTAGTATTTGCAAGTAGAATCGTGCATATTTTATTTTCATATATATAAATCTTAAATATATATATATATAGATAAACATATAAAAACTCTTACATACATATATATAAATTGTTACATACATATATATATAGATACATATATAAATCGTTACATGTATATATGTGTATATATATTTTTTGTCAATACATATATACATATATATAAAATAAAATTGCAATTATAGTAAACTACTTCTAAGTTGCCCTCTTCCAATTGTGAATTAATCAGTATGATCAATCTATATATATATATATATATTAATAGTTTTTTTTTCCTTAGTAAACTGCCTAAATTTTAAATTTATTAATATTAGTATTCTAAATCCCTACACGGCTGTGAAACTTATTAATATTAATATTAATATATATATATTAATAGTGTTTTTTCTTTAGTATACTATTGTGAAATTAATTGAAAGACTTTTTACAACTATGAAATTGAATTTTAATAGTTCAATTGAATTACTTTCTATTAAACAAAAATTTACTTTATTAAGTCTCAATAAAATTAATTTTTAATTTTATAATAACAATTTTATTACTTATTTTGTCATAGAGTGATTATAATTTTCTATAACTCTTTAAATCATGACATCTTTTGAAGAAACAGTTACCCTTAAGCCTGAAAATTTTAATATACAACATTTTAGGAGATGGCAAAAACAAGTACACTATTGGCTAACCATCTTAGGGTTAGTGACTGTCCTAGAAGAAACCTCTCAATCAACTCAATCATCATCCTCCCGAACATCAACTCCTAAAGAGTAATCCACGAAAATGACTAAGGATCAAATAAACTTTCACTGCTATAATAGAATTTTAAGTGCCCTATCCGACCACCTATATGATGTGTATCAAAGTACCACATCAACTGCCAAAGAACTTTGGAACACATTAGAAGTCGAATATGGGATAGATGATACCGAAATTAGTAAATTTAAAATTTCTAATTTCACTAATTATAAAATGGTGGATAATAAATTAGTAGGAGATCAAATTCATGAGTTTCAAGAACTCTTGAGAGGAGTTGAAAAAGGTGGCACTAAATTTAGTGAAGATTTTAAAGTGTCTTGCCTAATAGATAAATTACCACCTTCATGAAATGACTTTGTCAAAACTCTTAAACATAAATAAGGTGAGTTAACATTGGTTCAAGCAATAACTCTCTAAGAGTGGAAGAAAAACACAAACCAATAATAAATCATTAAAATGAGAGACAACCTAAAGTAAATCTAGTGGAAAGCAATAACAATCATAACAATGGGTCCAATAATAACAATAGGTTTAGAAACTTCAATCATAGGAACAACTTCCATCCCAAAGGTAGAACCTTTAAAAGTGAGAAATTC
Source organism: Nyssa sinensis (assembly GCA_008638375.1). Taxonomy (NCBI): domain Eukaryota; kingdom Viridiplantae; phylum Streptophyta; class Magnoliopsida; order Cornales; family Nyssaceae; genus Nyssa; species Nyssa sinensis. The sequence continues at coordinate 6,423,705 of CM018034.1, forward strand.
AATAATCACTCCAAATTCAACCCCAACTATGACTAAGCCCAAAATCAAAATAATAAACAAAAGGGCTTAGAGAGAGAAAAGATGCCTTGCTATGTATGTGGAAGGACCAATCATGTTACGAGGAATTGCTTCTACAAGAAGACTGAACCATACAAACCAAGTCTCAAACCAAATCATATTCAAAGAGGACCAAAGGGCCAAGTCAACATGCTAGTGGAGCAAGACAATTCTACTGAACCTTCCTTTAGGTATAACTTACCATTGACCAATTTTACTTATCAAAGTAAAGAATGGTGGTTTGATTCTGGAGCTAATATACATGTGTGTTTTGATCATGGTTGTTTTAAAAATTATCAGAAATCAAGTAGAGGAAGTGTAACCCTAGGCAATGATTCTGTCTCACAAGTGCTTGGAATTGGATATATTGAATTGAAAATGACATCTGAAAATCTCTAATCTTAAAATGAGTGCGACATGTTCTTGAAGTTCGTAGAAACCTTGTTAGTGAATCATCTTTAGTTCAACAAGGTTATAAAATTATAATGGAATCAAATAAGGTTGTAATAACCAAGAATAATGTTTTTGTGGGAAAATGTTATGTATGCAATGGATTATTTAAATTAAATGTATCATTGAATGTTAATGAAATTTCTTCTCGAATTTTAAATGTAGAATCGTGTAATGTACGGCATGGAAGATTAGGCCATATAAGTTTAAAGAAAGTTAAGTTTTTAATGGATCTTAACCCTATTCCAAAATCTCAAGTAAATTATAAATATAAATGTGAAATATGTGTACAAGCAAAATAAACTAGAAAACATTTTAAGAGTGTAGTAAGAAATTCTCAACTCTTAGAATTGGTACATAGTGATGTATGTGATTCCAATAGACCACCAACTAGAACTGGAAATAAATACTTTGTAACATTTATAGATGATTGTTCAAAGTATAGTTATGTCTACCTTATAAAAACTAAAAATGAAGTCTTTAATAAATTTAAAATTTATAAGACTGAAGTAAAAAATCAATTAAAAAAGAAAGTTAAAATTCTCAAATCTGATAGAGGAGGCGAATATACCTTAACAGATCTTAATAATTTTTGTGAAGAACATGGAATAATACATGAAGTGACACCACCATATTCTCCTCAATCTAATGGAGTAACAGAAGAGAAAGAATAGAACACTAATGGATATGGTGAATGCAATGTTATTAAGTTCGGGATTACCCGAGAATTTGTTGGGGGGGGAAGCTATACTTAGTGCCTGCTTCATCTTGAATAGAATAATTGTAAAAGATAATGATAAAACTTTTTATGAAATATGGAAGAAAAGAACATCGAATCTAAATATTCTAAAAGTGTAGGGGTGCTTAACTAAAGTAGCCATTCTTGAACCAAAGAAAAGAAAAATTGGACCTAAGACTGTAGATACTGTCTTTATAGGGTATGCACAAAATAGTAGTGCTAATAGGTTCTTAGTAATTAATTCTGAAGTGAGTGAAATATCAAATAACACAATAATTAAATCTAGGGATGCTACATTTTTTGATGATATTTTTTCATTTAAAAGAAGATTTTCAAATCAAATAAATGAAACACCTTCAACTAGTGGACCTTCTTCAAGTATTAATTCTCCTTTAAGAATAGAAGTTGAACCACAAATAGAACAAAGAAGAAGTAAAAAAGCAAGAACTATTAGAAATCTAGGAGAAGAGTTCTATACTTTTCTAATAGAAGGAAAACCTACCACTTATAAAGATGCGATGACTTTCTTAGATGTACCATATTGAAAGGAAGCCACTAATAGTGAAATCGAATCAATTTTATAAAATAACACTTGGGAGTTAATTGAACTACCTCCCGGAAACAAAGCTATAGGATGTAAATGGGTGTTCAAAAAAAAAATTAAAACCAGATGAAAGTATATATAAATATAAGGCAAGATTGGTAGCTAAAGGATATACATAAAAGAAAGACGTAGATTATTTTGACACATATTCTCATGTTACTAGTATTACTACTGTTAAAATCCTAATAGCTTTGACATCAGTTTATGGGGGGTAGTACGGGATCCATCGTTGGGGAGAAAATCACCCGTTTGATCGAGTATGCTACCAATAAATTTCTACCTCTTGTTATAGTGTGTGCTTTCGGAGGGGCACTTATGCAAGAAGGAAGTTTGAGCTTGATGCAAATGGCTAAAATATCGTCTGCTTTATATGATTATCAATCAAATAAAAAGTTATTCTATGTATCAATCCTTACATCTCCTACTACTGGTGGGGTGACAGCTAGTTTTGGTATGTTGGGGGATATCATTATTGCCGAACCTAATGCCTACATTGCATTTGCGGGTAAAAGAGTAATTGAACAAACATTGAATAAAACAGTACCTGAAGGCTCGCAAGTGGCCGAATGGATGTCAAGACTGCATTTTTAAATGGAGATTTAGATGAAAAGATATATATGGAATAACCTGGGGGTTTTTTAATAAAAGGACAAGAAGATAAGGTGTGAAAATTAAGAAAATCATTAGATGGTCTTAAACAAGCTCCTAAACAATGGCACGAGAAGTTTGATAAAGTGATACTAGAATTTAGGTTTAGAATTAATGAATATGATAAGTGCTTATATTATAAAGAATATAGTGAAAGTAGTGTTATTTTATGTTTTTATGTGGATGATATACTAATTTTTGAGACGAATTTAGAAATAATTGAGGATGTTAAATCTTATCTTTCTAGAAAATTTGATATGAAAGATTTAGGAGAAGCTTATGTGATCTTAGGGATGAAATTAGAGAGAAAATCTGAAGGTGTTGTTTTGAATCAATCAAGTACTATAAAAAAATGTTGAGAAAATTTAAGTTTTATGATTGTAAATTTGTGTCAACACCTTATGATTCTAGTGTACACTTGAAAAAGAATAATGGTCAACCAGTTTCTCAATTAAAATACTTACAATTGATTAGCTCTTTATTATATATAGCAAATAAGTCTAGACCTGATATTTTTTATGCAGTTGGGAGACTTAGTAGATATGCCCACAATCCTAGCAAAAAACATTGGACTGCCTTAGAGAGAGTGTTTAAATATCTTAGAGGAACTTTAGATTATTCATTATGTTACAAAGGGTTTCCAAATGTTGTTAAGAGATATAGTGATGCAAATTGGATTACAGATAGTATAGATATAAAGTCCACCACTAGTTACGTTTTCCTATTAGGAGGAGCTGCCATATCCTGGGGTTCTAAAAACCAGACCATAACCTCTAGGAGTACTATGGAGGCAGAACTTATAGCCTTAAATACCACCTCTTCTGAGGCTCAATTGATCAAAAATTTATTACTAGACATACCTCTAGTAAATAAACCAATGCCAACCATCTCATCAGGATGCGACAATAGAGCAGTATTAGAGTTAGTAAAATAAGCACATACTAATAAGAAAATGAACAGATATATACAAGTGAGATATAAATGTGTGAAAAGTATGTTGAATAAAAATATAATATCATTGGAATATGTGAAATCTGAACGCAATATTGTTGATCATTTGACTAAGGGATTATTTAGGAGTGTAGTCCTAGATTTGTCGAGGGGGATAGGCTTAAGCTCACAAGGAAGTCACATAGGGAAGTAACCCAACCTCTGTGATTGGGGACCCCATGAAGAAGGTTCAATGGATAGTAACAATTTATATTGCGTGACTTATATATCCAGCACTTTATATAAGGAGCCACTTAATAAAATTCTCCTGCTCATCCCTATGGCAGTGTGCTGTGTTATGTGACATTTAGGAAGGGTTTACCCTGAATGAGCCAAGGCATGAAGACTCTTGCGAGGTACAGGTCACATGTATCCTTGAAGGACTCACCTAAGTGAGAGTTGTCGTGAGGCCGCGACTATGAGAATTAAGCTATTCTCTAGAAACTCTCATGAAAATCAAAATCAAGTGCATGACCTTTAATAGTACTAACCCACGAACCATGTCTAATATCAGTACTGTGTGTGTGACTTGTTGAACTCTGATTCAAAAGGTTTAGTTCAAGAGACTATCAATACTAAGTGAGGTTCAAGTCCGGAAGACACCTATACCTATTACACACTATAATAGTTGCCCAAACTTTCTTATATATATATATATATGTTTTATAAGTTTTATAAATTTTGAAACTTGTGGGGGATTGTTATATTTTTTTATATCTTTGAAAGTTTCAAAATTAGTTTTAACTTATTCCTAATTTTTGATATTCTGGTTGCTGATTGTGTGATATTCTTTGTTGCTAATTTTCTGTCACTTGTGGAGATTTCTTGAGATATTTTTGTTGGTGGAAAATACAGAGAATGTCTATAAATAGAGGCTTATGTATTCTTTCACAACACATAGCAAGAGTTCTTAATTTCTTTTATCCAATTTCTTCCATCCAACCTCTCTGTATTTTCATATTATCTTTGTGTGAGCAACTTTGATTCTAGACGGTTCATCCTTCTCCCAGTGGACGTGAACTCTGATGAGATTAGCTGTGAACAAAACCTGGGTTGTATCTTGGAGCTGTCCGTGACCATTGGAACATTCACGTAGGGAGACACAATAGCTTTAGGGCAGTGATTACACACTTCATAGACCAGCTCACTCCAAACTTATTTTTTTTGTCATTTACGCATGTTAATTTAATTGTTTTATTTTATATGTATGAATTTAAGCTATTCTGTAATTTTATTCTATTATAATTTTTTTAATTTAAAACTCTTGAATACAGTAGTTCAATTTGGCTTAACACGAGGTTCCTTTGTATCTATATATTTATCAAAAGAATCTATGATGTGTTCATGGGTAGCAAAATAAGATCCCCTCTACATCCACTGTTTCTTATATACTGTGCTTCCAACTTTTTGCCCTACAGAACCTTATCTTAGCAGGCTCTGATACCACATCAATCAACTTGACATGGCTCTTCTCCATATTACTGAACAATAAGCAAGCTTTGAAGCGTGCCCAAGAAGAGATTGAACTCAAAGTTGGCACTGAAAGATGGGTAGAAGAATCTGATATCAAGAATTTGGTCTACCTCCAGGCCATAGTTAAAGAAACGTTGCGCTTATATCCACCAGCTCCCTTATCAGTACCACACGAGGCCTTGGAAGACTGTCATTTGGCTGGCTATCACATTCCAAAGGGAAGTCGTTTGTTTGTGAATGTATGGAAGCTGCACAGAGACCCACGTATTTGGTCAGAGCCGGAGAAATTTATGCCGGAGAGGTTTCTGACGAGCCATGCAGAGGTAGATGTTTCCGGTCAGCATTTTGAGCTCATACCGTTTGGGTCTGGTAGACGGTCTTGCCCGGGGATCACACTTGCAATGCAAGTGACGCACTTGACGCTTGCGCGCTTGCTTCAGGGTTTTGACTTCGCAACACCAGGTAATGAACCGGTGGACATGACTGAAGGCTCTGGTCTTACCATGCCTAAGGCTACTCCACTTGAAGTTGTCGTCACGCCTCGCCTTCCATTTAAACTCTACGAGAACAACCAACAGTTGGGTGTGAAATGATTTCTATTCAATCGAGAAGGTTCTCTGACTTAATTTGAAGTTAAGTTTTATTCTAACCACTACTGTAATGGTATAATAGATGCTGGCACTTGATCGCAAATAATGTCTGGTTAATTTTTATTTTAAGTTTTTAATCTATACTAATCTAAGTATTTGGTAAGGTAATTCACCGCCTTAAATCGAAGGGTGCTTTTGCAGGTCATGGACATGCAGTTTTAAGATGCTAATGGCTGAATAGGAAGAAAATTGAAAATAGCAGAGAATGAAGAACAACATTATTTAGCGACTCGTAATTTCAATTTATGGGTGCAATGATATGGCTGATTCACTATCAAGGATTATCTCTTTTTTATGAGTTTGTCGGAATACAATTTAATGAAACGGAGGATATAAATGAAGCGAAAATAATTTTTTTATCTCTTATATATCCTTAGTGCCATAAGAACACACACACACACACACACACATATATATATACATGAGCAAATATTTCATCTCTCATAATCCATTTTTATGTTAGGGGTTGTTTGAAAATTCTTCAAATTAGATCAGGTCAAAATCATCTCTATTAAGTTATTTGATTTTTAAGAAAATTAATTATTCTCTGGTCTGATTTTGTTCATATTTTAAGTGTTTTTTACGATAAAATATGAACTAATATATTTTTAAAAAATACTTACCAAATAATAAAAATATTTAAAATTTCTATAGAATCGATATTAACTTTTTCTAAATAGACTCCTAATATTGTCACAAAATTAGAATTCAGATTTCATGAAGTTCACTATAAAACTTATAAGCCGATAAAAGTGGGACAAACATGAGTGATGAGAGATAGTATATTTATCTTTTTTTGGCACAAGAATTTTGGTCTCCAAGTAAATGCAGGTGACGTATGAGGAGCCACACACCACCAACTGGTTAAGGAGTGACATGCCTTACTCTTGAGATTATTACGAGTCCTGAGTGGGACATGGCTGCTTGAGGACCAAGCAGGGCAATTGTCCTCTCAATTTTTTTTATTTAAATGTTTTTTTTTTCATAATTGAAATTTTTGATTTCAGTTTTGAAATTTTTACATACCTTTTAATTTTTTTTTCAAATATACCCTTTACGCCCATCCAAACGGGCTCTTACACCTTAATTAACGCAACACTGCATGGCATCCAAAACCAGAGACTAAAATAATATAAAAATTAGAATTTCAGGATATCTTTTCATAAAAATATGAAACTCTCTTAAACTTTCTTTTTATCTAAAAAATAATGATAAAAAATTAAAAGATAAATTATACTGATCTTTCTTAAAATTTTTGACAATTATAAAGATATTTTCTGAAATTTCTGAAATGACACTGACCTCTTCTATTTTTATTAATAAATTACAAACACTTTTCTTTCGGTCTATATTTGTTTAAAAATGATAAAAATGACTCTTTCATTTTATTTTATTTTTTTGATTTACATCAAATTTTTCTATGTTTTTTTAAAGAAAATTTTTGTTTTATATAAAAATAAATTTAAGATAAATAATTTATATTATTTTAATCAAATAATATTTATTTAAAAATTTTAAAAATAGAAAAAAATTGATCAAAAAATGCAAAAAAAAATAATAAAAGTTGTAATTTTGTCATTTTAAAGAAAAAAATTGACTGAAGAAATATATTTAAAATTTGTCAAAAAAAATGAGAGATTAATGTTATTTTAAAAACTTCAAAAAAAATTATAATTATTAAAATTCTTTAAGAATTATTGGTTTAATTTATCCAAATTAAAAAAATAAAATTAAAGGCCATTGCTCCCAGTGTCACGTGGATCCGCCACTGACCAGATGGAGCGTTGATTTGACCGTGGCAAATTTCTCAACGGTTGCTAGAGTATAACACAGTGTTAATATTAAATGTCCCAGAAAGACTAAAATATATAAAAGATGACTTTTATTGAAAACTTGTATAAATCTATTTGTTTGTTTGGACGAGTGATTAAAAAAATATGATTCAAAAAAATATATTTAAGTTAAATTGTGAGTATACGTGCATGCATCTCAACTGAGTTGAAATATCAGTCCAAACAAATTTCAAATATCAAATTATAACAATATGAATTATAAGTGTTCAGTTAAACATTTTCTTGTGTGAGATGCATCTAAGCAAATTATATCCCATCACACTAGACATCCTTATAGTAAAGAAATTATTTAATGATCTTGTCATAATAGTTTTAATGATTATTATTGATTTGGTTATTTGTTTAATTTTTAGAATTATTAAATATTTCCTACTTACATTTCTTCAAAGACTTTGTCACCTAACTCACATGAGACACCCAATATCTGTTCTTCTGCACATAAGAAACACCCAGGGTCTCCTTTTATCTTGGTCAAGTTGGTTTGCCACTGCCATGACATAGCTTTACACCCACAAATTTAATGGCAGCAGTGCATGTGGAAGAAAATTTTAGAGAGAGAAAGGTAGAGTGAGAGAGAATGATTTAGAAAGAGAGAGAATTTTGCAGAGGCAGTTTTCAAGAAAATGTCTGTATTGACTCCCACCTGCTATAGTTATGACAATAGTTATCACAATTATACCGGTCATAAAGGCAGGTTCACTAGTTCAATTAATTTTATAATTAATATATTAATTTTTTTAAAAATATTAAAAAATATATATATTTTTATTATTTAGTAATAAATATCAAAATATAAATATAATCATTCAAATTATTTTAATGTATAAATTTTATAGATTTATATATACAACAAAAATACATGAAATAATATTTTGTTTCCCTTCAAATTTCATTATTGATCTTTAAACATAAGATGTTTTGTAGAAAAAAATTTATAGGTATTAAAAAGACAAAAAAAAAAAATGATTCAACCGATTTTTTTTCAGTCCTTAAACATAAAAAGTAAATTTATAAAAAAAAAATCAATTTAATATGCAATTCCCGGTTCAACAGATTAAACCCCTAATTCGATTAATTCTGATAATTCAATTCTTCATGTTTCTTGGCATGTCAACATTTTTGGGTTTTTGGAATGATAAAGTTTTTAATTTTTCAGCATTATTCATGAGAAGACTATGAAATGCTAGGTATTTCAAAATACTTAGTATCTCACATTGATTACGAAGTGAAGTCAATCTTTCCTCTAATAATTATAGATAAAGACCTCTCATTAGATTTTGTCACACAATTAAAAGCAATTAAAAAGCTTAGTTCTAAAAGATATTATTTTTCTCGTTTTGAGTTAGTTTCTATTATTTTGAAAATGAGTATTACTATTTTGAGCATTGTGCGTGTTTCTCTTTTGAGTGACTTCTCTTTTTAAGAGCTCTTACTTTATTTTGGGTTCGATTATGAGAGTGCATGCTCTTATTGCTCAATTATTATTTTATCATGTTGTTTCTTTGTTATTTATGTTTTGTTCTTATTTTTTTCCAAGACAGGTGAATCGTGAAGGAAAGTTCACTTAATTTAAGCATTGTGAATCATGAAAGGAAGTTTACTTGATTTAAGCATTACAAGTGTATACTTGTGAAGATCGACTATTCTATCCTAGAGGGCAGAGCACACTTTTTATGCTGAGAATCTTCCTTCAAGGGGAAAAATCACATTCAAGGAGCCTCTAAATCTTTTTAATGTCTCTATCTTGACTTACATTTTTTCCTTGGTTTATTGCTTTAATTTCTATTCTTAGAGTATACTAATTAAAGAATCAAAGTAGTAATCCTATAATTAAAAATAAATTTAAGAGTTTTTCATATTAAATCAGGTTAAGACCACCCAAATGGATCGCTGAGAACTCTATTTGTGTTTCATTTTACTTCTATTTTGCCACCAATATATGGAAGTTCCATACATTCAAGATTTGTTTGGGTAGTATAAATGTGCATTCCCTTGCCTTGAAGTACTAAAAGTCCAAAAATCCATTACAGTCCATCATTTTTTGACTTTTTCTCAAAGCATTTCTATTCCCTCTGGCCATGAAACCTCCAGCCACTCAGTGATCCAAGTTCTTTTGACATTTTGGCATTTCTCAGCGTGATACACATGCATTGTGCAACTCTCCAAAAACTTGAAATAATCACTGTCAATTTCTTTACTCAATTGATTTTTCTCTAGTCCGCTGAATTAGTACTCTCTCTCTCTCTCTCTCTCTCTCTCTCTCTCTCTCTCTCTCTCTCTCTCTCTCTCTATATATATATATATATATATCCTACGAAAAAAGTTAAAGAAACATAATGGTCCAACACGAGTATATGTCTTCAGACAGATTATATTTAAACAGAATGAGAATCAATGGAACCAAGCTATCAGCTTCAAAAAGCTGGGTAGCCTGTGCTGTGACTCTTAATTGAATTAGGACCACCTTGATGTAATAATCATCATTGTTCCTATCAGCTTTTCCGGTGTGTACCACTTCGCAATGTTATTGGTGTTGTTACCAAATCATATCCCACATGAACTCGATTACAGTCACCGTACATTCTCTGCTTCACTATTTTAAGAGTAGAGAAATGTTGCGCTCAATTGTGAGTGATGAAAATTTGTGATTTGATTAATGTGTGTATTATATATATGCGCAATTATGTGTGCAATGCACGCGTTAATTAGATTATGAGTGATGACACTCGCGATTGATCGTAACATTTCTCTTTAAAAATAATATTTGATTGTCCATATTTTGTGTTCATGTGGCATCCGTGTACTCACATAGGTAGAATCTGTTAATGGAATTCATGATGATGGATCACACTCTCATGTGAGTATATAGGCATCAAAATATGGAGAAATTATCCTATGAAACTGTCACATTACGTTATCATGTGATGACCTCTTACAAAAAGACGGTTAGGATTGAGATTGAGGAGATGTTTTCATTCACAAAACAATGAAAAGTTATATTTTTGTGAAATGCCGTCACACGATAACGTTTTGTGATAATCTCACTAAATAATTTATTCAAAATCTCGAAATATTTTTGACTTATTTCCAGTAGTCTCTTCATTCAAACGGATGCGAGGTTTAATTGAATTGGGACCAATGATTTTTCTTGATGTAATAATCAACATTGTGCCTACTAGCTCTGACCCGTGGGTACCACTTGGCAATGTTATTAGTGTAGTTATTAAATCAGATCGGACATTTTTGGATCCATTAGACAATATATATTTTTTATTAGGGTGGTAGAAGGAATCAAGTCACTCGTTATTAGCTCAGTTATACATTCTTTAAAATCGATTGATAAAATAAACAAGTCAAATTTAAACATATTTTAAAACTCGTTAATTTATTATGTTAATTTCAAACTCAGTTCGTTAACTTAATTAATAGTCTAATATTACATAAAAAAAAAAAAAAAATTTGAGTTACCCAAACTTGATTCGTGATCGACTTGATTAAAATATTATACACAATAAACAAGTCTAATACCCATTGCAAATTATATATAGTCCTCCTTGGTAATTTGAGGTTACATGGCTAAAAGCCTTTTGAATAAAATATTATACACAATAAACATAGTTGATCTGGCCACTTTCTGCCCGTTATTTTAGTTGTTTTTAAAATACCATTTTCGTAACACTGACAATATATTGGATCCAATTATTATGCTTGTGCTTCAAAGTTTTGATAAAGCTCCGAAGGAAGTCTTGGTTTGAGGATGACTTCAAGTGGGCTTATCTTGGGCAAAGCAATGCCCAAGCCCTCCTTCATATCCACCGGCTTGTTCATCGGTGTTATTATGTCGAATCCTTGAAGTAGTCGAGCAAGTACTAAGTGAACCACTTGTAAGCCAAATGTGACTCCAGGGCACATTCTTCTTCCGGAGCTGAATGGAATGTACTCATGATGTTGGCCCTTAACATTGACATTGGCATGTGTTGTGAGGAACCTCTCAGGCTGAAACTGGTCCGGATTTGTCCACACACGAGCATCTCGGTGTAGCTTCCATAAGTTAACGATTAAACGAGTGCCCTTTGGAACATAATAGCCGTCAATGTAACAGTCTTCCAAGGCTTCTCGAGGCCCTGCTACGGGACCTGGTGGGTACAAGCGTAGTGTTTCTTTTATAATGGCTTGTAGGTATGGTAGATTCTTGATATCGGATTCTTCTACCAATTTGTCTTTTCCTATGTGAACGTCCAGCTCATCTTGGACTTTTTTCAACACATGACGGTTGTTCAATAGTAGAGAGAGGGCCCATGTTAGTGTCTCAGCCGTGCTTTCTGAACCAGTCAAGATGAGAATCTACAAAAGAAAAATTCATGGAAATATAATTAGAAAAGTGATTTAATTATAAGACAAAAAGAAAATTAAAAAAAAAAATTCAAAATCTCAAAGTGTTTTTGTCTTATTTAAACAAAAAAGAAAATAAAATTTTAAAAGTAGCATCACTAAATAAACTTTTTTTAAAAAAAAGAGTAATTGTAAACCAAAAAAAAAAAATTCTAATTCTATTTTTTCACTCTTAAACACTAAATGATAAAATTTACATGCATTTATTATAAGGGTCACAGAGTTATTAGCTAAATAACCATATATTAGCACATACAATACACCTTGTCACTTATAGTGGATTTTCAAAATCTTGCTGTGCAAAAGTGGGATATGCACTCGAATTGAGAATTGCATACATTTGTCCAAATACGAGAATTGCATACATCCTAATCGAAATGCATACATTTGTCCAAATACGAGAATTATACTACAGATTCGAAATCTATTTTTATTCCCACCACCATTGTATCTAAGAGTGGAAAATGGGTAAAAATCCGTTATTTTTGCATTTTCCTTGAAGAAACAAATTAACTACCACTCCTAGTTTCCAATAATGAAATTGCATGTTAAAAGACACATACCATCGTTGTTCCTTTGATGATTGTGTCTCGCTTGTGGCCGGACATCACGGTATCATCTGCAAGAGTAGATAGCATTACATCCATGAAGTCACGTTCCTGTATAGTACAGCTCTCCTTTCGCTTCTGAATATGTTCTTCCAGCCAATTTCCAATGATTACATCAAGTTCCTTGGCAGTCTGCTTCATGCCTTTCACATGCCCTCCAATATCCATCCATTCCAGCCATGGAATGGCATCTGAAACAACAAAAACTCCACTGAGATACAGTGCTTTCTTTATCGCCTCTTTCACATGCCAACCCTCCGTGTTGCTTTCGCTGCAAGTGCTGGCAGAAAACCGCTTTCCAACCAGCATCCTGAGGCTTATGTTGAATGTCAAGTGCTCAAACCACTTGTTAATGACGACAGTGCTCGGATTGTCTCCGTTATTCAGGCACACTGAGTACAGATCTTGGATGCAGTAGTCTATTTCCGAGGAACGGACATGCTTGAGCTTCTCCAGCCGGTGGTTTGTCAAGAGCTCCAGAGTGACCATTTTACGGACATCACGCCAATATGGTCCATAGGGGGCTAAGGCAAAAACTGAATGGTCATAGCCCAAATACTTGCCCACTGCCATCGTTGGTCGTGTTGCGAAAATGGTGTCATTGGTGGTGAAGCAATCCTTGACGGCCTCCCAACTGCTCACTACTATGGCTGGATTACTGCCAAGTCGGAGTGAGTAAACAGGGCCATATTTATCCGCCATGGCCCCGAGAGTCCGGGCAACCGGGAGGTCGCCCCCAAGAAGATGGAGGTGACCTAAGATGGGCCATGCCCCAGATGGTTCAGGGGCTTCACTGGTTTTACTTTTGTTACTGTTTGATCTGATTCTATGGAAATTGTAGAGAACCACCAAAACTAGAAGTCCTACAATTGCAAGCAAATGAGAAAGACAATCCATGATGGTTCTGGGAAAGTGGAATGGTAGAATATGTAAGAGTTGTATGTATATTTATACTAGTGTGATGGCTAGGATGCCTTGAACTACTGTGATTGTGATGTCACATATTAGGTAATTCTTGAGGGGACATGGATAAAGAAGTTTATGAACCAAACGTAACGGATAGAAAAAATTTGTCGGAGCACATCGTGTGGCTATATTTCACCAATTCTATAAATTTGTGAGAAAATTAATTTCAATGATTTATACAATATTTACGAGTTTGTGAAATATTATCACACAATAACGCGGTAGGACAGATTCACTAAATAATTTTTCTTGATCTATGGATCAAATTTATTAAAAAAAAAAAAATCTCGTCATATATGACACAAAAATATTGAAATTAGAATCTCCTTGTCAACAAATAAGCCTATTTTTCATAGTAGTGTGCTCCAGGTCGTTTACAAAACTTTGGTTATTGGTTAGTTATCATTCGAGTTTCATGTTTTCCAATGATCTAACTCAAATTAAATTTGAGTTTCAAATAAATTTGAATTTAAATTTGAATAAAAATAAATTTGGTAGAATTTAGGGCTAACGTTGGAGAAAGTTTTACTCAAATCCAAACTCAAATTTAAATTTGAGTTTGGGTTTGAGTAAACACTGAAAATGTCCTAAGGAAGGCATTAAAACATCCTTGTTGATTTATATATATATATATATAGGAAGTGGTAATGGAACTCACTCACACTTTGTGGATAGCAATGATAATGTTCAACGACAAAATCAGGAAAAAAAATTAAAGACAGGCTAGAACTCGGAATTTTGAGTTGAATCAAAATTTTGGAATAAAAATGAGATAAATGATGAATAAAATTTGTGTTGGGTTAAGAATTTTGTGTGTGGCTAAAACATTGGGTAATAAATGAGAGAAATAATAGATAAAAATTGAACAAAGTAGGTTAAAGTTTTATCATAGGCTAATTTAAAAAAGACCAAAATTTTATATTTTTAAAAAAATATTTTTTTTAAATTTGAGGTGGGCGTGAGCCCAGCCTAGCCGACCTGTAGTTCCGTCCTTAGTAATGTTCATCTCTTACCAAAAATAATTCTTGAGGCACAAAATATTATTTCTTTAATATTTTTTATCTTATTTAATTGAAGTTAGATTTTTTTTTCTTTCAAATTAGTTGAGAATTAAGAAAGAGAGAGAAATTTTACATAGCTAAACAATTGAAAATTTTCCCTTTAATTTCTCTAATTCTTTTATTTCCACCTCCTGTTTGTCATGGTAACCAAATTAAAAGTAAAAATTTAATTTCGTTGATATCTTGTTTCTATTTTCACCAAATTCATGAACCAAACGAAGCCTAAGTAGATTTCTGGGAGGTACAACGAGGAACACATGCATCCTTACTTCTCGACAAAAATGTACGTTCAATTATTCAACATCTATGCCCTACGGTTTAATAATAGTAAGAACATATAAATAACCCTAGTCATGTCGGTCCCACCATTAATTTTACAAGAATGATTTGAAAAGTCAACAACCTTGGCCAGGTTGCGGCAAAGATGGGTTAAGATGTAAGACAAAGTCCGGTTCGGAAAATCCTATAATCATTCAAATTAAAATTTAATATGTGACATATATTTTATATTATAATATTTAAATAATATTATTTATTTTGCATATCACATGTGATATGTGTAAAGGGGGTGCAAAACGGCCGTCGGGTAGGGTTTGGCAGAATTGGGCTGAGCTTTGCCAGCTTTGGTCAAAATAGCAGCCAGGTTAAGTCCAAAATATAAGGTCCGACGTAACACTAGGCCTTCGGTCCAAAAATTATAGGTCCAGAAAAAAAACATGGTAATGGGAAAGCTAGAAATGTTTTTCTCATGTTTTGTAGGATAATCAGACAATAGTACAATAATTGAGATAATAGGATTACAAGGTGTACACGGAAAGTTAGAAATATGTGGCTAGGTTTTGTTTGGAATCAGAACATGAATAGACTATAGGAAGAATAGCTTACTTGATAACATTATAACAACAATGACAATAGATTATTTTTTATTAAAAAAAATAAATTATATTGACTCTTTTAATATTTTTTATAATTATTTTATTTTTTTAATTTTTAAAATTATACTAATATTTTTTATTTTTATTAATAAATTACAATTACACTCATTTTTAATCAATTTTTTTTCAAAATGAAAAAACTCTCTCTTTTATAATCGTCACGTGAGCTTCACAATTAATTTGCAGCCGGACAATTTGTCCCTACATCACGTGTCTCGTGCGTGTTTACTTTGGACGGTACGATGTTAGTCATATCATTTGATTTTCTTCGTCTTAACACTATTAGATTACAAATTTTAAAGAAAAGAAAGTTGGGTAAAAGAAATTTTGTAATATTTACTTTTCCTTTTTTCTTTATATTAAATTAAATTTGTTTGGGAAAGTGAGTTTTTTTTTTTTTTGTATTTCTGAAATCTCGTTTTGCAAATAAAATTTGATATATTTTATAATCAAAATTACATTTTGAAAAAAATATTAAATATCTACTATTTTGATCAAAATCATGTTTGGTCTCAAAATCTTGTTTTGAGCCTGGCAAATATCTCATCAAATACTCCCTCGATTTTAATTTATAACATGTGTTCGAATTGATAATAAGACGAGTTTAGGATAAAGAACTTTTTTCTAATCCCGCCTCATGAAAATCACATGTACTAAACTGATCCTTCATTTTCTGTTCCCAAACAAAACCTAACCACATATTTCTATCCCTATCGAAGCTGGTCCTCACGAAAATCACATGTATTAAATTGATCCTTCAAAATCTAAGGCTGCGTTTGGATAGTGATTCAGATATGATTTTTTGAAAAATGTTTCTGAAATGTGTTTCAAAATTTTATAATTGATTTTTTGAAAACTGTAAAAATGCGTTTGGTTATGCTAATCAGAATTCAATTTCTGAGTTAAAAATTGTGAAAATACGTTTGAATATAATAATATTTGAATTTATATACATCAAAATAAAAAATATTATTTACCTCTGTTCAATTTCTAGCTTATAATTTATTAAGTCTGAACATATTGTAAAATTTATTAATTTAATTTAACAAATAAATAAATAATTTAATTTTATATAAAATATTAAATTACTCAAGCTTAACTCTTAATTTTTTTATTCAAAATTAATTTATGAAATAAATAAATCCGTTCTTATTTTTATGTATTTCCTCCGATTATCATGTATAATTAGGAGAATAGATGTACTTGAAGCCATTGCTAAGATTGACTCAGTCCAGATGGGCACAAAACAACTTATTCATCTTCTAGCATTCCAAGCAGAACATAGAGACCTCTGTTGAGCTCAATGTTATTTATAGCTGAGTGAAGGCTCATTTTCACCGTCACAACCGTGAATATATTAACTATTAAGACATTGCTGGGGTGCCTCTTCCTCTGCTGCTCGAATCCTCTACGGGTGTTGTAACAAGACACAATTTTTAAAATAGTTTAGATATAATAATATTTAAATTTATATATACCAAAAACAAAAAGAATAGCTTATTAATCCTAGATCAATTGTATTGGGAACCCTAATGTTGCTACTGCGAACGGTTCCAGTGCAGGCCGATGGTGTTTTCTTCAGTAAGGGAAGCAGCTCATTCAGATGTAGGCAAAATAAAGCAAACTATACAAATCAACACGAAGAGTCACCACTCAATGAAGACACGCAGTCCCCATCCAGATTGTAGCTTCCAACTTCGCCAATCAAACCCTTCCTAAGAACTAGGCAACAAATCCAGCAGTGCCCTGTTCTGATATATAAATAGCTTATCCTCAGTCAATTGAGGCTGTCCTTTAACCTAACCTTCAGTCTTCAGAAAAACCCTAATATGTCTTCAAAAATCAAAGATCTGGCAGGGTTATTGTTTCAATCAAAGGCTTCGGCACTTTTCCAAGGTCTTCGAGAGAAATACAACCACTTCGCTCTCCTCTGATTGAAGATAAACAACCAATAAAAAAGTGTATAAAACAAAAACTAGGGTTTTCAATACCTATTCTTTTGATTACAATCGTAGCGATTGATTATTTGACGAAATCCCGACGATTAAACAACAGAGACTTCCCCACAAACTTGCAAAAAAAACTTCAAATCGAGGCATCTTCTTCTACGAGGCTTAAACTGCTGCAGACAAGACGACAGACACGCCTATTCTTTACACTCGATCATTGAGCATAGACCGTCGATCTTCAGTCGTTGAATGCCTTGTTTTCAGATAGATTTTGGGATGAGATCTTGTTTTTGGATAGAGATTCAGACATTGAGAGAGAGAGATGTAGGGCTTCCTCAGATCAATATGTCGGTGGGTGAGAGAGAAAATGAGATGGATTGACGCGAGAGAGAGAGAGAGAGAGAGTAATGACAGGGTGATAGATTTTTTTTGCAGATAGTGTATGGCAGTAAAGAAAATCTCTGTGAGATGCATTTCACAAAAGAAGAAAACTGGAGTCGGAGATGTTTGTGAGACATATTTCAGAAAAGTTATCAGAGTCAACTTATCCAAACAGCATTTAAGTCTTTTGAGTTAAAAAAATTTGATTTGGATATGTATCCAAACACAACCTAAGTATTCATCCTTTGACCTAGCAAAATTACATGTCAATCTATTCTTGTTTAGAATTTTTTTAATTATTTTCTGTCATGTTGACAATAATGTATAAAATTAATTTAGTAACACATTTTATATTGAGATTAAGTATAACGATTCAAAAAATTATTAAAAGTTATTTTAGTAAATTTTTAGTTTAAATCAAAGACAATTAATTAATTATTATGAAAATAAATTACTACTAATTAATGTGATATTATGAGTTTAAGATATAATGTTAGAAGTTTATTCGAAACTTATGTGTACTACGATGTCACACAATCAAATTTAAAATACAAATAAATTTTAAAATTCTAACGATAAAATTTAGAGAAATGAAAAGCGTATTTGGACCCCTTCGACAATGAGATAATGTAAAGATCATCCAAATACCACCTAAATTAAAAGGAGATAAATGCCATTATCACAACTTATTCAAATTCATTACCATTTTTTCTCAATCCACATACAAAATAATATATTTAGGGATCAATAGCACAAAAGCACAAAATGCTATATTTTTATAGACAATAGTCCTCATCGTTGGATCTAAATAGATCTACAGTTGAGATTAATTTTTGATAATTTTTTATTAAAGTCTTTTATTTCATAATGGGTTCTAGTCCTTAACGGGTCTAATAGAACAAATCCGTATCTGACCCGCTTGAGAATGTTTTAATGGTCCGGATCACACTGGTCTTATTGAATTTGTTTAATGGGTCCAGGTCTAGTGTTAAAAGGTCCGGGTCTAGACCCAATCCATTGAGAAGCCTAAGACTAGAAGAACAAAAAGTTATCGAATTGGCCTATTTTAAAAAATGAAATGAATGTTTTCTCGGTTGGAGAGAAAAAATTCAAGTATGTTTTCTATAACATATGTTGAAATGTCCCATATCGCCCATGTCAAGCTCATATGTGTAGTTTATAAGGCTTTAGTTCCTTTCTCCATATTACATTTGGAGCTAGAACTGAAAGGAACATACAGATTTATTGAAATGCTTAACTTGTTCTTGTGGAGCTTTGAAAACGCTGATTGAATATCAGCAGCAGGAGTTGAATGGACTGGGTCTGTCAAGTGGTATCAGAGCCAGATTGGGCGAGTCGTCCAGCATGCCGAGTGTCAAGGCTACTGTGGTCCAGGGGGTGTGTTGAAATGTCCCACATCGCCCGTGTCAAGCTCATCTGTGTAGTTTATAAGGCTTTAGTTCCCCTCTCCTTAATACCTAGGTTTTAAGGAGTTGGCTTGGCCTTTTATCGTGGTATCAGAGCTTTCTTAAAGCTTCCGTTAATGGCTTCTCCTTCCTCTGTTTCTGCTGAAGATTCTGCCAGTCCTTATTTTCTTCATCATGGGGACAGTCCAGGAACCTTGCTCGTCTCACAATTGTTCACAGGCAAGAACTACCATACATGGAGTCGATCCATGGTCATGGCATTGACAGCAAAGAACAAAATTGGATTTATCGACGGCACTGTTGCTAAGCCATCTGATGTTTCCAATCCGTTGCACAATGCCTGGATCAGATGTAATACCATGGTCTTATCTTGGATCTTGAATTCTCTCTCAAAGGAGATAGCAGCTAGTGTGATTTATCTCAACACTGCTCAAGACGTATGGCTGGATCTTAAAGATCGATTCCTTCAAAGCAATGGTCCTCGAATATTTCAACTTCAGAAGACAATATCTTCTCTTACTCAAGACAATAACTTTGTAAGTGTGTATTTTACTCGACTGAAGGGATTATGGGACGAATTGAACAATTATCGTCAAATTCCTACTTGTTCTTGTGGAGCTTTGAAAACGCTGATTGAATATCAGCAGCAGGAGTTGAATGGACTGGGTCTGTCAAGTGGTATCAGAGCCAGATTGGGCGAGTCGTCCAGCATGCCGAGTGTCAAGGCTACTGTGGTCCAGGGGGTGTGTTGAAATGTCCCACATCGCCCGTGTTAAGCTCATTTGTGTAATTTATAAGGCTTTAGTTCCCCTCTCCTTAATACCTAGGTTTTAAGGAGTTGGGCTTGGCCTTTTATCAACATAACTTAACTGAAGTTATTTCAGAAGGCTCATTCAGACCAAAACAAACGTATACGAAATAATCATAAAACGAAACTCTTTTTGTCTACAAAAATGGTCTTTAATATTTGTATCTCAAAAATAAGATAAGAATGATGAATGGTCTAAATTGAATCTTTTGTATAATTTGCAACGTAAATAGTAGAGGGGGCCGCACATGTTCAACCCCAAACCCAAAGTCAAGTAATAATGAATTTAATGGACCAAATGTTCAGATAGTATGGCTGGGAGACTGGGTTGGTGGGATTTGATGGTCCAGATATTCGTATAGGATGGGCGGGCTGGCAGGCTGGGTTTGAGGCAGCACCACCCGATTTGCAGGCTTGTGCCCACGTCCTTTCTTCTCTCTCTGTGTAGCATTATCGTTACCTAAAACTACTATCACATATCAAAAAGCTATGCAAAATGAAAGTTTATTTTAGTCAGGTTTTACAAGCCTCTGTTGGGTTGGAAAATTTGGATTCAAAAAATGATTATATAATAAGAATTTTTAAAATTATCACCAAAAACACTAGAAAAAGAGATAATTAAAAGTGTCAAACAGGTTGGCCGGTACGGCCTGTTAAGGGTGGGATCATTTGTGCTTTCATGCCATGTCGTGTTAGCTCGTTAACCAAATGTGTCATGCTGTGCCCTCTCTTCTTCTTTTTTCAAGTCAATTTTTTTTTTTCAAAAATGCTAAACTTCTATGATATATTTTATAAAGTTATTTACTTAATTTTAAAATTTTAAAATGTTTGTTAGTTTAAAATTCACTTAATTTTGTTTATTTTTTTCTACAATTGTTAGTTAATACTATTTATTTTTTTTTGTAGTTAATTTAGTTTATTATCTTTTTAAATAAGGTAAATTACACAAATCTTTTCTGAGTTTTATGACAATTATACTGACTTCTCTTAAGATTTCTAAAATTACACCGACCTCTCTTACTTTACAAAATAATATACATATATTTTCCTCTAATAAATTTTTTTCTTCAAAATGACAAAACTAAGCCTTTCAATCTTTTAAATCTTGGCCATTTTTTTTTATTTTTCAAATAAAAATTGATAAAAATCATAAATTTATTTTTATATAGAGTAGAAATAAATTATTTACCTTAAATTTGTTTTTAAATAAAAAATTTAAAAATATTTTTAAAAAGTTAGAATAAATTGGTCAAAATTAGAAAAAATGTAAAAATAAATAAATAAAATAGACAGTTTCGTCATTTAAAAAAAAATGACATGAGAAAACTATTTATATATTATTTTGTAAAGTAGAAAAGATCAGTGTAATTTTAGAAACCTTAAAGAAAGTTAGTTTAATTATCATAGACTTCAATGGAGGTCAGTATAATTTACCCTTTTAATATTAGTTAATACTTCGTTGTCATTTTAATTGTTAGTCTAATTTTATTTTTTACTTTGTCATTTTATTTTGGCATTTTTTCTTTTGGTCTAATATTTTTATTTAACTTTGCTAGTCTAATATTAATATTGAAAAATAAAATCAATTTCATAATTGACACTAAAATATAAAATAATTGATAATAAAATAAAAAATAAACCGTATTGAGCGTTGTCGTGTCATGCCTAAACCGTGCTTAATGGGTCATGTCAACGGATTACCGTGCTATATTGTACTCATATCAAATCTTCAGACGTATCGTGCTGATTTTTAATGTGTCGTGCCCGATGGGCCGGCCAGACCAGCCCAACTGTTTGACGCCTATTGAGATAATATGAAAGGGGAAAAAAGGAAGAAATATTTTTCTTTAAAAAAAATTGAAGAAATGTTTAACTTGTATGTCATTTCTCTTTTTTAAAATGATGGATATGAATATAAACCATGAGACTTTTGAATAAAATTTACACCGCAGGGTGAACCACTTCTATGGTGGGGTTCCCTGCGGCCCATGATACTGTATCGTTCATCGCTGCTGTTGATTGCTTGGTCACTAGCTCTTTCGAAATCTGAGATATGGTCAGCAATTGCTGTTGCTTGAAGACAAGCAGCTGGGGTTGATATTTTGCATGCTTAAGAGCTCATCCACACATTATTTTGGCATGTGTTTCTTTCATGTGACCTTAACAACCAGGCTTGCCAAATCATTTACCCTGGATATTTCAATTGGCAAAATATATATATATATATATATATATATATATTGTTTGTTTGTTTGTTTGTTTGTTTGCATATATCTGCATATATGTTTAAGTGGAGCGTATACCTGCTAGCCAGCTCTCTCATTCTCTCATATTAATGGATTTTCAATTTCTTCCACTACTGCAAGCCATTGTAACATTGATAGCCCTGGTTTTACTCTGCCAATTGTGGAGGTTGAGAAACAGCAGTAGTCAAGGAGGGAAAGGGAAGGAAGTGTTGGAAAAATGAGTTTTTGAGCATTATAATTAGTTATTTTTGAGTTAAAATTAAAGTGAGTCCCACAAATTAATTTTAGTGGGTCCATATGGGAATGTGTAATTCTCCATGAGAAGATTAAGATTATATATTAGGTTACTCAAAACTATTAAGGAGTGAATGAGAAATTGACTCCAAATATCACCACTTGAAAATAGTAACAAAAGCTTGAAACTTGTGTAAAAAGCTTGTGTCTCACATAGAATGAGTATAAAGCTTTTAAAGAGTATATATACACCTATCTTGGAGAAGGGTTTGGGCCCCAAAGGGCACCCAATTTTTGTGGAGGGAGAGGACCTAGCACATGCTTGGTTCACCACATGCACCCTGCCCCAAACCGGGCTTATATATATACATACTTTTTTAGAGAAAATTTATTTAAAATTTTTCAAATCAGAAACACAATCATTTTGTGGAGGGAGAGGACCTAGCACATGTTTGGTTCACCACATGCGTCCCACCCCAAACCGGGCTTATATATATATATATATATATATATATATATATATATATATATATATATATATATATATCTTTTTAGAAAAAATTTATTTAAAATTTTTCAAATCAGAAACACAGTCATTTTGAACATGTGTTTAAGTTACTGTTGGGATTTCAAAACGCTGTCGTTTTAGACGTGCATATGGTTACTGTTGGGAGTCTATAAATAGGACACACGATCACAATATTCTTGATTTTAATTTCATTCATTTGCAGATCATCTTCATTTGAGAAAGAAGTTCTGTGTTACAGTTTTGGTTCGACAGATAATACATTGGAAGTGCTTGCCTTTGTGTTGGTTAAATCATTTTATCCTGTGAGACATACTGTCGAGAACTCATAAGCACCACTGCGAGGGCCGTAAATTGTCTTAAAAACTTTGCATCCAACACAAGACTTGATCCATTTTCTGAAATTCTCTGTGTTCTGCAAAGTTCTTGTTCTACAACTACTAACAGGTTCTGGTTTTAATTACGTTTAATTATTTATGTTGTTTTAATAAAGTATAATTTTGTTTTATGTTTGGTTATTTTTGTTGTTCTTAGAACAGAATTGTTTCTGATTTTGCCAAAATAGTTCTTACTGACAAAATAGTTTCTGTTTTCACATCAATTGAAATTCTCTTTTCACAAATTTAATTTTTGTTCTACAAAACCGAAATACTGATATACTATTTGAATAACAGGAAGCCCCTGAACCAAGCGGTGCCTGGCCAATTATAGGTCACCTGCATCTTCTAGGTGGCCAAACTCCAGTTTGCAGGATTCTAGTAGCCATGGCTGACAAACATGGCCCCATATTCACAATACAGCTTGGTATATGCGGGCACTTGTTGTGAGTAGCAAGGAAGCAATAATGGAATGCTTCACAAAAAAAATACCGCATTTTCATGACTCGCCCCAAATCTGCTGCCTTGAAATACATGGGGTACAATGGTGCCTTCTTTGGATTAGGCGCTTATGGACCTTACTGGCGTGAGATGCGTAAAGTAGCCTCCCTCGAGCTGCTATGCAATAGCCGTCTTGAGCTGCTCGACACCAGCATCGAACACTTGTACTCATTATGCTCCAACAATGGGACAGGTTCAAACAAGGCAGATATGGCTCAGTGGTTCGGACAAGTGACAACCAATGT
Organism: Nyssa sinensis; assembly: GCA_008638375.1. Taxonomy (NCBI): domain Eukaryota; kingdom Viridiplantae; phylum Streptophyta; class Magnoliopsida; order Cornales; family Nyssaceae; genus Nyssa; species Nyssa sinensis. The sequence continues at coordinate 6,447,825 of CM018034.1, forward strand.
AATGGTGCAAATGATTGATTGCAGGGAAGCAGTTTCATATTGGTGATGCTGAGAAAGATGCAGAGTCTAGGCGTTTTGGGAGGGCTATCAAGGGATTCATGTATTTAAGTGGAGTTTTGGTACTGTCTGATGTGATACCATATATAGAATGGTTGGATTTGCAGGGGCATGTGAGGTTGATGAAGGAAAATGCTGAGGAATTGGACTATTTTGTGGGTAGCTGGCTTGAAGAACATATTCAGAGGAGACAAAAGGGTCAGAAAATGGAAGAAGAGTGTGATTTCATGGATGTAATGCTTTCCTTATTTGGGAGAGATGGTATGGCATATGGACACAAGAGTGAGGCCATTATCAAGGCCACAGCCCTGGTACATTTTCTATATATACATTACAGGGAATTTCTAATTTGACTTGTGTATGTTACTCACAATTTTGCTATGTCAGCGGTTTTGCATTCTGTATATTTTTATGATAATGCTTCAGGTTATTACTTAGGGTGGGCCTTAGCGCAACGGTACTGTTGCTCTATTGTGACCTAAAAGTCATAGGTTCAAGTTGCGAAAACAACCTATCCGCATGTGGGCTAACCCTTTAATTCTTAAGGTTATTACTCATAGATTTTGGTTCAGCTATATTTTTCCAAAATAGTACTAAAAATTCTCTACAATTTTACTTTACAGAATCTCATTTCAGCCGGCTCAGATCCCTCAGCTGTCACCTTCACATGGGCACTTTCCTTGCTTCTAAATCATAAGGAAGTGCTAAAATGTGTGCAAGAAGAGCTTGATATCCATGTTGGAAGAGAAAGATGGGTGGAAGATTTGGACATCAACAACTTGACATACCTTCAAGCCATTATTAACGAAACTCTGAGACTGTACCCTCCTGGTCCCCTATTAGAACCGCGTGAGGCCATGGAAGATTGTTATGTTGGTGGCTATTATGTCCCTAAAGGAACTCATTATTTGTGAACTCATGGAAACTGCATAGAGACCCAAGCATGTGGAAAAATCCTTGTGAGTTTCAACCAGAGAGGCTTCGTACTAGTCCTAGAGGAGTTGATGTAAGAGGGCAGCAATTTGAGTATGTTCCATTTAGCTCTGGGAGAAGATCATGTCCTGGAATTACAGCCGGCTTACAGATGATGTGCTTGACGCTTGCTCGCTTGCTTCAGGGCTTCAATTTGCTTACACAAAGGAATGAACAAATGGACATGAGTGAAGGCTTGGGGCTCACCCTGCCTAAAGCCACCCCATTGGAAGTCATACTCACTCCACGCCTTCCATGTAAGCTGGACCAACAATAGACAGATAGGGAAAATGGAAACATTGGCAATAACAATGACATCATCATGTAACTAAAGAAAGATAGATCTTTCTTGTGCGAGGTTAATGTCTAGTTGTTTAAAAATGTAACATGAAAAATTATGTTTAGTGTATTGTTTTGCAGTCAACATTCAAGTTGCAGTACTTGCTTTCATGCCGTTTGAATCCTTTTTTGCAGTCCCAAATACTAAGGAAAGATTAGTATCAATTACAATTCATTTTCTTATTTGTATCTCATTCATGTGATTATTTACAATTCACTTTTTTGAAGAAAAAAAAAAAACAAGAATTCATATTTGATTGTAATTTAATAGAAAATTACTGCTTACATGTTTAGAGACCCTCCTTTCAAACTTGAATTCTTGAATGATAGATCTTCTTGATAAAAAGGTCTAATGAAAAAGACATGGAAACACTGGACAGAAGGAGAGAGCAGGAGGTTGCATGGACAGCTTTTAAAGTAGCCAATTCATAATACTCTGTTTTGGCTTGGTTTTGGTTGTTTCATGGCTGCATTGTGGGGCAAAGAACAAATGTATGGATGAAATTTGGCAAAGAAAAGCATTATTTCCTACCTCAGTGATATTTTTCACAAGAAAAATGATACAGATCTTCATTGATATTTAGCACCATATATAACTAAGCAGCATTACTTTTCCACTAGTCATGTGGCACAACTCCAGCATGTAACATCTATCAGAAATTTCACCTGAATCCTACAAGTCCTATACGAAAATTTTAAAATTGACCATATAAATCTGTATTCACCATTGTTAAATTATGGGTAGTAGGTATGATTTTGTATTCATTTCTGTGTGTATGGATTTGCCAAGTCTGCTGTAAGCAATTTGAACACTGCCTGTGCTTTATTCTACAACTTGTGTGAAGGCTGAGACTTAAGAAACAGTAGTCATGGAGGGAAAAGGGAGGGGAAGGAATCCCCGAACCAAGAGTTGGCTGGCTAATTACCCGTCACTTCCACCTTCTTGAAGGTCAAATTTCCGGACTCCATGATGTAGCAGAAGCAAACAAAGACAACAGATGAATCTGAATTTCTGCTTGCTTACACATGATGCACTTGACACTGGCTCATTAGCTTTAGAGCTTCAATTTGTCTACAACAACAAATGCACATGTGCACATGATTGAATGCTTAGGTCTCACCCTGCTCAATGCTAATCCACTGGAAGTCGTGCTCACCTCCCGCCTCCAATTTAAGCTCTACTAACAATAGATAAATGGGGAAAATGAAAACATGATAGCCGCACTGGCATTGACAATGATAATACTGTCAATTTTTTTCCCAAGATGTTGGATATGTAAGATTGATTTTAGCTGGATCAATTATTCTGTGATATAAGTAATGTTGAATTGGACAGATCATGATCTTATCAGTAACCTTTCCAAGTTGTATGGTATATGATAGTTTTATAGGTAGAGCCATAGAGTTGTTGAGAGCTTTGATAGCTTAAACTTTTTGAACAATTCGTTACCTAACAAGGTACTAGAGCTTTGATTATGAAAGATCTTCGATTCAAGACTCCCTATTTCCATTTATCTCACCTACTCTGCATTTGTCTTGGGTTCAACCCTTTAAGTCAAATTTGGGGTGTGAAATATTATTTTTTCTTTCCACAGGTCCATTGAATCAGGCCTTGAGAAGAATGCGAGGTATAAATTACTCATTTCTCTTCTGTCTAGTAGAAAGAGAAATATATGTTGCCATGCATCAATATATTGGGCCTTGGGAAGTTTTAAGCTCTGGTTAAAACTGTGGCACAAATGCACCTATGGTGGCTAAAAAATCATTGCACAATTTGGATCTGATAGTTTAGATGAGTATGAGAGGGGAGGTTGGTGATTTTTTAGGATTGCTAAGGTCACAGTTTCAGAGAGTCCTCTTGCAAAATGATGTACAAAACTGTCTAGGATAAGCAAATCTGGTAGCATAACTATTTTTTTTTTCAAGATGTGTGGAATTGATATTCAAACCATTACAGTTCTCTATATAGGAACTTGTTTTATCATCCAAAATTTAGATCGGACATGCATCTAATGTGCCTGGTAAAACAAGCAAAGAGTTCAGCAGTTGAAATAGAGATTGAGCCATTTGATGAGTTTTTCACCATGCTATAGGCATCTACTTTTTTCTGCAAACTTTTTCAAATATTTGTACACAGTTAGACTGCACTGTACTTTAAATCTGTTGATGGGAGATGTAGTTGATAAAAAAATCTAATATAATTGCCACAATTTGCTCATCTCTTAACTAATTGTAAATTGGAATCATGTAATCCAAAACATAGATTATTACTAATTTGGAATGCAAGATTTAGCGTTTCAATCTAAAATATCAAAAGTCACAAAAAAATCATACAACATATAAAAAAGTACATACATACATGATACATGCATTGTTGAAATTTTATTGTATAACAACTTGGATTTGTTGAGATTTTTCTGGTGTATCTATATATATGTGTGTGTGTGTGAATATTATTACAAAGACAATCAAAAAGTATATCATGTTTAATTGGAACGTATTTAGTTCCAATAAAGCGATGCGAAGAAGTTTTTCTGACGTACGATATTTTATAACAAATAATGATGTATATTTTCATTCTGTGTATCATAACAATTTACATTACAGGTAACATTGGATCTAATGAAAAAGACATGAAAACACTAGAGAGGAGGAGAGAACAGCAGGTTGCATGAATAGCTTTTAAAGTAGCCAATTCATAATGCTCTGTTTTGGCTTGGTTTTGGTTGTTTCATGGCTGCATTGTCGGGCAACAAACAAATGTGTATAGAGGAAATTTAACAATAAAAAGCATTATTTCCTACTTCAATGCTATTTTCACAAGAAGAATGATACAGATCTTCATTGATATTTAGCACCATATATAAAAGTAGCATTACTTTTTCATTAGTCATGCGGCACAACTCCAGTATGTAACATCCATCAGAAATTTCATCTGAATTCCACAAGTGCTATACGAACATTTTAAAATTGACCACATAAATCTGTATTCACTATTGTTAAATTATAAGTAATGGGAATGATTTTGTATTCATTTCTGTGTATATGGATTTGCCAAGTCTGCTGTAAGCAATTTGAACACACCCTGTGCTTTATTCTGCAACTCGTGGAGGGTGAGATTTGAGAAACAATAGTCATGGAGGGAAGAGGGAGGGATAGAAGCCCTGAACCAAGAGTTGCCTGGCTAGTTAATTACAGGTCACTTCCACCTACTAGGAGGTCAAATTTCTGGCCTCTGTGATGTACCAGAAGCAAAAAAAAAAAAAAAGACGACAGATGAATCTGAATTTCAGCTCGCTTACACATGATGCACTTGACACTCGCTCATTAGCTTTAGAGCTTCAATTTGTCTACAACAACAAATGCAAAAGTGCACATGATTGAAGGCCTAGGGCTCGCCCTGTTCAAACCTTATTCTACTGGCATTGGCAATTATAATACTGTCACAGTTTTGTTTCTGCAGTATGGATCTATAAAATTGGCTAACTGCGCTAGCCTAGTTGGTAACTCGTGACTCTGCTCAATGGAGTGGTCATGAGTTCTACTCTGACTCTCCCCACCAGGAGATGTGTAGTTTATTTCTTCAACCTAGCTTTGAGCTGGGCTTTATCTTTATAGTTGTTTCAGTTTGTTGGGTTGTTGAGTTTTCAGGTCTAGCGTTGAGAAACTTGTGTGTATTTGTAAAGTAATAATTGTACAATACACTTTTTGTTGCCCAAAAAAAAAAGGACATGTAAGATTGATTTTAGATGGATCAATTATTCTGCAATATATGTGTAATGTTGAGTTGGACAGATCATGATCTTATCAATAACCTTTTAAAACTGTATGGTCTATGATAGTTTTATACGTAGAGGTTCATATGACCTGTCTTGTGGGAGCCAGCCATTTCAAATCTTCATTCTGTGTCAAAGCCCCTGGCCAACCCTTCCAGTCAAATTTGGGGTGTCACCAGCCGGAGGGTGAAATTTTATTTTTGCAATTCCCACTGGTCCATTGAATCTAGCTGTAAGAAGAATTCTTGGCATAAAGAACTCATTTCTTGGTCTTCACTCTTGATAGAAAGTTATATATATATATATGCGACCATGCAACAATGTATTTGACCTGAATACGTTGGGCCTTGGGAATTCTTTAAGCTAGCTCTAATTGAAAGTTTAAAACTATGTGGCACAAATGCAGCTATGGTGGTTGAAAAAATCATTGCTTAATTTGCATTTGATAGTTTAGACCAGATGTAATGAGTATGAGAGGAGAGGTGGGTGATTTTTTTGGACTCTCAACCCTGAAGGTCACTTGCATTTTCAGAAAGTCTTCCATGGAAAAAATGTACAAAGCTGTCTAATATAAGCAAATATGGTAGCGTAATTACTTTTTGGGTGTCTGTCTAATATCCATGCATTAAAAATTCATGAGGTGGGATTGATATTCAGACCATATATTACAGTTCTTTAAGACACTTGAAAATTGAAATATTCATTCTGTTATCATCCAAAACTTAGATAGCACTTGGCATGATGGCATCTAATTTGTGCCTTGTCAAGCAAATAAGGAGTTCAGCAATTGAAATAGAAATTGAGCCATTTGATGAGTTTTTTTATCACCATCAGACCATGCAATAGGCATATACACTTTTTTCTGCAAACTCTTTCAAATATTTCTACATAGTTCAAAGACTTCATTGGACTTTAAACCTGTTGAATGGGAGATATAAGTAGTTGGATTTCTGTTTGTGACTATTCTTCATTAATCATTAGTCCCTCAATTAAGAACCCGAACCCAATGGTCTGAATAACAATAAGCAGCATTTTTCTTTTATTTCATTTGGTACTTAGCTATATTTTGTAAGGTGGGCCTTGACCTAATGGTAAGATTGCTTTAATGTGATGTGTAAGTTACGAGTTTGAGTCGCAAAAATTAGTGTTGTAAAACGAACCGAACTATTTGAGCTCAGTTTGTGATCGACTTAATTAAAAGTTTGTTGAAGATCGGATTGGAAGATAAATAAGTCAAACTTGAACATATTTTGAGATTTGTTAATTTACGGAGCTCAGTTCAAACTCGACTCTTTAAACCAAAAGTAATCTAAGGGGCTGTTTAGAAATTCTTCAAATTGGACGAGTTCATAACCACACCCATTAAGTTATCTGGTTTTTAAGAAAATCAATTCTTCTTTGGTCTGATTTTGTTCAGATTTTAAGTATTTTTTTAAGATCAAATGTAAATCAATATACTGTTAAAAGGTACTTACCAAACAGCAAAAAAATTAAAACCAGGTCATCTGTATTTTACAAAATCGATTTTAGCCTTTTCCAAACAGACCCTAATACTATATAAAAAAAATGAAGCTCTCGAGTTCGGCTCATTCGAGATCGATTCGAAAAATTAATGAATCGAGTTCGAACACAATTTGAAACTTATTTATTTTAAGGAGTCAAAATTTAAGCAATTCAATATTTAGCTCGACTCGACACATTTATAATCTTAACAAAAATAATCTCTTCACTCGCATAATAAGATTGTTTACATCTAATCCATCTTAAATTTTGCAGCGACAGGTTCCTCATGCAGTGGATTAATTTTTTTGTTTTTTTTTTTTCGCTGATTGTACTCTTACCTTCTATATTGCCGACTCTTATGCTGGGGCGGATGTCTGTTATGGAGGCGGCCAGCCCTTTGAAGTTTTGGACCCATTGATTCTATCTCGGCTACCCCTGTCGTCAACCGTTTTTTAGAAGTCAAAGTTGGGGTGCAACAGCAACAGGGCCATCTTTTTCCATTTGCGCAAGTCATGGACCAGGATATCGATTAGATTGGGCCCAAAGAATGTTTGGTAATAAATTAATAATTTCTGGTCTAAGTTATCGATAAAACGACGTAGCATATATCCACCTGTGGTGATTAAAAAATTCAAGCATTGCTAATTGTAATGGTAAGAAGGATTAATTTTGGATTAGAATGCTGAGTCAAGTCCACACCAAATTGACCTCTACAGTCTACTCCAACCTTTGCAACCCTGGCAGCAATGATTCAATGAACACTGCCTTACAGATAAGGCAATGTTGTCGTACGCTTTATTTGTCAAATAAAAAACAAGGAATGTCAAGTCGGCTTCACCAAGTTGGGTGCCAAACCATCAACCAAGGCCAAGTGGGGAAACCAAGCTCCTTTCATGTTTTGGACAGGGATGGTAATTTAACAGTAACCTGTTTTTAATGAAACAGATTTTGAAAAAGTTATAATTATTATGTTAAAGTTTGGAACCAGTTTGGGTGAACGCATCTTCTCATTCCATTTCATTCCACTTATATAAAATAAAATAAAAAATTAATTTTGTATTATATATTTAATATTTATAATTATATTGAATATAGTTATATATTTGAAATAAAAAATAATGTCGTTCTATTTTTTTTTATTGACATTCATATTTTTATTTGAGTTAATTACATTTAAGTATCTTGAAATTTTATTCCGATTTCAAATAACGCTTTCAATTTTTAGTTATAACAACTTCATCCTTTAATTTTTAATTTAATTTTAATTGATACCAAGTGTAAACGGTCATTAATGGACACCTCGAATTCCTAATAGCAATTGTTTACGCTTTAAAATTATAAGACCTCATTCGAAACAATGTAAAATTATGAGATTTTATTTGAAACTCATATATAATTACAAGGTATTATTTTGAAACTCATATGAATTTACCGAAAACTAAAATGTAATCAATTTAGGTCGACTATTAACAGCTGATTGTAATTGGTCTCAATTAATTATTATAATTGATAATTGAGGTATTTATTTGAAATTTGAATAAAACTCCGAGATACTAAAATATAATTAATTATTTTAATTTAATTCATGTAATATTTTATTTTAAAATATGTTAATTACAATTAATTTAATTAATAAATAAAAAAATGAGAATCCGAATGGAACTGGCTTACCAATCACTGTATCACAGCATTTAAATAGATTTGAAAAAATAAAAATTTACAGGCCAAAATTAGATAAAATGTCCCCGCCTGTCCATGGGCACCCGACAAGACGGTGAAATCACAAACGCCAGCTGAAACCTTACGAAGTTCGTATGTATTTGCCAACTCAGAATGGTCGACAATTACATATTGTTAAACAAATACTCCCAATATGTGTGTATGACTGTGTTGTGTTTATATATATATATATATATATATATATATATATATTATTAAACAAAATTAAGTTGAAACATCAATAGTATTTTTAATATAAAAAAATGATAAATCTGTTTGCTTCCAATCTGGTGGCACGGCCCACAAGTTCCGTGCACTTTTTGACCTCCTTTTTTCTTTCTTCACCTTCTTCAGTTTTGCATCGTCGTCTTTGTAAAATTAATGACAAACCACGTAATCAGCAATGTTATCCAAACTGCAACTTACTCGAATCTTAATCAATACTCAGTCTCCTAATAATAAAAATGCATATATATATATATATATATTTATTTATGAGATCAAATTTAAAATTTGAATCTAATTCAATGATGAAAACTTGTAACTCTTTTGTAAATAATAATTTGTTAGTTTTTTTTTATTATGAATTAAACTTTTCTTTTTCAAAATTATATTTGTAAGGCATACTATTTTTGTTGCTTAAAATAATAAATTCCAATATCATTATACAATTTCATATGTTAGCTTTAAATTTAAATTCTATTCTCAGATGAATAATTAATAATTTAATTACAAAATAATTACTAATTTTTTTATAAAAAAAACTTTTATAATATTAATATTTTGAATAAAAAAACACACATATTTATTGTGCGTATAATTTGCATAATAAATTCCAATATGATTATGCAATTCCATATGTTAGCTTTTAAGTTCAAACTCTATTCTCGGATGAATAATTAATAATTTTATTACAAAATAACTATTAATTCTTTTTATAAAAAAAATATTTTATAGTATTAATATTTAAATAAAACACACACACACACACATATATAATGTGCATAATTAGCAACATTAGTTTTTTTTTAAAAAAAATAATTTATATTAAATAGAATACATATTATTTTCGTATTATTTTTATTATTTCTCACTTAGTATTTTTGTCCACTCCTTCAAAATTTTAGATTAGTCCAATCGTTATCCATAATTTCTTTCATTTTTTATCCCAAAAATTTTACTAATTTTTTTTTCAAAAAAATTATAGTCCTACAATAATTTTTTTAGTTCTGCCCTTGAGTGGTGTAAGTCACCACTTCCTTTTGTATTTTGTATAAAGAATAATAATTAAATTTTAATCCCGATCTAACCCATTCGTGCCACTTGGCCTAGTATTCAAGATTAGATTGAATTAGGATCAGCTCAACCATGAAGCTTACAAAACAATCACTTTAGATTCTATTTAAAAAAAAAACATAAATTTTATGTATCTATAGTACAATTAAATTAGAATTATAAGATTAATAAAAGTCTAACTTATAAGAAGGTTTTAAATTTTATGTATTTATAATATAATTAAATTAGAAGTCTAAACTTAATAAAAATCTGATTCTATAATCTTTTATTTTTTTCAATTTAGATATAAAGAAATTATGTAAAAGTTCTATTAATAGAGTTTTATTTAATATATAACTCTCTCTCTGATTAAAAAATAATTAATTTTTATATTATAAAAATAAATATAAAATATATGTATATATAAAATAAAATAAAATTTTTTTATTAATATTTTTAAAAAAATCTCATTTAAAAGTTATCACTATTGAACTTTAAGTTTTTAATTATATAGAGCAGACTTTGTAGTGAATATGCAAATTTTGAAAGGAAAAGTCTAAGAGCAACTCCAAGGGAGAGTTGCATTAGGGGTGGCAAACTCATAACCGCTTATAACCGTCAAAATGCCATCCCCAAATTCTACTATTTTGGACTCCAACGGAGGTGGCATCACGGGTTGAAAAATGTCATTCATGTTCTTGAGGTTGCATTTTTACAACCTTTAGAGAGAGAAAATGGAGAGGTGCCAAATGAACGGTTCGGCCATTTTAAGCCATTTCCATTTCTACTGTTCCAACGGCACCATTCCAACGGATTATATTTCAACCAAGAAATTCTATATATACAGAGATTTTGTAATGAGAAAACTTACCAAAGCCAGAAAAATCATCTGACAAAAATCGCTTGCCGCCTCTGAAAATCACTTCTTTTTCCTAATTTTTCTTGCACAGATAGAGGAGAAGCGGAAGGAGGCGCAAGTGCAGGAGAGGGGAAGGGGAGGGAGGCGCAGGAGGAAGGGGAAGGGGAGGGAACGCAGGGAAAAAGGGGAAGGGAAAGGAAGTGACTGGGAAGGAGATGAGAGAGGGGGTTTTAAGAGAGGCACAACAAAAATAAAGTCTCACGGTGGTGTTTCTGCTTCATACATACATACACATATATATATATATATATATATAATTGATGGGTTTTAAAATAGATTTTTTTTTATTTTAGTTAATTGTTACAATTCTAATTGATTTTTTAAATTAAATTCAGTTTTGTAATTTAAATTGAATTTTTTAATTTTAGTTTATTTATTTTTTTGTTAATTTAGGGTGATTTTATTTATTTTACTAATTTTTATAATTAAAGAATTTTTTTTCTATTTTAGTTAATTGTTATTTAGAATTTAAAATAGCACCCATTTTAGCACATGCCATTAAAACAGATTTATAATTTTGGAGTGCCAAAATACTATTTAAAATTATAAATAAATGATTTGACATCTTAAAATGCAAACTCCCTTTGAAATTACTCAATATAATCTGGACCCAATATTTAATTAATTATGTCTGCTGGCTGAATTGCATTATCCTCAGCCCCAGACAGGAACTCTTAAAATATAATAACTATAAATTATAAATAAGAGTAATCTGTCTCTATCCAAGATCACAGGTAGAAACTTCCTCCAATCACATCCTCTCAATATATATATATATATATATATCGACAGAGATATGGATATGAATATAGATATAGATATACAAACACATATACAGACAGTGTCACTAAGAAAGTGAGAAACAAAGAAATGAGCTATGGAGGAATAATATCAGGAAGCGAAGCTCGCTTCCACCTCTGCACAAAACCCAACCTGTCAACAAGAAAATCATTGCCTGAATCTTGCCCTCACCTTCTGTTCAAAACCAATCCCATAAAACCAGGCGCATCCATTAGAACTCGATCTGGGTCTTACAGAACCAGAACAAAGGCAACCATTTACAGCCTTTACGGGACAGCAGAGATCACAGGGAGTTTCTACGAGCTGCTGGGCATATCAGAGAGCGGGACGCTCTCAGAAATCAAGCAAGCTTACAAACAGCTGGCGCGCAAATATCACCCAGACGTGTCGCCGCCGGAGCGTACGGAGGAGTACACCCAGAGGTTCATTCGGGTACAAGAGGCCTACGAGACTCTCTCTGACCCAGAAACAAGAGCCATGTATGACAGCGATTTAGCCAAGGGTTTGCACCTGGCTTTCTCTGCTAGAAGACGATCCCAATATGACCAGGTTGGTTCTCTCTCTCCCTCTTGAATTAATGTTTTTAATTATGGGTTTTGGGATTTTGGTTTGGTTTGAAATTCTGGGTTGTCCAAATTTGGTTGTTTATTTGACAATTTGCAGAAGAACCAACATCCCATTTGGCCAAAATAAGAGTGCCCATTACTTAATTGACTGGCAATTCAACATCTATAATTGTGAAATGGACACTTCTGATTACTTTAGAGGCTTTGCATAATTTGAAAATTTTGATAATTAGCTAAAGTTTTTGTTTATTTGGATTGAATCAGAGATTTGAGAAGTGGGGCGAATGGAAGAACCGGTGGGAGTCTCAACTGATGGAGCTTAGGAGAAAGAGCGACAATAAGAATTCAAGAAGCCCTATGTCATGGGGAGCTCGAATGCGCAGGCAAAGAAGGGAAGAAACATTTGATTATGGGTTTAACTAAGGTTTAACGTTGCCGATGTATGAATAACCTTTTTTTTTTTTTGGGGGAAGGGGGGGGGGGGGGTGTTTCTTCAATATTCTCTGGTTCCATTCCATGTTGGGAAGGATAGTGAGCGGTTGAGTTCTTTTGAGTTAATTGTATGTATACTTGAATGCTTCGCATATATTAAACATTTGGTCCTTTAATTGAATGTTAATCAGAGTACTTAAAGTTAATTAACTTGGTTTATGAATGAGCTGAGTCTTTTTTTTTTTGGGTAGAGCAATGATGTACAAAACAGATTTCTTAACCTTAAATTCACATATGTTATGATGTTTGATTTCTTGTTAATTTAAAGAATGTAACTTTCTTCTCATTTTGATTAAGGATTCTTGTGAAATTAATTTTATCTAACTTTTAAATAAGAAAAAGAGGTAGTTCAGTGAGTAGGCACGACTTAAAAAAAAGGGTTAGTCCCATGATTTTAAGAATACTTTTTTAGAATTTCGTTAGGAGAATAATCTGTTGTTCCTATGATTTTATGTCTTACACACGATGTCAAATATGTTCGTCAATTAACACTTTTGACTAGATCAACAAAAGCAATGCTATATTGATAAGATTTATGTAATTAATTTTAAATAATTAAAATAAAATTTTATTAACTTGAATTGAGTTAGAAAAATTCATATTGAATTGGTCTATGTTCTCCAATAAAATTAGAGAAATGTTATTTATACTATAAAATTTTATTAAATTTTTTTACATACTGACGTGGCTGTTCGAATGCTAGTCAATTAAACCTCTTGGTATATACGGGTGTTAGTCAATTAAGCCTTTTAATACTAGTCACATGACTAGCACCAAGAGGCTAAATTCACTAGTACCGAAAGCAGTCACGTCAGCAGGTAAAATTTTTTAGTAAAATGTTAAAGTAAGGATAGTATTACTCCTTGTTTTTTTTTTTTTTTTGAAATAGAGTCTCTAACTTCAATCTCATATTCTTATCTTATTAAGAAAAAAAAAGGTTAATTCAATTCAAGTATATCAATATATATATATATATATATATATATTATTTATAATTAGATCTTTTCCACACAACTATATAATTTATAAATACATTAGATAATTATTTGAAGTGACCAACATACAGCCTACATAGATTGAAAGTGACATAATAATGATAATTGAAGAAAAATTTCCTAATGTCAAGGTTCATCCTCTTACTACAAGATGTTGACATGTCATTAAGGTGTTATTATTTTAATAAATGTCAAAAAAATTCATGTTATACCGATCAACCATATTAATTTTGGAATAGTTATATATAATTAATAATTTTTTCTTACCTTGTTTTTTATTCTTAAATAAAATATTATAATAGTTATATGTATTTATAATATGAACTTTACCTGTTTAAGAGTGAGAAAATTTCATAACAAATCATATCGACAAAATTAAAGTGTTAGAAATTCGACAAAGCACCTGCTAGGGTTATCAAGAGCTTCAATTTGTGGTCTTGATTAAAACTTTTAGATATTTGTATTATTTATTATATATATATTTGTATTTTTCATTTATTATAAAAAATTTATTTTTTATTTTTAAATTGTGTTTTTCTAAAACATAACTTTAAAAAACTTCATCCAAAAATGTGTCAGAATGAAATTCAAATGGGTATTTTTAAAAAAGAAAATATTTTACATCTTTCCACTTTTCTTTATTATGCTACTCATTTATTTATTTATATACACATATATATATATATATAAAACTTATACTAAATACAAAAGTTAGATGTTGTATCTACTTAAACTGCTTGATTGACGTGTCTATATTATTTTAAAATTAATTTATTATTTTACTCTTTATTTATTAAGTTATTGTTATGTATCGCCTTTATATATGAATTATTTATTACATTGACATTAATCATAAAGTTAGTTATTATTTCATTATTATATTATTTTTATCGTATTACGCATATAATGTTTGTGATTTTTTTTTCAATAATATATAAACTCTCAAATTATTTGCAACTATAATATAAAGTTTAAAAATGAGTTTTATATATTTTTTATTATATATATATATATTAATATATGTGATTTTTTTTTATTTATTTCTAACTATAATATACAATATGAAAATGAATTTTATGAATCAGATATAATATGTGTATGGCATCTAACACTATTACACATATATTCTAGTACACCTATATTCAAAATAAAATGATAAATGATAAAGTATACATTAAAATAAAAGAAGTTATATAAAATATGAATGAAAAATGAAACTATTTTATTTTATACATATTAAAGCCCGGAATAACAAGAATTGATTAAGGTCCTTTTGAGTGAGTGTTTAGACTTTAGAGTTGTCTGGTCCCATTCCAAAGTACTGGTTCTTCGCTTTTTAGTTGCATTTTCATCATCACATACGTAATGGGCTGCTTTTATCAACTGTTGTGGTTTTGCTCCTTTGTGATTTTCAGTGTGCTGGTAATGACTTGTCGGAGTAGAATCTCTGGTTTTTATCGTAGCTGATTCAGCAATTTCAATCCATCCAATCATCAAGTCTGCATCGGTACACCAAGCCACGCAATAATTAGGCTAGCCGAAAAGGCAAAAATATCTCATTCAACTTGGACGAAAGAGATATGGACTACTTTTGTAGACCATATGTGTAGTAAGTAGCTTTAAATTAAATATGAGAAATTTCCTATTACTTAGTATGTTTTTTAATTATAATCTATTACATATATAATGTGTAAGTAATATTTTATTTTTATTTTTATTTTTTAATTAAAATTAAATGATCACATGAATTCAATCACAAAATCTTAGGAGTGTCAATTCGTGTTATCGTATCGTGTTTAGGTCGT
This sequence comes from Nyssa sinensis, assembly GCA_008638375.1. NCBI lineage: Eukaryota > Viridiplantae > Streptophyta > Magnoliopsida > Cornales > Nyssaceae > Nyssa > Nyssa sinensis. Next base: position 6,463,044 of record CM018034.1, read on the forward strand.
GTCAATGCATATATATTCGAAAATATGTGTCAACCCTAATCCGACACTATTAACTAATTATGTCAAGTTTTAAAACCCAAACACAACCCATTTATTAAACAGGTTACACGTATCGACACACTCTTAACCCGTTTATTTTAAATTTTTTATTTTTTAAATAAAAAATTACCTATCTTTTAATATATATATGTATATATATATATATATATAGAGAGAGAGAGAGAGAGAGAGATAATTTTCAAGTTTAGTAACTTTAAATATGGGCCAAATCAAAGTAGAAACCTCTTTCATAAATAAAAAATCTCAAAACCTTGATAAATATTTGATGTGAGACGAATTACCTTAACTCATAATATATTTTATAATTAAACGTGTTAAGTCGTGTTAAATAAGTTGACATTAGTAAAATCCAAACACGACCTGTTTATTAATCATGTTATACGTATCTATCCGTTTGTGACCCAAACTCATTTATACTAAACTCAAACTCGTTAATTTCGTGTCGTGTTCGAGTCGTATTAAAAATTAATACTCCTACAAAATTTGCATCAATACTCTTATTTACTCAACAACCAAACTAGTTGAAAAGGTAAAAATATCTCTTTCAACTACTCGTGTCGACCAGATTTGTGAAGTAAGTTTATGAGTTAAATTAACAACAATTCTTAGTTCTAAATTAAATAGGAGAAATGTTTTTCTTATTCGGGTATATTTTTTAACCATAATTCCTCACATGTAATGTACACGCATTCTTTTATTTTAATTTTAAATTTTAGTTAAAATTAAATAGTCACATAATCTAATCATGGAGTGTGCATCAATACTCCAAGCTACTCGACAACCAAGTTAGCTGAAAATATTATTATAATGAGATTGGTCCCTACATGTTTGATGAAACAAAAGTAGTCTATTCTTTTTTATTAAATAGAGACACCCCCAGTCAACAAAAACTTGATATTTGTTAAAATGGTAGGACAATAATAGCATTGACTAGTCCTATATGAATTTTAAAAATATGAGTAATTATTCAATAATTTCTTGAAACTATTGTTCCAGGATGAAAGATACATACAACAGTATAATGTACAATCAAATATAACATATAATCTAGCGTTGAGACCATTGAATTGGGACTGTTAGAATAATTTTTTCGTAAATACTCTCTCCAATTATAATTTGGAGCAATTTTGGGAGTACTGTAAAAACATCATTGGACAAGTGAGAAAAACTCAGATTCATTTTCATGTTTTCCATGCAATCGGCCCAATAGTACTTGGGTTAACAGAGATGGGCTGAATCCTGAAACTTTTCAGGGCCTTGAGCTGCACAATCTCAACGTGCTTTCTCTTTCCTTGCACTGCAAATACAGCCAATATGAGAATTCGAATATGCACTGAAATTTTGTACACTTTCCTAAACTCAACCACATCCCATCTTTGCCATAAAATGGCCACCAACCTTTCTATTTTTCTTTCCTTTATTTTATTTTGATTTTTTATGTGTTGATTTGATTGTTTTTTTTTTTTTGTTTTGAATTGAAGTCTCAACCTTCTATTGGAGAAATTATTTCACAAGTTCATTACATTCTGTGAAATTTATTTAATTTTAATATTTTATCAAATTCACGTAAAATTTACTGTATTATTAAAATTATAGAAACCATCACACGAGTTCATGGGATAACTTCTAGAGAGTTACTTGAAACATGGTATTTGTAAATTACTTCTATTGATTTAAAGGCCTTAAACTTGGGTGGGCCAATTGTCTTAAAGGCCTTAAATGGGTAATCGTTTTTGGTTCCACCACCTCCTTTTGGACTAGGTTTGGCCCCATTAAGAATACACCCCATTAATTCAGCCTTATGATGGCCCACATAAGAGAGAAAAACGGAAACTAATATGATGCCTAAGCGGAGTATTTGATAAGGATAAGTTGGGTGGAAAAGGATACTGTCCACTCCGGTGCATGCTCCCTCTCACGAGTCACATCAGATGGGTTTCACAGAGAGGTAGGTCTCACTCTAGACTCTATTTTTATGTGAGAGGAGATATCTACTGGACCTATTCAAATCTAATAAAAGTCACTCTTTGAAATGCATATTCTATGGATTGAAAAATGGGCTATATATTTGCACAAAGGTAGGTTTTATTGTGAATCCCATCTTATATATTAGACTTTTTCAGTGCATGAGAGTGGATCCGACAAAGGTTTTAGAATGCATATTATATGGACAGGAATTTGCACTTACACTTTTTGGGTTGTGTTTTCTTCTCACAAAATGGCAGTAGCCAATGGATAAATTGGAGATGTAATGGATGATTACCAAATGGAGTTATACTGAACAATTGGCTATAGGTGCTTCCAAGGGACCAATCACTTTTGAGGCATTCACAGGGAAACTAGTGTTTTCAATAGTTGTCTATTCGGTTTGGTTGGAATGCAACAGGAGGATATTCTCTCGCGAGTTCAACCCTTGAGAAAAGCTCATTGATGAGATGATGTTTTTTAGTAAGTGGGACTGCGGGAGGCTCATTGAAATGAAGAATTTTTTAATTTGAGACCTAAAGGAATAATTATAAATGTTTTTTTTTTTTACCTTTTGAGATATAAGAAAATTAATTTTAATAAAAATATAATTTCAGAAATTAAAATTTTATTTTAGATTATAATAAATACACAAATTTAGAATATAGTTTTTACGTAAAATTTGTTAATTTTTAATTAACTTAGAGCAGCTTCAACGCGGGTGTCATTCGGGATACTAAATTCATAACCGCTAAAATGATACTCCAAACTCAAAATTTTTCACTTTAAAAAATATGACATCTGCAATTACAAAATAACACTCAACGTTGTGAGGTATCATTTTTACAAACATTGCGCGGGGGGGTGTGACACTCACTCTTTTGACAATCTTAATTGATTATTATTATTCTGTTCCAATATCCGGAATATCCGGTTTTTATTTTTTATTTTTTAAATTCTATTTTCTTGGTTTCAGAAGGCAGGTCCATGGTAGTGGGTTGGTGGTATGTAACAATCGATGCCCTAACCCTTTTTTTTGTTATTCAATTTTCTCCTTTCTTGTGGGTCCTAATCAATACTCTCTCTCTCTCTATCTCTGACCGAGATGGTCCCATGGCTGGCCCCACAGCCACCACCACAACCTCTTCTCCTTTGTTTTTTGACCACCACGCTAACGCACATACACACCAGAACCGGAAATGAGAAAACGACAGTATAACAGACGCCGGTCCTCCGTCTGGAAAAGCACCCTCTTTGTGGGCCCTACATTCCGATGAGAATAAAAGTTTAAAGAAATAAGGTCTCCACACATTTCAAAGATCAACGGCAACCCTACGTCTATATACACAGAATACATATACAGAGACATATATCCTTTTGCCTCTCTCTCTGCCTCTTCCTTCTGCAATAAGAGCCCCTTACTTCTCTTTCCATTTCTCTAGCCACCTTGGTGCTTCTTTGAATTTTCTCTCCCCATACCGTTCTTTGTATTTCTTCTTCATATTTGATTCGGTTGGTCTGCTTTTCTGAATCCTGATTTGTGATTTGGGCTGGTGTCTGTGATTTGCTTGTTTTTTGGTCTGTCAATGGGCGCTTTGAATGAGGGGCATTTCAATGTCGAGCTAGAGAATGGAGTGAAACTGGGTGGTTGTATTGAGGTGGGTCTTGCTGAAGAAACAGAGACTCTGGCCATTGAGGATGCTGTGAAAGTTCTGTTGCAGGGCTTGGGTGAAGATATAAACAGAGAAGGTCTCAGGAAGACCCCACTTCGTGTCGCAAAGGCCCTTCGGGAAGGAACCAGAGGTGTGCCGCCCATATCCTCACATTATGTAACTCTTTAATTTTTTTAAAATATTTATCTCGTTTTCTTTTCATTTTTTTTAATCCGATCAAAAATAAATTTCCTTTCCTTGGACATATTGATTTGATCTTTTGTCTGGTTACTGGACTCCATGTCATATGAATCTTCTCTCTCTTAATTATTTGATTAATATATATGAGTTGTATAAACTTATTTAATTGGTTACTAACAAGGTGGTTTTCGTACAATCAGAAGTAGTCAGAGTTTAATATGTATTCTTAATGATTTTAACTTTTGTATACTGGCAATAGAGACATCACACTTTGTATTTACACGGGAAGTTATTGATTATTTGTTGTTTCAACTTTTATGATTTTGATTCGAGTATATGCGTTTCTGTGCTCCCTTTCCGGTTGGCCCTGTGTCTATTCATTATGGAAAATATTGAATGTTTATTGTTCTAATTTTCAACTTCAATTCCATGTTATTGTATGGAAGGATACGCAAGAGCCACTGTGAATATTGGAATGAATTCTTTATATTGTGTCATTCTTTCTTGCATATGAGAATGATTGACAATAGAGTCACTAATCTTGGGCTTCCACTGAATAACCTGTTTTTTTTTTTCTTTGTAGGTAATAAATCACACACACGCACACACTTTGTCCCTAAGAGACTTGAACTCTCAACCTCAATTATGGGGGAGCTGGAGGAGGTACCAGTCAAGCAAGAGCTTGTTGGGCACTGAATAACCTGTTAGGTCTAACATTGTTAATGGATTCAAGTGTTCCTTGGAGATATGTAGTTTTTCCTTTATTCTTGGGACCCGGGGTGATTTGGCAATTGGGGAGGTACCTATGGGGAATGAGATTAGCCTGTGGAATCCCTTACAGAGTCTTCAGTGTGAAAAGCAGGGCTGTCTACTTAGAATGAATCAACCTAATGGCCCCATAGTTTGATTGGTTTCTGCTTTGCAGTCTGTTAGTTGGACTGGTGAGCAATTATGCCACAATACCTCAATGAAGTTGAATGATGTCATGAATGGCTTTGTTGACTTGTGCCAATGCCCCTATTGATCAATACTCTGCATATTGAGTGAAAAAACTTATACAAGTTCACCATGACTCCTAGATATTATTGATTTTGATAAGAATAATTTAGTTTTGTGTTGTCCTATGTATTTCTCCATTGCAGTAGCTACATCCCCTTCCTTTTTGGTAACAGGATCTAGGGGAAAAAATTTCTTCTCTTTTCCTCACTACATTGTAGAGCGGATAGTTCAGTAACTATACACAAGTGCTAAGGTCCTACATTGGCAAAAAAGCGAGAAGATAAAAAAGTACTAGTCTAAATGAAGTAAAGCTCTAACTTATAAAAGTAATCAATTCATTTATTCTAACTTAAACATTATATTATGTAATAATTCTTATGTAATACTGAAAAGTTAATCTAAAGAATAATAACATGTGGCGTATTAAAATTTTAAGACTTTTAGAAAGCTCACAATATACCAAATAAATGAGCTCAGTATATGCATTATTGTGATAATGTGGTGGCCGAATCTTATAATGACCTCCTATCACCTTTTGATTATGGCCAACATTGTAATTCACATTTCATTGATGAGCCAGCATCCTCATTTCCACTTGAACGGCCATGAAACATTGAATCGTAATGTTTTTCAATATTAGATTTTAATTTTTTATGGGATAACTTTCTTAGCATTAGTGGCCAGTGTGCTAAAGGGGGGCAATAGGAATCATTTCATCTGTTATCCCCAAAAGGAAAGGGCTTCAGTTATTTCTGATATCGTTATAGATGATTATGCTAATGTGTGATGCCATCACTAGTTGGAGATATTTAGGTGCACCCTAAGGTGTTCTGAAGATCAGTAGGTGTGACTTGACCTTTGAAAGAGTGAAAATAACAGGGGTGTGGAAGATCTGCCTAATATTTCCATCTTGGCAGGAGATGGGAAACTTTTGCACTGTGATTAGATTTCCAACTTACGGCAGTTTATGATGCCTTTCCTCTTCCGACTTAGTTGTTAAAAGATGTGAGAAGAAACTGGTGACATGGATTTGGTGTTACTCCTTTAAAAGGGTTAATCTGACTTGTAGGATGAGCTGCTTACCTTTCCTACCCTTGTTTTCCTGATCTTTTCTATTTTATTTTTGTGGTTAAGAGGATGCAAACTTTGTAGAGAATTGTGTTCTGATGCAGGCCGGTTGAGTTGCTGAACAAAGTGGAGTGAAAGAAGATACGTGGATGAAGGGCACTGAGTTGTGTCCGTTGTTACTAATAATAATAAGACACTCCTCGGAAAGTAGTTTGGGCCCCTTGACTTCTCATAACGAGCAGGAAACCTTGTGGAGAAAATTCTTCTTGTTACACATGGAGAGTCTGGTTATTTGTGTCTGGATTGTGATAGTGTTGTCACTGTCTTATACCTTTGTCCATATGCAAGTGACGTTGATTAAGTCATGAATTTGGATCTGTCAAATGTAAGGCTTGGTGTTAATGTCTTCGTTTCAGAATAAAGTAATTGTGCGGGTTACTATTGCTGAACTAGCACAATTTTTTGGTTTACTTTTATGGTTTGGCAGCTATGACCTGAAACTTTTCTGTAGCAAAGTTGTAGATGCCATTCAAATGAACTCATCTAATTATTCCTTTTTTTATAAGTAATAGTAGTATAAAAGGAGCCCAAGGGGGGTAACCCAATACAACCATTAACAGAAACTTTATACCGTCTTAATGACCCTAAAAAGTCAACAAAAGAAAAGACATTTACGGGAGAAACCTCTGTCTCAAAAGAATAATAAGTTCAAAAAACTATTTTTAAACAAAGCAATGGATTCCTCTTCCCCTTTAAAAATCCTTTTATTCCATTCTTTCCAAATGCTCCACATAAGGCAACGAGGAGTCATTTTCCAAATATTCTTGGCATTCTTCATAAATTTATTATTCATTTAAATTATGATAAATTTTAAATAATAGAATTTTCTTCCACTTAGTTCTTGGAATTTCAGCAGAACAGAAGATAGTACTCTTCATATGATTGTGATTCCCAAGGTAGAATCACTATGCTGACTACGTTCTATATTTTTGCACGTTGACAGTGCTCATAATTATCCACATATGAATATGAAGAGCTTGCATAATCATGGTGTGACAATCGATGTATAGGTCTTTTTTTTTTTTCCTTTTTGGGCATATATACTTGGTTTCTATAGCCACTTAACTCGATAATATTTTAAACCTTTATTAATTAATATAAATATTTCCATTTCTGTCCTATTTTACTTTTGAGCAGTAATTGGTATTTTATTTCATAGGGCTATGTACATTTAATCATCTCTAGACCCTAGAGTGACGAGACTTTGTGCAGTGCGATTAGTCCTTTTTACACAACCAGCCTCCTAAATACAAATTTTAGCCCTATGTGGTGGGTCTGCTTGTGATGAAAGCTCTGAGTTACATATTTTTCCACGGGTTCCTGCTTATTCAATGAACTGCTTTTGGAGGAAATTGGCAAATTGGCAATTTCTTGAAACTTCTTTGTTACTTATGATTAAACACTGAATAAAGTTTTTAAAAGTACTATTTTTTAATATAAAAAAATTGTTATATGTGTGAATTCCCTGCTGTGGTAGAGCAATGTGTCAAATGTGCCTCAAATTTGAAGTTGGATTATTTAAATTCGGAAGACCATGCATCATTTTGAAATATATTGTATTAATGTTCTTTACATGCTTGCAAACTTGCTAATTAAAGTTTCCTTCATGTGGTTTAACTATTTGATTGTATGTGCAAGGCTTAAGTACCTTTCCCATGTATGCTGTTACTGTGTCTCCATGTCCAAGGTGCATGAGTCAAGTATTACTGATTGAAGTACCTTTTCCTATTTTTTCAGGTTACAGACAAAAGGCAAAAGACATTGTCCAAGGTGCTTTATTCCCTGAAGCTGGATTGGAAAGTGGAGTTGGTCATGCTGGAGGAATTGGTGGTCTTGTTATTGTCCGAGATCTTGATCTCTTCTCATACTGTGAGTCTTGCTTGCTTCCTTTCCAGGTTAAGTGTCACGTGGGTTATGTCCCATCAGGACAACAGGTTGTAGGCCTAAGCAAGCTCTCCCGGGTAGCTGATGTCTTTGCAAAACGGCTTCAAAATCCACAGCATCTGGCAGATGAAGTGTGTTCAGCTTTGCAGCAAGGGATCAAGCCAACGGGTGTTGCTGTCGTTCTCCAGTGTTTACATATCCACTTCCCAAATTTTGAATCGGCATTTTTTGACTCAAACCACCAAGGATGGTTGAAGGTACTGGTTACTTCAGGTTCAGGTGTTTTCGAGAATGAGAAGGCAGATATTTGGGGTGATTTTACGAGTCTTCTAAAATTCAAAGGCATAAATGTGGAGAAAATCCAATCTCAAGACTCCACTGACCAATGTTGGTGCCCATCTCAGTCTTTCTCCAAGATGGGACCGGTCAATTCAGGAATGGTTACTGCAGTAGCTTCAATTCTTCAATCTGTAGGTGAAGATCCGTTGAGGAAAGAGCTTATAGGCACTCCCACTCGTTTTGTGAAGTGGCTGATGAACTTTAAAAATTCTAATTTGGAAATGAAGCTGAATGGATTTGTTCGAGGTAGAACCGGATCCTCTGAAATCCAATGGGGATATTAGTCACCATGAACAACAGATCTATTCGGAGCTGAACTTGTCATTCTGGTCCCAGTGTGAACACCATTTACTCCCCTTTCATGGTGTCGTGCACATTGGATACTTTGGTGCTGAAGGAGTTCGATCCCATTGGAAAACCCCTTTTACAGTCCATAGTACATTTCCATGGTTTCAAGCTCCAGGTACAGGAAAGGCTGACCAGACAGATTGCTGAGACCGTTTCCTCAGTGTTAGGTGGAGACATAATGGTAGTAGTGGAGGCTAACCATACTTGTATGATCGCTAGAGGTATAGAGAAGTTTGGGAGTAATACAGCGACATTTGCTGTGTTGGGTCGATTTTCAACTGACCCAGCTGCAAGGGCAATGTTCTTGCAGAGCATTCCAAACACACTACAACCGAAGGATAATTTCTAATCCAAACACAGCTTATATATTTCTTTTTGGCTGTGTCTGCACAGGCATAACAGGAACAATTCATAAGCAGCAGATCTTGTGGGCATCTTGGATTGGAGTTTTGTTTGCTGTTGCTGGAGATCCAGTTGAGTCTGAAATGGTATGATAATTGAGGAATCAAAATTTTTTTATTTATTCATAGCTGATCCTCTGCTTAATGTTTGTAGCTTAAAGAAGATTCTTTTTGCCAAAACGGCTGTCAATAACGAAATTTGAGTATTCATTATCCAAAAAAGAAAAAGAAAAAAAGAAGTCTCATATCTTGTCCTTGTTACTAGTGAAACGATTAACTTGATAATTTGTTGTTTTTTCTTTTTATTTAATAACATTAATATTGTCGAGAAATGCACTTTTTTGGCAGTGCCCAGGATGGGTCCATTTTAATCGATTTATTATGATGAATTTGAACTTAATCCTCATCCACAGCTAGTTCTAGGTTTCGTATATCTAAACCTTGGCCGTTGGATCCTGTTTTGGATTTTTCATTTGTTACCACCGGCGGAGGTCATATTGCCCGGTTCCAATCTTGTTGAACATTTATTAACAATAGTGATGAAATTTTGACAGAAAATATGCCTACTTTTGAGTGATGACTTTTCGAGATAAGTTGAGATTCCAAGATGCAAACGCCTGAGTGTGAGAATAATCTTGGGGTGTGTGGGGCGGATGATGTTTTGGGATATCTATCTTAGTTCCAATGTTTTTAGAACCAAACCGTTCATCGAACCGGAAAAATGACCAGGTTACGGGTTACCGATTCAACCGTCGGATCAACCGAAATCAAAACGTGATGTCATAATTATATAATTAATAAATTTAATAATACATATTATTGATATTTTAAATTTAAAAAAATTATATAAAAATTACTAAAAATTATATAAAAAAAATTTATAAAATATGAATTTTCTTAATATGTAAAACTTCAAGAAAAAAATGAAAAAAGTATAATAGACATATTTTATTACAATATTGAAAATTAAAACTTCATTGCTATTCTTCCATAATTGCAAAGACCATAACAAAAATTAATTTAATATCCAACCCAAGTATAATCCAATAATTTAGTCTTCAACTACATGAAAAAAATATATATATAAACACTAATAATCATGCATAAAATAAAATAAAATACTACATGATACAAATATATAATACTAAAGTTTCAAACTTCAAAAGTTTAAAATTTTAAATACAATCCAAAATAAATTCAGCCAAGTACCAATTCAACTTAGCCAAAATTCAGCTAAAAAATTGCATGAAATTTGAGATTTAAAAAAAAAAAAAAAAAATCAGCCATGAACCGGTTGAACCGTCCGGTTTTACCGGTTTTCACTTTTTAGAACGGTTTTGAACACCAAACGGTTTTCTGGGCTAACCCGGACCGGACTGCGGACCGGTCGACGGTTCAACCGGTTGAACCAGCTGGTCCAGTCCGGTTTTTAAATCATTGCTTAGTTCTATAAATCAAAATCATCATTACCCTTGCCCGGGGGGAGGGGAGGGGAGGGGGGGTGTTGGAGAGAGAGAGAGAGAGAGCAATTGAAGGATACTTAGACTAATTGAGCTTGTGCTATCCTATCAAAGTAGAAGTACCCGTCTCTCCGCCCTCATACCTCTGTGTGTCTCTTTGAAATTTATTTTAATTTTAATTCAACATGTATGACAGAATTATAGCTTATTTACTATAGGAGCATTACAATCATATATTGACTATGGTTTGATAAAATGAAAGTCTTGATTTCTTATTCATCACTAGACAAATTTTTTTTCTACATGTATGGAATGTTGTTAACAAATAATTTTCCCAAGGACATTTTTATAAAATTATGCAAGTTCACAATAACAGCACAGAAAATAGACTATTCTCAGAAGGCTTCCCATTTCCTGCTCGATTCTACTTGATTAAGTCCCATGAATTTAAAATTATGATTGAGCCAATTAAACATCATCTTGAGAACAGTATGCATACAGGTATAAATGAGTTCTCCCAATTTCACACAGGTTACATATGCGTGGACAGATTTTACATAAATACAGAGATTTACATATACACAAATTATTCATTCACAATACGTTTTAGGTTGTACAAACATTACATATTGAAAACTAGGCACACAAGCTAATCATAGTCCGTGCCCAACCACAGGTGCCGGATTGCATGCCAATCTATACGGGTATTCGATTGACGGGCACGACGCATGTGGGCATGATGAGAATGGGAACCAAGAATATGGGCAGAGATTATGGCAATCCCCAGGATTAAAAACAGCAGTAAACATGTTGATAGAGGTACTGTAACAACCTGCATGTAACTCTTACTGTTAAGCACATTCCCTAGGGAAATAATAGTCATTCTGCATAAAATACCATTTACCAAACATGAACCATCTGTTAAACTTTCATTCATTTGAGTACCCTACAGTGCATTTATTGTTGATCTACCCATTAAGCATCATATAACACAGCATATCACGCGATATAATACATATACATGCAATATGTGTGTCAATATGGATGCATGTACATGAGTACGCATGTAAGTATACGTATATATTTATGTGGATATGCATGGATAACTGTTCAAGACTCCTTAATAAAAAATACATTTTTTTGTCTCCATGGATTTTCAAGGAAAATCATCAAATCAAAGAAATACTCATTTTGACTGCTACTGCTTAAAAAGAAAAGTACGAGATTCATTTCAAATAGCTCAGGCATAATATGTGTATCAACATGGATGCATTGAAGTATACTATACATTTATGTGGATATGCTTCAAGACTCATGAATAAAAACCACGTTTTTTTTCTCCATGGATTTTGAAGGAAAATCATCAAATCAAAGAAATATTCATTTTGACTGCAACTGTGACTGCAACTGCTTAAAAGAAAAGTACAAGATTCATTTCAAATGCCTCAGCAGAGAAAAGTAGAATACAATAAATAGCCCCATGATTCCCAACAGTCCCAGTCATTTAAACTGAGTTTGCCCATGGCATAAAAGCCACTGCATTGATGTCAACCAGTGCTATGACAAGTGAATTGAGGAGTGATGTGCAGAGTATGCATCAAGGCTAATCGGGGTGAGTCGTGGTGGTAAAACACCAGCTGCCAAGCATGAAATGCAGTTCAGTATAAGAAACAACCATTTTGTGCCAATTAAGTCATGGATTACATCTGTATCAAGTCTAATCTCCTAGCACTTACAATTGATGGCGCTAGCCCTGGGTATTGCCTTTACAGCCTTTCCCTTGCCCCCTCCCCGTAATTGGCAAGGGCAGCAAAGTGGTAACTTGTACTAAGGAATAGGTGGCACTTAATCCTAGACATTGATCATATGTCTCTAAATAAACAGAAATTGGAGATGCACCTAGCCAAACCTGCCACGAGACTGTGCAGAAGGAAAATGCTAGAGATCCCCAATTTATATCCCTAATTGTCTCTCCAATGTGATGTGTCAGGATATAATCAGAGGCAGATCCAAGGGGTGGCAAAGGGGGGCCATGCCCCCCCCCCCCCCCCTTCCCACACCAAAATTTTGGAAAATTAAATTTTTTCCTTGTAATTTTGCTAAAATTTCTTAAAAATTAGAATGTGTGTGTGCGTGGTAACCAAAAGGCATTGCAAGTGACATTAACATGCATATGTGCACGTGCACGCACACATAACTTGCAACACTGCTCAAAAACCAACCAATCAGCAGCATAATGAAAAAAATTAACATGGGAGTTAATTGGTACATTTTGTAATACAGGAACAATAAATCAAAACCTTATGTTCCCAAATAAGAAACAGAGACTACAAATAAACATCATCTGGGATCCCTGGCATAATTTAGTGAAAAGAATGCATTTTTGAGGTAGTGAAGAGAAAACAAATAATATCACCAGCAAATGTGGTTATAAAAATATTATGATTCTAGAAATTCTGCAAATAATTCAAGAAAAAATCAGAATAACAGTCATTTATAAAAGTTCTGGCAAAGGAATTTGTTAAAGGAAACAAGGTTCGTATATTTAAAGAAGTTGCATATCACTCAGCAGAATTTTGTTACAATGATTATGCAACCATGACATCTATGGCAGATGGAGAAGGGTGGAAAATTCAGGCTACTGAAAAAGGAGTTTCAAAAAATCAATTCTCAAAAGCGGAATCAGAAGAAAAGAAATATACAAATACCCCAAACGAGAATTGTAATTATCACTGCAGGTAAATCTTGCAAGAAAGACCAAACCTTTCCCATAGACCAGCCCTTGCCTGGAAGATTTCTATCAGCATGCTCGAGGGAATAACGTAACATGTCAACTATTGTCAACTCAGTCATTGGATCTGAGATTTCTGCAAGCACAAAGAAAATAATTGCTTTTGAAGACAGTTAATCTCAAATAAAACTTGACAGCAAACGAAATAGTTAAATTTTCTCAATGAAGTCACCTGGGATGTCAAAAATTTGTTTCTTTGGAGGAATGCCCAGCAGTTCTCCCAAGTGAACACGAATCATTGCACGGTCAGAAAGTGAAAGTAAATCTCCATGAGTGACAACAATAACAGGCTTGTCATCTGTGATACAGGGTAAATGGGAAGATTGAAACAGTAAACACCGAAGAAATTGAGTTACGCTCAAAACACATCTCAAAACACAGGAAATTTTGGAAAAGAAATGTGTCAGGCAACTAGATTATATGTTTCATCTCGCACAAAGATCAATAAGTTCTATGCTGCAGTGGCCAGTGTGTTTGCGCAACAAACTATGCAAGTACAGAGTGAAAAAAAGAGAGGGATAGAGAGGCATTACCCACCTCTGATGGAAGAGAACCACCCCAATTATACTAAAATTTATTATCCTCTTTTTAAAAGTAATAACAATAAAAGAAATTTTTTTTACAAGTAACGTGAATATATAAAAGGTGCCGCCCGCAGGGGGGGTGATAATGTTTAGTATTTTGATTATGCAATGATGTAGATGTATGAATAGATTAGGTATTTTTAAAAAATACAAGGCATATTTAAGTAATTTTGTACTATAATTGGAGCGGAGCAGGTTTAAACCTTAAACCTCCCCTTCCCAAATCCACCCCTTAGGTCGGTTTCATTTGGGCAGGGGTTTTAATTCCCCTTGACTGGTCTCTCTCTATACTGTAAATTTTGGGGCTCCATTCTGTCTCACCTCCCCCTTTTCCTATTCTACCAATCATATTCTCTTTTGACTTATCTAACATGACATGTAAAAACCCTTTAACAAGAATAAATATATAAACCTATAAGCAACATAGATTAAGCATAAGGACCGTAAAATGCTTTTGTTCTTTGGTACAAAATGCTTTTTTTTTTTAAAGTAATTTAATTCAAACACCAAAAAGGAGCTCTTGATAAAATCCTACCTACGATCGTCTGTCACAAGAAAGACTAAATGGATTTTGGTTATATCATCTATTGAAAAGGATATGTTAATTAAACTTAAATATAATAAATTTAATTAGTAATTTTGTAGCTCAAAAGGCAAGAATGAATTTTAAATGAGAATTTTTACTATATAAGTAAATAATTTTATTATATTAAATATAAAAAAGGCGTCGTTTAGAATTTTTGCCTTAAGCCTCAACTTGTATAGAGTTGGCCCTGCACATGATTTAAGTAGCGGTCACTATATTAGGTCTCATTTATGATTTATAGGAAACTTTAGCAGAAATCCTCTTTATTACTCCATATATGCCTATGCATTCTATCAGGTGTTCTCAGAGTGATCCTTCAAGATACTTTTATCAATGCTCATTTCTCACAGTGTTGCTTTGTTAACCACCAGGACAGACTGTTTTAAGCAACCGAATACTCCAAAAGCTTATATGGTTAGAGAATGAGTCAACAATGTATGTTAAGCTTTCAACACCCTCCCCCCCCCCCTCATGTGTGACCCCTAACTTGCACATATAGAGGCAAAGAAATCACAAACAAATGCGATGCAGAAAGTGCAAATACAAACAAGGAATAAACGTAAATGGAGGAACTTGAACCAAAAACCTCTTATAACCAAAGGTCTAATGCCATGTTAAGTAATCAATGGCTCCAAAAAGCTTAAGCTGTTAGAGAATGGACCAATAATGTATATTAAGCTCTCAACAAACCTTTATATGCACGTGTTCCACACTATAATCTCACTCAAGCCCTAGTAATTAGCAATGAAAACAAAACTGAGATTCTGATAATCTTTTTGATCTTAGGTAGGCCAAAAATAAGATTACAGTAGGATTTCATTTAAGAAGACTAATCAAATTGAATCCAAGGTTTTAGTGTTTATATCAGAGCTCTGGTTTTAGTTAAGTAGATTAGATACATAATTTCTGGAAGTCAGAATTCTCTTTGGCTTTCATTGAGGAGGTGGAACCTCCTCTTGTAAATTATTTTCCCTCTCATAATATATCATTTCAATAATTGCAAAAAAAAAAAAAATTGAACAAAGTAAGCCATGGAGGAAGTTCATAACTTGAAGCAATTTCTTGTAGTTCATATAGAAACTATACCTTTAAATGATAAGAATGGACAGTTGAAAGTAGTAGAAATCAATTGAGTATACTGCATCCCAGCTTCATCATTACTGTTCATGGATTTCAAAACTGAAAGCCCGTTAACAACATATATGACAAAATTAACCATCCTGGCCTCACTGGATTTGTAACCATTATGGCGAGCTTTGCTCTTCATTATGGTCTTTAAACTTGAACTATCAGAATCCCTGACAAGCAAACAACGGAAGAAATGCAATTCAATATAGGCCAGATTCTATAACCCAAAAAGAAAAGCCAAGTAAGCTATAATATCTACCTGATAGCCAGTTCTCCATGACGAACACCTTTTGTCATCCAGCGCTTTAGCATTTCCATGTTTTCGTATGACTCATCAGACAAACTGCGTGTGTCATTTAAACAGAAAGAAGTTGAACCTCTTGGGATCATATACTCCTGGAGGAAGTAAGTTCCATCTCCAACAGATGAATTATCTGGCACAAATAAGATAGTAAACTCACAGAAGCTGTAATAAAGCAAAAAAAGAATAATGTGGGAGGTGGCCAATTATTCAGACAAGGGAAAAAAAGATTTGACGGTGTCTTCATAATTGACAAGAAGAACAAGTGAAATAACAGGTACATGATACTTGGGCCCTCTCTGATGCAAACTTGTCATCTTCAAACACCCTTGAAATTTTATTGACCAGACTGCTTTTTCCAGATCCCCTTGGACCTATCAACAAGAGCGACGCTGTCTTCGGGACATCATAGTCACTCAACTTCATCCCACCAACCATTTCAATCCATGCTCCAGGAGTATAACTGTGAAGAATACACTACTGCATCAGTTCAGTCAAAGCAGAGTCAGAGTCAAGGATCAAAATATCGTTTCGATGTATAGTTTCGGTTTGTCCGAAAATGGAAACGTTTCGGAAACGCTTTGAAAATATAATGGAAACGGAGAAAAAATTGGAAACATGTGGAAACATAACTTAAAATTTATTTATTTATACAAATAAGCCTATTTATTGAATATTTGTGCAAGTTTAAAGCATATACATCATATTCATGATAAATGACACTAATTCATGATAAATGACATAATAGATATATATTATGTAATATCCACGATTTAGATAATTTGACACAAGTTACATATAAAATAAAAAGTAAAACAAAAAGCGATTTAAACCTATTATAATTAGTAATTTACTATTAAAATAGTTGTTTCTCTACACTTTATTTCCTCTACTACTTTTCTATTATTTTAGGAAAAATAATAGAAATATCTTCTTGTAATTTTGAGTCTTAATCCTTAAAAAATAAATAGATATTATTTTTTACTAACTTCTAGAACTATTGTTGATACAAAAGAAATATTTCCTCTGATTCGGTATGTTTCCACTAGTTTCGGTATGTTTCCACAGAGACAATTTTGTTTCCATGGAAACATGTGAATTTCGATATTCCACTAGTGTTTCGTTTCGGTTCCCTGAGAAACGGAAACGTTTCGGCCGTTTCGATGGAAAAGAAACGAAATTTTGATCCTTGGTCAGAGTCTTTGTTCATATCAACTGATTTATGAAGTCATGAACTAATACAGCACCTACTGTGTATAAGCAATCAACACTATAATCACAATGATCCATATCAACTGGCCTAGGTTAATGGAAAGCACCCATCATTAGTCCTCCGTAGGGACGAGGCCAAGATTTTACTTTCGGTGAGGCAAATTTTTTGTTAAATGTTAGATTATAAATTTAAAATTTTTAAAAGTATAAAATTTAATATTAATTGATAATATTTTTTATAAGTAACAAAATTCAGTGATACAATGGAATTTACAAATTAGACAAGAAGTCTAATCAAAGAAAGAAATCCTTAAAAAAATTAGACAATACAAAAAATTTCCAAAAAGTCAATAGAAGTTTAATTAAGAGGCCAAATTAAAATAAGGCTAAAATTTTAAAAAATTTAGACCGGAGGGGGGGGGGGCAATTAGCCCCATCTAGCCTCGTCCCTGGTTCCAAGTCAAATGATTCCAAAGCAAGGTCTCGAGTTCCTTCAAATTTGTATTAACCCATGTGACTTCAACAACAGTTTCACATAATGTAGCTGAACTCAAAGCCAATGCTTGGAACCTGGTGCAATGATAAAATGCTCAGGCTAGTGTGAAGAAGTGGGTTTAGGTATGAAAATAACCACTTTATGCAAATAATGTCAAAGGTTAAGTCTTCATTCTGTCTATCCCAGCACACTGGATTAAAGGGACCAGTACCTGGAAAATGACCTTTTCTTTACCATTTTTAAACCCCACCATTCTGTTACACTTCTACCTTTACAATTTTCTTATTGATCTAATATAAAAACAATTACTATATGTCCATTTTTTGTAACTGGCCTCCAAGGCAGACAAAAGGTTTCGGTTAAAACCTTGATCCTTGTTTCACTTTTCATAGGTATGTAAGCATATAGAACAGTGAAGGAAACTTATGGTAGTTTCCAAAACTTCAATTGAACCTAATTCACTAAATAAATAATTAGAAAAACGATACACCACCGAATCCATAAACAAACAAACCAAAAAATAAAAATACTGAAACTATTGCTTAAAGAAGAAAGAAAAAATGAACGAGACCGCAAACGAGTGAACATGTGTAAGATCAAGGTTTTCTTCTCAAGATCACATGCAGAATCCATAATAATAGAAAAGAATAGTGAGTAAAAGCACCATCTAAGCTTCCTTCATAATAAAATTAGACGAATCATGAATTTACAACCGAAACCCTTCCAGTAAAACAGACACATCACAAGAAACAAACCATTATGAACTAATTAGTACAGTACCTCAAGATTTTACTCTTGGCCTCCTCCAAATTCTCACTTCTACGCCGCAGTTCATCATAACTCTGCAAAACTTCCCTATAAATACTGCTTCTCCTCCTTTGATCGGCCTCGAAATCCAATGAATCCGAAGTAATTCGACTGCCCACATCATCAAAATCCCCAACCACCTTTTCATTTACTCCACCATCGTCTACCTGCGTGCTTAAACCGTCCCTCCTAACGCATTCGAAACCAGCCCAACTATAAATCCCTCGCTAACACATTGTACAACCCTTCAAGAAAAAAGAAACAAATCATCAAATACCTGAGAAGAGATGGTAATCCAAGCGATAGTTCTGGAAATTCTTGCTCCGAAGACCCTTCTTCTCCTGCAAGTTCGAATCGCAATATGTGTTTTCTAATTGATCTCATATACATATATGTGTGCGCGAAGAAACTTTAGATACAGAAGATACCAGTAGAGGAAACGAGGGGAGAGATTCTATCGCCGCCCATGATTGCTTGCTTTCCTTATAGCTTCTGTGCTCGGAGCCTTTGACTTCAATATCTCTTCTTTCTCTCTCTAAAATGAGAGGGTTGGGAAAGTGGACTTGCTTGCTGATAAAGAAGCCTAGTGCCTTGGCTTCCGACTTTCTTCCCCGTTAAGAAAATGAAACGAAACGAAGGCTGTATCAGGGGAAGATAGACGGTTATTGCCACGTGTCTTCTTTGGCTTTAGTGTGATAGAGCATGATGATGAGTCGGATGGGCTCCAAAGTCATCGTAACATTGACCTTAAGACTCGTTTGGACGAGTATTGAAAAAAAAATTACGAATTTTAAAAAAATATAATTTAAATTATGTTACGAATATTTTAACAATTTAAATTAAATTATAAATATTTCAATAAATATATTTAAAACAGATTTAAATAATAAAAGTACTAAATGTATTATATAAATAAATAATAAATATTTTTAAAATAGGAGTTTTAAAAAAAAATTTCATTAACACTTTTTCAAAATAGATGTTTAAACTTAAAAACATCAAACAGATGTTTGAACTTGAAAACATCATATAAATGTTTTGAAATGTCAAAATAAACATTCAAATATTAAAAAAATTCGATTTAAATTTTGAAACACTCATTTTGACACCACCTATTCAAACATACTTTAATATAAAAAATTCTTAAAAGAGTCGTGACTTGACAATGTGATTTTTTAATAATAATTTGTCAAATTGTGATATAACTAATTTTTTTTTGATATGACATACTATATATAATATAGTGTCATTAAAATAATATATTATTATGTGGTGCTGGTTCATCTAGTTTTTTGAATTATTGGTCGAAATACTATGCTATATAGTGTCATTAGAATCATATATTGTTATGTGGTGCCGGTTCATCTGTTTTTTTGAATCATTGGTCCAAATACTATGCTATGTGAGGATTTGGTCCAAATACCAGAACCAATTAACATATCCCCCCAAAAAATCCCAACAGTAGTTAAGACAAAGTTTTAGGTGGAAAGTATTCTTTAAAATTAAGAAACATACGACCAGGTGTCCTCAAGACTGGGAGGTTTAGGTAATGGACCATTGAAACACTGCAATGCCTCTATTACCATCCTTTCTGACAAACAGCAAAGTTCATCTTCTAATCATTGAATAGTGACAAGAGGTCCAACAATGAAATCATTATACGGAAGAGGAAAGAACTCACCGTGAAAGAATCCATTTATTTCATGCTCCCTTCGTTTGCCAAGACTTCCATTGTTGGCAGAACTCTTGTTGCTCATCCTTCAAAAGGTATGATGCTTTACTATTGTGAATATCCAAGGCATCTTTGCTGCTTTCTTTTAATTTAAGCTGCTCTTTATTTTGTTCCTTCTCCTTTGCTTTCTCCTTGTTTGCCTTCTTTTTACCCCGTCTTTATCCTTTGATTTGCTTTTCTTCACTCGATCTGTATCCTTGTGCCTATCTCCTCTACTATAACTATCCCTTTGTTTATTCTTCTCTTTCCCCTCCCTCCGCTTCTCGACATGCTTTTCCACTGGTCTAGCCACTCCTCTAACCTTTTTCTCATCCAAACCAGTGAAATCCTGAACAAGATGATTTTGCATACCCATTGCCTCAACTTTGTTTCTTTGTCCATTAGCCTTGCTATGATCTTCCCTCTTCTCTCTATATTTCTCTGTTCCTTCTGCCAAATTGTCATTATTGTTCTCCACAACCTTCCCTAGAAATTCAACTCTTTTTTGATTGGTGGCAGAAGTCTCCTCAACCATTTGGTTTTCTCTTGCTCCACCTTCATCTTTGATTCTATTGCCCAACTCCAGCAAACATTTAAAGTTCTTGGTCTCATCATTCTGTAGGCCAGTTTGGATCAAGCCTCTGACGATTTTGGCACTCTAGTGGCCCTACAATCTCGTCTGAGGTACCCTTTTCTTTTTCCCTATCCTCGTCCTTCTTGTCTTTGTGCTGCTTCTTTTTGTCTTTTTTTCCTTTATGTTTTTCTTTGATTCTCTCTTTGTCCTCCTTTCTTTAACTTCTCTCTTTTCTTTATCTTTCTTATTCTTCTTATGCTTTTTCTCTCTGTCTTTCTCCTGAAATAATATCCCAGTCTGGGATAGTGATTATATATAATTTAAGTCATAATGTGTGAACTGAAAATTAATTTTCTATTGCTAGCAACAATGATGGTAAAAACTAACAAAATGAAGAAAGGGTCAGGAGATAGAAAAAAGTTTGAACCAAACAATAAGGGATGTAGGGGTCTGAGATTAGCTGCAAAGTTGAATATTTGTAATGGCTACTATCAATAATCATCTCTGTCCAGCTTTTAATCCTTTTGAGACGAATCCAATTATGAAATAATTTATTCTAAACCACCACAAAGCAAAATACAAATGATGAAAAAAAACATTTACTAGAATATAAAAAATATTAGAACATTAATTTCCCATAAGAATATCAGTGTATATAGTGTATCCTAAGATCAATTTAAAATGACAATATTCTACCTCATCCTACTTGAATGTCTCCTTTTTTTTTAAAATAAAAAAAGAAGAGGCTCGAATGTAAGAAAAAGATAATTAATTCATTGATACCTCTCTCAAATTAAAATGACAATATTCTACTTCATCCTAATTGAATGTTTCCTTTGGGAAAAAAAAGATCAAATGTTAGAAAAAGATAATTAACTCATCCACACCTCTCTCTCTCTCTCAATCTATCTCTTGTTTTTCCAAAGTTATGCTTGTCAATAGTGAGAGAAGGCACAAGTTCTAAGGAAATACTAGAAATTCATTTGGCAGTATGCGGTAGTATGGAAGTACAAATAATATATGCTTTGACCTTCTTGACGGTGGACACATATTTTTGGCACAAATAAAAATGGAAAGGAAGATATTCAATTTGGGATAGAGAAAGTAATTTGCATAACTAAAAAATGAAGGACATCAAGTACAATCATAATCTACTCAACAATATCAGTGATATATGTACCAAAGAATTCCTTAAGGAACCAAAAAGGAAAAAAAAGAAAAAGAAAAAAGACTTGGTGAATGCTATTATATCATAAGAATCATTCTCAGTCCCACATGTGCAATCAAACATTTTGCACACGCACACACATACACACACGAAGTTTTGGAAACATTAGATGCCCATAGAGCCACAATAGTTTTTTTTTAGCCATAATAGTATATGTAGTATATGTAACTTATCAAACAATATATTTATGTAGCATATCCATGTGTACTGAGAGTTACATACAAGAGGCACTCGACAATTGGGTGGTAAAAGGAACAGTAGAAAAAAAAAGAATGACATGGCAAATAAAAAATGTATTTGATAAGGCTTATACAGGATAACTTTCTGGATTTTTGGCCACTATGGAAAGGAAGAGAGAGAGGGAGAGAGAGAGAGATGTTAAAGGACATCTTTTATAGAGATGTAATGTGAGAATAATAGATGAGATACCTATTTCTTATTACACTAACACAATGATGAAAATTAAGCCCCTATCATTTCATGCTGGTTATGGATAGTTGACTGGGACCATTTAAAAACATTACATGGTTCATTGGTTTATGTTGTTCACAGTTGGTAAAGCAATGAAGGATAAGAACAATTTGAAACTAAGAGAGAGAAGCGCAGCATATGAAAAATTCAGGGCCAAGCAGGACAACAAGATATGAGATTACTCAGACAAGCAATACAAGAAAGAATAATCAAAACTGGTAGCCAAAAGATAGTATGATACCCAAAAATAATATCAACTGTGTTCATCACATTACTGGATCATCCATAAGAAAATAAAGGACAATGCCCATAATTCCCAATACTTCCTCAATACAGTCATCGATGTTTCCTTTTATCTTGTTGGGTCAGAATTTCTTAGTGAACTTCAAAACCTTGCACAGCTTTATACAGCAAAGATCATTAAAATATAAGATATGACAATGTTGCAATTCTAAGTGAAAAGGTAGAGCAATGAACATAACCAAAGTAGAAATGGCAATCAACAAAAAAGGTTAGTTGTATAAACCTTTGTTAGCAAGTTTGTATCATCCTGTATATCCTTCTTCTCATATCCTGGAGGCGGAAATGAAAAGCAGCGAGACATTGCAGGTGATCCTGAAAATGGGAAAGACAGAACCTTCCGTCAACCAAAAAGCTTTCCTTATTTTCCAGTAGCTTAGTTCCGGGATGGGAACAGACCAGAAACAGCTCTCCTGCACCATGTCACCGCCCTCATTTCCAGCTTGGACATTGCTCCATGATATTCTCCAATCACCCCAAAACTGAAACTTCCAAAACACAACCACCAACTTCTTCTCTTACCCCAGGTCTGGGCATAAATTTCAAAGCTGAAACTAGCCACAAGACTGATCAACTCTACTGTAATGCGTCAATGAACTAATTATATTATCATCCCAAGCGGTTTGTCAACAAATGAAGAGTTTTGAAAGCAATCTGGTCCTCTATCTGTCCTACTAGGCCAGTAGAATACCATCACCGGCCCATTATCATAAACCAGTATCAGGACCATTTCCTGACCATAAATATCAACGACTTATACAACAAAGGCAACAAACACCATAAACCTTGGAATATAAAAACTTGTCAACTCTTCAAAAACCAGCTATACAAATTCTAAAAATCATCTAATTCCAATGTTCAAAACTCAATCTTCACCAATCCTTTTGCAGAGACTTATAACCAGAGCTACCGAATCCATAATATGCACTCCCAGAAAACCCAATTCTAGCGATTCAACTGACCAAATTTCACACTGCCCCAATGCTCAGTATCAATAATCTTTTTTGTTCTGATCATAACCCTATTAATTTAAAAATGCAATTAGGGTTCATCCCCAATAGCGATCTGAAAAGATCAATCAACAAGAATCCGTCAAGCATAACACCCAGTAACGAAAAAAAAAAAAACTCCAATTTCAATTTATCAAACACATATAAAAAATACATATCAAACCCAAAATAACAAATAATATTAATAGTAAATTTAAACTTTTCTTTTTAAAAAGAAAAACACACTCACACAGTTGATGGAACAGATTGAAAACCTCGGCAGTGCAAAATATTGGATTGCAATAAATAGATAGCCAAAAAAGTGAAAATGGAATTAGATTTTTAAAACCTGGTCTGACAACAAGTAGACACATTGTGAGAAGAGATATAGAAGATCAAAGATAAAGAAAGCAAATGATATATGAAAGTATCTCTCTCCCCCCTCCCTCTCTTTCTCCCTCTATTTCTCTTTACGTATACGTATCTTGTGTATAAACACGGGTTCCTCAGTGTGTGTGTTTTCAGATGCTCAAAAGTATCATTCTTGATATGG
Source organism: Nyssa sinensis (assembly GCA_008638375.1). Lineage (NCBI taxonomy): Eukaryota > Viridiplantae > Streptophyta > Magnoliopsida > Cornales > Nyssaceae > Nyssa > Nyssa sinensis. Next base: position 6,487,212 of record CM018034.1, read on the forward strand.
GATTTCAGTTCAGAAACGGCCGCCACCGCCTCCCAACCCCCCGCCGCGGCCTCTCCCTCCTCCAGTCCTTCAAAAACCCCAAAAGGGAAGAGAGATGAAGGACGAGGCGCAACGGCCTCTTTATAAAGGATGAGGAGAGAGGCGATGTAGACGTGTTAAAAAGAATCTAGACAGAGTGGTAGAAGTTCCTTTAAAAGTAAAAGAAAATTTTTTTTAAGACAAACTATATATATATTTTTTATATCATTGCGATTTTTTTGAAATCAAACAGTGAATATATATATATATATATATATATTCGTCGAAATGAGTTGAATGCAGCCGTTGATTGTTTAAGTCTGATTGTTAAAATTAAAATACATAAATTTTAAATTCTGATTTGTTATTTTTTTAAATTAATATTAATCAATTTTTAATTAAATTAATTGTTAATCAAGTTTGAATAATTTAATTTTTTATATAATATTATATTACTTATTGATTTATTAATCAGAATTCAAATCAAACTTAATAAATTAACGAGTTTTAAAATATATTTAAGATTAACTTACGAATCTCACTAGTTTCTAATTAAACTGAACTTAAATAACTTAATTTATTTTACAGTAATATATATATATATATATATATATATATAAATTTTAAATTTAAATTTTCACCATTTTATTAATGAGGTGATAAAAACCTGAATATCAGCTCAAACCAACTTAAAGAGACTCTTTGATTCGTTTCCTATTTGGCCACAAACACAGAGAGTGGAAACGCCAAGCGAACCAACTGCTGTAATTATGTATCCGTTTTTAGCGTTTGGACATGTAAGCCCATTTGTGTAGTTTGGCTAACATACTTTCCCGGTTTCCCCTCCAGACGGACAACGTATGGAGCATCCCGGGACACCGAGGGGCTATGCCACTATTTAATGAGCTGATATGTGAATTCACAGGTCTTCCGTTCTTTCTTGTTTTTAAGTTTCCGGGGATCGCCTGAAGGGTGCTGGAGAGGGGAAGGGTACGGGGTAGGACCATGCCTGGTGGATGCAGCAACGGTGGCACATCCTGGTACACAGTAGTGTGGGCTGCTACTTTTTTTTCTTTCTTTTTCTTTTTTACCACTTATTTACATGGATGGGCAACTCCGATTTCTATCTACTTCATTAAAGGGATATATTTCGAATTTTTATCCGCAGTTGAAAACAAAATAGAATGATTCCAACATGTTCAAATGCACAATGAAGCAGTTAGAAGACTGTAACTTTATTTACTTCTCAAACTCTATCCACAAATGCACATTAAGGAGATTACATCACTGTAACATAGACTGTTTACTTTGATACTCCCATCTCTCCTCCAACAAAAGAAAAAAAAAATTGCACACAAAACTCTGAAAGAGTTAACAAAATTCCGAAATGACACAATGATTCATTTGTTTCCAAAAGAAAACTTTCCATGAAATAGTCCTGGTAGGCATTACGATAGTACAAAATCAAATGGAATAATTACAAGTAATCTCTACAACCCCTCGTTATTATAAAACATGCACCAGCAACAACTCAGAGCCAACGACCTTGTTGGAAGGGAGAGGACATGGCTAACAATGGGTGGTCTAAGATATTAGCCTGCAAAGATGCACTGGTGAATCCTGCTGATTGTGGAACTCCAATTGAAGAATGTGGAATTGGACTGCCATGGAGATTTTGAAAAACATCATAATAAGATCATGCATAACTATTTAAAAAAAATATATAAAAAGATCATGCAGAAAAAATCTCCAGAAGTTTACACTTACACCAGCAGATTATGTTTATACTACCCATAGGCTACAAACCAGGTAGGAGAAAAGTATGTTTATACATGATTTTCATATGATTATTTAGTTTTAACCAAAAAAGAAAAATCTAATAAAATAAAAAAAACACATGCATTGCATACATGACAAATTATGGTTAAGACACGTATCCGAGTAAGATGAAGTTTCTCCTACCTAGTTTAGAGCCAAGTATTATTCTTATCAATATACGTGTTTTCATCAGAACTATCCCAATAAATTTTATGATTTTACTTTAATATACCGAATGATCATAATAACTGTCTATCGCAGAAATTAAGATTACAAAATTTGACAAGTTCCACCAGTCATGAAACACAAAACTAGCACAATGGAGCAAGAGGAAAGGATGCATCCATGTATAAACTCTCTCACAAGAGATGAAAAGAGAGAACATAAAACTTGAGTGTTGTCATGTATGAGGTAAGGTGTAGTCATGTAGCATCCAGAAGTGGCCCATAGAAAGAACACTGATTCCTAATTTCCTTTCCTTTCCGTTTTTTGGAACATATGCTTCCTCATTTCACTGGTACACATTTTTTTGGGGGGCTTATTTTTGCCCAAAAACTTGCGAAACATGTCAAAGTGAGGAAATATTCTGGAAGAAAAAGGACGAAGGATAGAAAAGGAGCAAAGAGTCCCACTAAACATAAAGCTTTTACATGAGAATTGAAAAGAGGGGAGGTATGAACCCACACTTCGTAAGACACTGGAGAAAGAGAAAGAGGGACAAACATATAAAGCACATGCTAGTGGCCCACACGGGCATGTGTGCACGTGCATTGAAGTACTCCAGCCATAAAAAGTCCAGAGCAACAGCAATATTACACAGACGTGGATGATAGTTAGCACGAGGAAAAACCAAGGAGAAAACCATACCACAAAACACCCACTCATTGGAGAGAGAAGTCTTCTTCATATTGATTTGACAGTAAAAGGGAGGGGGGGGGCAGGACGAAACTAGCGGAGAGCCAGGCAACACAATTTGTATTACCAAAATGACCTATTACACAATTCCAAAAATAGTGAAGCAGGATCATTAAATATGTAAAGTGACATTTTCTTCTGACGTCAGTCTCTCTCTCTGCTTGTCCATTGTCACCATCTTTACCTTTAGTAGATTAAAAATAACTACAGGTAGGCATATGAACTGACCTGAATGATAATGACATGGAAGACTCAACTGGTGCTGTAATTCCGTTGTGATCAGGAGAAAGCAGTGACCAAAAAACTGAAAAGGAAAAACACATAACTTAACAAAAGCAAGCACAAAACAAGATGTAATAAATTATTTTTATATAGTACTCTTGGTTTCAGATAAGAACTTTTGGCACAACTTCTTCCAGCTAAGTGCTTCTAAATCCAAGTGAGAGATACCAGGTGAGAGTTTGAAACCAACTCTTTCCCTCTACTATCTAAGTACTAGACACCTTTATTCCGGATTCACAATCCGTTTTCAATTCTAGATCACGTCCGTAACCATGTTCGTGTCAGACACTTGGTGACACAACACCCCATTAAGCACTCATTTTGACACATGACAAAAGAGTCCACCAAAACTGGTTTTGGTTTTAAGACAAAGATGGTAAGAAAAACACACACCACTATGTCCCAACCAGTAAATGAAGATTAATATGCATCTTCAATTTGCACAATCATAAACACATAAACAGTTGTTTTTCCATGTTTGAATTTCGGTCATTTCCTTGTAAAAGACCCTCCATCTGCGTGGAACACCACTTGCGTTCATCTCCATAAATTATGGACTTGTAAAAGAGCCAATTGTATGCCTGCTTACTTCTGCTAATGTTCATCTTTTTCTCAAGTCAATGTTACTTGGGAATTCAGGCTAAGAATTTTGAATTACCAGGAGAAAAAAAGGTTAATCACTTATCCAGAAATATTCTTGTAAGTCATAATCATAATATTCCCATTGGTATCCCAATTCCCATAACACACAAAAGTTCCAACTCCCACATAGATCGGCAAGCTAATTTTTCAACCAATTTCCTTTCTTTTTTCAATAACAAATAGGAACTTAGGCAACCCTTATTTGCATTGACAATTTTGGTAAAGCACTGCCTATTATTAAAAATTGTTGAAGAAAGTATAGCTTATTATCAATAAGACACTGCTTGGCTCTATAGCAGGTACGAGGAACCTCCTCCTACTCACGTATGTCTTAACCACAATCTGTCACATATGCAATGCAGATGTGCTTTTTAATTTTATTTTTTAGTTAAAACTAAAAGTCACATGTGATTGCATACGTGACACATTAAGGTTGTGACACGTACATGGGTAAGACGAGGTTCCTCCTACCTGGTGTGGAGCCAAGCATTATCCTTATCAAAATACCTACAGTAACAAAATAATTAGTGAAGTGGACCTGATCAACAATAATTTTTATTTCCGAGAGTCTTAACTCTTAAGGTTCAAGAGTAAAAAATTTCTTGTGTAGAAACTACTAGAAAAAAGTGTTAGAACTCTCAGAATTCAGAATTCTCAGCTATCGGACTCAGAAAAACTTATTTTATTCCTTCAATTCTTTAAATATGAATAACCTACTAAGGGAGAATACATTGATTAATGAAAACAGAAAATTTACCTGACTGTTTCGGATGATCCTGAAAACTAGAGCAAACAAGTATATCCTGCATATGAAGTTTACAATCTTTTAGAATATAGCTAAGTAATTTGTTGTACAATTAGAATATAATGTAAAACATACATCACTAAATATAATATTTACAACATCATTTCTGGATGCAACCCTACAAACTCACCTCTCCTGTACCTTTGGATACTTTATGGACCATGTCTGCAGGGAATGATTTCATATATCAGATAATTATGAAGTCTTTGGGAGAAGACTGGTGTAAAAAATATCTAAAAAGGGAGAAAATTACAATGGAACCAGAGTTCCAAAAGAAAAAGAAGACCATCAACCAATTCTAAAATCTAGAAAGCCATGTCCTTCAAACACAAGAATTATGCTAGGTAATGCAAAAGATCCCATCAACAACGATGAATTAAAGTCCAAATAATCAAGCACAATTCTCAAGTAACCAGTTTTAAGGATACAATAAAATTCTATAGAGATCCCCCCATGGGTGGATCGCTATTTCACCGTATATCTATGCAAAACCATAGAAATAAGTTTTGATTATATATATTTATCACTAAGTAAAACAGTTCAGTCACAAATAACATAGATGAAATCTTAAAACTGACCACCATCCAGCCACTCCATAAAATCAAGAAACAAAAAAGATTCAGTTACAAACACAATTTTGGGGAGACAAAAATATAGAAGCTAGTTAGGGTGAAATTTTCCAATTGGTCCCAGGATACGAAATAAGCATCTCCCTTAACTAGTGTCTTTGAAAGTCTCATTATAACTTATCAGTCAATGTTGCTTTCTATAGTAGCATGTGAAAACACTAATCCTCTGCAATCATTTCAATAAATGGACATATCATCACAAATGATTCTACAAATAAAAATATATCTCATGAAACCCACAACAAATAAAGCATAGTAAATGATAAATGAAGTCAGATAAAAATGCTATGTGCAACAAAGTGTAATGATTTCATTTTCCGGAGTCCCATGCCTTAACAATGCTTATGTCAAACCACAGTCAACCTTCCAAAAAAAAATAAAAAATCAGAGTCGACCAAGGTCTTCATCTGTGCCTGGATTAACCAATCAAATGAGCAATAATATGCCAGAGACAGCAATTCTATTACCAAAGTTGGATATACTGGGCTTAACAGCTAGTGTCAAACCAAGAAAACAATCATCTGGTTCAGTGCTAAAGTCCCATAAGTTCAATTCAAAATTTGGCTTTGCTCCTGCAGAAAATGGCAATGAGAGAGAAAATGCATTAAACAAAATATAGTTATACTGAATATGTAAGGCAGACTGGATATCCATCACTATACTCCAGCATCTCACCCATGTTATTTAGCTTCAGCTGAAGTGGATCCTGGAGTGAACAAGGATCCTGGAGTGGACGAGGAACCCACATACCAACCTACCCATCAGCACATCATAGGTAATTCAGTAAATAATAATAAGAAGCTGGGAATATAATTGAGGTCACATATTACATACCAACCTACCCATCAGCACATCTTAGATAATTCAGTAAATAATAATAAGAAACTGATAATATAATTGAGGTCACATATTACATAGAAAAATGGATGTTGGAGGGCTTGATCTGCAGTTGGCCTTCTTAATGGGTCCCACGAACAAAGTTGCTACACATAGTCAAGGAGGAAATCCAACATTGAAACAAATCAAAGTTTACTTCGTTAATCAAAAGCAAGCAACCTTAAGGGAGACAAATTGTATATATAACATACCTCAATCAAATCAATAGCTTCCAAGCTGGCATTGGGAATGATATCTGAGAGATTGGCAGGCATAATCTAGCCCCCGGGAAAAAAAAAGAAAAGAAAAAGAAACTCTAATGTATATGAGAGATGGAATAAGGGGGAATAGGAGAACTAAAGGAAACCAATGACCAGTCCAAATAAAAGGTCACCTCTGAATAACTAAAATTTACTAATTGAGAAATGTTCCTCGCTTCAGGAAAGCTGGTCCAATCTGGCGTACCAAGAACACAGCATATCTTGTACAATTGATCTGTTTCACTGCCCATGAGAGAAACTAGAACTGTAAGCCGTAAAAGGACAAGCATTTTTGGAGTACTTTCAGTTCAATGTATCAGAATTATCCAGATTTGCTAACTTATCTCTAACCTAATTCGATATTTTCAGCTCAATTTATCTTGACAGAAGCAAGCAATCTCGGGATCTCACAAATGAATTAGAAAAAAAAATTACTCCAAACAAGTAATAAACCAATAATCTATCCATATGTTAACTTTGTTTCATCTATCAGTGCATATTAGCGATCATGAGTGCTAGAATATGCAAAAGCAAATGGACTAACTAGTTGAGAGAAAAAAAGAATTATTTTCATTTTCTTCAATTGATGTAAAGACCAAAGTAGGGTAACAAAATCACCTTTCACCAGGGAAAATAGGACATGAAGTGAAAAGCTCAGCTAGTATTGCACCAATTGCCCACATGTCTGCAAGTACTTTCATTTGTTAGTCATCAGTCTATAAGGAAAACAAACCAAAAGTACATGAATATTAGAATGAACACATTCATAGAAATGCAGCTAGAGCTCAAGCCAACAAATTTGAGCTAGCAAATATTAATCCCATCAAAGTGGTGTGCTAAATCATCATCTACCTGCCTCATGTCATCATTTATAAATGCATGTTTAAAATGAAAAACATAAATTTCAAAATGCATTGGATCAAATTGGCCCTGCCAACTACGCTGAGCAACACATGAACAAAGAGTTGTGCTAAAGAGTGATGCAGTCAATACAAAGACATATCGGACAATACATATTGATATTGGCATGATGTGGTCTCAATTTCCACTATTGTTACACAGTTTTCCTTTTCAATTACTAGAAAAGGAAGAAAATTAAAAGAGAAGCAGTGTTGTGGATGAGTTGTCCAAGGTATCATACCGTATCTTCATATACTCCCTACAGAGAAAATAATAATGCATAACGTGCTGCATACTGAACTAATATGTGGCGATACCTTAACTCATTTTTTTCCTTTACAAGAAAGGTCATTAAATATTGTTTCCTATGGTCATTAAACTTCATCACACAAATAATGCTACCAAGCAAACAAGAAGAACAAGAACACAACAATAATAACTACACCAGATAATTACTAGTAAAAAAATATATATAAAAAAAAATTAATGAACCAAACAGAAAGGACATATTCGGAGTGAAACTACCTCACATAGTTTGGATGAATCAATAAATAATAGTAGCTACTCTTACCATCAAGAATTAGCTTAAATAGTATCCCCTCCACCTCCATAAGAGGAGGTTGAGGGTTCAAGTCCCAAGTGGCCTATAGTGTGTATGTGTGTGTCTTACCTATTAAAGAAATTAGTGGTAGCTACTCTTAATTGCGAAGGGCAACAAAATCTTTAGATTTTTTCCCTAAACATGTACACTTTTATGACAATATCAGGATTAATTTATCCAACTTTATGCAACATTAGGCCAACATCTTTTCCAATCATATTGTAGATAATAAATTGTGCATTTCAAACATTTCATACTCCAACATGTTTTTCATCATTTATATTCCTTTGGTGGCCTTTTTTTTTCTTTCTAAAACAGACATGAGTATTGCATCCCTAGAATTTTATTCAAACTTATACTTTTTTTAAAAAAAATTTGTGACCCTTGATTGTATAGGGGCAATTTAATAAAAATTTGTGGCTTACCGGTGAAATTCCTAGCTTTTGGGTGTATTACAATCAGTTTGCAGAATCTCCAGGAAACCTTTTATCTAGGAGCAATTTCGTCATTCTCTAAGAGTTTACTAGGATATTTCCTTGGCTAGGGGCATTCTAGTATGGGTCTAGGGTATTCTAGTAATTTTATGCATAGGGGGCATTTGGCCTTCCCTAAACCTTCTGGAGCTTTCCTACCCTCTAAAAGTATTTTGGTAATTTCTAAAGGCTTCTGACCTTGTAGGAGCATTTTAATAATTCCTAGAGGTTTTCTACCTTCTAGGCATGTTTTGGTTCTAGGGTTTTCCCACCTTCTAGGGGGCATTTTGATAATTTCCCGAGTCTTCATTTCATAAATTTTCTATCTCTAGGGTGTTCGGTAATTGAGGTCATTTAGGTAGTTCTCCGGACTTTTGGGGACATTTCTGTAGTTTTGTCATGAACATTATCATTCAAGATTTGATGCTAGCCATTAATTTGTCAAGATTGATTCTGAGCCATTAGATCAAGTCTCAATCCCAAGTGTCTATAAATGAGGACCTTAGGTGTCAATTTTAGAGGGTCCAAAAATTTGAGTTAATTCATGAATTAATAATAGTGCCCTGCTCCCATTCTGTCCTACCATCTTCTCACTGTGCTGGCTCTTCCCAATCACTGTCACCCTGCTTAAGGCCTTGCACCTGTCCGATCACCGTCGATATTTGAGGACGCATTGCAATCTCACAAGCCAAGATTCTTCCCTCTTTCAACATGCAACATATAACGGACTAGCCCAGTGCATGAGGCTCCCACCAATGCGGGATTTGGGTAGGGTTAGATGTATACAACCATATCTTTGTGAATAGAGACGTTGTTTCTGTGACTCGAACTCGCGACTTCCAAGTCACTATTGAGCAACCTTACTATTGTGCCAGGACCCACCCTCTTCAACATGCAACCTATCTCATTTTCAATTACCATAGAATCACCTAAAAGCTGAGCATCCAATTTACTCATACTCTACCCTCTGTAGTCAAAATTAATTGGCTTTCTATTGAACATTATTGAGTGTAAGCTTAACATAGTCAAAATAAGCAAAGGTCATTCTTTTCTAAAATATTGTGAGGCTATAACGAACTTATTACATAGAAATTGTGACCCTCCAGCCCTAACTGGTCAATATACTAGGCATATCTTAATATGATACTAGTAAAATTCTCAATTTATTGACCATTTCTTTCAAAGAATATTGCAATAATTCATTATAACAATGGTATAGAATTTTTAAACTCTTAAACAATTGAAAACAATGAAAATAATTACAAACTAAAGTTCTAATAACCAATCTTGTAAGTCTAATGGTATGGGGTAAGCGCTAAGTGACCTCAGTTGATAAAGGTCAAAGGTTCAAAACTCAGCAAAGGGAATTAATGAGCGTTGGAATATTTCTATTGTTGGGAAGCCTCCACAAATGGTATAATTTCAAGTTGAATGGTAATAGAGGCAATGCAGCAGTTTCTTTAGCATTTAATGAAAAATTGAGAAGCTTTTGCAATAAGAAGGGCACAAAAATACTGCATACCGATTGCAGGAGTGTATGATGAGGATTGCAACAAGACTTCTGGTGCTCGGTACCTTACAAAAATATAAAACCTGAACATAAGATTCCTTTACACAAATATATAACCCCCAACATAAGATCCGATAGAATCCTATGGGAAAACTAACATATCTACAAAGTAAATGGTGAGAACACATGCACACTAAGGATATGACGGCGTAAGAGAAGAGGACTCACCACCGAGTGGAAACATAATCAGTATAAGGGGGCATCGATGACACTTCTCTAGCCAGTCCAAAGTCAGCAATTTTAATAATGTCATTTGTCACCAGCAAATTCTCTTGAAGCAAAGAGGAAGATCAATTATATAGTTTTCAATGGGATCTTTCCTCCATAAATATATAGATAGACATTTAACCCCTATAACCACAAGAGTGAACTTTTTACCAGGTTTTAAGTCTCGATGAAAATATCCATTTCTATGCATGTGTGCAAGTCCTTGAAGCACCTGAGACATAAAGCCTCTAATCTCTTCCTCTGAAAAAGGTCTTTGGCGCTCTCTCATTATCTGGTACAGATTATGCTCCTGGAGAAATGGAGTCCATGATCAAGCAGTCATTAAGCAGATTGAAATTCAAATAGAGTACTTTTGTCGACATCAATATTTCAAAGAAAGACACAGCAGCCCACGACAACCTACAGGGTAAAACAACTTTATACAGCTATAAGCTCATATGTCGTAATAAGAGTCTTTTTCCTATAAAAATGATGCTATATGATAGTGTCTAGCTAGACAAAACTGGTGGAGAAAACTTGCATCTAATTCTTCCAGAATATTTACTAAGGACACGACCCATAAAACAAGTTTTCACTCCTACCCATATCAGGTATATCTAACATAAGCTTGCTCACAGAGTTAATCCACTCTAGAACACAAGCTTCCTGCAGAACAATCCATAGCAGTGAAACATTAGCAGCCTAGATTAATAAAAGAATTATTTAGGAGTGAAAGGGAATAAAAGCAAACTAAACCTGTACTTTCTAAAAAAGATATTAAGGATAAGCTATCCATGAGAGAAAAAACAGATGTCCAATCAGTTTCTTGATCTCAAAATACCCTTATTTACTGAGAAAAAAATAGATTGCATTGCTTAAATGAGTTCTGTGAAAGCAATAGTAAGAGATGTAGCTCATGAGAAACCAATACCGACACCCGCTAATGCAAACGCACTATGGTGCCAAGACATTTCTAAGCATAATATAGACATCAGCTTCCCAAAATACTGTTAACGGAAGATATTCCTTGAGAAACAAATAACAGCACTGATTAAAAGACACTAGAGTTTCTTCCAAAAGTCATTTACGTGATCTTGTAGAACAACTAAACTGAAAAAGAGGGGGGGGAGGGGTGTCAGCAATTATTAAAAAAAGAAATTCAACCTAGACATCTCCAGCTTTCAAATTGTCACCACTGCAACAGTTAAAGAAAATTCACCATAAGGTTCAATTTAGTGAAGAAGATAGATATAATCACTAAATTATGCATTTTACTCAAAAACTTACAAATATTGTAGAAACCAACCAAGAAAACGGCATTACTGAAGTCTAAAATGTGACTGAAAATCTCATTGTAACTGAAATATTATGCCATAGAGTCACATTTTGAGCTTCTTTAAAAACAACAAACCAGATACACAGAGTGGGTTGGTAATAGAGCAAAAGCTTACATCATACCATGTATTCAAATATGAAGAACAGCTCATTGTTTTCCCTGACAATCTCCTTCAACTTTATGATGTTAGGATGATTCAATTTACAGAGGGCCTGCCAGAATAGAAAAAGATTAAAAAAATGTTATCCAGTATCAATTGTTATACAAGCGTACAGCCATACACTCGTACCTATACAAGTATGAAATGCTACATCAATATGCCAAGCATGAATATTTAACCGAGCCTAGTATATAACGTGCAATATGCTACACTTAATATGATAGCATGGTCACATACCTTAACTTCTCGTAGATTCACGCATTCTTCCCAGTAATAGAACTTTCTCTTCATTTTTTTTACTGCAACCTGTAAAAAAATATAATCAGTCTTCACCTAATTGCCAGCCAAGTTACCAGAACATAACAGGTCATTGTCAACCATGTGTACAAGTTCCAGAGATAAATGAGTGGCTAAACAGGAGATCAGACCTTCAGTGAAACATCAAATAATAGGACAGAGTGCCAAACAAAAAAGAAAGAAAAAAAGGCAAGTTGCAAAATGTGAAACATCAACCAGGGAGTATAAAACAATTTTTGATTGTCATGAAACATGAATCTCACATGAAGAAAGGGGGCATCAACCCCCAAAGATTTTAACATCTTTTGTATGCCACTTTATATTTGGGTAAACTATGAATCTTGAAGAGAAGAGCCTATAAGCTGTTGCATCCTTCTTTAACTTAATTCAGGACTCACTTCAAGTTTCAGAGTTGATTATCGTCAGATTTAAATACTCTTAATGTCAATACAATTTATAAATATGTACTTAAAAGGGAGATTCACTGAACTCAAGCTTTAAGGGCACAATAATATTTTCAAAATATAAGCAGTGAATGTGCCAAGGAAACGTCAATCTCTCCTCTGACAAAAATGCCAGCCTAATTATCTCATATATTTAATCAGGCAATAATATCTACTTTTGGCTTTTAATACATAATTTTAATCAGGCTAGCTATGGCCAACGGGAAGATAGATGCTTCTACGGAAAACTCGTTGCTTCAATTTTGAAAAGACTATCGTGCCACCTGCCAACAAAATCCTAACTTCTCATCGTCGATCACCGTGGCTACCTCCTTGATAAACAAAAGCAACTGCTAAATTGTGTAAATCAAGTCCCTGTTCCCCAAAGCCCCAAAGGTTCTATTCCTTAATCTATAACTTCTAGTGCTTCCAGCATCATTCATAGGTAGAAGTACTTCATGACCTGTTAAAACTCTTTATATGCCACGGAAACATCAAAGTCCTCTTTGACAATAATTCCATCCCTTTAATACTCATCTTCATTTTATCTATGCTTACACACACAAATTATATGCAACCTGAAGTTCTTCACCGATTGGAAGTTTTTGTAACAGTCTAGTCGTACTAGACTATGTTGGAGGCACCAAAGCAATCATGTGGCTACAAGCGTACAACTAACCTTGCAAGGCACATTTCAGCTCTAGAAAGAAATATTATGCAACTCACAAACACACATGTTCTTCATAGGTCATTGTGAGCCAGAATGATGCATGTGGATTGTGGAGGTCAGCTATGCCTAATAATTTTCATCTAATTCACCCTTCTTTATAAAAGAATCACAAAGAGTGCTAAAGAACTTGTATTAAACCTAATTTTCTAACCAGAGGCTCATCAATTATTTTCAAGTTTCAACGAAGACATTAACAAAGAGAGTGGATTTTTTTTTAATCATGGGTTCTCATGTTTTAAATAAATTATTCAAGTCTTTGACAGTGCACAAAATTGGTAAACAAAATGACGGATTGGCAAACAAACATCTCATGAAGCACATCCAAAAAGCCATTGATCATAAATGCACATCAAGTTAACAAATTAAATGATTCTGTGAGAGTACTATTAGTTTCATTCCTTGTTCACACCAAAAAAAGAACATGCTTCCACCAAAATGTATAGTGATCATTTCTCATCTTCTCTAACTTTACTTAGTTGTGTCATACAAAGTTTGGAATAACTGCATATATAATTGTACAAATATCTAGAACAGATATTGTTCATAAGATAATTATTCACTCTAAAATTCCAGATTTTCTTGTCAAAGTTATGCAAGAAAAAAAAAGAAGAAAAAGAAAAACAGCTACAGACTTGAATCCATTTGCAAAGAAGAATATTCCATTACAGAAATAAAAATTAACAATTTGCTCAAGTTAACAATCGCTTACAATCTCAGATGTTTCCATATTGGTAGCCTTATATACACTACCACAAGTTCCATCTCCAAGTTCTTTAAACATTTTATATCTGAAAAAAAAAAAGCACCAGGAAACACAAACCATAAGGCTCGCTAAAATGAACACCAAATGATTTTATGAAGTTAAGAACATCAACAAGAAACTCACCTTTCCATTAGAGTTGCTGTGAGTGATAAACCAAAAATGATTCAATGGACTTCTAACCTCCAAACAGGAGTTTTTACACTGGCAACATTGTGCTTTTCATTTGCTTGTAGACATATGTCAGTAAAAAGGTGCAGCATAAAATATAAGATGTCATGAAAACGCCACTTCTCATTGTAGGAGAGATTAAAGATCAACCAAAAAAGCATCAACATGCTTAAATGCAGCCTCTACAAGCTGCAATCAGCTGGTATCATCTAAAGAGTAAAGATGACCACTGTGGTTGGCAAAACTTCCATTACAGCTTCAGTAAACAAGTAATTCAACTTAGTCTCAGAAAACCAGCGAAAATCATGCATTTCTTTTCCATGAACTTCAAATAATTCCCTTCTGGAAAAAAATAAGAAGAAGAAGAAGAAGGAGAGAGAGAGAGAGAGAGAGAGAGAGTGGTAAATTAGCTGCAAATGATAGTAAGAAATTAACGAAAGCTCACCAAGCAAATTCCTTTAATAACTAAGTTGTTACTATGTAACTTACCCAAAAAAAAAAAGATGTTACTATATAAACACATATATACAAATACCCACTAAAATTTCAAGAAGCAAAATTGTCGCGCAGTTATCTCTTAACACAATAACTATAAGGATTCAGATCAAAGTTCAAACGAAAATCATATGCCAGAATCATATAATAATAAATACTAAAGAAATAAAGCGAGTAAGAAATTAGGATAGGTTAAGGTACAAGTAACTATAGAATCAAGGTTCCTTGGCCCCAAAAATAAAAAAAATTAATTGCATTTTAAGATTAAACCTTTGGCAGTGTTACATTTAATAAGTCTTTTAGTCTATTAAAGAAGAAGAATAAAAGAATCGATGTTTTTATAAACTTTCAAAAAATAAAATTGAAAAAAGATAGAAAACTTCGAATCCAAACTATTACCGCAACAGTTGCCATAAAAGTTGAAATTGTTTAGTGCAGACAATCGAAACATCATGTTCTTGAAATCTTTAGGCATCAATTAAAAGTTACAATTAAAAGTAAACAAAAAAAAATCAAAAAATCAAATGGATTAATCAAGAAACATAAGCCACACAGAAAAATTGCAAACACTCAAAATGCAATTCGAGTTCGAGACAACCTACTGATAAGAATACTACAAATTGAAACCCTAAAAATACAAAATTCATGTACATATATAAGATTGAATTAATACAGAAATTGAACTCACCATCGATCCAATAAAGACACCTCCGAACTGCAAAGAAGTAAAGAGAGAGAGCTGTTAAGAGAGATGAATATTAGGATCAGCAATGTAAGAGCGATGGCGTTGAAAACGAGAGAGAGAATTGGATTACTGGTTTTGGCACATATAAAAGCGAAATCCGCGGAAGAAGCGAAGGAGAAGAAACCAAAGAAATAATGAAATATATTAAAATATAAAAATTCTAATTTAATTAAATAAAATTAAGAGAATATTTTATTTAAAAAATAATAATTGAAGGAAGAAATGCTTGGTGAATGGAATAGTGGTCCCGTGGAAACTAATATTTTCGAGTTGAATTACTGAAATGTCCCTCAACTAAAGCTTATATCACCTCCATTTTGTTTTTTGTTTTCTTTATGACGATATTACCCGTTATCCTTTGTTAGGATCCGTCTTTTTGCGCAAGATCTGAGCGTCATTAAAGAATACGGTATGGCTTGTTTGTCAATTCAGTGGTTGTTTTTGTCCCTCTTGACAGCTCTGGCTGATAGTGTCGGACCAATACCCTGGAGCGAAGTTAATTCTATTCCGAGAGGTACGAAACTTCCAAACTTCCCTAACACACGCGGACGGGTGTAATTCCATCCTTGTTGAGTGAGACAAGATTGAATTGTGCCACCCTTGGTATGATTGGTTAGGAATGGTAATTCAACCTCCTCCATTGAAACCAATATACTAATTTTTAATAAAACAAAGATGAAAAAACCAATATACTAGATTTTAATAAGGCTAAGTTTGAACAAGTTATATCAACTTATGATTATATAAAATAAAATAATAAATAAATTTTTATTTTATATAAAAATAATATATTTTAATTACACATTAAAAATTTAAATAAACTTAATAAAATTATATATTTGTAAAAATAAATAATATTATTCTAATTTTATAATGACAAACATATTTTTTATTTTAATACATCTAATATTGTATTTGGATGCATTAATTATAATTAATTTAATAAAATAAATAAATAAATAATTTTAAATAAATGAGTATCTCGACATGCAACCACCTCATAATTAAACAAACTTGGGGGACAATTTTTTTCGCTGTATTAGGGAAAAGTTCTCCTGCCTTGTTGTCATCTCTATTCGTGTAATACACTTGTCCATACGTGCAATACACGAATCAATTATATCGCGGATATCCTACCTCAACGACCGACTACCAAAGTGGTCCTCTCATTAAAGTGAGGTCAATTAATTTTAGCACTAATGATATGTTTTTTTTGCCTATTTTTTCGCTTTGCTCTTCCACTTGAAGTGGGAAAGAGGAAAAAATTTTTGACTTTTAAGTGATACAAATGATAAGTAATTTTGATGTGAACAAAAAAAGAGAGCGGAAGGTGGAGAAGAAAAAAAGTGAAAAGCATAGCTTCGTTCAAACTTGAGATATCAGGCATTCAAAAGTTAAATTTGAATACGTTTCATAATTGTTCTATCATGACATTGAGCTCTTTCCTGTTGGTAAAGATAAAACAGTATACATTTATCTTTCTCTAGAGCATGCAGTGATGGGAGCCTCCTTGACTGGGACTGCCCTGTTTAGTCGATAATGTAACCAGGGTAACTACCTCTTTTAAACTATTTCCAGGTTGGTATGCAAGATTGGCTTCACGTCGAATGATAGAGATGGCATTGCCTTCTGTACCTTCGTCAAGAAATGAAACAACTAAAGGTTAACTAAATGAAAATAACTCAAACACTCCTTCCTTTCTAGACATTGTAAGCATTGGTGTATATCACTTATGGAGTGAAACTTGTGACTTTCAATATTTACCATCACAATCAAGTTCAATGAAGCAACTTCAATCATTTTCAATTTTGTTTCATAAATTAATTTGAGTTCTTAATCCTCATTCCTCCATAAACACCCGATTATATGCATGTGTCTTCCTCCGTAGAAAGCAGGGAATGTTAGACCAATGACACCTAAGATATTAACATCCTTGAGTATTGGAAGGTCTAAAGAAAACTCTCCATGTCACTTTTACAGGTGAAAATTCTTTGGACAAGAGAAAATCTGTAACTCTTGAGTAGATGGTCTAAATCAACTTCACATACTTGATAGGCTGTTTAGGCACATAGAGGGTAAATGTGAATTAATAATAAGAATCACGAGTTACTTATATATTTATCCAATTAAAAAAATATCATGTTAACCATAAAAAAAAATTGACACGGGCGACCTGCTTAGAAATTCTAAGTTAGAATCTTATGGTGCTCTTAAGACCCCCAAAAATGTCACTGGTTCATGTGATGAACAAAGCCTCACACCTGAGACTCAAATTCAGATCACCTCATTCAAATGTTTTGAATCAAATTTCGAACAAATGTAAAAAGCTCTCAGGATTTTTCGAACTGCCTTAATTCAGGAAGGTACTTCTGCTGTCAAAAAACCTAGGTTGTAAATAAACCAATGCTTAGGGATATGACCATGACTAACAATCAAAGATTATAAAATTTCTCACCTAAAACAATTTTGTGAAAAAGTTTCATCCTTTTCCAAATGACGGTACCTCCACTAGAAATTCTCAAAAAATTAGATCATTTTGGCCCATAGGTTAGATTAGACAACACTAATCTAATACTTTAGTATGTCAAGCTAGCCCTTCGATGGGATGCAGGAAGGAATGTAAGCTTTATGAGCTCTCTTTCTCTCTCTCTCCATAAAACATATAATATAAACCATGATAAACAAGGAGACATACAATGACTAGATATCTATTTTTCCAAAAGTATGATGATGCAAGTTTTCTAAATTATTCTACGCCTAGTGGGGGGGACTATCTACAGTGAAATTTGTGTGGATCGGGTCTATTGACTAAGTCAATAGACCAAAACCAATCACAATTTTTCAACCAGGCAAAAAACTCTTTTTTTGTCCCCTTAAAGCCAAACCACCCATCCACATGACTGAGTGTGATTGGCCAGGTCCATGGATCAGGTTCGCACAAAAATTCTTCCTATCTACAGTGCAGGTTCTATACTTATGCAGGGAGTATGGTAAAAAGTGAAACTCAACCATTGGATTGTCCATCCAAGCGATGCAAAAGAGGTTCATTAAATAGAAGAACAACTTAACCCTGACAACAGATAATTCTATTTTTCAAAGCAAAACAAAAGTTTGGAGCTGCCAAAAATGATTGCAAGATCTGTATGCTATCAAATTGAACTGTTTGCATAATATGAGATAGTGGGGCGTGCATGCCAAGCCACCTATGTGTAACGTGGCATCTCAGGAAAGGAAGCCGCTGTTTTGCATTTTGCGGAGGTGAAATGGAAATTCAAAAAAAAAAATATTTATTTGATATGCAATCACTGAATGTCATATTTCCTTCTACAGCAATCCTAGTAAGCATCTACTTCCATCCAAGACTATTTAAATCACCTTCCTCAAAATTCAGCTACGAACCCTTCCCATATCCTCTTGCCAGAGAAGATGGGGGAGGTAAAATGACATTTGGGGGCAATTAGGCATAACTATAAAATGTTTTTGGTCCAAAGAGATCCTCTTAACCAGCATTTCAAGGCCCATCTTATGCAACCTAAGCCTTTTGTCTTGCTGATGAAACAATTCCCATGGAAACCACAGACCCAAATTTACCCATCTAGCCATGAACAGTTACAATTCCATAGCAGCTCTTAAAAATTCTAGGATAAGCAAGTCCCTTCTAAGTATCTAACTGTATTGCAGCTGATTTTTTGGAAGCCCTTCTATTTATAAACCACAAATAAATGGCTTCATTTTATCCTACAACCCATATTTCAATAAACAGAGATCCTTTCTGTAAGCCATTATAGACCCTTAACTCTATACATCGACTACACCACATCAAATACCAAAAGCTGACCATTCATGTCCGCCATTAATGGAAATATGGTTACTTGGTCAAGATCATTTGTCAAACTTCTTCACGAACCAAAATCAAAGGCAACCTTCTTTTGTAAGGCTTCCTGAGTATACTCATGATATAAGCTTCAATAGAGATATGCTGTTTGAAGTTCAATCTTTCTCAATTTAGTATTTGTTAGTATTTTTTTTTTTTTTATGATTTCACAATCAAGTATTTTTTTTTATAAGTAAGATTAGTGCATATAAATGAAGCCCGAGGCGGGTAAGCAATTACAAAAGGTCACAATCAAGTATATATTTAGATTTGTTCCATTGGAATGTAACAAGCTATTACTGTATTACAGTTCAAAAAAAGGACTGAGTTTCCATAGTAAGAGTCACATACTTCATATAAACTTTATTTGGGTTCTCTATGATTCACTCAAACATCAACAAAAACTAAATTTCCATAAACTCAAGACCCTCAAAAACAAGTAACTGCTAGTGTCACAAGTAATTCAGAATTTAGTTACTTCTTTCAAAATAACAATAGTAATAAACTCTTCATGTTCTTAAGGGAAAGAGAAAGTAAACATGAACATACCTCAGAATTATGCAAATACAGATGAAAAGATGAGATGTCCATAATGGACATGCTTTTATCTGTAACTTGAGATGTTCATAGTGGATATGCTTTTATCTGTAAATTGACAAGATTGAAAAACCATGAGATATATAAAGATACTGGAGATCAAGTGTAAAGTTGTAAACCATTCAAATTATAGCATGACCATAGAGAACAATCAGTCACCTGGGCACCATTTGGAAAAGTCTAGCACTTGATAGTCTCACATCTCACAAACAAATTCACCAAAAACAGGACTCCTAATAGCAAGAATATATCCACTGGTGCGAATTAGCTTGTATTGTGTTGTAGTGTAGCTTATAGTTCAGCTCCCAATGTTGTGGAAGTGCATTGCCTTGAGGAAACCGAATAAAACATAGCATCATCAAGTTCCTTGATGAACCTATCATGCAAGCCATAGCTGTCACCAAGTCATGGACACATTGATTTGTCCAAATGCTGCTTCCCAGGTCACTTCTACTCCAGAAATTAAAAGACCCGGGTTTAACTTTGTTCATGAATGGTTCTTTGAGTTCCATATCAAAAAAATTGATATGGACATTAAAAGTGTATGCAGTCTTTAGATAACTGACCCCCATCCATTGCATCCAGTCGCATGCGATTCTTAGTTGCAGAGAATGGAATAGAATCAGATAATTGGCCTCTCTTTGTGATGCATTTTCTCAATTAGATCTAGAAGCTCAAGGCATTTATGAGGCTCATCTTCCTTTACTAAGAATTCAAGATATGTGGAGATTGCTGTTTTGTCCTCTATACCAGCGGATCTTAAGAGGTCAGAAATCAACCTCCGAGCTTCTTGAATCTTCCCTTCATTGCGAAGACCAAGAATCATGGAACAGTATGATTCAAAAGATGGAAGAAAACCATTGTTGAGAATTAGTTTCATGAACTCAAGGCAATAATCGTACTTCCGCTCCTTGCAGAATTGCTCGATGATAAAAGAACAGACAGCCTTGTCGGGAAAGAGACCATGTCTTACCATATCTTGGATTATGTGTTCTGCTTCGGACATTCTTCCCACTTTGCATAAACCCATAACTAGCATATTGTACAAATCCACAGTGGGGCCACCACACTCCTCCATCTTATCTCGAAGTTTAAAAGCATGGCCAACATCCATCTCTCTAAAAACATGATTGGAAAACAAATCATCACCATTTCCACCCACCGGTAATGATTGAACATCTAAATCACCATTATAACTTACAACTCCTGCTTCAATAGCCTTGTCTGACATTATAAATCCTGCAAGCAGTAAACAATAGATATGATCATTTGGTTGACAACCATTTTTAACCATGGCACTCACAATTTCAAAGGCACGACCCAACCTAGCAGCTTTAACATGTGCTTTTACCAATATAGTATATGTAATGTGATTTGGAGATACTCCTAAAAGGGACATCTTGAGGAGGACAGCATCTGCTTCCTCCACTCTTCCATTTTGGCAGAGACCATTGATCACACAAGTGTATGTGCAAACATTCGGGAGACAGCCAGTTTGCTTCATAAGTTCTAAGATGTTCAAGTAATGGCTAGTATCACCTGCTCGGCAAAACCCATCAATTAATATTGTGTAAGTCACTACAGAAGGAACTAAACCGTACTTCACCATCTTCCCAAAAATTGCATTTTCTTCATTCAATTTAATTTCTTTGCTGAGAACATCTAGCAACAAGTTGAATGCATGAGGAGTTGTCAAACACCTATTTTCAACCATTCTCTCAAAAAGCCTAAATGCATTTCCAGTCTTACCAATCTTGCAATACCCATCAATAAGAGCAGTAAATGTAACTTCATCAGGGGATATTCCCTTCTTCACCATCAAACCCAAGAGCCCATTTGCTTGCTCTGGTCTCCCTTGTTTGCAAAGCCCATTGATTAATGAAGTGAAAGTAAAACAATCAGGTTCGATGCCTACAGAGTTCATTGAGTTTAACATATTAAAAGCCATATTGAGTTGGCCTTCCTTGCTGAACCCATCAACCAGAATGTTATAGGATACCCTGTCAGGCCATAGGCCATTGTTGATAACCTTTCCCAATAGCAACATCGCTTTGTAAGATCTATTTACTCTACACAACCCCTCCATTAGCTCATTGTAGGTGCGGATGCTAGGCTTGCAATTTCTTCTTTCCATCACACTAAGTAGCTCAAAAGCGGAAACAACCATCCCTTCTTTGCAGTAACCATTAATCAGTGCATTGTAGGTAACTGTGCCAGGAAATAACCCATCTTTCAACATCTTTCTGAACATCCCATTAGCCTCCTCAATCTTTCCTTCTCCACATAATTTACATATCAATACTGTGTAAGTGTGAACATTTGGTTTACATCCCTTAGTGACCATCTCGTCAAGCAAGCCTAAGGCCTTATCAATAAATCCTGCGTCACAAATAGCTTTGATGAGGATTGTGTATGTACGGGTACTTGGCTGGCAACCCTTTTCACTCATTTCTTCCTTCAACTGAAAGGCTTCATCCAGCCTGCCCGCTTCACACAAACCATGAATCAATATTGAGTATGTAACACTATTGGGGTTACAACCATCTTCTTTGGACATTATCTCAAACACTCGGAAGGCCTCCTGGAGATCGCCTAGTCTACAACAACCCAACACCAGAGAGGTACAGATATGCGTATCAAAACCAAGCCCAAGTTTCAAAACTCTCGAGAAGAACATTTCTGTAGCTTGTACAAATGCATTTTTGCTTAGAGCATTGATTACGTTCTTGTAGTCAATGATACCAGCAACAAACCCATCGCCTACCATTCTTCTGTAAACCAAAAATGCTGGAAAACCCATATCCAACTTAGCTAAACACATCAAAAGAGTGCTATAACAAGGGTAGTTAATCCTAAACCCGATCTCTCGCATGTCGTCAAGCGCACTCATTAGCTTCAAAATCTCATTTTCGCTATTACAACACTCTTTAATCAAAACAATTATGGCCTTGTGTGCAATCACAAATAAATTATAAGATACCAATAAACTCAATAAACCAATCCTACCATCTAAATCATAGCAATATGTGGATTGCTTGCATACCCATTTGAAAAATCGAATCCCAAGTTCAACGAAGTTACCGTGTAGTGCTATGATATTGGAAGCCGCATGCGGGGTCATGTGAGAGACCAGTAATTTTAGATCTTTGTTTTGTTCCCAGTTGGGTTGGTTTATCAAAGTCGACACACTATATGTGATGTCGTCTAAGGATGCTGGGATTGTTTGGTTGCGTGGAGATGGAAGGGAATAAGAGGAAAGCAGGGAAAGAGATTGCCGCACATTGGAATGTTTGAAGGGGAAGCTGAGAAGTTTGTTTGTGGGAATCAACATGCATACATATGCAGAGAGAGATGGATTGGAAGTTGGAAATGCTATGCGGAAGAATGAAGAAGACTCAAGACCCAAATCAAAGAAGGAAGAAGACCGTTACCTGTTTGATCTTTCGAAGATGCCGGGCCAGTTTAGCCCAGACGGTCTTAAAATTAGGACGAGGTAAAGTTAAGTTCTCTACAATTACAAACATTGTTTTAAAAAAATTTAAAATTAAATTTTATTTATTTTTATTTATAAATTATACATATTTCTCATTCAATTTATTTTTACTTTTTTTCAAAACGATGGAAGTATCTATTATCCAACCTCACTTATAAAATTAGGATACTGGTTGAGTCTGAAATGATCCCAAGAAAGTGAACTTTATTATCTCTGTAAAAGAAATAGAATAAAGATTAATTATAGAAAATGAGAACATCCAGATTTATAGGTTGGATTCCTTCCCCGTGCATTGTATTCAAAAAATATATATATATTGAAATTTGGTTCTCCAAAGAAAAAAAAAAGGCAATTTATTTATTTTTGTTAAAACTATTTCAATAAAAAAGCAACTATTAAAATAATTGATCTAAGTAAATGATAAGATTGGTAAATTACATTAATTTATTTAAAATAACTGTGAACTTTTGAAACTCGGACAATATATTAAAAATAGATAATGTTCTATTTTGTCACGTACACTTTTTATCATTTGATTATATATATATATATATATATATATATAATACTGAAAAATAAACATAATAGGAAGTGAAGTAAAAAATAAAAATATTTTTTCTCAAATGTATTTAGTTAAAATAAATAATTTAAGAACAAGGAGATTTTAAAATATATATTATTACTTGATGATTTTCCAAACTTTCTTGTGTTCTTTGCAAAAGAAAATAATAAAAGTTATTTTTTAAAAAATTATTACAATTAGTGATCTTTAGTTTTCTCACTTATTTCTAATCAAACTCTTTAAAAAAATGGATAATTTTATTTTCAATAATACTGAGGGATTTAGCATCTCACAAATTCCAAGTGTCTGTATTTATGTCTGTGTGCGTGTGTGCATATGTATGTAAGTAAATGAGTATTAATTCCTACAAAATCGCTGATCATTTTACATAATATCCACAGAACACATCTATGAATTACGAATCCAGAACACATGAATGCAAACTATAACTTACAAAGTAATAGTTGCTTTCTCAAACTTAACACAGAAAACCAGTGCACTTGTAATCTATCTGATCAAAATGGCAACTTAGAATCATAACAAGGCATCTTATGATGATGACGGTCGATTACAAATTTACAATATCATGTTTGCCCAGAGTGGAATATGAAGCCCACTAGGCAGAAACACACATATCATCCCCACAAGGCAGAAACACACATATCATCAAATAATCTTAGTTTAATGCACACCCTATCTGTCCGTCTCTTGTTCTTCACACATAAATACCTTCTTCTTTCTTCAAGTACATATATAAATAGTAGCTATGCAATTCGATACACGATATTTACGGCTCCACTATGATCTTCCCAGTAGCATGACCATCAATGCTCTTAACCCAAGCATCTTCAGCCTTGCTCAGAGGATGTTTCGAGTCGATGACTGTCTTAAGCTTCCCTTCTTTCACCAAATTAACCACATAATCAAGGTTCTCACCTTTGGGAATTAAAAGCAGCGGCACCAGCTGCTGCTTAGAGAAGGTGAGTTTCTTTACCGCAAAGGTCCACATGGCACTAGGGCCAGGAGTAATATCTATTACCTTCCCTTTCGTGCTCAAATTAGGTTCGAAAGTAGACCAAGGAATGCCCGTGGTACAGTGAATCACTGCATCATATTTCTGACCAGATGGGCTCTTCAAAGCTGCTCCATCTGGAGTTTTGTAGTCAAGAACCTCGTCTGCCCCTAAGCTCTTCACAAAATCAATGTTGCGGGCCCCGCAGGTAGCTGTAACATGCGTGTTTCCAAGCTTTGCCAGTTGAACTGCATAGTGACCCACACCACCAGACGCAGCTGTGACTAGAATATTTGCCCTTGGGCCACTTCCATCAAGCTTGATTCCTGCAGATTGGGTGAGGGCCTGGTGAGCTGTAAGAGCGGCTACAGGTAAGCCTGCACCTTCAGCTGCTGATACTTCAGGTGGCCTTGGAACCGTCAAACTCTTCTTAGCCACAGCAAACTCAGCTAATCCACCTCCAGTCTATCATTTAATTCCATTAAGATTCGAAAGCCATATGGGAGAATTATGAAAATATTAAACAGAAAAAAAATGATGGTGAAACAACAAACTACCATCAGTAACAATTCAGTAAATCTATCGAACTATAAAGGAGAAAACTAATAATGATGCATGAGAAGGTGAAGCAACTGACTAACAGGTTTCAGACAGAAGTCAGTGCATCAAAAATTGTTGTTCCCCCAATACGGTCATGCAGCCTGACTGCTATGGGATTCTATCTCCCCGTCTCTAATAAAGTCATCCAGCCTGATTCATAATCGGGTTTACTCTCTCTCTCTCTCTCTCCAGGTAGATTTTTTGTAGTTTACTTTGGAGCACAGTTTGGTACTTCAAGATACACGAGCAAGTGATGGTCCCTATCTAGCATGCAGATAATAAGGCTTCAAGAGGGCACACAGAACACTTTGGAATTAGTTCTTAAATACACCTTTTCCTATAAATTATGGATTAATTCTTTTTTAGTTCTCCATTATAATTAATGCATTGCATATAATCTTTCTACATGCAATAACCTTCACTTTCTGTCCTTCAATTTCTAGTGATTTTCCCCTCTTTTATAATTAATAGCATTCTAAAGGAGATAGTATTAAGGCAAGGCATACTAACCCCTTGCAGGGGGAGGAGACACAAGCCTCGATAGTACCTAGTAAAAATTACTAAATAAATAAATAACATAATAATCTCTTTAAAATTTTGAGACATAGGAGTATATTTTCCAAATAAAGTAACATGATCTGTTAAACCATCCAAGTCATTTAAAAACTTAAGTTCCTAGAGAAGGTGTAACAATAATATTATATCCTCTAATACTTCCCCTCACATGTGGTCAGATTGAGTCAACACGGGCATCAATTAAATATTATGAGGGTGACGGTGAGGCTCGAACACAAAACCTTTTGCCTGCTCTCCTATCAGGGTATATCACCACCAACTCATCTAAAAGCTTAGGCTGTTGAAAGGGGGTACACTTTCAATATTATATCCTTTAACATGATCAATATTCCTTCATAGGTTAAAACACATAAGATTTGTACACATATATAGCAAAACAAATTAAACATGGTTCAGTAAGGAAACAAAGTTGGATGCAGAATGAAAGATGAGACATTTAATCACAAATCGTTAAATATAACCAAATAATAAATGAAGCATGTTTAACCACTGCAAGAAACAAGGAAAATGTAATGATCTGCCCCATGAGTACACTTCAGGAGTTGAGGCATGAAAGAGAAGTAACTGAGGAAACCTTAAATTACCCTAGGCTCTTAAGGCATAAACTTGAACAGATCACTGATTAATTTTAAAGCTTCAAGGCATTCTATAACTGCCTCTCCCTGAAGTGAGACTTGATATACCTTTTCAAAACTTGGGTAAGCTTTTAATCATAAGTTCGCCATGGGTACTTCACCAATTGTGCAAGGACCCATAGTGGGCAGTACACTCAACCAAAAAACAAAAAAACTATAGCAGTATAGCACTTACAAAATGGCTAAGAATGGCTACAACTTTGTCACCAGCTTTGAAATTATTGACTCCAGCTCCAACCCCCACCACTTCTCCAGCTACATCAGTAACTGTTCCAACAAAACTTTTCAGCCCAAAAAAAGTTTATCATATACAAATTTAACTTAACAAAATACTCAATCAAGAAAAAAGAAGATGATAACATCTCATTCAGATGTAAGGGTAAACCGTATAGGAAAATTAACATTGCATTGCCACAAAATTATCTTAATTCTGAAAAAGAAAAAGTTTCTAGCTCCATGCAACTTTAAAATTTAAGCGTACATAACATGAATATATCAAGTACAAATCATGGAATTAGCGGTATGTAACACAGGTATTGGTTTTCAAAAAAAAGTTCAATAAGTCCTAAATTAGAAAGAATTCCATCATTTCAGTATTTGCTTCCCACAACCTTCATTGCTTGTCTCCATTCAGCAATTTTTGAAATTTCCCTCAACCACTCTAAATTATTTACCATGATGATCTCCCATATTCTTGCATGATCTTTTCCTGAATGCACAAACTGAAGTCATACAGCCCAATGACAGAGCTGAATGGAAAAGCACCCATGTGGCAGACCCAAAGCAACTGCAGAAACCAGTTCTTCCTAAAAGGGTTCAGTCCTAGCTGTTGACTCAATAACCAATAGGTTCAAAGGTATGTCAGGTTTCCTCAATACAAGAATCAGAAATTGTTTAAAAAGTTTCAACTGTATTTGATGAACCTTTGAAACTGGGACAGAAAATTTTCAGAACTATGAATTAACTTTGCCATAAGGTTAAGCTATCAACAGGATTATCTTTTAATGATCATAAAAAAGTAATTAATAAAGTAATGCTTCAGAGATTATCAAGTGACATGAAAATGAAGGAACCAAATTTTACCATACCAGAGCTGAAGATTTTGAGCTGTTAAGAGCTGCAATAGTGCTGCTTAAATATCAAGGCAAGAAAAGTGCCACTTATCGACTGTATACTTAAGAAAGCTTAGACTAACTATATGCCATCTAGTCCTTAAGTAATAATTCCATGTATCTCGGGAGCCCTGGGAAATAAAAAAATAAAAATAAAACGTATCATACAGAAATTATAAAACAAAAGGTAATAATTCCATGCATCTCAAGATCCCTGGGAAATAAAAATGATATTCAAAATATCATACAGAAATTATAAAAGAAAATGTAACTTTTTTTTGTTAGTACATTAGACCATTCTCTCCAAGCCCTTCCTCTAATATCATCACATGAAATAACATTTAGTTCCCTAGGAAATCCATTAATCCAAACAATTTTACTGCTCCATTGATGGCCTTTCCCAGCCAACCAATCAGTTGCTAAATTTGCCTCCCTTTAAGTATGGTTAAAAACAATCTCCAATCCTTTTTTCCTTAATGATGTTGAAACAATCTTGAATAATACTATAAATCCTCCAAGGACACCTCAATTTTCCCTTCATGATATTAATGATTAATTTAGAATCCCCTTCAATGTCAAATCTTTTTCCATCCTGATTATCAATGCGTAACAAACCTGCCCACACTTGTACTGCAAAATGTAATGACAAACACAGACATGCATCCAAGTATTTTCAGGGTTCTTGGGGGTGTGTTGTGGGGATTTGAGGGAGGAGCAGAAAGGTCATATCACACAATGGAGGGCTTGATTAGATACCATGATCAAAACATGTGAAAGGAGAATCATCCATTGATAATGTATTCAACCTAGAGGATATAACTCACTAAAGCAATGAAAAATGACATTCCCTAGCAAGGTCCTTGAAGGTAAAATTGTGTGACAAGTTTTTCACTTGGACTGGTGCATCTGAAAGTCAGGGCCTAAAAACAGGACAACCTGTCATATTAGCTGCCTTTCATTTGACTTCTGGTTGCCTAGGCACGTCAACAAACGAAGCATATAACATTGCTGTTTTGAGATCCTTCACAAATGACCAATTAATTGTTTTTTTTTTATATGCTCACCTCAATGCCTCCTGCATGTACCAGTTAAGGCTCATGGCCGTGAACTGAAAAGTAAAGACTGCCCATAGTTATATAAATCTCAAAAATTGGACTAAAAGTTTCACTAAACTTACGTGGTATGTAAGGAAATTTGCGTGGATAAATAGGGCGCAGCATGCCTTTCTGAATTTTCCAATCAACAGGATTTATGCTTGCTGCTTCCAGTTTTAGCAAAACCTCATCCTTTATTTGGAGCAGGAACAGGAACTTCGACGTGCTGCAAGAGGCATAACATACAACAAAGAACTTAAAAAGTGCGTTTGCATAAAGAATTTGTAAATACCTAAGGATTTTGAAATTACTTGATGAAAATCCCATCAATTCAAAATAAATCATTTGTATGACACATTACATTCCATAAATTTTTGGGATTTGTGATGATAATTATGATGACAACATAGGTGATGATGACAACTTTTCTGGTATCTAGGTGGTGACTCAATGGCCTTGGTAACGATGACAATGGTTGTTGTAGCGGTGGAGGTAGAAGTAGCGGCATCAGTAAGTGGGAGCAACAGGGGTGTCATGGTAGTGGAAAATATTGATGGAGGTGGCACAACATGGCGATGGTGGCAATAACGTACTGGGGGAAAGACCATGATGATGGTAGTGGGGTGGTCGCGGCAACGGTAATTTTGCTATAATCTTAGTGGCAATAACAATGGCACCATGTTGGTGGTGGCGGTGATGACAACACAAAGTCAAGGTGACAATGATGTAGGCAATTATGGTGCGATATAGAGGTACGTGAGGATAGTAAAGTAGTACTAGTGGTGTCATTGGTGTGGGTGTGGTGGCGGTAGCGATGGTGGCACGGTGGTGGAAGTGATGGTAGTAACTTATCCAGATTATACAGCAAGACTCTCAAATGCAAATTCGAATCTTTTAGTTGTTAGCTGATTTAAGAGTTCAACTTCAGGCATTCATTGTATTTTTCCTTTCAAAAATCACAAGTGTTCAACACATAAAATTGAATTCTAAACAAATGGATTTAATATTCAAGCTTCAAAAAGATCATTTATCTCCCCACTCGCACGTGTGTGTATGCTTGAAATATCACAATTTAGAGAACAAAAAACCTAAAAAAAATATTATAACCAATGAAGCACATGATAGTGATGAAAAAAAAAGGGTATAAAGGAAGTGCCAAGAAATCATGATCAGAACAATGACATGGATTTGTTTTTTCTCCTTTTCTCTAGGCATGATAAATACATCACCTAATCCATCTTCTAAATTAGAAATGAGGAGCAAATCTTCTTGCTCATCATGGCATCTCAGACATAATAACAACCACCTAACCCTTTGTGGAGAACTGAAATACTCTTTGTTTGATAATCATAAATCATCTCCAAAAGCTTAATTTTAGCAAAACCAAACCCTTCCACAAGAACAACCTCAGTTTATGAGCAACATGAGCCATAGCTCCAGTATTTCTTCAACAATTGACTTAGCAACAATAATCGTTACTACATTTATTACATATAATTAGATGAGCTCTGATTTATGAAGCACATATACTTCATAAGGTAGTTGTATCCATATTGAATACCTTGATACCCCTCGTATTCTCAAAAATACGTATCCAATACTTCCTACACATATCCATGAAGTGAAAATAAATTTGTTTATTTCAAACATGTATCTAATATTTCTCATGTACTCAAGACATGTTTAACACGTCTTGAATTCTCATAAAAATGTAACAAGGTTTTCAAATATATTTCTCAGAGAATAAGAATTGAGACATAAGGATGGAAATCTTGTTGAATTTGGTTCCATATTTATGTTCATACAACATACAAAAAATTAGCATGTTGAGAAGTTAAAAAGATTGTTTCTGGTGATGTGTATATATCATATGGACAATTTAAAATTGTTTATTTTATATATACAAAAAAAAAAAAACAAGCATACTTGTATTTTTATATATACTGCAATGTTCTCAACATATCCATATTTTTATTTAATTTTTTTTATTGCATTAGCATGTCAATACCAGTGTCAATACACATGTCATATTTGGGTCCATGCATCTTAGCCTCAACTGATATCATAAAATAGATTGGCTCCTAGAAACTTATATACAGTTGACTCTATAAATGGTACAATGAGAATATTTAAGGCTTTTGCACAAACTTTGTTATATGCATATGGATAAGACTTAATCTGGGTATGAATCCTAAATTTCTTGTATAATTAAACTTCAAGGATATAATGATGTGTTTAATGAATATTGTGGAACACAGTTAAACAGTACCAAAATTCTGAAATGAAAATATTATAACTTGGGAATCACATCACATTAATTTGAGAATGGCTTTAGGAGCACAAAGACCTAATGTTAGTAAAAGCAAACTTTATATAATTACATACATTGGTCAATATGCCATGTTTATTAGTTAATGATGAAAAATTAACCTCAAGGAAACTTAGGAAGAACTTACAAAAGTCACGACTTGTTGCTGCCCAGTGCCAGTTCTTCACTCATTTAAAAGCACTTATGCAACATACCCAATAAGACTTTAAGTAAACCTCAAACTCCGAATGAACTTTTCATGGAATTTGTACATAACCATGAACAATACGCAGTATGCATAATGCTAGTACTTGTGAACAATAACCATGACTAATACTCCTTCCGAACATAAAAACCATAGATCTCCTGCAGTCTTGCTTAAATAGGATCTCCAACTCAAGCCCTTAGAATATATGCCACTATGCCTAAAGAAAATCAAACACCATTCAAGCACCCAAGACACCACAAAAAGAGAATTAAAAAAAAAAAAAAGAATGGCATAACATCATGCAAAAGGGCAATGAAGCGAAATGTAAATCTTCCACTGCCCCCCTTCTTCATCCACATGCAAGTGCAACATTTACTTGGCATCTAATTAGGCAAGCACCCTCTATTCACCAAGTAATCTATCATTGGAATTTTCTCGTGCAGCCATCAACTGATCTAGACAGAGAAAAGTCACTTTTAAGTGGACCAAGGTACAGTCTTTCGCTTCCCACAAACCTTAACCACAAAAACTTTTTTTAGAAACTCATCTGATGCCTAAGAAAGTCGGGTTCCAAATTCCCGATACCAGATCACTTTGTCAGTTTGTCTGTAACATTACCATCGTAGTTCCATTATGATGCTGTAGGAAGTCCAGAAACTCAATTTTTAAACCAACATCCTCACATCGTTAAAAAAAATTAAAAATTGGTTTGGGATAGAAAGCAAGAATTTGGTTTATACTTTGTTTTTTTTTTAAAAAAACTTTTATTTGGGAAAGTTGGTTTGTACTTTCATCTTTAGCAGAAACCTCAACATCTTAATATATTCTAATGAAAGATAGAACCCTAGTATATAATTTCACTATATATATATATATATATATATATATATTCTTATCTTCTTCTTCTTTTGTGCAAAATTGACAATTTCGTGAATAACAACAGCTGGGAAGACTATATTTTGAGTTTATTTTATACATGTTTGTTTCAACGGAAAGATCCCCTCATATAATTGCACACATGCGCATATAATATATACATATCTACGTAAGGCAGATAAATACTTGATCCCAAACCCTCTATTAAAATTTTCACCTCCGAAATCATCGCATCTTTTAAAATGCTTAAATTCAACTCTTCAATTTTTTCAAAAAAAAAAACGATAAAAAGTCCACAGAAATAAATAATAGAAAGAAAAAAAAAAACTCCAGAACCAGGCGAAATTACCTTCAAGCCAGCAGGTCCTCCTCCATAGCCATCGAAACGAACCGCGTGCATAAGCTTCCCGGCCATCTTCAGTAGTGAAAGTTACAAGAAATGATTTTTTTTGGTTTTTTCAGAAAGAGAATGAAGCAAGGGATCAAATCATCGAACAGCCCACAATGATGTGCAAGAAGAGGAGCCTAGAATGTTTCAAAATCTGTGGGCAATGTGGATAGATATAGTATATCGTCACCGTAAAGGAAAATATCGATGTCGTCACCGTCAGTGTCTTTTTCGTAATGAATTACATAAAACGTTCTGCCAAATTCAGAATCTTTTACTAACCCCCGCAAATTTTTTTTATTTAACTTAACACACGTTATTTTTAACTTATTTTTTAAACTTATATTATTTTTAAAATTATATTTTTAAGATATAATTTTAATGTTAATTTTTTAATAAAATT
Source organism: Nyssa sinensis (assembly GCA_008638375.1). Taxonomy (NCBI): domain Eukaryota; kingdom Viridiplantae; phylum Streptophyta; class Magnoliopsida; order Cornales; family Nyssaceae; genus Nyssa; species Nyssa sinensis. The sequence continues at coordinate 6,520,083 of CM018034.1, forward strand.
TCATTTAAATCTGAGTTTAAAATTACATTTTAAATATGTGATTTCAAATCAAGAAATATTTAGAATGACTTATCAAAATGAATTATCTCAAATTCTTTTTGAATTAAAATTATATATTTAAGATACAATTTCAAACTTGAATATTGAAAATGTGATTTTATTAAAAAAACTATTCATTAAAATCACATCTTTAATATACAATTTTAAATACGACATGAATTTAATAAATAAGTAAAAACATGTATCAGTCTTATTAAACCAAACCCAAACAAAGTAAGTTTAGGTAAAAAAATTTGAGAAGTCATGTATTACCGACATAGTGTTACTCAATTACGTCAATTCCTGCCTTAAACAAATTTTAACACTTTTCTTAAATTATAAAAAGGATTTTTATCTAAAATTAAGATAAAAATAAATATAGTTTGTATGGGACCGTCACTTTAGAAAAAAAAATGATGGACTCAGTGACAGAGGTGGAATAAAGATAGATCCTATATGGACTTCAAAATTATAAATTCTACCTTTATGAAAGACGTGGGACAAAAATAAATTATAAGAAGTAGGAACATTTATGATTGTTCTCTAAAATTAATTAGAAAAATAAATGTATTTTAGTTTGCCGATTATCAAAATATGAATTTTTGTTAGGACTGAGGTCCTATTTAAATGGTACGATGTTTCATTCTCATACAATTGACGTAAGTTCGATTTCCATTTTGAGGTCATTGTATAAGAATAATTAATTTTTATTCTCCCCAAAAAAAAACAATTTCTTTTATTTCCACTAAAAAGATTTCAATAAAAAATCAACTATTAGAATAAATGATCCAATAAAAGATAGGATTGGTAAAATACATTGATCTTTTAAAAATAATTGCTCTTTTAAATCATATACTTTGAAGTGATAATCTCCCCCCTACCATTCCAGCACGAACAATGAATCATTCAATGCTTTCACCTCAACAAACATCGCAAAAAAAATTACAGGGATTTGAAAGGTGGACTAATTAATTGATTATTATCTCTCTAAACTGTTAAGATCAATCCCGGTGGCGGTGGGCTGTTTTCGTGCTTGGTGCCACAGTGATAGGAGTTTTAGATGCAAATGCAATCTTAAATGCAAATGCAAACCGTGTAGAGATAGAGAAGATACAATTACGAATTGTGTAAGAATACAAAATATGTTATATATAAAAGGAATAATTTAGTAATTACACGGTATAATGAGACCGAGGTTGGTTTACCATTTTCCCATCCCCAACATGACCCGAAACCTGATCAAATATATGTGAGTTTTACCCGAACCTGTCTCGTACCTATTTAAATCCATCCCAAACCTATCTTATTAGGGTCGGGTTGGGTCGCTCGAAAAACCCTACCCACCGACTTGCCCATACATATGCTTGGTTACATGTTGATTCAGCTGTATGTGCTTTTCATATAAACTCTCAGCACATGCTTATCACAGCTGGACGAGTATAGGATAAGGTGACCCGCCCCATACCTGAGCCACAAACATGCCTACTTTTACCACAGCTATCAAACAATTTGGCTCTTTTTAACGTGTGTGTGTGTAAATGAATGTTAATTACTCAAAAATTAAACATGGCTATATAGCTTGGATTATACATATTTACTTTAAAATACCTCAAAAATCCTTGATAATTTTACATAATATCCACTGAAAACATGTATGAATTATGTAATCCAGAACATATGATGCAAACTATAAAGTAATAGTTGCTTTCTCAAACGTACCCAGAAAACCAGTGCACTTGTATGTGTCCGATATCAAAATGGCGATTTAGAATCATAACAAGGCATGTCATGATAATGTCGGTCGATTACAAACTTAAAATATCATGTTTGCTGAGTGTGGACTATGAAAGCCCACTAGGCAGAAATACACGTATCAACAAGTACCTTAGTCTAATGCACAACCTGTCTGTCTGTCTATCTAGTTCTTCACACAAAAATACCTTTTTTCCTTTCAAAATAAATGTATAAATAGTAGCTATGCAATTCGATACATGATATTTACGGCTCCACGATGATCTTCCCAGTAGCATGACCGCTAATGCTCTTAGCCCAAGCATCTTCAGCCTTGCTCAGACGATGTTTCGAGTCGATGAATGTCTTAAGCTTCCCTTCTTTCACTAAATTAACCACAGAATCAAGGTCCTCACCTTTGGGAACTACAAGCAGCGGCACCAGCTGCTGCTTAGAGAAGGTGAGTTTGTTTACCACGAAAGTCCACATGGCACTAGGGCCAGGACTAAGGTCTATTACCTTCCCTGTCGTGCTCAAATTAGGCGCAAAAGTAGACCAAGGAATGCCCGTGGTACAGTGAATCACAGCATCATATTTCTGACCAGATGGGCTCTTCAAAGCTGCTCCATCTGGAGTTTTGTAGTCAAGAACCTCATCTGCCCCTAAGCTCTTCACAAAATCGATGTTGCGGGCCCCGCACGTAGCTGTAACATGTGTGTTTCCGAGCTTTGCCAGTTGAACTGCATAGTGACCCACACCACCAGACGCGGCTGTGACTAGAATATTTGCCCTTGGGCCACTTCCATCAAGCTTAATTCCTGCAGATTGGGTGAGGGCGCGATGAGCTGTAACAGCAGCTACAGGTAAGCCTGCACCTTCAGCTGCTGATACTTCAGGTGGCCTTGGAACCGTCAAACTCTTCTTAGCCACAGCAAACTCAGCTAATCCACCTCCAGTCTATCATTTAATTCCATTAAGATTCAAAAGCCATATGGGAGAATGATGAACATATTAAACAGAAAAAAAAAAATTATGACGATGGTGGAACAACAAACTACTGTCACTAACAATTCAGCAAATCTATCGAACTATAAGGGAGAAAACTAATAATGATGCATGAGAAGGTGAAGCAACTGACTAACAGGTTTCAGACAGAAGTCAGTGCATCAAAAATTGTTGTTCCCCAAATAAAGTCATGCAGCATGATTGCTAATGGGATTCTCTCTCCCTCCCTCTAATAAAGTCATCCAGCCTGATTCGTAATCAGGGTTTACTCTCTCTCTCTCTCTCCAGGTAGATTTTTTGTAGTTTACTTTGGAGCACAGTTTGATACTTCAAGGTACACGATCAAGTGATGGTCCCTATCTAGCATGCAGATACTATGGCTTCAAGAGGGGACACAGAACACTTTGGAATTAGTTCTTAAATACACCTTTTCCTATAAATTGTGGATTAATTCCTTTTTAGTTCTCCATTATAATTAATGCATTGCATATAATCTTTCTACATGCAATAACCTTCACTTTCTGTCCTTCAATTTCTAGTGATTTTTCCCCTCTAGTATAATTAGTGCATTCTAAAGGAGATATATCTAGGCAAGGCATACCAACCCCTTGCAGGGGGAGGAGCCACAAGCCTCGATAGTACCTAGTAAAAATTACTAAATAAATTAATAACATAATAATCTCTTTAAAATTTTGAAACATAGGAGTATATTTTCCAAATAAACTAACATGATCTGTTAAACTACCAAGTCATCTAAAAGTTGAAGTTATTAGAGGGGGTGTAACATTAATATTATATCCTCTAATACTTCCCCTCACATGTGGTCAAATTGAGCCAACATGTGCATCAATTCATATTAGGAGGGTGACAATGAGATTTGAACACGAGACCGTTTGGCTGCTCTCCTATCATATTATATCATCAACTCATCTAAAAGCTTAGGCTGTTGGAAAGGATGTACACCTTTAATATTATATCCTCTAACATGATCAATATTCCTTCATAGGTTAAAACACATAAAGATTTGTACACATATATAAAAACAAATTAAACAGTGGTTCAGTAAGGAAACAAAGTTGGATGCGGAATGAAAGATCAGACATTTAATCACAAATCATTAAATATAACCAAATAATAAATGAAGCATATTTAACCACTCAAGAAACCAGAAAATGTAATGATCTGCCCCATGAGGTATATACTTCAGGAAGTTGAGGCATGAAAGAGAAGTAATGAAGGAAACTTTAATTACCCTAGGCTCTTAAGGCATACACTTAAACAGATCACTGATTAATTTTAAAGCTTCGAGGCATTCTATAACTGCCTTTCCCTGAAGTGAGACTTGATATGCCTTTTCAAAACATGGGTAAGCTTTTAATCAGAAGTTTGCTATGGGTACTTCGCCAATTGTGTAATGACCTATAGTGGGCAGTAAGCTCAACCAAAAAACAAAAAAAAGTATAGCAGTATAGCACTTACAAAAGGGCTAAGCATGGCTACAACTTTGTCACCACCTTTGAAATTATTGACTCCAGCTCCAACCTCCACCACCTCTCCAGCTACATCAGTAGCTGTTCCAACAAAGAAATTTTCAGCCCCAAATATAACCCGCAATGCTTCTCTAAAGTTTGTCATATACAAAAATAACTTAACAAAATACTCAATCAAGAAAAAAGAAGATAACATCTCATTCAGATGTAAGGGTAAATCATATAGGAAAATTAATATTGCATTGCCACAAAATTATCTTAATTCTGAAAAAGAAAAAGTTTCTAACTCCATGCAACTTTAAAATTTAAGCATACATAACACGAATATATCCAAGTACAAATCATGGAATTATCAATACGTAACAAAGGTATTGGTTTCAAAAAAAAGTTCAATAAGTCCTAAATTAGAAAGAATTCCAACATTTCAATATTTGCTTCCCACATCTGCCACAATCTTCATTGCTTGTCTCCATTCAGTGATTTTTGAAATTTCCCTCAACCACTCCAAATTATTTACCATCATGATCTCTCATATTCTTGCATGATCTGTTCCTGAATGCACAAACTGAAGTCATACAGCCCAATGACAGAGCTGAATGGCAAAGCACCCATTGGCAGACCAAAAGCAATTGCAGAGACCAGTTCTTCCTAAAAGGGTTCAGTCCTAGCTGTTGACTCAATAACCAATGGGTTCAAAGGTATGTCAGGTTTCCTCAATACAAGAATCAGAAATTGTTTCAAAAGTTTCAACTTTATTTGATGAAACTGACACAGAAAATTTTCAGAACTACGAATTAACTTTGCCATAAGGTTAGGCTATCAACAGGATTATCTTCTAATGATCATAAAACAAGTAATTAATAAAGTAATGCTTCAGAGATTATCAAGTGACATGAAAATGAAGGAACCAAATTTTACCGAACCTAAGCTGAAGATTTTGAGCTGCTAAGAGCTGCAATAGAAGCTGCTTAAATATGCAAGGCAAGAAAAGTGCCTCTTATCAACAGTATACTTAAGAAAACTTACTGACTATATGACATCTAGTCCTTAAGTAATAATTCCATGTATCTAAGGATCCCTGGGAAATTAAAAAAGATATTAAAACATATCATACAGAAAATTATAAAAGAAAAGGTAATAATTCCATGTATCTCAAGATCCCTGGGAAATAAAAAAGATATTAAAACGTATCATACAGAAATTATAAAAGAAAATGTAACTTAATCCCACACTTGTACTGCAAAATGTAATGACACACACAGACATGCATGCAAGTGTTTTTGGCTTTTTGGGGGTGTGTTGTGGGGATTTGAGGGAGGAGCAGAAAGGTCATATCACACAATGAAGGGTTTGATTAGATACCATGATCAAAAAGTGTGAAAGGAGAATCATCCACAGTTAATGTATTCAACCTAGGGTCCTAGAGGATATAACTCACTAAAGCAATGAAAAATAACATTCTCAAGCAAGGTACTTGAAGGTAAAATTGTGTGACAAGTTTTTCACTTGGACTGGTGCATCTGAAAGTCAGGACCTAACAACAGGAAAAATGTCATATTAGCTGCCTTTCATTTTACTTCCGGTTGCCTAGGCACTCAACAAACAAAGCATGTAACATTGCTGTTCTGTGATCCTTCACAAATGACCAGTTAATTTTTTTTTTTTTTATATGCTCACCTCAATGCCACCCATATGTACCAGTTAAGGCTCAAGGCCATGAACGAGAAGTAAGGACCGCCCATATATATATAAATCTAAAAAATTGGACTACAAGTTTCACTAAACTTACTTGGTATGTAAGGAAATTTGTGTGGACAGATAGGGCGCATCACGCCTTTCTGAATTTTGCAATCAAATGGATTTATGCTTGCATGCTTCCAGTTTTAGCAAAACCTCATCTTTATTTGGAGCAGGAACAGGAACTTCGACATGCTGCAAGAGGCATAACATACAACAAAGAACTTAAAAAGTGTGTTTCGATAAAGAATTTGTAAATACCTGAGGATTTTGAAATTACTTGATGAAAATCCCATCATTTCAAAATAGATCATTTGTATGACACATTACATTCCATAAATTTCTGGGATTTGTGATGACAATTATGATGACAACATTTCTGGTATCTCGGTGGTGACTCAATGGCAGTGGCAACGATGGCAGTGGTTGTTGTAGCAGGTGGAGGTAGAAGTAGCAGGCATCAGTAGTGGGAGCAACAGGGGGTGTCATGGTAGTGAAAAATATTGATGGAGGCGGCACAACATGGTGATGGCGGCAATAACATACTGGGGGAAAGAGTATGATGATGGTAGAGGGGTGGTGGTGGCAATGCTGATTTTGCTATAATCTTAGTGGCAGTAACAATGACACTATGTTGGTGGTGGCGGTGATGACAACACAAAGTCAAAGGTTACAATGATGTAGGCAGTTATAGTACGATATAGAGCTATGTGATGATAGTAAAGTAGTACTAGTGGTGACATTGGTGTGGGTGTGGTGGCGGTAGCGATGGTGGCATGGTGGTGGAAGCGATGGTAGTAACTTATCCAGATTATACAGCAAGACTCTCAAACGCAAATTCGAATCTTTTAGTTGTTTGCTGATTTAAGAGTTCAACTTCATGCGTTCTTCTATTTTTCCCTTCAAAAATTACAAGTGTTCAACACATAAAATTGAATTCTAAACAGATGGATTTAATATTCATATTTCAAAAAGATCATCTATCTCCCCACTCGTACGTGTGTATGCTTGAAATATTATGCTTTAGAGAACAAAAAATCTAAAAAAAATATTATAACCAATGAAGCACATTATAGTGATGAAACAAAAAGGGTATAAAGGAAGTGCCAAGAAATCATGATCAGAACAATGACTTGGATTTGTTTTTCTCCTTTTCTCTAGGCATGATAAATACATCACCTAATCCATCTTCTAAATTAGAAATGAGGAGCAAATCTTCTTGCGCATCATGGCATCTCAGACATAATAACAACCACTAATCATAAATCATCTCCATAACTTTAATTTTAGAAAAACGAAACCCTTCCACAAGAACAACCTCAGTTTATGAGCAACATGAGCCGTAGCTCCATATTTCTTCAGCAATTGACTTAGCAACAATAATTTTTACTATATATATATTAGATATAATTAGATGAGCTCTGATTTATGAAGCGCATACACTTCTATAATGTAGTTGTATCCATATTGAATGCTTTGATACCCCTCATATACTCACAAATACGTATCCAATACTTACTACACATATCCATGAAGTGAAAATAAATTTGTTTATATCAAACATGTATCTAATATTTCTCATATACTCAAGACATGTTTAACACGTCTTGAATTCTCATAAAAATGTAACAAGGTTTTCAAATATATTTATCAGAGACGAAGAATTGAGACATAAGGAGATAAATCGTGTCGAATTTGGTTCCATATTTATGTTCATACAACATACAAAAACTTTAGCATGATGAGAATGTTAGATCACCAATTACTCCCAAGGCTTAACCACAAACTTTTTTTAGAAACTCATCTAACGCCTAAGAAAATTGGGTTCCAAATTCCCAATACCAGATCACTTTGTCTGCAACATTACCATCATAGTTCCATTATGATGATGTAGAAGTCCAGAAACTCAATTTTTAAATCAACATCCTCACATCGTTAAAAATAAAATAAAAATTGGTTTGGGATAGAAAGCAAGAATTTGGATTATACCTTCATTTTTGTTGATTAAATTTTAATAAATGAACAATACAAAATTGATGTGGAACAAAATTAAAAGATATTATGCTATCAATCATAAGAGCTTGATTCAACACCTCTTATACTCAAAAGTATAATAAACTGGTAAGTTGGTTTGTACTTTAATCTTTAGCAGAAACCTCAACATCTTGATATACTCTAATGAAAGATAGAACCCTAGTATATAAATTTTTTTATTCTTTTTTTGGTGCACAAAATTGACAATTTCGTGAATAAGAATAGCTGGAAGACTATATTTCAGTTTATTTTATATATGTTTGTTTCAGCCGAAAGATCCCCTCATATAATTTCACACATGCACATGTACAATCAACCCTCTTATAATTAATAGGCATGGGAGATAAGAAATTTATTAATTATTAAGTTTTTTCATACTTTTATTAATAAAAAAGTGTTCCCTATTTTTCATACAAAAGATGACTTTGTATGAAATTTTTCAATGACAATCTGATCTTTAATATAAAATGCATATAATATTCAACTAAAGACTTAAAAAAACTCCTAATAGCCTTTTGAATAGAAGAGCTAATGTTTCATGAGCCTGTTTATGTCATAATTTTCTCCACTCAATACTTTTAACTTCAATTTTATAGAATTAATAAATATAATTACCAAAATATATCATAAATGAAATATCTATAAGTACATATAACTATTTTATGTCTCTAATAATTAATATTATAAAGATTATTTTTTAAAAAAGTATTAATTATTAGATAATAGAATTATTAATTATCCACCCCAGAACCAAGCAAAGTTGTTAAAATCGGAATCCTACAACGGATCGATGAGAGGGTTCTCAAGATGGAGTCGTAGGATTGGATCGAGAATTGTAAGATTCTACAAAACTGAAAAAATTAATAGCATTTAATATTTTTACCTCTTAAGAATCCTTAAAAATACACAATGAACAAACTTAAATCTCATAAAAAATTATAAAAAAACTTTAAAGTACAAAACCTTTCACTACTCCTAATCCTAATATTTTTTTAGTATACGAGCATAACAAATGTTTATTATATAACATTTAACTAAGATAGCCCATACTAATGCATACCTTTTACCGATAAAAAAAGATAGCCCATACTAGTCATAGTAAGAAGCTAAATTACTTAAATTAAATAGTATAACACTTGTCTAATCGAAAGTAAACGAAAAGAGTCATTCAAATATCAAAATGTTAAGAAAATTTTGACGTGATTGACTCACTTAAGATATTTAGATAAATCTTTGTATTTATTTTATAATATTATTATGGTCTCAAACCAGTAACTTATCAAAGACACATGTGAATACTATTGCATGGATATATTGTAGGATCAGTAAAATTGATAGAATCGGGAGTCAACTCGGAACCCTTATGATCTTATAAGGATTTCATAAAGATTCTACCCTTCAGGGAGTTTTGATGGGATCGGGATTGATTTGGTATTTTCGGCTCGTAAAATCGTAGGATGGGGATTTTAACAACTATGGAACCAAGTTAGTTCCTTAAAAATTTATTAATTATTAGAGATTATTAACTTATTAAATATTAATTATAAGAGTTGAACTGTATGAATATAGACATCCACATATGCCAGATAAATATTGGATTCCAAACCACTAATATCATAAGAGAGAGGGTGAACTGTATGTATATATACATCCACATATGGCAGACAAATACCTGATTCCAAACCCCTAATATAATTATCACCTCCTAAATCATTGCATCCTTAAAAATGCTTAAATTCAACTCTTCAATTAAAAAAAGGATAAAAAGTCCACAGAACTCATTGAAGTTTTAGAAATTAATGAAGGGCGAAAAATAGAAAACTCGAGAACCAAGTGAAATTACCTTCAAACCAGCAGCTCCTCCTCCATAGCCATCGTAAGAAACCGCGTGCATAAGCTTCCCGGCCATCTTCACTGAATTCACAAGTGAAAGTTACAACAAACTGCTTTTTTTTTTTTTTAAGAGAGAATGAAGCAAGGGATCAAATCATCAAACTGTCAACAGTGATGGCGGAAGAAGGAGCAGCCTAGCGTGTTTGAAATCTGTTGACAATGTGCATTAGATGCTGTCACCGTTAGTGTCTTTTTCGTCACGATTTACCGAAACTAGCCCTGATGACTTGCTGCCAAATTCACATTAATCACCCCCTCGTCTTCTAAATACCACGCGCCTAGTATAAACCTCGCTGGAAAATAAAGTCATGCAATACGTCACATGGGTCATTTGATTCCAATTTGATCCGTTTACCCACACATACACACACATTATATATATACATATATGGTAATAAGTCATTAAATGGTTGCATTGGACTATAATATTTTTCATTAGACCTTTTTATTTTATTTTTCTTCGATATATGATGTGTTATGTATTTAATGTATTTTGAAGAAAAGTATGAGAGAAAATAAGGACAACTAATCTTATTTAAATTGAACGATCTTTAATTTTTTTCAGAAGCATGTGGAAGATTATTTTTGCTATATTAAAAAATTTTACAATTTTAATACATAAAAATCATATATTTACTTGACCATTTCTATTGAAAATGAAACCCCCAACTCAGACAAAATATGATTGAAACAAGTAACAAATAAGACAAAGTTACAACTAATTAATTAGAAGATAAGTGTTATTTTTTTAATAATAATATAAGATATTTACATTGACCTACTTCTTTATTGATAATTATAAAGACATCAGAATTGTCAGAAGATGAATGTTAACAAAAATATGAATTTATTATTTTATAAAATTATATTAATTTTTCTTGTATTATATGATAATTATACTTATTTCTCTTAAGATATCTGAAAAGATAAAAAGAAGTTAGTGTAAATAAAAATATTTTAGTCATATAAAAAAATTTAATTAAAACCCTAATATCGTTAATGACAGATTTTGTACCAAGAGAGAATTGATCTATTATCAAATTTTAAAAAATAGGACAGATTAATTAGACCAAATAAGAAAAATTCCACGTTGGTCCAATCAGCTCGATAGTCCTAAATTTTGCGCAGTGGCTCTGAAATTGGGGCTTGGTTTTGTTCATCCCTTGGCGTAGAAGAAAGTAGTTGAAAACTTGAGATTGACATTCCTTCCAAGAGACAACATTCCAATGTCCCACAATCCCACCAATTGAAGGAACACCCCAGAAAGTCGTTGACAGTAACAAACCGCGTTTTTAGAATAGGTACTGCATTTGTTTTCCGGCGTTGTTTCTTGGGTATTTACTATTCCACAAACTATATATTATTTTGGTAGCATAATTAAATTAAATTAATATTAAAAAAAAAAAAACAATTTCCAACTGAAAACATATCTTAAAACACAATCAACAACAAAAACGGATTGAAACATTTTGACCAACAACAAAAACAAGTTGATCATTTCCATGAGCTTTATGAACAAGAACGGCTTGAAGGTTGGCTCTTTTCACTTCTTAATTTTCATAAACTGCCCAAAATTGCAGGTTTGCACTTTGCAGAGCTTTATGAACATTATATTATATATATACACACACACACACATACACACACATGTTTGGACTAAACTAATGCTATTTCTCAATACAAATATGCTTTACAATCAAGAATTCAGTGCAAAAAACAAAAAAATTATCAAGCATTTTCTGTGACATATCCTATAGCATCCTTGTAGTTGTTCCACAAATCGGACACCATAGTAGAAATCATCTCAGAAAAACTCCCCATAAGCTCTGGCAAATCTTTCAACAACCCATCAAGTGAATTCCTCATCTGTTCAGCCAGTCCTCCGATGGCTGTCCCGGTGGCAACTGCAGACCCTGAAATGCCTTCTTTGATAAGATCAAAAAGACTAGATATGATACTACTTATTACTTCCATTACAAGCTCAAGAAATACTCCAAACATGCCTTAATGCCATCTCCGACTTGTTCCAATGCTCCTTGGATGGCTTGACCGGGGACTCTGAAAGCTTGGATCAACAGCACCAGAAGGTAGGCTGTCGCGGTGAAGATTAAGCGAGAGATGAGGTTTGATAAAGTGCTTAAGGCCATGAAAATGATCTTTAGGAGGAAAACGGCCATTTTTTGTTGGTGGATCTGGAAGGAAGGAAGAAGAAGACTTGAGAAAGAAGGAAGAGAGTTGTTCTTTGTTGGAAACCTTCAAAGTATTGGAGTTTTTAAGGTTATGTTATTTGATGACTTGTCTATATAGTTAAATCTGGGAAAATCGTTAAACTAATCGTGCTGTTTACGTGTAGTATTAATTTATATGGAGTAGTAGTTGACTGCACATTTTAGCAATTCAAAGTCATCAAGAATGGCAATACAAAATCGGAGATTCTACTAACCAAACAAGTAGGAGACTACATCATACAAAAATGAGAAAAATATTCAAAAACAATTAATTAGTGTGTGTGTGTATATAATTAATTATATATATATATATATGGCCCTAGGATACGTCCGTTGATGCAGAAGTCAATGGTTTAAAACATACTAATGACAGTTAAGAATCCTTCTTCTGTTTGGCCAGATAGAGGAGGAGAGAGACGTTGATGACTTTAAGCCATTGATCCGAGGGGTTCAATTAAATGCTTGATTATGTTTTTTTCCCCACTAAACAAATGTTCAACTTGTATGTTCAAAACATGGATTCCCCTACTTATTATGAAGGGAGGAAGTTGTATTAAACATGATTTGGATCTCAAATCGAAACCATCCCCAGGTTGACTCAATTTCCCCACTAAAAAAATGTTCAACTTGTCAAGAACATGGATTCGCGTGTGTTAAATTATTGTTGACCATTTTTTAACACTTCTAAGTTTTTAGAGCAATTGGTAATTTAACATGATATTAGAGTTCTGGTTGTGAGATGTTTTGAATTCAAATCTTCATTCATTTATTTAGTGCAATATTTACACTCATTCATCATTTTCTGTTAGGGTTAGTACTCTCGCTAGCTATTGAATATACCAACTCTTCGTATGCAAGAATGCAAAAAGGGTCTTAAGCCTATATATTAAACGAAATCAAAACCAGACCCTAGTTGACTCAATTTCATTAATGGTGCGCAATCACTCTAAACCCTCTCACTCTGTTACATCAGTGCGTCAATTTTCCATGCACAAGAGTATGAAAAGGGGCTTAAGCTTATGTATTAAACATAATTGGATCTGAAATCGAAACCAGACTTCAGGTTGACTCAATTTCATTAACCAACAGTGGCATGGTTCAATCTATAATTCTGTGTGTATTATGACCAGGAAGAACCGTCTCAGAGGTAAATGGGATTAGAGGTTGGATTGCCATTAGATTCATCATCTATCTTCTACATTGATAGTCAAGTTCTCAATCATCTGCTATTACCTCTTCTTCTTGTTTTTCTTCCTCTTGTTTTAGTATTTGTTTAAGAGGTTTAAACTATCTAACCAATGATGGTCTTCCCTTCTGAAAATTGGTTAATTCAGGGCAATGCGAGTAGGTTCTTCCCCCATATATCATCTACACCACACCATTATATTATTTAAGCTTCAGTTTTGGCCCCACTGTGATGTTTATGTTGTTGACACCAGAATTATAAACTTTATCTTTCCAAAAAAAAAAATTAGGAAAAGTACCCTCACCTGTCACTTGTTAGATGAACAGCCACTTGTAAGATGAAAGAAAATAGTAGGTCTACAGGAAAACTCTCCTCTCCTTTGCCCTTTCCCTCTATTAAAAAAAAAAAAAAGTCCTCCCTCTTTCCTTGCCCTTTTGTTCAAAGTTTGATATTAATTGTTAATTCATTTTCTAATAACTTAAACTTTTAAAATAATTAGTGATCTAACATGGTATCAGAGCTTTGATTGCAAGGAGTCTTGAGTTCAATTCTCTCCCAACGATCGCACGTGAGGAAAATGTTAAGAAATTAATATACATTGTTAACCCATTCTCTAATAACTTAAGTTTTTAGAGCAAGTGAACTAACACTTTTCCTCACTCCATTCTCACTCTCTGCCAAAGACACTGTTAAGAGTCATTTATATGTAATATATATTTTTACTGAAGAGTGGTGACAGCAACCTTCAAATAACCACCTCAAGAAGATATATAGAATACTTTGAACAACACTGAGAATACCTGACGGCAATTTACCGAGTTCTTTTCAAATTCTTTATATGCATCATTCCTGAAATTCAGAGACTCCAGGGAGTGCTCAAGTAGTAAGAAGAGTCGTCATGAAATGACTTCCAATCTTTTAACATAAAAAAGGCACATTAAACAATTTTAAGGCTTCCGTTAACATAAAGGCAAGAAGCAAGAGAATTCCCTGCAATAGCCATGGTAATCTCAATCACCTATGTTATGGCATGAAGAAGAAACTAACACCAGGCAACCGATAGACACGACAAATTCATGTTTAATTCATCTATCATTCTATAAAACGTATTTACATTATTTCTAAATTAAGTATATACTGTTATATATCTCAAAGTTCACCAACTTGTATATACAGGAGCTTACTCTACCACCACACCTCTTAAAACTTCCCTTTTCAACTAATTAGTTCTCTTTAAGCTTATATACAGAGTCCACATATTCTTCGGCGTCCCAAAGGAAAGATCCAAAAGCAACAGCCTCCAAAACCATCCTTTTGAGGCTCGACAATGAGGTTGAGATTACCTCGTCCGTCTCCAACAAACCTGTCTTCTCGTCCCCAAAGAGTGCACAGATATGCTTCTCAATCAGATTCGCAGGCCTCCTTAGATTTTGGTTTTGCACACATCTGCAATGTCTCGGGGTCAAATCCCATCACATAACACCTCAATTTCTCTCGTGTCTTTCCCCGGCTACATGACTCTTGTCCCACTGATGTGGACTGTACACCATTAATGCAACCAAAGGAAACATTTTTTAATCCACAAGAACACAATTCAGAAAGTGGAAGGTGTGTGTCACTGCTGATAACAAGGTCATAGTTGATCTCAGATAAACTCAGGTCCAGGTGGTGCCTCAAGGAGGCAGACTTCAGAAAATAGCCATACAATATGGAAGCAGCATAGACTCTGCATAGATGGAACCGGTGGACTGCAGTTATGGCCCAATTTTCTGTGACATTAGAGTTTGCCTTCCAGCCAACAACAGTGGTTAGATATTCCCTTATCATTTCCAAGACCTCAAAGGTGTGAATGGATTCAAGCTGCCAGTCCCTTGAAGGACATATCTCTAGTCGGCCATTGTAGATGCATCTGGAGAGTCTTGGAACCAAAGGGACTCTGATATCAGAGAACTTGTAAAAGATTAACATATAGATGACATCTTCAACAGAAGTTTGGCATTCATTCTCTTTCAATTCAGCAATTCTCCTGGCATCAGAAATATCTTTAAATTAGTAAAGTACATGAAATATACAGCTTCTTCCTTTCAATAAATAGACATCAACAGACCAAACACTCAAAATATGAGATGAACAAGTCCTATCATGGTATTTCAGCATCAATTGCTCTATGCTAGTATAATTTTTCATGTCAAATTGCCACCCTGGAAACACCAACCTTGACTGATGCCTCTACTTCATCTAAAAAACCCCTTGCACCTACTTCATCTAAAAAACCCCTCTACTTGATCTAAAGTACCTGAAATATACAGCTTCTTCCTTTCTATTTAAATAGACATCAACAGACCAAACACTCAAAATATGAGATGAACAAGTCCTATCATGATATTTCAGCATCAATTGCTCTATGCTAGTATAATTTTTCATGTCAAATTGCCACCCTGGAAAACACCAACCTTGACTGATGCCTCTACTTCATCTAAAAAACCCCTTGCACCTACATTGAAGATGATTGCTCAGGTGGTTTGTCACGAAAGTGTTTCCTCATATAGAAAGGCCCAATTGCCCAAACTTTGCGTAGAAACATCGAATAAATTAAGTTATGCACAGGGAACCAATTTTTATGCACAAGCATGGACACATAAAACACACACATAAAAGGCAATCCAACAAATAAAAGTATCCTATTGGAGAAATAATTATCTCCCCCCCCCCCCCCCCCCCCCCAAGTGCCAAAAAAAACCCTGATGGAGAAAGACAATCCTTGTTCGGACCCAAAAAAAAAAATTCAATGGAGAAACAAACTTCAATGGAGAGGCTGCCAGGGGTTCCTGATATAAGACTCAAAAGTTACTCTGTACCTTTATTGTTATGGATTTAATCTACTCATCTAGGAAATCCGTAGAAAATAGAAATAGACTGCAATGCTATTGGGGTAGAAATAAGTACCTCTCTCACGCATGAAAGCTAGTTATTAGCCCGTACTTATAAGGCATGCAAACATAAGAAATTTTCTAGATATTATTCATGCAATGACAATGTAGCAATCATAGAAAGGAGCAAGCCAACAGGTTGCTGAGTTTGGATTTTGGGCTACGTACTTTAGGGCTTATGTAATATATAAAGAAGAGCCCTCTTTGGGCTTTTTTGTTTAAGAGATGCTCACTTCTGAATTCTTGGTTAGGTTCTCAAGATTCTCAATCACTCTTTTTAGTGGGGATGAATAGTGTGTGAATGGTGGTCTGCAATTGATTGATTCTATCAGGTCCATACCGGTTTCTTCCTCTAGCTGAGCCACTACTTATGTGTGTGTAATTCATGACAGTTTTTTTCTTTTATTCTGGAGCTATTCTCTTTCTTGGATTTTGTTATGATCCTCAACCTCCATGGGAGGCTCGCTTTCAGAGATGGAAGTCACTTGTAGTTTGAGTTCCTTCTAAAGATCTCTACCATATTTCATTTTTTGTACATTCATTCTCAAATTATAGCAAAGTCTCACTTCATATCAAATAAGAAAAGGCTGATGCATAACCATGAAACTGTGAGGATATTAACACGACAGCAGCTTCCTGGATATGAACAAATCACCTTTGACATGGTAAGATGTGATTTCAAGCAACATTAGTTGAACACGATATATGTGAACATAATAATGGAATCAATCAACTGCTTATTTTAAGGGTAGTTGTCACCACTGCCATACATAAAGGGTCAAATCATGGCAGTTGTGTCACATCCAAATATATGCTCTCCCATGCATCATTATATAGCAGCTACAATGGCTACAGTATGCCACCACTAATCTGTCTACACCCACACACATGCACAAACATTCATGTAGTCACTTATTGAGAGAGAGAGAGAGAGAGAGAGAGCGGGCGAGCATATACATGCATATAGTAGAGTTAACTGTTTTTTCTTTTTTCACCCTCAAAATACAAGGATCTTAATCTAGCCTAAAAGGTGGTATTTTATTTCAAATTGAACTGGAATAACCATGCCAATTGCAAATTCCTTTAATGCACTTCCAAACATGGCCTCATAGTCCTGAAAACAATTTGTTTCACTTATTTTAAATGCTTGATGTTATGGGCCATATAAATCACATAATTACAATCAAGGTATTCAAATGTTTCCAACATTAGTGAGTTCCATATATTTTTTTCATAAGTAAATAATTATATTAATATTCAGATTTTTTATATATTTATGTTCTTTTAAACATTTTTTAAAATAAAATTAATTGTTCAATATTTTTTGCCTCAAACATTATTTTTTTTAATTCCTGTGTATAGCATGGGCTTTTCGCTATTTAATAGTGATAGTTGTGTAGTTCAAAATCTTTCTTTCCTAAAAGTTCTCAGTTGCAGGGGAACATAACTAGAAGAGAGTTCCCCTGAACACCCCTCAGATGGCAACTAAAAGGTGTGGACAAGGGTTAAGAAGCGAATCTCCCTCCTTCAAACAATAGATACATAAATTCCTTAGTCTATTTTTTGTTTTTATAAGTAATTCACAAGGCTAAAAGTGGGATGAAACAATTTGCATCTGAAAACTCAAATGACCACGTTTACAATAATCTATAATCAACATCACCGACATTTGATTCTTATACATCAATAAAAATGTCCAAGGGAACTTCCAAGAGATTTCTTTTTTGGTGTGTCTCTCTGAACAGACCTTCAAACATCAGCTGTGATGCATAATTATCAAAAGAGTTGCTTTGCATATGAATCTGGCTCAACTGCCGATAAGCTCAATTTGTTGGCCGGGAAACATTTGTCATATATATATATATATATATATATATAATCTATAACATATAATCAATAATCTATAATCAACATCACCAACATTTGTTTCTTATACATCAATAAAAATGCCCGAGGGAACTTCCCATTTTTTTTTTTTTTGGTGAGTGTCTCTGAACAGACCTTCAAACATCAGCTATGATGCATAATTATCAAAAGAGTTGCTTTGCATATGAATCTGGCTCAACTGCCTATAAGCTCAATTTGTTGGCCGGGAATCATTTGTCACACACATATATATATATATATATATATAAATATATATCTTGCCTAAAAAATAAGGTGGTAAGACATTATGTTCTACTACAAAGCCAAGATGTGATCTCCCCACAAAAACAGTGAAACAATCAATTTTGGAGGATGAGATGTTAAAAGACCTAAAAATATAGCCAAGGCTGAAGTACAGAAGTAGCACTAGTTGACAAATTCAATCACACTGACTCCCACTTGTGATGTGCTGCAAAAGCTTCATCAGGAGTTCACCAATTGTCCTTAAGAGTTAGAGCGTGGGGTGGATTCTGTCAATTTTGATTTTTTTTGATAGTTTATAATGAGTAGATATGTAGTTATCACTACTAACAAGTGGAATGGTATTAATTTTCATTCATAAAAAAAACAGGCACTAATTCTAACACTATGCCAGAAAGTCCTCTCCCGAGCAAGGACTTTTTTTCTGAAAGGATGAGGGGAAAACAGGAAGAAAAAAAAACAGAGGAACATTACGAATATTTATGTGATTATCTAAATTAATAGAAATTTAATCAACAAAACTATCTAAAACAGCGAGAATTTATTAACTATAACTATACATACAAATTGAGGTAGAAAAGAAATCTGTGGAGGCACAAACCTGTGAAGGCACGCTTCAGAAGAAGCTAAGCTTAAATTCATACGATCGACCGCTTCATCTCGATGAGCAGCCAGCTGCACCAACTGTTTAGCGACGGCAACATGAAAGTACTCACGATCATTCTGCAACACACCACTCAGAAACTTCCCGGCCAATGACTTGGGCTCAAGCGGCGTGTTCAAGCTACTGAAATCACAGTGACTCGCCGCAGCACTCGGCTACGGCAATCAACGCTCTCCGATTGCTCCGACCACTGAAACTGATAGTTAGACCGAAGCGCCGATCGCCGGAGAAGTCGAAGGTAGAATTGCAAGAAGTGTCGGGGACTTTATGACTGGAGAGGAACCTGTGACGCCCTCGGGACGACGACTGCACAGTCTTCACCGTGGAAGGTAAAGATTGGAGAAGTGAAGATTTGTTGTAGGAGAGACAACAGTCCATCAACAATATGTGGAAGCCCTAAAACAGAGAGGTTGTATATGAAAGAAGTAAAAAGTAGAGACTGAGAGGAGAGGGAGGTGATATATAGATATAGATACATATATTTTGGATAGAGAATAGATGGTAATCCAGGTCAGTAAAGGAGAGGTGATATTTGGATTTCGCTATCAGTCACCAAAACGGTGGGCGACTTTGGCCGATATTTGATGAGAGAGAGAATAAAGTCTAAAATTTTGTTCAATTTGGATCAGTACGGTATGTTTACAGGGACCCTTGTTTTGGGATTCGGCTATTGCCCAATTGTAAAGCATGCTTTCATGATCGTATGACTCAGGATTTACCTAAACCTTCTCTCTCTCTCTCTCTCTCCTGGTTTATTGAGCTTATCCAAATCTTTTCAATTTTTGTGCCTTTTTTAAGGATTTCATTAGTTGGGATGGGTTTGTCAATGGACACAGTTCAATAATAGTTAAGTTATCGAAACAATAGGGGCTGTCACTTATATATCTCCGATCTATATTTTTTATTATATTTCAAATATAATGTGTAAGTATATAATAATTTTTAATTTTACAAAAATATAATTTTTAAAGTTATTTTATTTCTACCTATCATATTTGAAATATAATTAAAAATACCTAATCACTACTTATATATACTTATATAAACACATATATATTTAGTTGGATGACGCAGGCTTAATGGATCAATCATGTCATGCCATGACAAAATTATATAAATAAATGACAAGTTCATAAATAAGTCATAAAAGATAAGTGACCCATCAAAAATTTAATGGCAAGATGTATATTTAATATTATGAAGCGGTTAATACTTTTGAGAAACTTATTTATTAAAGTAAATTACAGTGTTTTCTCATGAGATTTTTCTAAATTTTTTTAAAATAATACCGATCTCTTTTATTTTTATTGATAAGTTACAAAAATTTCCCCTCCATTCAAGTTTTTTCCAAAATGATAAAATTATTTTTTTATTTTTTTATTTTTTTCAATTTGTTTTAATTTTTTTTAAAGATTTTTTTTTATTTTATTTAAAAAATAAATTTAAAATAAATAACTTATATATTTTTTGAGTAAAATAAAAAAATAGAACAAATTGATTAAAATTGAAAAAAAAAATAATCAAAAATAAAATGGATATTTTCGTTATTTTGAAAAAAAATAAAAATTAAATAATTTTTTTTTATAATTTATCAATAAAAAAATAGTAATATTTCAAAAAATTAAAAAAAATATCTGTAATTGATAAAAAAAACTTTCAATAAAACTTAGTATAATTTATCCTATTTATTATTTTGAGATTTCAAATGGTTAACTTAGCTAATGGAGACATAACTCAATAAATATTGTTAAAAATGACACCAATAATTTAACTAATTTTATTTGTATCTCAATCCAAAAGAATGCATCCAAAGAATAAATGACAGTACAAAGCACAAGCCGCCCATTCTCAAAACATCGGACGCCATTATTCATGAAACCAAAATTAGTATATTATTTCACACTTGGTCCTTTCTCTCGCTCTTTTTCCGCCATCTTTGCTTTTGCATTGTGATAGGATGCATAAAAAATTGGGTACTGTAAAATCAAATTAATTCGAATCGAATCTAAATTAAATTTGTTAGATTGGATGGATTCTAAAGATGATTTAAATTAGATTGGTTTTAGAACTGTAATATTTGGATTGGTTCTGATTTAAAGTTTTGATAAATTAACCTAATTTAATAATCGAATTTTAAATAAAAAATATTTTTTTAAAAAGTAAAAAAATTATATATATAGTGTGATTTATAAGTACTATATTTATATATATATATTATATTATATTAAATATTTATCACATTAATATTATATATATATAATTAATCAAAATATATAATATTTTATGATCTAATTGTTGTGTGTACACTTAAGAATAAGGTTCTTATCTCGTTGTCGACAAACAATCAATTACCGTTATTTTATATTTTATAATAAAATACATAACATAGGCACACACACACACACACACACATATATATATATATATATATATATCATATAAACTTCATGTATCACACACCTAACTAATTTAATTTATTATTATATAAATAAACTGTTATATATATAACATATATAACTTGTTACATATAAAATATATATAATATGTATATAACATATATCCATACATATATATATAATCTGTTGTATTAATTACTTAAAAAAACCTATTTTATATATAATATGTATATAACATACATACATATACATATATATATATATCTATATAACCTAATGTATAAATTACCTATATAACTTGTTATATATTAAATATATATAATATTTATATAACATACATACATACATGCATGCATGCATACATACATATATATATATAACCTGTTGTATATATAATATGTATATAACATACCTGTTGTATATTGATGCTGCACTTTTTGGTCGGTAGGGGTTTCGAACTCCGTTGCTTGAAAAACACTCAAAGAAAAGGATCAGAGGACCACCAGATTGGCTCCGACGGTAGCTGCTCCGATGCTTAAGTTAATAAACTGAATTGAAAGACTGTAATGTAAACCAAAGAATGAGCATGAAAAATAAAACGTACCTTTAGGATTTAATTTATAGGCTGTGACTTTCTTAAGTTGATTAAGATTTGGAGCCATAGAAGTAGGGATTTGATCAACGGAGAATAACAGTTACCATGTTGGATACTGCGCTTGAGAGATATCCCTGAGTGGCAGTTTCTTTGTTGAAGACTGTTTCCTTATCCTTTGCTAGGTAGAATGTTTAAGGCGGTGATGAGGTCTGAACCCTGAAGGAGGCTCTAAAGGCCTTATGCTCGGACCTAGTGAGTTCTGAAGGCTAAGTACCCAAGCCTGCTCTAAATGGTCGAGTCTATTCTGCATGACCGAGCTTTATTTGATCTGTAGTCACACGTGTTACATGAGGACTGGTCTATTCACTTTGTGGTGTATTCATATATATAATATGTATATAACATATATACACAGATGTATACAACATATATACACATTACATATATATATATTTATATAACCTGATGTATAAATTACTTTAAAAAAAAAATCTGCTGTATATAACATATATACATACACACATACATATACATATATATATATAACCTATTGTATATATAATATGTATATAACGTATATACACATGTAATCGGAACCAACTTTTTAGAGAAAAACAAATGGATAAATTTGGTATTTCGAGTAGAACCAAAACGATCCAACCAAAATGAAATATTTTTAGATTGGGTCGGTTTGGTTCTATCATTGTTTTGATTCAGTTCTAATTCTTATTTTTTTAAAACCAGTTGAAGATGGGATCGGTTCTAATTCTTTTACAACTCAACCTAACCCAACTCATTTACATTCCTAATCGCCACCATAACAACAATCATTGTCTGATGGCAAAAAATGGTGACAAAAATGCCAAAATTCATGGGATGGCAAAAATGATGAGTCGATGACAATAAAACAGGCAGAAAATGAAGCAGACAGCAATTTATCGTGAAGAAGCAAAGAGTCTTCCCTTTAGCAAATGATTTTTTTTTGCCAATTTTGTGCAGGAAATGAAATGCCATATAGTTGGCTATCTTGTTTTGTCTCCTTTTGTTGGCCTTTTGCTCTGTGTAGTCTGAAGCTGACTTAGGGATTTTTTTGTTGTCCCTTTGCTGCTTCTTGTTTCCCTCTTTTGTTGATAATAGAATCTCATTTACCCAAAAAAAACTACCCCAAATTAATTGCAAAGTTGCACATTGGAAAGTCATAAACCCCAATTTGAAAAGTTGGAAAACAAATAAGGAAAAATGGGCAGCAAGACAAATAAGAGTCATCACCTTGTGCAATTAAATGTTCAAAAGTTAGTTCCTTAGCCTCATATTATGGCTTACTTGGACAACATATATAGCAAGTGAATGTTGACCCACAACATGATTTATCAAACATTTCACATTATATATTAAAAAAGAATCAAGATCATCCACAAAGAGAGAGAAGAACATTTGGAATTATGTTTCAGGACTTTTCTTAAAACACCTTATTTGCGTATTAGAGCAACATACAAACAATTTATCAAAACATGTTCCCTCAATAATTCAATTTTATGATGTAAATACCATCCAAAAATATTCTACCTAACATGAAAAACACAAAGAAATGAAGTGCAACATATATTTTTCACTTACTTTCCTTTTCTTTCTTAGGAAAATGACCGTGTTGCGTTTTAGTTGAAAAGAAAATAATGGTTGAAACGGGAAAAAAAATCCAAAAAAATCGACCTTTTTTTCCATAAACAAGTATCCGAGTCTGTAGAATGAAACCAAAGAAATTATTAAAAAGACCAAAATTTTGATACAAATGAAGAAGCGGAGTTTATGATGATTCGGATACTATTCTTTTCACTACGTGATTAATTTGTCCAATGCCCAAGTCTCTAAACAAATTACTCAAGTCACCATGAAATTCAAGAGATCTAACAACTCCAGCCACCATTACCATTGTCACATAGAATCGGAGATGATTTGATTAAAAAAAAAAAAAAACACCGCCAATCATCTCAAAGAATTAGAGATGAAGAATAAGGTAGGCTGTGTTTGGATACATATCCAAAACAATTTTCAAAAACTCAAAAATTTAAAAATCTGTTTGTTTATCACTTCTCTAAAAAAATTTCACACGGTTTTCAAAACATATCTACAAACCTTCACTCAAAACATATCTTCAAACCTTCACTCAACTCTCTGACTTATCTCTCTCTCTCTCTCTCTCTCTCTCTCTCTACTAATTTTTATTATTATTAACTTTGGATTTTCTTGGCTTTTACTGAGTCAATTTTTCTCGGCATTGTGATTCATTGTGAATGGAAAGTGACGGAGGGGGTAGTCGAAGAAGGCAATTGCTCTCAGACGATAAAGACGACTCGCCGCACCTTTGGGACTTTCTTTGAGAAGAGATCGGCTCAGCCAAACCAGACGCTCCTCAACATCATCCGAGACGATCCTAACTGGGATTTCAAAGACAACAAAAAGAGCTAGAAGTTCTTCAGAGACAAGATCCGTCTCCGCCGCGCCGCCGTCGCTTGGACCTCCACGGTTTTAATTCCTGCCTCCGACATTCCTATGCAGAACTGCAACCGAATAATTTCACGGCGAAATTCGACTCGGTTTTCCAATTCAGATGTTGTCGACTCGGATGATCCAACTCCTGAATCAAATCGTTCTATATCACCATTTTCGGCATCAGCAGAAGCAGTCTACAACGGAGAGACTTGCCGCGAGTTGAATTCGATTCCGAGCAACAAAGCGATGATGTTACGCCGCAATTCGAGTCGCGTTGTGTCGAACAACCGAGCAGATTAGACCAATTAATTCGTCGAGATGGATCGTTTAATTCAGGCGAGAACAATGTTGCTGAGCAGGCAGAGCAATGCCGAGGAGTACTATTCAGGGAGGAGATAGAGGAAGCACCGGATACAGAGGAAGGGGTTTTTATAAAGACAAAACTCTTGATAAAAATTATAAAAAAAAATTTCAAAAAAAAAAATTTAATCATATTCAATTGGGCTTTCAAAACATAATTTGTTTTAAGATTATTACATCCAAACGCATTTTTACAATTTTTAACTCAGAAATTGAATTCTGATTAGTATAACCAAACGTATTTTCACTAGTTTTCAAAAAATCAATTACAAAATTCTAAAACACATTTCAGAAACATTTTTCAAAAAATCATATCTGAATCACTATCCAAACGCAATCTTAGTGTTTTCGATTGTGATTGGAAAGTGGATATGAACAACAATGTTGTTCGTCCAGTCGTTGGGGCTTGTGGGTTATTAGATAATGAGAGACACTCAACATGCACCTTATGCATGTCAACAAAAACCAAGCAAGCATGTTTACATTAGCGAAAAACCCTCGTAATATATTTAGTGGCAAACTAATAAATACAGTAATAAGTGATGGACAAAAATGTCATTTCCTCATAATGACACCCTCATTTTTTTTTTTCGGTTGAGAAATAACGATGAAATTGTTATTAAGAATGATGAGAAATATCATATTGGAAGACACTAACAATAAAGGACGAATGGTCCTCCAATCACACAATAACAAAATCTATATATCTAGCATGTCTAGTTAATTCATGAGTCACTCCATTAACCAAATGACGAATAAATTAATATCGAAAAGATTAAAGATTATCAGAGAGTGCCTTCACATCTGAACAAACCAAACCCAATAAGGAAAAAATCATTAGAAGAAGAGAAAATACCATCAATAATACCCAAAGAGTCACCCTCACTTATTATATAGTAATATATATGTTCTGGCATTGGCATATAGAATAGAAATATCTCCCATCACTTTTTGTCTGAAGGCCCCATTTAGGACCATTTCTTTAATGCGAATGAAAGAGAGCATCTAAGTGAGGCCTGTGTTGTGTTTCTTTCGTATTGTGTGTTTGTGTTTATATATATATATATATATATATATATATATAACAATATAACTTTTAATATTATATCATCAACAAGAAAATTTTCACTTTGATTTCATAATACAGTCAACTTATTCGGCCGCAGCCAGCAATCATAGCTTATCACGCCATAATAATTGAGACAAGTTGGGTTGGGTGGGCCCACGGGTAGGATTGGGTATCCAACTCAATCAACGGTCCAGGTTCAATGTTTGGCATATTGCGTGGCGTTATCCAATCAGTAACCACCCATTGTATGAAATACCATAGTGGTTGGCTAGATTCTAGAATGGATAACGTTATGCTTAGTGTACTTCACTTTTAAAACAATTATATATATATATATATATATATTATTGTTGAAGGTATGATGTATCATCTAGTAAGATTTTTATATAGTTATATTTAAAATTTAAAAATTAAATTTCATTTTTAAATTTAAATTTGTTATAAAAGTCAAAAAAGAAGAAAAATATAAGTTACCTATTTGATTCTCGGGAAAACAAGGAAAGCAAAAGGAGAAAATAAAAAGGGGGAAGAAAATCAAATGAGTGAAAAATAAAGTTTTTTTTTATTTTGTTTGGTCGTCTAAAAAATAATTGAGGGAAATAAAATAAACTACTCTGAAAATAAATTTTTTTATCTGATTTACAAAGTAAGAGAAAAAAATATATTATACAAAAGGAGTTCTAAAATCATTCCCCCACCATGGAAAACCTTAGTAGTTGTAAAAGTAAAAAAATTAAATAAGTAATCAAACAAACAAAGAATAGTAAAATTCATTGATATATATATATATATATATATATATGTCATATTCCACATTCTCATTCACTCTTTCTAACAATAAAACAAATGAAAATAAAGTCTCAAGATGTTTTCTTTTATTTATTCCCTTTTTCCCGAGAACCAAACGGCGGACATTTTTTTCCCCATATATAGTGCAATTTGAAAGACACTGCTCCCTTTTAAAGTGACAAAAATAAAGAGAGAGAGAAGAAAAAAAAAAACATGCTACATTCAAATTATATATCTTCTATGTATTTGTCCCTACTTATGAGTTATAATGGATGTATGAACTTTTCATTGATACTTATTTGAAAAAACATTCAAGTAAGTCTTTAGGGGCCACAACCAAGGTGGCCATTGATGGTGACTCATGCCCATATTAAGGGAACTATAAGCAACATTACAACGGGATATTTGAAAAGGTTTTCCGTTCGTTTGATAAGTTTGAAGGAGAAGAAAGGAATTGAGTGAATATTTAATTATAAATTTTTTGAGGTAAGTGCTATAATATATATATATATATATATATATATATATATATAAATGCATTAAGAAAACTTTGTCATTCTATCATAGAATTTGAGTATTAAAATATCTAAGTATTAGAATAATAAGTAACATGTAAGTCCCAAACTTTCAAAATTGCGGAAGTACGAGAAAAGTTTGATGTATGTAATTTCATAAATAAAAAAATAATATTTTTTAAGATTCAATTTTAAGACCTTCATATCATAATAAATTAATTTCATTATTGGCTATTGCGTTAAAACCTGCTTTAAATAAAAACATGTAAGTATGGAAGAAAAGCAAAAATTGAACCTTTCTTTAATATTTATAAAAATGATCACCAATTTTATCTTTTTGACCAACACTCTAAATTTCATTTTTCAAGAACTTAGAATAGTCAATTATAAATGAATATATATATATATATATATATGTGTGTGTGTGTGTGTAGACACACCTACTTTTTTTTTTTTTTTTTTTCAAATTTCACATCACAAAGTAGCCCATGTGGCTCCCTCCATAATTGTCCGGTTGACCTTTTTTTTTTTTTTTTTAAATCTTATCCATTAAAAATCATAAATTTGTGACTTACATTCAACAAACACTATGATTTACCTAACTTTGCTAGCAGGGAAAAAACAACACAACAACAATGATATGAAAGTTTCCATTATGGAAAACATGCGTCTCCCACATTTTATTGAGGTCACATCACATATCAGATCTCAATATGTAATGGGATTTTCTGAGGTAGCTGGCAAATTATACTGGTGTTGGGTAAATGTCATTTCCAATCTAAAAAGATAAAGATTGTTTATCTTTCACTGATGCTATTTTAATTAATAGATATTGCATTTTTTTTCTTTCTCAAGGCAACCAATCACACCTAAGTAAAATCACATGATTTATCCCTTTACCGACATATATATATATATATATTTATTTATTTATTTATAATTAAGTATTCGAAACAGTTTACGTGCACCTAATTATAAATTATAATAACTTCTTCTTTAAATCCCTCTACCGCTATAGATTACAATAACTTTTTCTTTAAATTTAAACAAAATAATTCAATTTATTCATTAATTTTAATAATACTATACATACATTAGAATACCGATATAGATTACAATAATTTTTTCTTTAAATCTAAATAAAATAATTAAATTTATTCATTAATCTTAATAATACTTTGTATACATTAGAATAGGGTTTTCAATCAAATATTGATTTGAATGTGATCCATTTATCCGGATATGGTATAAAAAATTTAATTCAATAATCTGATCTGATCCGACAATTTTTTTTAGTTAAATGGATCGGATATATATTAAGCAAATTTGATTCGATTAGATATAGTACATTTATTAACTTGTATACATTATGCATTATAATATATACTTCTAACATTTTATAATATATTAAATATTAAGTTATATAAAGTTTTCTTAAGTTGAATTGAATTTATATATTTTAAAATTAACATATTATAACATAATATTTTATATACAAATTATATTTAATATATATTAAATATATAATATTTTATATGCATAATATATATTAGTATTATTATATTACTGGATTGGAATCCGATCTAATTTGATAGTTAACAAATTTAGATTTGAATTAAGAATTTTTAAAATCATCATAAAATTCAATTCAATAATTTTCTAAACAAATAAAACTCGGATTAACCTTGATCCAATCCGAATCTGATCGGGTTAATTACTTATATCATAAGGTGAAAAATTATAATCGCTAATTAAATCTAATATATCGAGCATTTTTTAACCTAAAAACTAGAGTTTTATTTGTGCACCCTCTCTCTCTCTCTCTCTCTCTCACACACACACACACATACAATTAATGACACAAAAACATAATTTAGCATGGCATACAACTAGTTTCACAATATATTGAACAAAACAAATAAAACCCAACAAATTGCTCTCAACCAGTAGATGGTCCCTTTCATTTCTACCATTTATCCCAAACAACCCATGGGAGAAACCCATGTCACCCTTCATATTTTTAGCTATTCCATCACTTGTTTAAGCCCCCATAGAAAACTATAAATAATCTCAAATTAATCACACACAATGAATCAAAAATTGAAGGAGAAGTTACAGTAAAAGAAAGAAAATCAACCATGGTACCCCAGAACAAGAAGTCATGGTTGTTGTGTCTGGCTTTGACCTGCATGTTGCTTATTCATGCAGAGGCACTCCCTCTGAAATACCTATACACCATTGATCCTTGTAGAAAACCAGGCTGCCAACAAAAAGGTGTTGACCAAAACAGCCATGGTCACCACCAAACCAATAGCTTCCAACATGGTCACTCAGGCCACCGCAGACGCCACGTTCATACTCACCAAGGACAAGGAGGCCATCACTGAACAAATAGATAGAGCTAATATATATATATATATATATATATATGTATATGTATGTATATGTATATATCCTTTCAAGGGTAGGAAGACGATTCAGGCTAGATGAATGGGTTATGTGATATATATGAAGCAGTGTTTATATATGTTATTGATATTATGTATTTGGTGGGAATGCGTTATATATATGAAAGATTTTCTAGTTTAGTTGAAGAACCATTGTTAATTAATGTGCAATAATTCAACAATATTTCTTAAAAGACATTATAATCATATTAGCAATAGTAACAACGTTATACAAACAGAAATTGAAGAATATTCCTGAGGAAACTCAAAGATTAATAACGTCTATATATATGAAATAACATTTATCTAAGCTATCTGCAACTTTATTTTTTATTGTTGTTTTGTATGTCTTCTTCATCTATTTCGCATGAATAAAATTCTTCTATTTCTTTACTGATAAAAAAAATGAAATAACATTTTAACTAAGCTATCAACAAAATTTTTGTCTGTCACAATAAATATTCATTAATTTCTAATTTTCTGGCATTTATCCAATTTTTTATTATTAAAATAACTAAATGTATGATAATCAATAGTTTGTCACAGTCAATTTTTTTTTGTTTTTGTCAACTTTTTTTTGATACAAAAATAGAAAAATATATTAAATCAAACTCACATCAATTACATGAGCAATGAACATTTACATAACTTGAATAAGAACTCGAGCTTTATCAACGTCAATTTTTAACAGAATTATAATATAATGGTTTGAAAATGTTAATTCAAAAGGAGTGAGATAAAGGGTTTGATTATTGACTTATTCCGTACTTAATAGTTGATACAAGGAAGTTGTCATTCTATATACATAACCAGAGTAATTTAAAATTCATTATTAATTAAGAAATTTCTTGAAACTAATTAAAACCAATGAGGAGTTCTAAGTAAAAATACTGTTTGTTTAGATAATTCAAGTATTAGAATCAAGATTTATGCTTAGATCTTGTGTATAACAAGTATTAATTTCATGTTAAATCTAAGCTTAGAATAAGATTTCAAATGGCTTAGAGATTGGACTTTAAATAAAGTGAAAATGGTGAAAAAAATTAATACTTTTAAAATTCATGGTTGTTAGGACTGTTACATTATTAACAGCTATGAAATATACTCTGGCGGAAAAACAAAGTTTCAATACACCACAAGTAAAATTACAAATTATAAAAAATGAGATTTTGTTCAAGTGATATAAGTGTTCGTTTTTAACGTAATTGATGTGAATTTAACTCCTCTCCCCACATCATTACTTTACAAGCTATAAGAATCTCTTAATTTTAAACCCTAATAAATTATAAACTTTGAAAAACTCAACAAACTACAAGAAGTAAAAAGATAAAGCCTAACTCAAAATTGAGAGAAAGAAATAAATTACACATCTCTAGGGTTGTAAAACGACCCAATCTATTCGAGCTCGGCTCGTGATCGGTTAGGTTAGAGACTCGTTTGAAATCAGCCTAAACATGATTTGAAACTCGTTTATTTTAGTGAGTCAAGTTTGAACAACCCTTGCTCAGCTTGGTTCAACTCATTTACTGTCATACACATTTCATAGTGAGAACGTGAGAGTAGAACTCGTGACCTTCCTTTAAAAAAAGTCATGAGTTACCGATCAAACTAATCTCAATTGACTTAAAAATTGTCTTTTACCCACTTTCTTCTCTTACACATAGTATAACTATTTTTCACAACTAATTTAGAGTAGAGTAATGCTACTTTTCCCACTTTTTTCAACAATTTTTGTTTATAGTTTTCTCACATGAATTGGTGTAAGAAAAACATTATTGTACAGGGTATTCATGTTTGAAATCTCTTCCAGACAATAATTTACATCTCTCTAAACACTAGGATTGTCGTAATCCACTCAATGTCTTTGTTTACAAAGTCTCCGTCAATCTCAGCCATTCATTCATTCTTAGCAAATCTAATTAATTTACTTGACAATAACCTAGCTAGAGGTTTCTAATCCATTACTATGCCTTTCTTTGCCAAAGTCTCCTTCAAACACAAGCATTCATTTCATTCTTAGTAAATCTAAAATTTAACCCCAAAAAAACAGCAATTAATTAATCTCCTCAACATTTTCTATTTTGACCAAGCCATGAAAGGCCCCATATTGGAGACCTTGAACTTTAAATATGTCATCATCCATTCATATCCAAATATATAGTGAAATAAAACAACCAGGCTAAGGGAAGAGAGATTGAATTAGAAGCAAAGGCAACAACATGGGAATTTATAGCACGAAATCAGTGTTCTTGTGTTCGTTTCTAATCAGCTTGGTGACGATGCAAAATCACGTAGAAGCTAGCTTTCCATTTTTCTGGAAACCCCGCGGTAAGAAACTTGATCCATGCAAAATGCCCGGTGGCCCGCACCCTGGTTGCCTCCCAATCCACGTCAACGTGAAGCGCAATGACAATGGCAATGGTAACAGCAACAACCCTCCTTTAGTAGCCGTCCGACCCTATCAACGTGGGTGTTCCAGTATTACTCGCTGCCGTCATCACCGTTGACTGGATGGATATGGATCATAATTCATATATATATATATATATATATGTGTGTGTATATATACAGAGAGAGAGATAGATAGATAGATAGATATAACCAAAGCTTCAGATTATTAGCCGATGCACATGTGACCAACAACTTTATTTGTGTTCTGTAATCTCTGCCAAAATTATATTAGTTATAAAAATTTTGACAATTATAAAGATATTTTAAAATTTTTAAAATTATATTATTTTTTTTAAATTTTATTAATAAACTATACATACTCCATCTCTCATCCATTTTTCTTTCTGCAAGTTCTTAAAAATGAAACTTTGTCACTAATCTAAAGCAGTCTTTGATATAATTTAGAGTGACCCAACAAAAGTCCCACAGGTTAATACAATCAGACCAAATTTTTCATACTTTCTTACACAGCAAAAGAACATGTGTGCATTAATTAATCTACTGATAAAAGAACTTGTGTGCATTAATTTATCCATTTTACTAACAAATCAAGATCCTACACAAGAGTGGAAGTCTTAGTAGACTTACCCAAGCTATAACTCATTTCAAATTTGGGAGAAAAAAAAATTATATATGTAAAACTTTGATTTTTTCAAGTTAACGCACCTTAAAATTTTGACCAAATCGAATTTTTACCTATTAAATTCTATCATTTCTCACACCAAAAGTTAAGTTCAGCACGAAAGTATTTCACTAATTTTTTATATTTTTAAAATCCCATCATTTTTCACCCCCAAAAATTAGTTCAACTTAAAATTTTACTATTAAAATTTTTTAGCCCTCCCCATTTTTTTTTCTTCTAATTCTGCCCTTTATCGATCCTACATACAGTAAATGAAAAAAAGAATATTATTTTATTTGAAAGTCACTTATTGCCACATATTATTCCAATAAAAAATTTGTATTAAATTTCTGTTATTAAAGAAATATAAGCTGGTACTCAACGCTAGCCTTTGAATCTTTTCAATAGAAACCCAACTCAAGACTTACCAAAAAAAAAAGGTAACCCAAAATCAAGATACAAAGAAAAAGAAATCACAAGCTTGTAAGAAAATTGATGTTAGAATTCATCATCCATCTTCTAGCTCAACCTGCTAAAGTAAAATGCCAGCTGGATATATGCCAGGGGTACTGCCATAGAAAAGTTGAGTTACCATTACTAATCTTATTCATTAAAAGTTTTTATATTTTTATAATGAAGGGAGTAACCCTATTAATAGTAACATTTGATCACGTGATCGATGAAAACTAATTTAGAGACTAATGCAGTCTCTCTCACATCTCACACGAGCCGGATTATTACCAGGTCGAAACCCTTAGAGTGGCTACAATGGATATCATTGTTTTTGTAAGATATTGAACCTATAATCGATATCTTTGGAAGACAATTATCATGCCGCTCACTAACACTAGTGCCACTCGACTCTACCTCTTCGGGTTCTTACTCATGAAAAGTTACTCGTCAAAAAGTTGCAAGAGATAGTCACATCACTTTCTGATGATGAGATGGAAAGACCGTTTCATCGGAAAATTTCTCAATCTTTTGTGATTTAGTATTTTTACCACTAATTAATTAGGTAAATTCCTAAAGCATTACCATGGCCGTTATTTGGCAAAGTCTCCTTCACTCTCACCCATTCATTCATTCATACTAAATCTAGCAAACCAAAAACAACAATTAAGGTCCTGAACATTTTTATATTTTTAAGCCACGAGGACCACCTATCTAAATGGAGTATTGAACTTCATATGATCATGATCCATTCATTCATATCCAAATATATAGTAAAATAAAAACACCAGGCTAGGGCAGAGATTGAATTAGAATTTAGAAGCAAAGGCAAAAACATGGGAATTCGCAGGCACGAAATCAGCGTTCTTGTGTTTGTTTCTAATCAGCATGGTGATGATGCAAAACCAGGTAGAAGCCAGATGGTTTTTCTTGTGGGAGCCTGGCATGAATCCATGCAGTGCGCCCGGTGGTCCGCACCCAGGTTGCCTTCCGGTCCACATCGGCGTCAACACCGACAGCAACAGCAACAAACCCGCAGCACTAAAAGAAG
Organism: Nyssa sinensis; assembly: GCA_008638375.1. Taxonomy (NCBI): domain Eukaryota; kingdom Viridiplantae; phylum Streptophyta; class Magnoliopsida; order Cornales; family Nyssaceae; genus Nyssa; species Nyssa sinensis. Next base: position 6,554,382 of record CM018034.1, read on the forward strand.
AAACCATCCCCTATACCCGTGGGTGTTCCACTTTTGCTCGCTGCCGTCAACCTCCTGATTACCCTTGAACGGGATGGATGATGGATGATGGATATGGATGACAAGCCAAGTTTCAAAATTAGCTAAATGATCAGCCATTTTGATGAGTAATCTGCACCAACTTGGGTAGATCAATATAATTAAGCCATTAATTTTGTAATGCAAAAAGTTTATCTGATTAATTATTTGTTCCTAATTTCTTATAAATAAATGAAATAAAAATCTAAATAAGGAAAGATTTAATTAATAAACTGCATGGAGAAGATGATCCAATAAATATATGATTAGCACCACTCATAGATTTATCTAATAAGTTGAAACATGTTTCAATCAAGCTCAAGTTATGAAAAAATTGGCCAAATGAACATTCATAATTTTCACGTGAAATCAAATTTTTAAATTCAAATTTATACAATCTGAATATTACTTCAAATTTCATCTCGAATCAAATTATGCAAATGAATGTCGAGTTTTTCGATCACTAAAAATGAATCACAAATCAAAATACAAATTAGAAAGAAAACAAATGAGGCAATCACGTATTAAAATTAAAAAATCATATATAAAAAGTACAATGAGAGAGATCATTGATTCACCATCGTCGAGATGAATAATGGATGGTTGAAGGAGATCGGTGAGTGGGAGTGACTCATCATCGTCGTCGACGACGTAGAAGATAGGACATGGCACAGCGCATGTTGGAGGATATTCGTGGGCGTTATTGAATGTGTGTGGAGAAATTACAAGCATAGCCATCACATCATAGCATCATCTTTTTTGAAATGATGCACTCTCATAATTACATCAATTTCCTAAATTATAGTACAACTTTCATGTGATTAAGTCTGTGAAAAAGAGTTACTCAAGTAATTGTCTTATTCAATGACTTATTTATATTTATATTTATATATATATATATATATATTTTGGGCTTGGGTTCTTTAAGCCTTAGCTAAAATTTGATGTCAGTCCCTAATATTGAAAAATATCAGTCCAAGCTTTGAAAAAATAAAGTTAAATTCGAATAAAGTTAAATTCGAATTGACTTGCTGGAGTTACACTCTTATCAACTCTATCGAGAACAACAATAATAATAAAAAAATGTAAAATTATCAAAATGATTAATGCGGAATAGAAATGTGAAAAGGAAAATCGAATACGTCGAATTTTTTATAAAATAAGTAAGATGAAAACTCTTCAACCAAACAAGAGAAATAGTTCTCTAAAATTCATAATTATTTATTATTGATAAAAAATCATAACCATAAAGTTCTATTACATCATATTTATAGTGCTAAAATACTTTTATTTTTATTAGAAAACAAAAATTCTTATTTTTATACTAATTATACTACAATAAAAACTATAATTCGAATGAGAAACTACTAATTCCTATATTTTTTATACTAATCATAATAAAATAAGAAAACTAGAGAAATTATGAATAAATCAAAATTAGAAACTAAATAATTCTAATACAACTCTAAAACAAATTTCTTTATTTTTAAAGTACCAAATCTATCCCCACATCAATGATCTTATGTTTTAATTATTATTATTTTTCGTAGAACGATAAGAGATTGGATAATTCTAAGAGCAACTCCAAAGGGAGTTGCCATTTTGAGGTGTTAAATCACCCATTTGCAATCTTGAACAGTGTTTTGACATTCTTGAATTATAAATCTGCTCCAATGGTAGGTGCCAAAAAGGGGTGCCATTTTAATATTTTTTATTAAAAATATAATTAAACTTAACGATTATATTTGATTATATTTTAACGAGTATAGTTTTCATAACGATCGCAATTTAATGGATATATTTTTATAATAAAAATTTCAAATTTCAAATTACGAATCCATCTACAAAAAAAAAAAAATTATAATTAATTTAAAGAATGAGCATAAAATAATCAATTAAAAAATAAATAAAATCACCTTTAATTAAAACAAATTATAAATTAAAAAAATTAGCTAAATAAATAAATTCACCCTAAATTAAAATTAAAACATTCAAATTAAATTACAAAATTAATTTAATTATAAAATAAATTTAAATTCTAAATAACAATTAAGTAAAATAGAAAAAACTTCTTCAATTATAAAAATTAGCTAAATAAATAAATTCACCCTAAATTAACAAAAACAAATAAACTAAAATTAAAACATTCAATTTAAATTACAAAAATAAATTTAATTAAAAATAAATTTAAATTCTAAATAACAATTAAGTAAAGTAGAAAAAACTTCTTCAATTATAAAAATTAGCTAAATAAATAAATTCACCCTAAATTAACAAAATAAATAAATAAACTAAAATTAAAACATTCAATTTAAATTCTAACAATTAACTATAAATAAAAATATTTATTTTAAATTAAAATCAATTATATATATATAGCAAAGGAGGCACAGAGAGTTTCTCTAGATTTCTTTCTTCTTTCCCCCTCGTGCTCTGGATTTCTTCCCCTTCTCCTTCTACGCCTGCGCCTCCTCCTCCTTTCCCCTTTCACTCTTTCTGTGCCTCCTTCTCCAGATTTGTCATCACCAACCTACAAGGTTTGAAGAAAAAATCACGAGTAGGGAGTAGAAACTTACAATGACTTTCACTGGCAAGCTTTTTCGGCTTTTGGTAAGTTTTTTCTTTCAAAATCTCTATGTTTATAGAATTGTTTGGTTGAATAGAGCCGTTAAGGGTGAAACAGTAGAATTGGAAAAACTAGAACAGCTCTTTGCAACCTCTCCCTTTTCTCTCTCTAGGGTTTGGAAAATTGCCATTCCAAGATCATTGCTGTCATTTTCCAACCCTTAATGCCACCCCCGTTGGAGTGAGAAATTTTGAATTTGAGGGTAGCATTTTGACAGTTATGAGGTTGCCACCCCTGATGCCACTCCCCTTTGGAATTGCTCTAACCAAGTGTGTATGTGTGCATTTATTAAGCATTGAACCTGAACTAAGTTTGTAAAAAAAGAAGATTTTGTCATCTTAAATATACCTCAATTAACAAAAACATAATAAAAAAGAAATCATTTTATCCATCTAATAGTCAAATCAATTTTTAAAGTGTAAAGTGATGCGTTAGCATATTAATTACATAATTATAATATTACAGTATCACCTCATTTAAGATGCAAAATTTTCGTTTGATGAGGGGGGTGGCTTGTTGTGAGAAGCATTTTCGTTTGATGGGGGGAGGGGGGTTGTTGAGACTAAGAGGGTAACGAGGAGAATAAAAAACCATACACATAGCTGTTCAACATTATTGGGTGCGACTGTTCAAATGATTCAAACGTCGGACCAACAAATAAATGAAAGCGACAATGACAACAATGATGGATTTCAAAACGCATGCTTCTGGTTGTTTTCCGCTTGCTCATGATGTTAATACAAGTGGTGAAGCGGAAGTACCCAACACTTTCAAACAATGACCAGTGAAATAATAATGGAACTTCTATTATTATATCTCATCACGCTATTAAACAATGATCTTTAGTCTGTGTGAGCATGGGAGCCCAAATCCGACCGGAGTATAGCAAAAAGTCTTAAGTAATAATGTCTCATGAGGCCGAACAAGAATGGAGCAAAGAAAAAAGATTTGAATAGAAAGATTTTGTTAAGTGATACGGGACGCAGAATTTAAATATTTTACAAGACTCGTATAAATACTCAAATTCAAACAAAAATATTAAAACAAGACCCAATGCCGAAATTATGAGTAAGCTGAGAGTGGATTGTAAACCCTCTCAAAATAAAAAAATTAGACCTTTTTTTCAATACAACCCATCCTAAGTTTTTGGACAAGTCCAATCTTTATTTATTAGTTTTCATTTTTTATTTCAAAATTTTAACCTAATTCAAAATTTTTATTTTAATTCTCTCATTTTTCTTCTAAAAAATTAGACGCATTCTAAAATTTTTGTCCAATCCAAACAAATTTTACTGGTTCGGCTCGGCTCAACTCTTGACAAGACCAACCCACTAAAGATTTTTTTTTTTTTTTTTCTTTGGGGGTGGAAATTGAGATGACCAATAAGCAACAAATATCAATCGCTCAAGCTACAAATATGGCCGTTTGTTATCCTCAAAACAAAATTTACAATATATCAGCAAATGCCTAAGTGTGGAAGATGGACGTTTTGGACCATCATAACCTCTACACCATTATAGTCTTAGCCCTCTGAATTTTGCAGCCAATACATGAAATGCACAAAGAGTTGCAATCCTACTATTATTATTCCAATAAGACTGAAGAAATGTTCATTAACACAATACAGATGTAATGCATTCGGATTAATAAATATTAAATATGTCAATAAAAATTATAAAATGTATCGACTCTTCATGTGTACTGCACCAAAACCAATAATAACTTTTCAAATAAGAGCTAGCAAAAACAAAAAGAAACTGACAACCAATATATAGCTGGTAAACTAGGGGCCCATTTCAGAACATTTTTAATGCTAGTCATTTTCCATAAAATAAAATAAAGGCAACCCATCTCCACAAAAAAAAGAATACTAATTAAATTAAATTAAAGAAACAAAAATAGGCTCTCTAGGAGAAAAGATCGTCTGGCTGGTCAATGAAAGGTGGTGTTTTTATTGTAATGTAATGTAATGTCCAAATGGTGCCCCCTTCCTTCCACATTTTACCTTTTTTCAAAGAGTAACGCTTGGGAACTTGCAAGATCCATAACCTACAATCCAAATCCAACTAGTCAATTTCAATAACAAATGACCTAAAAAAAAAAAAGAAAGAAAATAAAAGAATAAAATCAGAAAAACAAATACATCAATTTTTAATATTTCAAGACTCAGGCAGGGTCACTCTGTGCATAGTCAGTGAAAACATTTGGGAGAGTCAAAGCGGTTTATACCCTTAATTCCTATTCGATATGGGTAGCTTCCCTTTGTTATTTCAAAAAAAAAAAATTCAAGGTCTTACAAAACAAAGGAGATAGTTGAATTGGCCACGATTGAACTGTAATATGATCATCGAAACAATCTAATGATCCGTTTAATTCTGATAATTATGTTGATAGCATTGTAATTTTAAATATGTCACAATGACATAATTCTCATGTAATTTTTGTAAAGAGATATGCTAAGGTCAGTCACGAGTGACCAGTGACCATCACTCGTAATCTGATTGACGAGTAGAATGAACGCATCCAATCAGATTACGAGTTTTCTCACTGCAAACCAACCGTAGCATTCCTGTTTTTGTAAATTCATCTAACTAATTGTTCTGAAGATTTAGGATAAAAAATTAATAAAAACACTGCCATTCATAAGGAGAGCATTGATTTATTATGTCACCCAGCTATTCAACCCCTGTGCCAATTGCCAAATTCATTGGCTAGTATTTGATGAGTGAATTATGGAAAAATTATTCAAATGGGTTATTGAATTGCGGTCTTACTCAATGAATGAAGACTACGGGTACAAAAGATGTATTAACGACTCAATTCAATGGGTTATTCGAGTTCGGCTTAATTAAAGACTCTTATGATAAATAAATCAAATTTTAACATATTTTGAGAATCATTAATTTTTTAAATTTAGTTTAACAAATCAAACATAGTTTAATATTATATAAAAAATCAAATTATTCAAGTTCAACTCGTTAAAAGTCTCATTTGAGATCAATTAGAAAAATTAACAAATCAAACAACCCAATGCTCTAACTCGATTTATTTACGACCTAATTGTCCCGAGACAGTAGATCCACATACCTAAAGCTCAAATTTAAATGGTAGCCTTACTGTGGGACCATTTCACCGTAATTTTTCCCCAATTATGGGGTTCATGTAGGTCCCACTCAAAGAAAAGATGATAAAAGCAACAGTGATTAACACATCATAGCCCAATGTTAATGATCAATTAAGACATAATTAAAAAATGATAGACTTCGAATATGACTTGATAAAGGATACTTACTTGGGTTCTTGGCAGTTTGAACGGCAAGCCCATTAAAGTAACAGCTCCCACCAAGCTTCCTAAATTGGGACCAGTAAGAACTGAAAGCAAAACTCGCATGCCATATCAGTGAATCCGGTTTGTAACACTCTTTCCCGGGTTGAATTGGGTTGCATGTCCCATTACCCTGCCCACAAGCATACGTTAACGCTCCAGCCAACTCCGTCCAATTCACACCTCTCGCTGCCACACACCATATCTTCCCTTTATAAGGCTCGTTATTACGCGGTGCCGGCAATGGCTTGTACTCAGATTCCGGTGTCTCCCCCGACAAATCCATCTGGTACACATTCAACCCGTTCGGGTACAACAACCCGAAATGCCGTTCCGTACCCGGCCCAGGCTTCTGATTCTCATTGTACAAACTGAAGATAAAAGCTGGCAAAACGGAACCCGGTCGAGCCGGCGTCCCCACAGCCGGTCTAGCCGTTATTTTTTTAATGACGTTCCGGTTATAAGTGGCAGCATTGTAAATATTGGCTCCAATCTGGTCAATATCCCCGCCGTTCGGCCAACCTGTTTCGGCGATAAACAACCGAATATTCGGATAGCCGAGTCTTTTCATGGCGAAGACGACCGAATCAAGCATCTGATCGAACAAGTTGGTGTAGGTTAAACCGGTGCCAGGGTCGGTGTACGTTGTATTCGTTCGCGATAACAATGCATAGTCGAGCTTTATATTGGTCGGATCGGACGACCATGGAAAAAAAGGGTACACATCTAAGAAGAAAAACGATTTAGTCCGGTTCAAGAATTGTAACATAGGTTTCATCACCGAAACCGAAATATCGGACCGAAACGTGCCGTTCGAAGGCGGGAAGGACGATTCCAACACGTCCATGGCCAAGGGGGTCCCGATTTTGATTTTGTGGAGACCGCAAGCTTTGACTGAACTCTTGATTCGGCGCATGGCAGGAACGAGACTGAACCATGTTGTTGTATCGGATAAGCTAAGAATTTCGTTTCCCACTAGGATGTACCGAATCATGGTTTCCGGGTAGAAGGGGACTACATTGGTTCGGACCCACTGATCTGCGAGCGTTTGGTTTGTGGAGATGTTGGAGATCAGCTGGTTTGGGACCATGATCGAGACCTGAAGGTCGGAGCCTTTGAGGGCTTTGAGGATTTCTGGGTTGGCATCGTATATCTTTACGCGTTTGGCTTTTAGGGTTTTGATGAGCTCTACGGATTTTGATGGTGAGGGTAGGTTGTTGCCCAGTTGGCCGTAGTTGATTCCGACCTGGGCTGAGATCTCTGCATCTGTTAATCAAACAACAAAATGGGTTATACATATATATAAATGGATATGTATATATGTATAAAACAAAGCAAAACCACATCACAATTTTGCAGAAACCAAACTTACTACAGAGAGAAGCGAAAAGAGAGAGCAAAAGCAAAGTGACCAAACCCATGTTTTGGGTTTCTGTATCTATTTCCCTGCAAAATCTTTGTATATAGAGAGCAATTGTACGTCTTTAGATGTTAGATGAGGAAGGTCTGGTGAAAAGAGAGTAGAGTGAGAAGGGTTTGGGTGATGGTTTGAGTGTTTCAGGTCAGGGGAGAGCACTCTGGTTATTATTCTCTTCAATTACCTTTTAGTAAAGAAAAGGGAAAGGGAAAAAGAAACGATAAAGTAATACGCAGAGCATCAGATCAGACGAATGAGGAAATAACAGGAAGAGAGATAGAGAAGGTCGAAAAAGGACAATTCGTTTGACGCGGGGTGGGTCTTTCTTTTCCCGCTGTGTTGTAGGCTTGTGGCTTCGTTGCAGTTTCGAGGAAGAGAGTAAAAATACCAAAAAAAGGTTAGCAGATGCACCAAAAAACACATGACGAAAGTAGCCGTTAGAGAATAAAAATTATTCATTGCTCCGTTGTATTACTTAACACATAAGTCTCACAAGATAGACTTGTAAAGTATTTATTCAATAGATCTAATCAATATTTGTCAATATGTTTTTCAATAATACGTTGTATAAAAAAAATATTATGTTTTTAGTGATAACTAATAACTCAATCTAAATATAAGTACGATTTTCTTTTCTTATATGACCTACTAATTAAATTAGTGTTTGTTACGAGTCGGTATACATACTCAAAAAAAAAATTTAATCTTACTTTGACGTATTTACAAAGTGATATATCACGAAGTAGCCGTAACGACTTCACTAGACGGGGACAAATAAAGAAAATTTTTCCTCCTACCGAGAGAGAGAGAGAGAGAGAGAGAGAGAGAAACACCCGGCCGAATTGAGTATCGTACAAGAATTTTCGGTTTCAGCAGGTTCACAAATCATTTACTTGAAACATATGTAAATGGAGGATAATAAGAAATTTGAGAAAACAAATATTTTCAATCATTTGGCCATTTTTTCGGTTTAGAAAAAAAAAATAGCAGAAAACGTAACTATGAAGTTCTGTAAAATTGGTCTTTTCCAACTCAACTTTCTAGTAATAATTTTTAAAAATCACAAACCAAATAAATTTCCAGTCTGTTTTTTGCTTTTTGTAACTGAAAAAAAAAAAAAACCTTTTTTCTAAGAATTCTACCGAAAGAGGCCTTAACTTGCTTTGGATCATGCGATCATGTCTCATATTGTTACTTCTTGGTCTGGGAGAGGTCCTGCCTCGTGAAATTTCCAAAAGTTGCAAGTTTTTCCACTTGGAATCCACTCCCTTCCACTTCCAACCAAACGTAAAGGCACTACGTCCCCATTCCTCTTCACTCAGACCCACTTTTGACTTGACCACATGGAATAAAAAAATTATTCAACCAAAAGTAAACAATTACTCCATGAAATGATACCCTCATGGAGTCACATAGGCATGTCATTGTTTAACAGTGAAATGGCATGTGAGCAATGCCCCCAACTGAAATAGATAGACATAACCCACATGGCATCCCATTACAGGAGAGTGAGAGTGACATAGTCATGCTGTGCCCTGGAAGCACTAAAAATATTCCCTATCGATTGAACCAAATTTTCTGTTTGTTTATTTAACACTTAAAACCTGTCAAACTTCGTGATCAGAAGTTTCATCAGGTTTGACATAGCTATAAACAGGGAGTGAAAAAAAAATCAACGAGTAGCTTATCTGATTTTGATTATGGCCTTGACTTATTAACAAGCATAATTAAATATTCCAATGATCAGCTCAGCGAAGTGGCAGAGATGTCATACTTATTCTTCATTCATGGCACCCAATGATGCTAAATTGAAGTAAAAAACTTTTGCTTCTCACGTGCTTTAAGGACCAGAATAGATCAATAATGGACACACACACACATACATGCATACATATATATATATATATATAGAGAGAGAGAGAGAGAGAGACCAAGTCCTGATCCCAGAACAGGGCCATTATTGAGTGTGTACAAGGAGACCAAGTCCTGACTCAAGCCTCGTGTTATTTATATAATATCATGTTATCCATTTTAATATGTTTATTTGTATTCATAGATAGCAGATCCAAGAAAGAGTATTACTATCCAAATTAGGATTTAGCAGGGGATGATGATACTGTGTTCAAAATAAACAAAGGGGTCTTTTCTACCAGTAATTGGTAATTGGGATAGCAAAACTGAGATTAGGATAGGTTTGTTCAACCTAGGTGCCGCATTTTAGTTCCTCACATCAGGAACCCAAACAAATATATGATTATATTATGGCAAGAAAGATTACAACACAAAAATGAACACTTACATGTGATTGTGAAGGTAATCAAGTAGGGTTTTGAAGGAGGAAAAAAGAAAAAGCAACAAAAAAAAAATTGAGAGAGAGAGAAGGCAGGAAGCAATTTACCCTTATAATTGCTCAGCATCCATGGTCTTCCAAAAGAGTTGAAATGCTAATCATAAGGTTTGATTTCAAATCCAGCTTCTTCTAGTTGATTTATGTAAAGTTCCAGTTTTTCCTTGTGGGACTCTAATTCAGTAAATTTATGGCATAACCAAGCTCTCATAATGCCAACCTCAGCTTCAACTGCAGAACAGTTGATATCCCAGGGTTTTTGCATAACTGAACTTTGCTTCCTCAAAAACTCAATTCGCCGCTCAATATCCATGAGTCGGCTCGTAACTTTAACGGACTGATTTCCTAATTCACTCTTCTTGTTCCTCATGCTATTTAAAATAACAGTCAGGGTTTTTATAGCCTCCTTTTGTCTCGATAAAATCTCCTCAAACTCCTTCACATCAGAACATTTATTTTCTAGTGTTCTGATTTCTTTTTGTTCCAGGGCGATAATATTTTCTAATTTTACTATCCCGGCTTTCTCTTTCCAATATCGAATAAACATCTCCAACAAATCATACGACCTACCACATTTGAATCCTGCATCCTTCAATCGCTTCCATGCTGTATTCCATTCTTCGAGCTTGTCTACAGAAGCATCTCTAATATCCTTGGTAAAGAGCAAGCGAGCAAAATTCAAACAAGACCTCCTCATAAGTGAATCAGTTTCTTCGGGTGTTGAGCCCATCGAGGATTGGATGCTAGGGTCCTGACGAGCTGAGGACATGAGTGCCGGAGAATAGTCATAACAAGACCCATATTTTGGCCAAGGAGTGATAGGTAGATGTCTTGAAATGAAAATTTCATCGTCTGATGACCTTTTTACATCATCCAATGGACCCAGCTTCAGAAAATTTATGAATTTCTCATCCGAAGCTTTACTCCCCTTCGAGTCACCAAATGCCACATCATATTGTAAACTCTGTCTTTCAAGTCCAGCTAGAGTTGAAGTAGAGGTTTCTAAACTAGAGGGCTTATTAACTGAAGTTTGTGAATAAATTTCATTACACTTTCCCATCATTGCTTCTGTAATTTCTTCATTTCCACATGTTAAATCATCCTCATCCACCATGGTTTTTTCTTCATCTTCCATCCTCGTTTTATCCTCTTTTTCCATCATAATGTTCATTTCTGTCATCAACCCTGTTTGTTGTTTCTTCCAAGTAATTGATTCCTCTGCTTTACTCTCAATTTTCATTACAACAGGCCCAAAATTTTCACTAGTTCCGACTTGAGAACATGGACTGCCAATCAATCCTACCACTGGAATCATAGATGAAGAGCTTGGTTGAGAAATGCCTGTGGTAGCAATCATCATAGTGTCTATGCCTATTAGATCGACTACATGAGAAGCATCCTGCATAGCAATTGAATAACATCACCTTCATACTAAAGAGAACACAATCAACACATATTTAAGGGAAATGATGAGATCTACCATTGTTTCCCTATTAAGGATAATAGATGAACCAATATTACTTTGTTTCTGTGGCTTTCGTTTGTCCTCTTCAAAATGTCCAATACTCAGCCTTCTTATCTGGCCATTTGTAGATTTCATGCCTCCACTGCTCTCTGTAGAAAATATAACCACCACCAAGACTGAGCTTTAGTACTCTGTAGAAAATAAGATAACATATATCATCTTTCCACACTTATATATCATTCTTCGCAGAATATCTTTGTTTCTCTTTACTTATAATCAACTTCCCTCATATATAGGACGGAGTGTGCATTACATAACATTCAATTTTGGCCATAATAAATGAAGGAATAATTTCTGTGTGGGTAGAGGATTCTGCCTCCACTCAAATGACTATAAAGAAACCATAATGAATGGGGAATAATCCTATTTATTTCTTGTGATTCTATTCCTATTAAGATTATGGACCATAGAGCAACCAAATCTACATGAGGGTACATAGACAATACTCAAATGATCATTGGTGGTACCCTTACGTAGATTTGTTTGAAAGCGTCAAGAAAAGAATAGAATCTCACTTTTTTCTAAGCATTAGGTTTGTTACAGGAAATCTAAAGTAAGCCCAAAGTTACAAGAGCCATAATGGGCCATAATCTTAATAGGTTGTTACGATGTAGCACATTGCAGGCTCCATTCCACATGTCATTACAAGACATAATAGGTCCAGCCCACGGTAGAGCAGAGTAATAGCAGTACAAGCTAGACATTCATCCTTAGTCCTTACCAACTTTCCTGCTAGAGAAAAGTTCAAAAAAGAAGTCTAGAAAATAATCAACATAGCAAAAAAGGCATTGTGGCATTGTATGCATTAAGAATAAAAATATGACAACATGTAAATGCTTTTTAAGAAAGTGTCTACTTAGAATCAGAACTCTGAACTGGGACAATGTAGGCGAGGGTGTCCAGAAGGTGATGACCCCAAATTCAGCATCAAAATCGAATAACAGATTTTGAATGGTCTTTCCCTAAAAAAAAAAAAAAAAAAATTGTTTTCCTGTTGCAGAGGGCAGTATCTCTCCCATAAGTATTCCTATTATAGTGGCAAAACTCATGTTCAAGATTAAAGCCAGCAGCTGCCTTCCACAAAAAAAACAAAAAACACATTGTAAGGTAAGATTTACAACTAGAGGTGATATACCACAAAGTGACAGGCCAGTCCCCATTTGACACGTGTGGCTATGAAGATCGGACATCTAGGGCACACTAAGATGCTCGGTCATTCAGAACATACTTGTCCCCTTATCCTCCAGAGCTCACAAGTCTGAACACAGACCTTCAGAGCTCCCTTTAGGCTTTAGAGTTCATCACCGCCACAACGCCCTACCAAACAAAGAATAAGGAAACAGTATTCTACAAGGAAACTATCACTCACAGATATCTTTCAATCGTAGTATTCAATATGAAAACTGCTATCTCCGATGATCAAATCCCTACTTTTATGGCTCCAAATCCTAATCAACTTAGGAATCACTAAGCCTATAAATACAACCCTAAGGTACGATTTTATTTTCATGTTCATTCTTTGACTTACATTACAGTCTTTTCAATTCAGTTTATTAATTTAAGCACGGAGCGACTACCACCGAAGCCAATTCGGTGGTCCTCTGATCTTCTCCTTTTGAGTGTTCTTCAGGGAGCAAAGCTCGGAATCTACGCCGGCCAAGAAATCCAGCATCAGTTTGGCGCCGTTTATGGGAATCGACAATCACCAAGTGCTCTACTAACACAAAACTTATTCTCCTTTTTACTAAAGGATTATGGCTCCCAATCTTCGACCAAGGAAGAATACTCAAAATCCTCAAAACCCTCAACCCCGACCGCCTGCCGGACGAGGAAGAGCACAAACGATTGATCCTGTGCAGCAAGAGCTTGACCAAGTCAAACGGCAAAACCAGTTGATGCAAGAACAACTCCTAGCCATGTCCAAAACTCTGGCAATGCTCACTCAGGACCGTGAAGCTAATCCATTGAATCCACCCGTCAACACAATCGATCCACAACCTCCTGCTACTGCCCACATTCATGGAGATCCCCAGCCGTCGACAACCGCAGGCAGAGGGATACCAACCTTTATCCTAGAGATCCATTATCGAAGCACCACTAGGGCTCTAGCCTCTGGGGTTTCGGGAGTGAACCCAGCACCACAAGAGTCTCAACCTCAAGTAGTTCCTGCTCCTCCAGTCCGGGAGGACCAAAGTAACCTCCCAGCCATGGGACAGGATCATCCTATCCATACAGGCCCTGAAGCCGCAAGGCTTGACTCGCAGCAACCAATCTTGCCTAGGGGCCCACAAAGAGTTGAAGAAGTGGTAGAGTCTATGGATTGTACTGTTATTATGAGGGGTGCTCAAATCCCTCCAGAACAAGATGAGTTAGCCAGGCTGCTTGGAAGGTTTGCCATACCGTTCACCCTTGCTATCATGGCTGAGGAGAGGCCAAAAAAATTTGTTGTCCCAAAGTTCACTCCTTATGATGAGACAGGAGATCCGGGGGACCACCTTTCCCATTACCAGCACACCATGGCCCTACATGGTACTTCTGACGCCTTTATGTGCAGAACGTTTGTGACCAGCCTCAAGGGTACTGCTCTGAAGTGGTTTCATCACCTACCACCGAACTCAGTCACCAGTTTCTATGGGCTCGGTAGGCGATTCCTGGACAGGTGCATGACTAGTAGGAGCCTAAGGAACGGTCCTGAATTCTTGTTAAATGTGAAACAGTCCAAGGAGGAGTCCCTAAGAGAATACATCGTGCGCTTCAATGCCGAACTCACTGAGGTTACTGATTGCAGCCCTAGCTTCCTGGTAGTAGCTCTGGCCTCTGGTCTTGCAAAGGGTGGCTTCAGGGATTCTTTAACAAAAAATCTCCCTGCCGACATGGCAGCCCTCATGGATCGAGCTAAGAAATACATCAACCTAGAGGAAGCAAAAGACACCTCCCGAAAGACTAAAGAGCAAGCCCAGAAAGATGACAAGAAGAAGGATGATCAGAAGAGGGACCCCAGTACAATGAGGAAGAGGGTTAGAAGCCCAGAGAAAAGAGTGGTGCCCAGAGCTTCATATAACTCGGGGCTAAGAGAGTTCACCAATTTTACTCATCTGAACACCACTCCAAACAACATACCTCGGCAAGTCAGGTCTCGGGAAAATTTGAGATGGCTAGAACCCCTAAAAGGTGACCCCAGCTACAGGGATCAGAGCAAGTACTGTGATTTCCACAAAGACTGTGGGCACACCACCAACACATGTAAGGCCCTCAAACATGAAATTGAGTAGCTTATAAGAAGAGGACGATTGCAAGAATTTGTCAGGCAGGACGGGGGGCAGAACCCCCGTAACGATAGGCCTCAGCAGAGGAGGCCGGATCAGAGGCCTAGCCAGAGACAGGAGCAAAGGGAAGGCCGGAATGAGCCTTAATGGCAGAACAACCAAGTGATCTTCGTCCTTCATACAGATTCCCCGGCAACTGGAACGTCCAATAGATCGAGAAAACGATATGCTCGGGAGGCCAGAACTACTCCTAGCATCATATAGATCTCTAATGTCGAGAAAAGATTGAGGCCAGTACCAGAAATCCAATTCTCAGATCAAGATCTTGCAGGAGTACATTGTCCTCACAGTGATGCCCTTATCATCTCCCTCAAAATTGCCAACTTTAAGATTCGAAGAGTGCTCGTGGATACTGGGAGTTCGATGAATGTACTGTTCTACGAACCTTTCAAACAGATGAAGCTCAACCCCAGTGACATCAAGCCCACTGGCGTAATCATGGCAGGATTTGATGGGAATCTTAATACCTCATTAAGAAGGATTGACCTTGCCACTACAACAGGAGAGGGAGACAGACAAAAAACCACAATAGATGAATACATGGTCCTGAATGCCAAATCTCCTCATAATGTCATAATAGGGAGACTTTGGCTACACCAGATGGGAGCAGTCACCTCGACCTTCCACCAATGCCTAAAATACGTCCACAATCAGACTGTCTACTCTATCAGAGGATGCCACCCAACTTCTAGAGAATGTCATGCCCTCGCACTCAAGGTCAAGGCCCCCAAATAGCAATTACTGCACACCCGTGAATGTGGGGATCCAGTCCTCACCCACTATCACGAGGAAGAAGACTGCCTTTCTAGAATTAATGAGCCACTAAGCCCCAGAGGAAGGGACAGCAGGGCCAAGCCCATAGGGGACCCCATCAAAGTACTGGTCAGCTCGGAATCCCAAGGGCACTACCTACAGATAGGTCCAAACCTGACGTCTGCCGAGCAGGATGAGATAATCGAATTTCTGAAGAAAAACCTCTCTGTGTTCGCCTGCGAAACCAAGGATATGGAGAGAATAGATCCAGACCTCATCACTCATAAACTAATGGTAGATCCAGACTACCCACCAGTGAGACAGAAAAGAAGGCCACTCGCTCCAGAGCGGCATCAGGTCATCAACGAAGAGGTCCAAAGGCTACTTGAGGCCAAGATGATACGAGAGGTATTTTACCCTGATTGGCTAGCCAACACCGTTCTGGTAAAGAAGAAAAATGGCAAGTGGAGAGTCTGTGTTGACTATACAGACCTCAACAAAGCTTGTCCCAAAGATAGCTTTCCTTTGCTAAGGATAGATCAGCTAGTTGATGCTACTGCAGGGCATGAACTCATGAGCTTCATGGATGCGTATTCAGAATATAATCAAATCCAGATGCACCCTCCCGACCAGGAAAAGACTGCATTCATAACCAAACGAGGTCTCTACTGCTATAGAGTGATGCTGTTCGGACTAAAAAATGCTGGGGCCACGCACCAGCGTTTGGTCAATAAGATGTTCAGCCCTTTGATCGGCAGTACCATGGAAGTTTATATTGACGATATGCTGGTCAAAAGCCTACGAAAGAGTAGCCACCTCCAGCACCTAGCTCAAACATTTGACATCTTGAGGCAGTACAAGATGAAGCTCAATCTCTCAAAGTGCACCTTTGGTGTAACAAAGGGAAAATTCTTGGGGTACATTGTCTCTCAAAAGGGTATTGAAGCAGACCCCATTCAGATTGGGGCTTTGATTGGACTGGAGTCACCAAAGACCAAGAAAGACATTCAGACTCTGAATGGCAAAATTGCAGCTCTGAGCAGATTTATATCCAAATCCACCGATCGCTGCCGACCCTTCTTCAAAGCTCTAAAGGGTACTAAAGCTCTATAGTGGACAGAAAAGTGTGAAAAAGCCTTTCAGGGGTTGAAGGAATACTTAGCATTACCCGAACTCTTGTCGAAACCAGTCCAAGGGGAAAAGTTACTTCCCTATCTTGCAGTCTCCGAAAACGTTGTCAGTTCAGTACTAGTCAGGCAAGATAGGGGCGTCTAGAGGCCCATATTTTATGTCAGCAGGGCACTGTTAGACACAGAGAAAAGGTACCCTAAGATTGAGAAACTAGCTCTTGCACTTATAGTATCTGCACGGAAGCTCAGACCTTACTTTCAAGCTCATCCTATCGAAATTCCAACGGCCTACCCCTTGAAGTCAGTACTGAGGAAGCCGGAAGTATCAGGGCGATTAGTCAAGTGGTCAATGGAGTTAGGAGAGTTCGACATATCCTATGTTCCACGGATCTCAATTAAAGGGCAAGCCTTGGCTGATTTTGTTGCCGAGCTTACCCCAGCTCTGCAGGACACGGCACAGCTTTGCGAAAGTTCAGGAACATGGCAGCTCTACACAGACAGATCATCCACCGACCATGGTGCTGCTGTCGGTTTGGTACTACAATCTCCTGATGGGCTCATGACAGAAAAGGCAGTCAGCCTAGGATTCAAAGCCTCCAACAATGAAACAAAATACGAAGCCCTCGTCCCGAGGATGAGGCTAGCACAAGAGTATGAGGCTCAGAACCTTGAAGTCTTCTCTGATTCCCAGTTGGTGGTTAGCCAAGTTCTAGGAGAGTAAGCCATTAAAGATAGCAGGATGCTTCGATATTCAGAATTAGTCAATTCGCTGAAACACTCCTTTCAAACATTTTCTATCCAAAAAATAGAAAGAGGCCAGAACTGTAGAGCTGATGCTTTGGCAAACATGACATCTCATTTGAAGTCAAAAGAGGATTCTACGATAAAAATCTCCCATCAGCCTAGTCCAAGCATAGAGGAGGCCAGAGTTGCCCAAGTTACCGAACAACCTCAAAACTGGATGACTCCTATTTTTCAGTACTTAGAAGGAGGACTCCTCCCGGAAGACAAGAACAAGGCCAGAAGAATCCGAATCAGGGCAGCTCGGTACTTGGTCCTGAATGGTAAGCTATACAGAAGATCCTATTCTCAACCCCTGCTGCGATGTTTAACTCTAGAAGAGTCTCAATATGTCCTGGCAAAAATTCATGAGGGAATATGCGGAACCCATAACGGGGTCAGAACCATAGCACACCGAGCTCTGACACAAGGCTATTACTAGCCTGGTATGTTGAGGCAGGCTAAGGAATACACCCGGAAGTGTGACAAGTGCCAGAGGTTTGCTCCCTACCAACACCAGCCCTGCCATGAGCTCATCCCTATCACAAGCCCATGGCCTTTTGTTCAGTAGGGGATGGACATCATAGGCCCGTTGCTTAAAGCCATACCGAACAAAAAATATCTACTCGTAGCCATTAACTACTTCTCCAAATGGGCGGAAGCAGAGCCTCTAACACACATTACTAAGAAGGAAGTCAAGAATTTCACTTGGAGAAATATAGTCTGTAGGTTCGGCATACCACGCATAATCGTCTCAGACAACGGTACGCAATTTGCTAGTAAAATTTTCAAAAATTTCTACCAAGACCTGCACATCAATCAACATTTTTCCTCCCCTGGTCATCCCTAAGCTAACGAGCAAGCAGAGGTCACTAACCAAACAATCCTTGATGCTCTGAAGAAGAGGTTGGAAGGAGCCAAGGGAAGGTGGGTGGAAGAACTCCCTGGAGTACTTTGGGCCTACAGAACAACTAGAAGAATACCAACCTCAGAAACTTCCTTTTCACTTGCCTACAGTACTGAAGCTGTGATCCCTGTTGAAATCGGTATGCCTACCCTAAGGACTGAAGCTTTCAACCAAGAGACCAATGACCAGCAACTCACAGAGAACTTAGACTTACTTGAAGACAAAAGGGAGCAAGCCGGGGTCAAGATGGAAGCATATCAGCACAGGATGGCCAGCCACTCTAAACTAGGTCTAAAACCTGCCAGCTTTCAGGTTGGAGATCTTGTCCTAAGGAGTATTTCAGAACACCGAGGATCCCACTATGAGAAAGTTATCACCCAACTGAGAAGACCCTTACAGAGTAACGAGGACTGTCAGACCTACCACTTATTGGTTAGAGAACATGGATGGGAAACCTGTTCCCAGGCCTTGGAATATAGAACATTTACGGAAGTGTTATCAATAAAGATATTTTCTTTCAAACATTCCTTGTAAGTACTTCCATCTCAATGTACAGACCTCGTGTCTGGTCCATCTTAATGTACAGACCTCGTGTCTGGTCCATCTCAATGTACAGACCTCGTGTTTGGTCCATCTTAATGCACAGGCTTAGTGACTGGTCCATCTTAATGTACAGACCTCTTATCTGGTCCATCTTAACACACAGACTTCAAGTCTGGTCCATACAGACCTCGAGTCTGTTCTATCCAATATACAGGCCCTCCAGCCTAGTCAATCTATTCAAAACTACTTGAGTACTTCCGAACAGAAGGGTAAAGTTTAGCCTAGCTACTTAGCTACATGGTTACAAGCATTCTTTTAGTTGGACACCCATTTTGACCAACTATTATGAATCTTCTTGCTTAAAGTTCTTATCAATACGTTCTGGAGATCTGTTCTAAGAACAAAGGTTTTGATTATCAAAGATTAGTCCAAATATCGTCAGTCCAGTTATTGTCACAAGTTTTTTAGCTCAACAGTCAAGCCATTGACGATTTGCTTTCACACAACTTGTTGCCCAGATTTGTTCAAATTTTGTTATTACAAGTTGCTTTGCTCGGAAGGACGGACCTAAATGGGTTCTTGAACAACTTTACTAACAATGATTGCAAGAATTAGAGGGCTGGAGCTCGTTCATACACTACAGAGCGTCAATGACTTGACACAATGCTGAGCCTACTTGGCATTCACAACAAATCTCAAAATTCACTAGTATTGAAGAATGGAAGGGCAAAGACACTGAAAGATCTGAGGAAAAGACTGTTCTATTTGATAAATATGTCCCAGTACATTGGAGGTCAAAAAACAAAAACAGCAAATTACATATAAGAAATCTTAGGCTTGATCAGTTAGTGCAGGCCCCTCTGCTGAGGGAAGTTCGGAAGGGATGGCTTCGGCTTCGTCACTCGGAGCAACAGTATTGGAGGGAGCAACTCCAGGACCCACAATCGATGACACGTCGAAATCCGGGAACTTAATAAGAAATTTGGATCGGAAGTTTTCAAATCCAAACTGGATCAACTTGTAGCCCATCTGTTCAACCTCTGCCATCATCTCCGACTCAGTTTCGATCCTGGCATGATCAACTGCGTCCTGGAGCTTATGATGATAGGAGTATCGAAGATCATGCATCTCCCTCCGAAGTCCTTCAACCTCCCGAGCATACAGATCCCTCTCAGATTCCAGAACGGCCAAGTTGTTATTGGCCTCCTTCAGATTCTCCTCAGCAGCATGAGCCGCGGACTGAGCTGTCCCAAGCTGCAATCTGACTTCATTCAGCTCGGCCTGAAGTTTGTTAACTTCTTCCGCGTTCGGAGGAGTCACCATCAGAGCAGCCAAGCTATGCATGCTCTGTAAAATATGAAGTAGACAATTCAAAGCATATCAAGTACAACACAAGCAAAAAAGGGAAAATAAAGCCTTCAATAAGTTACCTTCATCTGGAGACTCATCATCTCAGACATCAGCTTCTCTGGCTTTTGCCCCCTATACCGATGAGGGCCAAGGCCCTTAGCCCAGATATCGTCAAAAGCCTTCTTGGTGATCAAATAGTCCGGTTCCTCAGACGGTTGGGGGGGAGTGGCAGACGCCTTCCCCTTCCCGGTTCGCTTGCTTGGGCCGAAAGGGGCAGGAGGGACCATAGATATTGGGGTGGGGGCTTCCCTCTCATCCTCGGACTGAGTATGATCGGGAGAGCCAAAAATCAACCTCCTCCCTTTTGTCTGCAGGGAAGGCTCAGTAGGGGAAAAAGTGTCCCCCACCTGTAGCTCTGAAGACCACTTCGACGTTAACCTCTTCTTAAGCTCTGCAGTACGAGCGTTGGCGGCCATCAGATTCTCCGGAGTGACGATGGCAGTATGAGCTCGGTTGGAGGTTTGGAGAAGCTGATGGTACTGGTCTTGAAGGTCGGTAGTAAAAATGGACCTCTTCCAAGCACTCCTATCTGCACAGAAGAAACAAGCACATTAGTTGAGCAATTCAGAATAGAAATTATAAAACGGAGCGATAACAGTTGCAAGAAAATGGGGCTCACCCTTGAACCCCGTACTTTGGGGAAATGTTGAGATATGGCTCTGGAAGTCTTCACACTCCCATCCTCCTCCAACAAAGAAGTACCACTTCTTCTAAGTGTTATTGGAAGTGGGTACAGAGGACAAACGTTTGAACCCCTTATCGAAAGACATATAGAAGAGGCTTTTTGACCTCATATACTTCAGATCCATATTACTACGGATCAGATCGACCGACACATCTACATCGTTCAGATACCCTAGCACAATGAATCCTAAGAGATGCTGCCAACTATTAAGGTTAAGGTCGACAGGGCAAAGATCGAACCAACAGAAGAATTGCCTAACTAAATCAGGAAGTGGAAGCCTTAAACCCATCTCAAACCAAGCAAGATAGACACAGATTTCACCATCTTCAATATCATAAGGACGATCTAGGGGGCTCGGTACCCTACATGTGACATTTGAGGGGAAATTGTACTTCACCCTCCACTCATCTAATAGGACGGAGTGTGCATTACATAACATTCAATTTTGGCCATAATAAATGAAGGAATAATTTCTGTGTGGGTAGAGGATTCTGACTCCACTCAAATGACTATAAAGAAACCATAATAAATGGGAAGTAATCCTATTTATTTCTTGTGATTCTATTCCTATTAAGATTATGGGCCATAGAGCAACCAAATCTACATGAGGGTACATAGACAATACTCAAATGATCATTGGTGGTACCCTTACGTAGATTTGTTTGAAAGCGTCAAGAAAAAAATAGAATCTCACTTTTTTCTAAGCATTAGGTTTGTTACAGGAAATCTAAAGTAAGCCCAAAGTTACAAGAGCCATAATGGGCCATAATCTTAATAGGTTGTTACGATGTAGCACATTGCAGGCTCCATTCCACATTTCATTACAAGACATAATAGGTCCAGCCCACTGTAGAGCAGAGTAATAGCAGTACAAGCTAGACATTCATCCTTAGTCCTTACCAACTTTCCTGCTAGAGAAAAGTTCAAAAAAGAAGTCTAGAAAATAATCAACATAGCAAAAAAGGCATTGTGGCATTGTATGCATTAAAAATAAAAATATGATAACATGTAAATGCTTTTTAAGAAAGTGTCTACTTAGAATCAGAACTCTGAACTGGGACAATGTAGGCAAGGGTGTCCAGAAGGTGATGACCCCAAATTCAGCATCAAAATCAAAATAACAGATTTTGAATGGTCTTTCCCTAAAAAAAAAATTGTTTTCCTGTTGCAGAGGGCAGTATCTCTCGCATAAGTATTCCTATTATAGTGGCAAAACTCATGTTCAAGATTAAAACCAGCAGCTGCCTTCCACAAAAAAAAAAAAAAACACATTGTAAGGTAAGATTTACAACTAGAGGTTTGAATAAAACTTAACTTATCAAAAAATTCACAACTAGAGGTTCTGTTTTTTTTATCAAACATTATGCACAAATAAAATATATTTTTATAATTTAATTTTTTCTTCATCTAAATGCTTTTTCATCTAACTTGTGAGCTCTGTATTCATTTTTAGAGTTTCAACTCAATTTTATCATTTAATTACTTCTTTGTTCTTTCATAATAACAGTATGCCATGTTTTGAACTCCATTTGCTTCTTTTTCATTTGATAAGTGAAACCCATTCTATTCTCTTATTTCTTCTACTTGAATTTATCACCACACAAATAGAATTCTACATCTCAATGTTTTCAATTTTTTATTTTTTATATGATTTTTTGTATACATAAAACTGCTCTTTTATATTTTTGTTTTCTATTTTGTAGAATCCCACAAGTGTCCATTTGATCCTTCTTCTCAATCCTTAAGACTATCCATCCATGCTATCAAGAATCCGGTCAAAACCTCTAAGAAGACAGAGGTCATAGCACCACAAAGAATTAAAGATCAAATAGCAGTATTCCTAAATTATGTGTATTAAAGAAAGGAAATAATTGAACTTATTGGTGGTCATTTTTTTCTAAATAAGGGCATTGATGTCATTTTATTGTCATTTCAGGGCTACTAACACATATGTCATCTTGGAATGCATTCAGGGAGGGTGGTACTACTATACTTGTATAATTGGCTTTATCCAAGGAAACATCACACTTCTTCATTAATGACTCTTCGCGATTAAAGCAATTATGCAATGGAAATCCACCAAACTCCAAAACAGTGGATGCCAACAATATTATGTTCCTGCAATAGCAAATTGTCATATTGATTCTCTGGAACTGCAGAATTACATGATAAAATATTTCCATAATATTGTATATCCATTTAAACAATTCCCTGTGCCGACTTCTATTTGAAATCATGACTATCAGCTCTAATTTATTTTAATCATGAAAAATATTTTCTGTTGTCAAGATGAACAATATGAATGTTAGTTTGATTTTGAAGACTCCCAATAAATCCAGTCCAGAATCCTTATGTTGACAACATTTGCTTGAATAGAGACACAGAAAAGCTGCTTTCACGGTGAAACTAAATTATAAACCACATCCAAAAAAGTAACACATCATTAAATATCTATTTAAAAAAAAAATTAACAATAAAAATACTACGAAAAAGCACTTACCCCAAAAAAAAATCCTAAGAAAAAGCATCTGGAGAATTAAATAAAGAGCAAAGATGCCAATGGTACTTAATAGACAAACCTAAAAGCCATTGATGCTGCTCTTGTGATGATCCAGAACCAGATATATTTGCTGCTTCCAGGATCCACTTTCAAGATGGTTACCTTGCAAATTTATAGGTCAAAATGAATATAAGTTTAAACAAAAGATGAAAAATTAGTCATTTTTATCAAGGAATGGAAAATATTGTATCATATAGAGCAGTAATATAAGACCGTATCCCCCGTTTACACATAGGATGGTATAAGGTTATGAATAAGAAAGATAAAATGGAACATGATTATGAATATGATTATGTGCAAATCAAAGTTTAAACTTCATGATCACTTGAGGAGCCATTTTTATGCCTAAGCTGCCGATGCCAAAGTTCAAAAAAAAAAAAACAGATATTATACATACCCCATCAAAGCACCCAAAATAAAAAAAATAAAAATAAAGAATAATAATGACAATCAGTTTGCTTCAACCTACTAAAGTGTCAACTGTCCATGGCATATCCCACTACATAAACCTAAAAGCTGATCCACCACGAGACAAAACCCTATTATAACAGACAATATAAACTATCAATCATGTATCCCAAGTATATAAAAAATGAAAAAGGTATAGCTCCAAAATTATAATAGACAGGCATAGGGATTAACATAACATTTAGTTTCAACAAAATCATTGAAAGAATTCCTGCAACAGTCTCCTAAGAAGAAGCACCAAAAGGAACAGTGGAGAATGGAGATTACTTGGATCTCCATAGAATCCATTGAACATGCACAATTGTAAACCCTACAGATCCTTCTTAACAAATTCACCAGAAATTGATTGTGGCATGAATTTTCCATGGCATACGACACATTGCCCCAAGCCTGTCGTGTTTTAAGTAGCTAGAATATCAGTCACCATCCCTCACAACACCCGATCAACAAACACTAAGATGTGCACCCAGTCAACTATAAGATAAGCCATTGATCAGCACCAAACATATGTATCAAGCGCAAAATGATGAGTAGCCAACTCCCTCTCAGTTATTTTTAAAAATATCCCCTTAATAATAGGAATGATGCTTTTCCTCCAAATAAAATGGTCTACCTTGAAATCTCAAGAAAACTCTGGTACAGGTCCAATTTTATTTAAAATAAATAAATAACAGAGTGCTTTTGAAGCGTGCACTACATGATTTTGTTTTATATTATTTTTATTTTTTTGATATGATAATTTCTCAGACAATCATTTTTCTAAGCCATTTGATACATGTTCTCGCCTACAGGCTTCATTCTTTCGAGGTCGCATCTACTTGTTCAAACAACCCACCCGCCACACAAATTTAGACAGGAATAGCTTCTCTAGAATCCTTTGCTTTGTTTACACCCCCCTCCTTATATATATATATATATATTTGTTTTTTTTTGGGTTGGGGGGGTGGTTGTTACAGAGCAATAATTTTCTATCTTTTTCTTACCATTTTGTGTTCATGTTCCATACCATTTGAAGTAAAAGTGCTCCCGAGTACTAACTGCACTCAAGCTTCATATTGAAGAAGCTCTCCTTCAAATAATATAAAGCTGATCTAAACTTGTAGCAGAATACAAAACCTATTTCAAACAAATGCCAATAAAAGGGTCCCAAAGCAACAATTGATGATCCAAAGAAAAAAGATGAAAATCAAAATGAAATTTGTTGAACAGAAAGTTCTCAAACCTTAGTCGTAGACAACTACAGCCTCAAGATGCACAAATTCTTTGCAGAGAAATGATTAAAGCATAGTAGATAAGCCTCTTGTAGTCATACCAAAGATTTGGGATCATATCCTACCTTCATATGGGTTGGGGAGGCGGGTTGGGGTAATAGTAGCGGGTAATCCTCTATTGTGTAGCCGATCACTATTGGACCAAAAAAGAACGGCATGAGTAAATAAGAACACTTCAATATAAACCATAATGATGAACAGAAAGGCTCAACAGTGTTGAACTCCTACTTTCTTCAAATATTGAGCTCAAAAAACGGGGGGGGAAATAGAAACCACAGAAATTGATGCACCGAATCATACTTCATGGGATGGATGAATCAAAAGGGGGGCCAAAGAAAAAATGGCATATTGTTCTTCCAATCTGGAAATAATTTGAGAAAACACGGTGGAAATTGATGAGTTACAGTAGGTTTGTTGCTTTTCTCAACTCCTCTTTCAAAAGAGTATATTAAGATTTGGAATATATATAAATATATATATATATATATCAGTACTATTTTTCTTTGATAGTTCTAGTAATATTATCATGTGACATTATATGTTGTCAGACAACAACTGACCAATTTGATTCACATTAGATGCCTGAATTGCCCTCATAATTACAGTAAGAGTATGTATTACTGGGAGACCAAGAAGGCTACAGGAAGAACATTCAAAAATTATGCTGCATCTAATTATATATACACAGTAGATAGTCCGAAAGACAGTATGGAAGAAATCAGTAGACAGATTAAAACATCAGCTGAATTTAATATAACTATTAGACATCCACACTTTACGCAACTGGCTGGTTGACATCAACTAAGGGCACGGGATGCACATTGCCTGGTTTGGTGTCCCGGACAGGATTTTTAGGGGCATTGCTGCTGTCATGAAATAGTGGATCTGTGTATAAATTTGTTCCTACAAAAGCCCATTGGATCTAATGAGTAATGTTGATTCATGTTGAAAATGAGAACGACACCATGATGATAAAGGAAACAAAAGTTTACTCAATCTATTACATTAAACCCTAATGGAAGGTTTATTACAGAGAATAAGACTGGCCTTAATAGATCAACTCAAAAAGATGCACATTATCATTAGGCATGAGATAAAATTCAACTTGAGTATACCCGAGTAAAGCCCCAGCAGCTTGCGCTTTCGTATGCTCACCATTGCTTATGTAAACCTTCCTAACAACAATGCATAAGTGCTCAGTTAATAGCCCTGAAAGATCAATCACCTTCCTTTCAAATCACAAAAGGCAGAAATTTATACGTGTGAAATTAAAATACAGATGGAGCACTGGTGTAAAGGATTTAAAGTACTATGAAAAAACAGTATTTGAATGAAAAATAATCCCACTTACTAGTACTTAAAACTACCATAGAGACAAATAACTGAATGACGGTGATAGAGTACTATGTAATACACCATCAGGTAACTTGTAAAAACAATATGATATAACTGATTGCCTGTAATTTGACTAACAAAGGCATATCAAAAAGAGAGAGAGACACCAATGTAGGGCAACCCAAACTCTTCTAATTCAGTTACCCTTGGGAGTTTGATGCAAGGATGACACATTGAACAACCTTGTTCTACATTTCAATTACCAAATAATGAAGCAACATGAAGAATCTAGAGACCATTGGACTATCGTGTAGCAAAATATTATTATGCAAAGGACCAAATCCAAATGTCAAATGAAGTATCAATGCGAATTTCCTCAAAACAAAATGAGTAGTGGAAGGCTAGCAAACTTATTTAAAACCATAACAATTATATTATTGAGTGATAATCATGTGCTTAACCCTGACATAAAATTAATATTAACAAGTCCAAGCAACTTCCCACACCTGATCATCACAGCAGCTGTGTATTCATCTTTCATAGTTTCATACCCTCAAAGAAAACACTAATGAAAAACATCAGCGACCATTTTAACATAAGGTACCGCTTGATAAAACCTTTTAAAGTACTTCTTTTTTTTTTTTTTCTTTTTTTAAGTACTTCTAATAAGGGGAAAAAAAACTTTTGTAATTTTTCTTTTTGCTCTTTGCTGTAAAAACGGTAACTATCTCTTAAAAGTGATTTTATTATATTTTTCACTAGGTCTATTAAAATCTTTCTTCAAAAATAAAATAGACTTTAATCGGATAAATACAAATATCTATAAATGTACAAGTGAGTATATAACGATACATGTGAAAACTAAAAATGAGTGAACAGATTAAACTACTGGCACTTATGATTTATAAAGTTGTGCCACATGAAATTGTAAAGACTATTAAAAAAAAAAAAAAAACCAAAATCTGCCACAAAGAATTCAGTGTCTCGAATGGGTAAATTTTCAATCAAATCCCACCAAAAACAAAAAACACAAACAAAAATGGAAAGAGAAAGGGCAAATTACACTGACCTGTCCTGTATTTCCTAAAATTATCAACATAAACACGCACTCTCCTGTCTCCATGTAGAGAATTTCTAATGTATTTTCTCCTCACGTGTTGCCGCTCTCACAAAAGTAACAGAAATGGAGGGAAAACAAACCTAAGTCTAAATTTGAAGTCCAGTACACAAATTTAATTCATGAGATATGATCCATAATGGATAACCGAGAGAAATCCATATAATCATGAGATGAGAGCAATCTATTCCTTAAATAGCCAATTCGAGAGCCAAAATAGAAAGCAAAACCAGCTATTTTCAGATGAACAGATGGTCGGCGTTCGTACCTGAGAGACAGAGGAAGTGATGGAAACGCAGAAACCGAAAACCGTGGGAGGTGAGTGAATTAAAGAGAGGTGATATTATCGTGCAGAGGGATGAAGAGGGAGAAAAGGGCTGGTTAACGGTCAGGTTCGTCTACGGTGAGTTTCCACCGGTGTAGCCTGACCAGCTTCAAAATCTTGCCACATCTCCATCGGACTGGTATCAAGCCTTATCAAAGACGAGGACCTAGTTGGAAATTAGGAAAAATTTATAAAGTAATTCTGGAGCAATGCTAATAAGTTAAGTCACGTGTATATATGTATGATATATTTATGTATATATAGCTTTTCCGCCTACCTTATTTTATTTTTTTACTACTGCAATGAATAGTTTTTCGTCTAATCTTTATCTTCTTTTAGTATAACGGAAGCAAGTTTACTTATGTTTTTTCATATGAATTTTTGTTTCCAATTAGTGGGATGAAAAAGTTGACTCGTGTGTGTATAAGGTTCGAAGTTTGATCGATTATGATTAAGGGGTTTGATATTACTTGATTTTGATAAAATATATTTTAATTGTAATCATTACATTATTTCTTAGCTTTCTACTTTGAGATGATTCAAGATTTATTATCGGGATTATTTATCAACTTGGTTCTTGAAAGATAAATTAGTAATTCGAATTTTTGTTTTTATTTGAATCTCACGTACCCACATATTACATATAGTAAACTTTATATCATCGTGTGTATAATTATTTTGTGATTATGAAACAATTTTCTTAAAAATATATATTTCAAAATATTTAAAAAAATTGGATTCACAAGACAAACAAAAGAAAAAAAAAAAACAAAAAAACAAAACAAAACAACACCTTGTGAAGAGAGCAATTTTTATCATCTCATCAAGACTTGTTTTTACAATTTTTCATCTTACCATTAGAAGTATAATATTCTTAAGCACCAAGTTCTAATTTGAGTAATGTGGGTTCATTTTTTTACAAAAATGACAAATTTAATCATACATGTTTGACATGTGTCCAGCATGAGACTCACGGACGGTTGACATTTTACAATTACAATTTAGTAATATTTTTTCTAAAATTTAATAGAAAAATTGCACTATAATATGATCAATGTGATGAATATTAATCATGCTCAATTTAATATTTTTCTTTTTAACATATAATGATGGAAAATGCAATGAGAATAGATTCTCTTAACAAATTTAAATTTGGAGAGAGAACAATCAAAGTGAAATAACACAAAAGCAATTTTTAATAAAATAAAATTATTACTTTGTGATTTTTTAAAATTATAAGTTTCTAACAAATTTTAATTATTTTTTAGAAATATTTAGCCTTGTAGGAATTTTAAGAAATTATGTGAAAATAAAATAATAAAAGAAAGGAATTATATACATAAATTTATTTAAAGTTATATCCGCTTTATTAAGATTTTTAGAGAGTTTGAAGTTTAAATTTTAGAATTTAGAGTTAAGAAAACTTTCTGTCCCGTTTCAATTATATAAAATAAAACAAAATTAAAAAAAATTTGTAAGATGGAGTTGGAAAATGAATCTCTTTATTATCCCTACCTTAAATTGATATATATATATATATATATATACATATATTTAAATATTTGGAGAATATCTTTGCTGAATGTTTGTGTTAACCTTTCAATTTCATTCTTTCACGGGGACCCACTAGTGGCCATGGGTGGGAGAGGTGATGAACTTGTCCAATTTAGATGGTGTTTGAAATTGTTTCAATGATAATATAAATGAGGATGAGCTTAAGAGAGGAGCACTATGTAGATTTAATTATTGAGAATTTGAGTATAATTATATTAGTTTGTAGAATTAAGTAAAAACTTGAGTAGAATGTAATTTAATATGAGTTTGAAATGATACTCTTGCCCTTTTGATATTTTATAACATATTAACATGTTGTAATTTTGAAGTGTAATCTCATGTTTAATTTTCAGAGAGTTTTTGGATTATTAAAAAAATGAAAGGTACATTCGTAATTTAATAATTAATTTGAATAAATACGAAAAAAAAAGGTTGATAAAATAATATTAATTAGAGTAATATTATATGTTTTAATTTTTTGTATAAGAATTTATATATAAATGATATAACAATAAATTATTAACAAAATATTTATAATATATTTAAAACATCATCAATAATTTAATTCTACATAATTAGATGCAAAATTTGATAACAAAATTTGAGACAAAGTATATGAGAAAAGGGAAAAAAGAAGAGAAAATAATATAATTTTTCATTATTATTTCAGATAATTAATGAAAAATAATAATTTTGTAATTATTTTATTTTATTTAAAAAAATAAAGAGAGAGAGAGAGAGAGAGAGAGAAAATAAGTGTAATATTTTGTTATATTACTGAAAAGTTTTTTTTTTTAAATAAAAAAAATAAGTGTAATACTTTGTTATATATCAGCTTTTTTTTTTTAAATGAAAGATGATATAAAAAAGTATTAAATTTTTTAATAATATTAAGTATTTTAAATGTGTGTACTAAATTATTTAATGCATAATTAACAGTCAACGTATTTGAGCTATATAAATTTGAGAACAGTAGCGCATTCTCAACGTAAGTTTTCTTTCCATTATCTTCAATTCTAAAGGAACTGTGTTACTCTTTACTGGAACAGAAGTTCTGCTTTCCTCTCAGAACGGAGTTGAACCCAGAATCCGGCTCTCCTTCCTCACACAGGTGAAATTAAAATGGGAATAACCTTACATCGCACAGTCACCTCGTCTCTCAGAAACCATATGCTCTTTTCCCTCTCTATTCGCTTTATATCATCCTCCGCCAGCCACCTCTGCAGATCCCAACAACACCCTAAAACCCTAATTCCACCATCACAGCCGCCATCACCATCACAATCACAGATCGATATCATTCCTAGCCCTAACCCTAACCCTTACCGTAGCCCTAGAACCCGAACCCCTTTCGAACAGCAATTTGAGACATGGGTCGAAAAGCTCAAACCCGGGTTCACTCCAGCGGACGTCGACGAAGCACTGCGGGCCCAATCGGACCCCGATCTTGCCCTCGACATCTTTCGATGGACGGCCCAACAGCGCGGATACAAGCATAACCACGTGACCTACCTTACCATGATCCAAATCGCCATCTCCGGGAAGCGATATCGTCAAGCCGAAACCCTAATTGAGGAGGTCATCGCCGGGGCTTGCTCTGCGAGTGTACCACTCTTCAATTCAATGATTAAATTTTGTTGCGGCCGTAAATTTTTATTTAATCGCGCATTCGATGTTTACAAGAAAATGATGAAATCAGGAGACACAAAACCTTCTTTAGAAACATATACATTGTTACTCAATTCACTTCTTAGGAGATTCAATAAGCTGAATGTTTGTTATGTGTATTTGCACGCTGTCCGGTCATTGACAAAACAAATGAAGGCTTCGGGTGTGATACCAGATACATTTGCACTGAATATGATCATTAAGGCTTACTCTAAGTGTCTTGAAGTTGATGAAGCAATTCGGGTTTTCCGTGAAATGGGCTTGTATGGATGCGAGCCAAATGCGTATACATATTGTTATATAACTAAGGGTTTGTGTGAGAAGGGGAGGGTGAATCAGGGATTGGGTTTTTATAAGGAGACGAGGAGTAAAAATTTGGTGCCAAAAAGTAGTACTTACATGATTTTGATTTGTAGCCTTGCGATGAAACAGAGGTTTAAGGATGCCATTGACGTTGTGTTTGATATGTTGGGTAATTCTATGGCACCTGATTTGTTGACATACAAAACTCTGTTGGAAGGGTTGTGTAGAGATGGGAAGGGTAATGAAGCCTTTGAACTTCTTGAAGAACTAAGGAAGAGGGATAGTCTGATGAATGAGAGGACTTATAAGACTTTGTTGAATGGATTGCATTTTCTGAGTTGTGACTAATTATCGATTTTTTTACTCAGTTTTGTTCTTAAAACTTAGACGGCTCTCATTGAATTTGAGTTGTCCAAACAATGCAAGAGTGCTGCAGTGAAAAAAAGATATCCAGTTTGTTTGTGATTTTACAATGTACAGATTGATTTATTCTACAGCAAGCAAGTATGAAAGAAGGTTCCTTGTTGGGTTGATTTATCTTGAGCAATAAATTCAGTCCACAATTCATATTAGCAGTGTAACCCTATTAAAATCTTACTGTCATGATGTACAACATTGCTTGCTCTGATTTTTTTTTTTGCCACCGACATTAATCTGCAGTCATTGAAAAGGAGAATGGCAGTGGGTTTTGCCTTAGCAGAGATATAAACACGAAGCCTTACTACTTGCAATAACCCTGGTAACAACAGCGTCAAATTGTTAGAGAACAGGTGGTGCAAAGTTTCTTGGTATCTGGGGCCTGAATCCTTTTTGGTCCCTGGAATCCAGGAAAGAGATAAATCGGCAGGACATTACTTCAATGCAGCATATTTTTCTGATGGGTCCTGGAGTTCATTTTGTGTGTGGTGGTAACTATGATAGTAGACTCTTGTTATCAGTGGTTGGAGTCCTGGAGAATGCAGATTGGATTTAGCAAACCACAGGGACACTTTTTTGAGGAAGCAGAATTCATTATGGGAAAGATGCTATTGTTATTGGTGTTCATGGATAACAGGGAAATTATGTAACAAGTTATTGCTTGCTACAAAGTGCATGTTATAATGTTACTCAACATTTGTTAATCTCTTCCAATTCATATTTCACTTTTGTGGAGAAATTGGCCATCAAATAATGATACTGCAATTGCATGAGCTCAGCATTAGGTGAATCTTGTTGATCATGTTGGGATCGATGTTGCAGGAACTGGATGCTTGTAAGTTCTTTCCTTATTCTGTCTAGTTGAATGATTGGACTAGTTACAAACAAGTGAAAATGTTGATGTTTTATATTATAATGATGGATATTTGCGATATCTCGTCTTCCTTTACTAATGGGTGGAATGATCTAATCAAAGTTTTAGACATGTTTACCATAACAATCTTTTTGGTGCTCCCATGCCTTTTTCATCACTGGTGTCATTTATTTTGTCTTTTTTCTTCCTTGTATCTTTAAGCATCATGTACACGTGTTACGATACAACTTTTTTTTTCTTTCTTGCCGACTGTTTTTTGACAAGTAAAACACACACACACCCACGTCGCCATGTTTAGGACTCAATCCTTAACCTCTTCGATTTGAGAGGTGGAGGAGATAACACTCAAGTTAACAATTGTTGGTAAGATACAAGTAATTTTTTTACTAAATTTAATTAAAATCTTTTGAACTGCTTTACTTATCCAAATAACAAAAAACAAAAAATTGAATTGCTTTGTTGCAATTCTATTTGGTCTCAATACATTTGCAATAACACAACCTGAATAATCACCAGCATCATCAGGAGTTAAGGTTTAACATAGAGATGGTGCCTCCTATGAACCTTAGGTCAATGGTACTCCAATTAAGTTCATACCCATTGCTACTCTGTTGCCAGCTCCTTGATATAACTGGACCAACTGCATTACATCCCATCCTAATGAATCTTGGATGCCATGATTCCATAAGAGTTGCACATTGGGGGATGATGATTATGAAGAGTACCCATGTCATGAGAGGATTCAATTTTCCCAGTTTTATTTGAAAAACCTTCCTTCTTTATGTCAACTTGAACACCAACAATGGAAATTTCTGATAATTTTTCTCTTCAAGCTCAAAGGCGACTTCTGCTTTGATGCCATGGTGGTTGGGTGTCAATCAGCAGGATGCTTTTGTCTGTCGACTCTTGACCAATTTTAGTTGAAACTTTTCTATTAGGGACATGTGACAGGGCTATGTCCTTAGGACACTGCTCAATGTCATACAAGGTGTGCTCCTCTCGTTCTAGTTTGCATTTATTGGTAAATCATCATCAATGGTCGAAGAGTCTTGTGATGTGAGATTTGTGTTACTAATATTCTCGACTCGTGTGCTTAAGTTACTAACTAGTGCAAATTGCATCCAGAAACATTAGTGGATTGCTAGACTTTCTAATAGTACAGTCCATTCAAGAAACAATACCTCTCTTTTCATGCCCCATCTGAATTTTGAAAAGCTGGACAGGAAATCATTTTTCTTAGGAATGCATATGCTCAGAAGCATAAAAATTATGTACAATGTTATTAATTTCCTGAAACCAGTCAACTATTTTTTGTTCAACAAATATTTTATGCATCTGCGTATACACAAGTATAGTTAGAAAGTCACATTTGCATTTGAGGGCACAAATTTACATCCTAGAGTATGGATTTGCAACTTTGTTATATATGACACAATCTCACGATTAAACCTTTCAGTGCCACTATTCCATATGAAATCATTTATGCTGTCACCACTAATACCTGAACCAAAAAAAAAAAAATGGTGTCACCACTCATATTAGAGCACTAAAAGTGCCTTCTTACGTTTGAGCTTTTTAAGTGCTCAAACAATTGAAAGTACCAAATTTTAAGTAATCTAGATTATCAATTCTATAGAAAACTAATCTCAAGGATACATAGAAACCCTAGTGAAGGCAAACACCACATGTTTAGGGATATGTCTTCACAAAAGTTTCTGTTTAGGACAATAGGTATTCGATTAGTAGTGAGATCTCACAAGGAAAGCATGTGAAGGTTTTCTTTTGATTCTGCTTGTCTCGAGCATTACTCTTTCACTTCAGTCTTTCAGTTTATCTTGATTGATGCCAGAACTCATGCTGCACAAAATAAAGTCGAGCCTAGTTGTATATCTTAGGAATTGGTGACTTTGTTTGCAAGCGTGATCATACTTGGTGAAGTAGCCTCTGTAAGAACCTAATGGAGCATCCAAAAGGGGTGTCAATATGATGCCGATTCTGGTTATTATCCTGGTGGTGTCTGGTGAATGAGCTTATGTGTTCGTGTGTGTGGCTGCACAGAATTCTTTTTTTTTTTAAGTTTTCTTTCCCTAATCAGTTGTCTCTGGCAGAAAAGTGCAAAGCTAATTAACAAACAAAATGTTCAATAAATCACTGTATATAGTTTGATGTAATAGAATAAATCTTTTTCACTTTCTGTAACCGTTATCTTGTACAAATTGTTCATTTTCTGCTTCCACTTGCAACAACCCAAGTTCTTCCTATAATGAACTCACCCAGCCACTCTGTTTGTTTACTTCAAAGAATCCTCCAAATCAACAAAACAGAGAACTCGTCTGTTTGAGTATATATAAACACAAAGTTTTGAGAATAGAAGACTATATAAGTTTGAATAAAAAGATGAACTGGACAGAACTTCCAGTGTTCCTTGACAGCCATTGGATTAGAGAGTGAAGAACTCTGTCTTCGTCGCACCATTAAGAGTTAAATCTCTCTTTCCAGTCATCGACCATCCCCTGAATTGAATGAGTTTGCAAAATCTGTAGGCTTTCTAGGTATGCTTGTAGATGAGTAACTATAAAGATCGCTGGTCGTCATGGAATTACCTTCAAGAGCTTGCCATCCTCTGCAAGGCACAAGGGAGGCTCATCTGGAGTTCAATGCCAAAACTATCATCTTCATCATTGGAGACAGGTTTCCATTGCTCAACAAGGGGAGACAAGACATTGACTGCGTGGCCCATATCCGGCCTCTGAAAGGACTCGCGGGCTGTGCAGTATCCTGCTAGTTCTGCTACTTTGCATATGCTCTCAAAAGTTTCTTCATCAGGATTTAGGGAGGGGTCTAGAGAGTTTCTGATGCTGTCTTTGCTATTGAGGACCTTTCGGAACCAAGTGACTAAATGGCTTTTCTCCTCTGGCAAGGTATCATCTAATGCTTTTTTTCCTGTGATCATCTCCATCACGATCACCCCAAATGAGAAGACATCAACCTTTGTGGTCACTCTGCCTGTCGCTGTTAGGAAAACATTGTTGAAAATTATCACACGATGTTTGAAATATATCATCATAAAGAGATGTGTCTATTATGCAAAAACATTGTTGAAAATAAGAGTACATGAAGTTGGTACTTACAAGCATACTCTGGTGCAAGGTATCCAAATGTTCCGGCCAACCTTGTCTCCACTGAATACTTCCCATCGGGCGCATTCTTAACCAAACCAAAATCAGAGACCTTAGCTCTCATGTCGTCCCCTAGAAGTATGTTAGAGGATTTCAAATCTCTGTGGATGAAACTCTGCTGTGCTAAGCTATGCAAATATTCAACCCCTCTGGCCACATCTAAAGCTATCGTGACTCTTTGCTTCCAAGTGAGTGGAGGAAACCCCAGTTCGTTGTATTCGAACAAATGCTGCCCCAATGTTCCCTGCGACATGTACTCGTATACCAAAAGCCTCTCGTTTCCATTTACGCAATAACCATGAAGCGCAACTAAATGCCTGTGCCTAACCTTCGTGAGAACTGCAATTTCAGCCTGGAACTCATTCAGACCCTTGCTACTCATCACTGCTGATTCCATCCTCTTCACGGCTATCTGTGTCCCATCGTGGAGTTTTCCTCTGTAAACAACGCCAAACCCACCCTGACCCAAAATGTTATCTTCACTGAAATTATTTGTCACTTCTCGAAGAACCTCAATTGATATATCAACGTTGCCACCATCATAAACTTGGATGTCACTGCTGTTACCACTGCTTTGACTGTGTGGTTCACTTACAATCCCACCATAATCACTCACACCTCCCACTTCCTTCTTCACCTTTTCTTTCCTTCCACTAAAGCTTTTAACTGACTTATAGTTCCCACTCCGCTTCTTCACAAAGCGATTATAAATTACCGTGGACAAAACTACTATTAATATTACAGCAGCAACAATAATACCAATAATCATCCATGGAGAGGTAGAAGGCCTTAATTCCAACAGATGCAATATTTGTCTTGCCGGATGAAGTATTTGTTCCACTTCCACGCGATGAATTTCCAGCGGGTGAGCTATGATTCGAAGAAGTTCCTCCGGAGGACACTTTATTTTCAATAAATAGATTACCAGATATTTTCACACTCACACTTGAAGCAAATGTTGGTACTTTTCCAGAAAGATTGTTGTTGGAGACATCAAGAAGCTGCAGATGTGCCAAACTCATCAAGCTGGCAGGTATTGAACCATTGAGGTTATTGTCATTCAAAAGCAGTGTCTTCAATGCGGTGAGGTTAGCAATGGCGGGCGATATCATGCCACCCCAATGCTGCTTGCCAAAATTGATCAGAGTCACACTTCCCTCCGAATCACAGGAAATGAAGTTCCATCCTTGGCAAGGGTTATTCCCTTCCCAAGATTCAGCCAGAGCCATCGGATAACCCAAGGCTCTGGCCACTTCAAGCAATGTTGTCACCTGAGGGTCACAGGGCCCCGGACTTGCGTTACAGAAACTGTTTGAATTTCCAAGAGTCACATCAATACCTTTACGAAAATCAGGGTATGGACCCTGCAACTTATTGTTCTGCAATGAAACATTAACAAGCTTAGGATGTGAAGTCAGAGAAGGACGGAATCACACCCGTTAGCTGATTATCGCGAAGCTGAAGATCGAATAGCGATGTACACCCTGAAAGATCTGGAATTGGACCAGAAAATTGATTGGCATGAAGCCACACCTGAATTAACTGCGACATTGTGCCGAGCACATCAATTCTACCGGAAAGGCCTATCAACTGATTATTGAGCCATAAATTCTGAATCCCGGATTTGGCAAACGATGGCGGCAAAGACCCTGTAAGGTTGTTATATGAAAGCCTAACATTTTTCAGATTTGGGAACGATCCAAATATGTCCGGCATTGGACCGGCAACATTAGATTTGCTTGCCAAGAGGCTGTTTAGAGTTGTGGATTCGGCGAGGGTTTTGGGGATCGTCCACGGAGGAAGATTGGGGTTCTCGCTGATGCTTATTGTTTGTAAGCTTGTTAGACCGACGAGGAACGACGGAGGGACAGAGCTAAAGTTGTTGCTGTTCAAAGAGACTTCTTCCAGTGACGTGAGGTTTGCGAGGGACGGCAAGGGGCCGGAGAAAGAATTTTTTTGGAGAGAGAGAGATTTGAGGCGAGAGAGTTGGTTCAGATTGGGCGGTAATTCTCCGGAGAGGAATTTGGAGGCGAGGTTGATGGAGGTGACTCGGCCAGAGGAGTCACAGGCAATGCCGCTCCACTTGCAGTGGTTGGAACCAGACCAGCCGGAGGGTTTAGGGGAGAGGGATTTGGCGAGGTCGGCCATGACGGTTGCATCACCCTCGGCTGCGGAGAGATGGAAGAGAGAGAAGATTATGGTGATTGTCAAGAGAAGGAAGAAGAGTTTTCTCGTGAATTCTTCTTCTTCTTCCATTGTTTTCGTCGTTGTTGGTTCTCTTTCTCTCTCATTCGGTCATCACAGGGGAGGGAGGGAGGGTCCAGAGGTGCTTCTGTTCGTTGCTAAAGTTGCGGGGGAAGAGAGAAGCGGAAGGTTTGACCGTTATCGGGAAGTTGAATTCTAGACTATTTCCTCAGGTTACTCCCTCTGCAGTTTGTTAGGTTACCCGTTAAATCTTAGAATAGTAAAAAATTATTAACATCTAAAAATGCTAATTATTGAATTTTATCATGATTTTTATTAAAGAAAAAAATATACTCGCAATATTATGATTTTTAGCCTTAAAAATACTATTTAAGAAAAATGCCTTGATGATATATTATATTCAATGTCCCGTCTACACCTACATCCATGATGGTTTGATTTTAGTATTTTACAAACTATTCTTATATCTTATACTATAATATTATATAACAATTATATCTTATATCATATATCTTAATTTTTAATTAGAATTAAAATATAAGTCTACATTTTTTAACTATTAGTCTCGAACCGTTAAAGAAGCTTTTAAGTTGAGTTATGTTTTGTAAGTGTTGATTTAGATTAAGTTGGTTGAATTTGATTGCAATAAAATTGAATTGATTATAATACATAAATTATAAAATTCCTATCTCTTCTTTCACAAAAAAAAACCTAAATAATTGCAAGCCAAATTAATTCAAGAAATTTGGTTATTTCAAGAAAACTTAAAAATGATCCTGTAGTTTTTTTATTCGAATGACTCCATTGAAAATAATAGATATTCACATTAAAATGTAATGTAAATTGTGAATTGAACTGTCCAATTTCAAGGGATGCCCAAAACTAAATAGCTGCAAGACGAATTAATTCAGCCTTTTACCCATTGTAAATCAGACCCAAATAATCCATGCCATTCACCTGATTCGTTCTGTCTACATCTTTTAACAATCAGGTTTATTTAGTAGCTTTACTTTGTTTGGTTTTGTGAGAATGGTATTAAATAGAGTGAAATGACAAGACAACATGTAATCAACTTTAAATAGTCGTAATAAGATTTTATTGAGTTGAATTAAATTTATATCTATGCTGGTGAAATAATCATATACCACCACTTATTTTGTATAAATTATATTTACGCAGGATAGAATATAAATAATTCACTGGATATATGCTAATTGAATATACCAATCGTGAGATACGATAAGAGTTATCTTATCTAACTCTCTTATTCCACCATCCAAACAAGGCCTTAGAGCTTTCTTTATACTTCATACAATAATCTGCTTATTAGCATTGTAGACATCTTGTCAAAATGGACAACAGTTTTCCACAAAGTACACTGATATAACGCAATTGTGAGAATAGTTATTGCAGACACGAATTCATCCAACTGTATAACTATGGTTCATTACAACAAGAAAGACCAACCGTTTGAACATATATCAATTAAATTTCCATCACTATTTGGAAATCTTAAAAATATATGTAATCAATCATAAACAAACTGTCAAAAACAAAAATTACGAATGACAAATTTGATCATCTAACAATGCCTGCACCATTCTACATACGCAAGTATACAATCCCATTACAACAATTAAACACGGGCCGCGTGAAGAATTCCTGCTACTTTCTGGATTCTATCTCGATGACTATAACAAAACTTTACATCAATTCAACATATGTGACTTTGCAGCAAACAATGATACGGTAATCCTTTCCTCAAGTAAATAAATATGCTAGAAATATGAGCATGCATGTTTTCGAAGAAAATGAATCGATCAATGTGTCTTTCCAACCCAGGCTAAAATCCGAGGAAAATATTTTCCAATGCTATGAAAATAGTAATTTGAAGGTTAACTCACCTGCTCTCCAATCAAATCGAGACCAACAACCAGGAAAGTGATCCCTTGAAACAATAGGAAGTAGAAGTGAATCCCTTGCGCAGCCAACAAGCTTCTAACCGAGGCCGTTAACAAAATAAATGCAAGAGCAAGTTCCTTCCTGTATAAATGATTCCTTTTAATCTTTCCATATTTCTTTGTCATTTCTAATTTGTTAAGCTCCGTAAGACCTGACTCAGAGGAGGACCTGTGGAGACTGTTGTTTTCCACTAGAGGCTCGGATTCATTTTCCGCAAGGGCAAGCAGGTCTGCCTCTGATGATCTGCCCAATTTCTTGGTAACTATCCACTCATAAGAATTTCCTAGTTGAAACAGTCCTGATATCATGGCATGGAACTTGGTCACAGACATGGTGTTCTCAAATAGAAGGTAGGGCACAATAAATGGGAATGACCGTGGTGCTGGAAGGATATTCAAGATGGACATGAGTCCAGGAACATAACATACTACCCAAGCTGGTAACTGAGCTTCTGGCAAGAACATCGTCAAAGGTAGAATAATACAGAAGAGAGTGAATGAATAGAACGGCAGAATAAGCTTCCGCAGGAGGAAGAAAAGAAATATCAGATTTGCTTTCTTGGCCAAACTCACCTGAAATAAAAAGAAAGATACGATTAATCATTTATATAAAAATCATATGAAACAAAGTAATATTCATAAAACCATTACATTATGGAATAACCTAATCATTCTCAAGAAGTTTTGACAAATGATCTTTTGCTTGCTTCAGTGTGTGGCCTGTGTGCTTGTTCAATTCTCTTGCTTTCACAGAAAAATATATTTGGAAATTTGGTAAATGTCAAAGCTGAGGTATCTTGTACCAATGTTTAAATTAATATAGCACTCTAAATTTGGAAAAAAGATTGCCGTTTGGGTATTAGAAATTCATGTAAGATTGAAAAACAGAGTCTTTGAATGACTTTAGGCTAAAATGGCAACGTGTCACCCATCTGCAAATTTTCTAAACACTAATCTGACTACTGTCCGCCCCCCCCAATAAAAAAGGAAGGCAGGAGAAATATACAACTGTTCCTACTGCATGTTCTACATTTTCTGGATCAAACAAAAGGTGAATATAGAAGTTACATGGTTAAAGCCACATTTTAATAGCCTAATTTTTCCCTTGAGATTGCAGTTCAGAAATCGAATCGGTCTCTTTCTCCCATTCCTTTACCTTTTCTCCTCTTTCTTCTGGCATTCATATCTTGTACCAATGTTTAA
This sequence comes from Nyssa sinensis, assembly GCA_008638375.1. Taxonomy (NCBI): domain Eukaryota; kingdom Viridiplantae; phylum Streptophyta; class Magnoliopsida; order Cornales; family Nyssaceae; genus Nyssa; species Nyssa sinensis. The sequence goes on from CM018034.1 coordinate 6,595,653, forward strand.
ATTAATATAGCACTCTAAATTTGGAAAAAAGATTGCCGTTTCGGTATTAGAAATTCATTTAAGATTGAAAAACAGAGTCTTTGAATGACTTTAGGCTAAAATGGCAATGTGTCACCCATCTGCAAATTTTCTAAACACTAATCTGATTACTGTCCAACCCCCCCCCCCCCCCCCCCAAAAAAACATAAAAAAGGAAGGCAGGAGAAATATACAACTGTTCCTGCTGCATGTTCTACATTTTCTGGATCAAACAAAAGGTGAATATAGAAGTTACATGGTTAAAGCCACATTTTAATAGCCTAATTTTTCACTTGAGATTGCAGTTCAGAAATCGAATCGGTCTCTTTCTCCCGTTCCTTTACCTTTTCTCCTCTTTCTTCTGATATTTAGGCATTCATATTTTCTCATTTATTATCATGGAAAATCATTAAGGTCAAATTTGACTTGACTTAGAAGTAAGAAACTTTTTTCTTTTTTCTTCTTTCTTCATCTTTTTTTTTTTTTTTATCTTTTCTTTTGGTCAAATATTTCTTCTCATTATATTTACATAATGTTGAATAGCTTCCAAAATTCATTCAATACATTCTTGAGGTATTCTGCATCAAAAACTTTGCAAGATAAATGTAACGGAACTCCCAAACCTTTGATCGAAGTATCTCAACGAAGCACAAGCGAAACAACTGCATTGGACCTGAATGCCAGCGATGTTGCTGCTTCTTGTACGCCTCGTAGGACTCCGGGAGTTCACAAAGGCACTGCAAAAGGAGTAAGGTCAACACAGCCTTACCATCTCAAATGTGTGAAGAAACTTTCCAAATGTCAATAATTTACAAACCGTGACATCATTCAAATATATAAACTTCCATCCACAAAGGTGAGCACGAACAGCGATATCCATGTCCTCAACAGTTGTTCGTTCCGACCAGCCACCACATTCCTCGAGGGCCTTAATTCTCCATACACCAGCAGTTCCATTGAAACCAAAGAAGTTAATGAACCATCCATTGACTCGTTGTTCAACCTCAAAATGGAATGCTAAATTTATGTTCTGCAATCTTGTAAGCAAGTTCTCATCGTTGTTCACAAAAGCCCACCTTGTTTGGACCAATGCTAGATCATCGTTTCCCTTCAAGAAGACAGAAAGGACAATTAGGTTTCCTTAGTTTTCCTTTCAAGAGAAGAATAATAGGAAAGCTATAGCAAATCAAAAGCTCAACACAAATTCAATACAGTTAGTTCGTAGCTTTTACATTTATCATTCCAACATGATAAGTTATCCAAAACTATATGTATATGTATGAATTGGGCACTTTAACAATAGTAATTTTTCTGATTATTATCTGTAGGTTAAAAGAATCACTTGTGATTTTAACTGTCTCATCAAATTCCTATTATGTCATCTAATCTACCTCTATCTACCATATTTAGAGTGTATTGTATACCACCTTTTCTTTTCCATTCCCATTCTGCGTAGCATAAATATAATGATCGGATTCCAAGCAACATAAGATATCAAATTTGTGTACGCGTGTTTGCATTATCTGTCTATATATCATGAACCACTGCCAAGATGGTTTAGCCGAGTATTAAGTTGTTTGGGAATGGCTCAGCTGATATGAGCCATTGACCGGACTTGGTTCAGGGTCTAAATTGGTTCACGAGCCGTTCAAGCTCATCTCTTACATGACAGCTTGGTTGAAAACGTGAAATGCAAGCCAACATTTGTGAGAGTCCCATTAGACTTTCATAGGTTAAATGTTTAAAAGTCAAGCAAAAGGCTGATGTCGCTTACATCAGCATCTGAAACCTCGTTGGATGGACCAGACTAATAACTATATGGAACCCTTGTGCTTGTCTACAATAATAATGAATCTGTGACTTTGTTCTTTAACAAAAGTCTGCACATAAGCAAAAACATGTATATAGTACCAACATGTTTATGTAACCCGATGATCAGAAATTTTCAATATAAACTGTTTTCCTATGCCTAAACTTCAACCATAAGACGTACTCAAGAGAACAGATCCATAGAATGGGGATATAAATACCTTAAAATGAGGAATGGTTTTCATCAAGAAATCTGGTCCTGGTTGAAAATCCGCATCAAAGATTGCCACAAATTCATAATCTTTAACATAATCACAACTCATTGCAGATTTAAGATTCCCTGCCTTATAGCCCGTGCGGATAAGACGATGTCTATACAATATTTGGACACCCCTCTGTTGCCATTTCTGCACTTCTGCCTTGATAAGGACTTGAACATCCAGATCATTAGAATCATCTAAAACTTGTACAAGCATTCTCTCCCTTGGCCAGTCCTGGATACATACTGCTGCAATAGATTGTTGGTAAACCTGTGGACATCACAGCGAATGAATCTAGAGTTAGTGAGGAAGAAACTCAGATTCATATAATGAAGAGCCTCAGTTGAAGCTTAGAAAGAGGCAAAGGGATAGTAGAAGTTGCTTGTTTCTAAAACAAAGAAGAAGAAGAAGAAGAAGGTTAGAGTAGAATAATATGCACAAGTAATTCATGATGGCTCCAATAGGTTTCCCATAATGCAGTGAATGTAAACCAAAAAGACAAATCACATTTTCACTTTTTCCTTACCTAAGAAAATGCACAATCAACACCTATAAAAAAATGCATAATCAACTCAAGTAAGCATTACAGATGGGCCATATCACAGAAAGTTCAAAAAAGGAAAAAATTCAAGACGACATTCAAAAGAAAAGAATGTATAGAATAAGTTGAGAGAGTGGCATCACTATCACCACCAAACTAGTTTTAAATATTGGCTGAGATGCTTTTTTATAACTGTAGTAATCTGCATTAGTAATCATAGATAGAGACAAAAGACCAACTTCCAATACACAATAGACATGCATGGTACTCACTCGACTCCTCTATAATTGCTCAATTAATTGAATGCTAATAAATACCTGCTTAATTTTAATGTGCAGTTAATTCATTAGCTAGTATAAAATGTCATAAACAGCCAGCAACACTCAATATTCAACATGACCACATTTTGTGAATAACTGTTCCCTATGTTGCATAGAGATGAACATGGGACACAAACTTAATACCATTTAGACACATCAACATAACAATTTTTTTAAGGGAACGGAGGCAGACATGATGACAACCATGGTTTGCTCTCTCTCTCTCTCTCTCATGTATGTATTGTGTGTGTGTGTGTGTGTATAATTAAGAACTTTGTTTATATAACACTTCTACTTAATTAAAATAATTAAGGATATCACATTTGGTACACAAACAATAATGATCTTTCCTTTATGATTCTACTCAATTATTTAAATTAGATTAAGTAGTCCAATGTGTCCAACACAAAGTCAACTGATTGTCTAAAATTACAAATTTCACCAACACATCTCTTTTGTAAAAGCATCCATGTGCTTCCATGGTTGCTCATAGGACGTATAAAATTTTCTCTTAAACAAAAATAGATAAGATAAATTTTTACTTGACCAACAAATGATTCTAATTGGTCAACTTCATAACAGTTGTTTGAATTCCCACAAGCATTCAAATATCATACTCACTTCCAGAGCAACCACATTGACTCCCCCCCCCCCCCCCCCCCCCAAAAAAAAGAAAAAGAAAAGGGTTTTGGGTAGCCAAACCCAATTATTTGGGGGTTTTTTCTTCCTTTTTTTTTTTTTTTTATAAGTTGGAATATTCTACAATTTACATAGAAAACTCTGTTAATTTGCATGCTAAGCTTAAGAGTAGAAAGATAAATAGAAGGTAATAAGAACTTCTTGAATTACATATTAGATTGATAAAATGACCTATGACGGTATGACCAAGGGCACAAACAATTCTTCAGCATTGAAATGGGGTGTTTGACATGACCATCTCAAACACCTCCAAAATACAAGCACAAAAACATCACCATTCAAGTGTGCATCTATTTGTTTTTTTGTGCATCATATAATTTTTTCTTATAGTATGTGTTCATGGATATTCCATGGTATTTAAAAGTCAAGTAGAAATTTCCCACTGTAAGATATAAACTATATAAATTGTCGTTGGGTATTTATATATCAATATTTTCATATCGTTAAGAAAATGAAGATGGATATTCTTTTGAAGCATAATATAATCATTCTTTACCACATTTTTTTTTTTTAACAACACACACACACACACACACATCTATATGTTTGAATTTGGTGCTGGCACATGCAAACAATCATTAGTGTGGAAAGTGACCTATTAAGAAGTATGGAAAATTAAAGATTAACCCAGTTTTCCAAATTATTCGGCACTGTCTTTTAGTTTAACTGTTAATGTTGCATATGCTTAAATCCTGTAGAGTTCTAAGATGGAATTGAATAATGCAGCTTCACTCTTTAAATGATGAGTGTAAGAATAATTTTGTATACCATATCAAGGAACTAGAGATAAATGAAAGGGAAATTCAACATATCAACTTTATTTTAAATTCATAAACACAGCTTATATCCCAAAAAGAAAGAAAAAAGAAAATTTTCATTAACACAGTAAGCAGGTAACTTTTATCAAGAAAATTACCTGTTGTGACAAATCAAGAGTAGCTTGCAGTACTACTTATTAACATTTCAGAGGTTCCATATTTTTTGATAAGATATATATGTACTAAATATAATAAGATAAAAATGTACTAAATACAGCCCGGAGGGCGAACCATTTACAAAAGATAAATACTATATAAAAGGAAGTAGCTCCAATTTAGAGCCTCAATCCTCCCAAAAAAAACTTTACAAAAGAATCAATTACCCAAAACTATAAAGTTCTCAAAAAGAAATATTCCGGGGACATTTCTTCCCATTTAGAGGTTCTATATATAATTATTATTTATAGTCCTTTGCCATTCTAGGGTATAGCAGAAATGCTTGCTGCCAATGACAAGCTCATTGAAGTGCAATTTACACTATATCTAGTACAAATGCATTGCCTAACTGTTGCCACTACCAGTAAACAGCTCATGAATTCATCAAGACCAGACCAATGAGCGACAGCTTAGAATTCAAAACAGAAACTACTTAAATTAGAGCTAAGATTACTTCAATTTGCACCCAATACATTATAATGAAGTGAAATTGTGCAGCAGGGATTCGAAACCTACATCTTCTTACCTCCCTCTCATTGCACATTGGGATCTGCACCAACACCATTGGATAATCTTCCACATTCTCATTCTTCGAATCCACGGAATATTCCACTTCCGCAACAGGCCTCAAGCTTCTAAACTTTATCCAGAAGCATCCAAGCACCAAAATTAATCGATCTGCTGACTGTATCAAGAACAAAACAATGCACACATTCGTCAAACTCTGCAATGGTGGCGCTAAATAATTCGCCCTAATTTCGAGCCAATTCAAATAAACAAGCTCCACAAAATCCACCACATCTGCAGACCCCACGGATGGTGGACTAAAATGCCATCCTTTGAAGTACGCTACGAGCTCGAATGCTAGCAACAACACTACAACGATCAAGAACACTTTAATCCCGCGATACAGTCTTGATCCGGACCGCGGCGACAATAAATAGGAGGGTGATTCGGGGGTAGTTATTCGGCGATTAGCGGTTCGGAGTACCGAGATAAAGCCATTCGTCAAGTAAGCAAACAAATTGGCGATTTGTTGAAATTTCAAGAGGCAGACCCAAGAGAGCTGACGAACGCTTCGAGTTCGCTCTTTTCCAACCGTCTGATCGGCAGTGGGGCTTTGAATCTCGACTGTTAACCAGCTAGGGTTTTCGGATTTGTCCAACGAGATGTCGTTCTGGCTCTTTCCCTGACTGTTCCACCATTCTTGAAATTCATAGTTTGGTGGTCGAGACATACAGGGAATGTATGTATAAAGGTAATAATTTTCAGATCTCTTTATTTTGGTTCGTTCTCAGTGAAACATTGCAGTCTCTCTCTCTCCGCGATCCGTAGTTGGGGAGGAAAGCGGAGGGTTGAGGTTCTGCTAAATTTAGCAAGAAGTCTACCAAATTCAGCGGAGAGATTTGCTCTAGCGAAGGAAGCAGGCCATGTGCGGCAAGATTTTGAAAACGAGACGCTAGTTTTGTCCACTCGCGCCTCACGGTGACGGTGTCTCGAAAGTCGAAACTCATCGGGCGCGTGAGTGAGTTAGTGCGTACCGGCAAGATAAACGTGCTCTGGGTTTTTCCCCTCCGATTCCACAATTTTCAATTTCTTGTTGGGGTCGTGTTAGATTTTTTTATCAAACGCGGTCGTGTTAATTTTAGAGTTAATTAACGTAAAGTTTGTTCATAATATGAAAATCTAAGATGATCGGGACGAAATCTTTTATTTTAAGAATTTTATTGATTTTGTATTTATTTGATATTGATGAGGTCTGTTTTTAAATGATAATAATATCTTTTACATAATTTATCTTTAGTTGACATATTTTTTATAATTATAAAGACTTTTGATATTTTTAAAATAATATTAATTTTTCATACTTTTATTTACAAATTACAGATATATTCTCTTATCATTTTTTTCTGTTTTAAAATGACAAAATTATATCTTTCATTATTTATTGATTTTGCATTTTGGTCAATTTTTCTAACAATTTTTTTATTTTCAAATAAATATTAATTAACATCTTTTTTTAATAAAATATATAAATTATTTATCTTAAATTTATTTTTACATAAAATGAAAAAATTCTTTAAAAAAAAATTTAAAAGATCGCTGAGAATTGAACCATAAAAAAGAAACATCATGGGATTGTGAATATTATTTTTACTTAACTATGAGTTGGGTTAAGTTGTTTTCTATGGTTCATATTTGAAAGATTCTTAATTTGTGTATAAGTTAGTTATGTTGGTTGATTGTAATATGTTAAAGTGTTTAAATAATTGATTGATTGATTGTTATTCGTATATTTTATAATTAATTCATTGCTTTGTTATAAAAGAAAATTGAAAAATCCACACAGAACTCTCCTCCATCAAAATACTAGGCCCTCTATTTTCATTTCTTTCTTATATTACATTATGTGGGCACAACTTAAATTTCATAACCTTCTCATGTCTTTTCTTCTCAAAAGCCCTATCTAAGAAATTAGTTGTTAAATTTATTTTCTCAGAATGTGTTCTCTTTAATCAAATATACTTCCTTAAACTCAGTCCTTACATCTTAAACTTATTGACCTTCTTCTATCTCTCTTCTTCTTCCCTTTTTTTCCAGCTTGCAAGTTATCAACCCTATCAGTTTTCTTCCTTTTTTTTTTTTTTTTCAGTTAGTTGTTAGTTGCTTTAATTGAATTGATATTAGGTACTTTTTTTTTTTTTTTTTTTTATCAGTGGTGGGAAGATATACAATTTGTTATTTGTTTTTCTTTTACTTTTATTCCCCTATTTTACAAGTTATTGACGAATAATGTTCTTTAAAACATATTAAACTTAAACCCCCAACACTTGGCACTTACTCTTTGGAGTACATTGCCTTTTGAGTTGTGTTTTTCTTTTCTGCAAAATGGGTGTCCATTACCTGTTGTATCAAATCCATGGTAAAGCCCTTATTGGAATTATTTGATTTTAAGGGGGTTTTTGTTTTAGTCTCAAATTTTAGTTGGTGATATCAAATTTGAGATTGTTTGTTAGAATTGATTTGAATTCTGTTCTATTATAGAAGTTATATTGTTATCATAAGATTTATGACTCCAAATTCTAAATATGTCATGATAATGCCTTTGCGAGGTTTTATCTTTCATCCATTTATTGACCTATCTTTTCTAGTAAAATGATATTTTTATTTAAATTCTAAATATAATAATTTCCACACCTATTACCTACCATGCATGAACTATGGTAAGCATATTTAAAATGGATGGTTGGGGAGGGTCTTTGATAACTTCGCGGAGGAAATCTGGTACTGCATGGTGTTATTACCAGGTGTTAGAAAATGAAGGATTTTGGGGTGAAAAGAAGGGACATTTTATCCAACCCCATTGTTGAGCATCCTAGGCCAAGTATAGACTCACCAGACCATTCCATATAGTTATGATCAATTCGAAATGCCTTTTCTTTTCATTCCAAATATTTCCTATGGATTCACTAGTGGCCCATGGTGTTTTAGTGGTGCGATTAAGCGACGAGCGCTTTGTGTATACTGACTAAAAACTGTAACAGACAAGCTCCAGTTACTATGAGAGGACAAATCAAATAGAAATAGGGATATGGCAAGGACTCAAACAGATAGATTTACTCCAATGGTTATGAGAGTTAGAGGCTTATAACTTCAACAACAACAAAAAAAAAAACCCTAGGACTTAGAATTCGTATTTAGAGGGGAAAGAATAAACTTTAATAAGTGACTCAAACAGATAGATTTACTCCAATGGTTATGAGAGTGAGGCTTATAACTTCAAGAACGACAAAAAAAAAAAAAAACCCTAGTCCTTAGAATTCGTATTTAGAGGGGAAAGAATAAACTTTAATAAATGACATATTTTTAAGGAGGATTTTGAAAAGGTTGACAGGAGGTAAAAACTGTTTTCAGTTTTCTACATACACACACATATAAACCTCCGTGGTGTTCTAGGCAAAGAAAATGGGGAAGTTGCAATACAAATCTCAATGGGGTTGGATGGGGTGAACTCAATTAAGTGTTCACTTGTGGGAAAAGGGACGGGGCTTGGAGATCTGCTGATTAATATTCATTATTAGAGCATTTTCTGGGGTAATGATCACAGTTCACTTGTGTCATTTACTCAGGGTGGTGGCCTTGTAATGTTTCTGCCTCTGCTTGAAAATTTTCAGATTCTAGTGGCTTTCTACAGGATAAAATGACAAATTAAAGAGCTGTTTTGCTGACCCAAAATAGTTTGTGTGAGGCCCTGTTGATTGATAGTCCGGTTTATGAATGTTTTTTTCAAAGAAAAACTATATTTGGAAATCATATGTCGATTTCATAATACATTACTGTTGTTGTTACTAGTGTAGTTATTCTGCTGGCACGAATACATTAGAAACAACCCATATATAATCTCTTCAGGTACATACTGTCGGTGAAAGTAGATTTTTAAGCTCACAAAGTTGCAAAGGATATCACAGATGACTCAGTTTTTATTTTCTGGTAAATGTTAATAAGCATTAAACCTTTTTATGTTCATCTGCAGATATTGTAAAGAGGAGTAGTTGAGTAATGAGCTTTATACAAAATTGGTATCAAAAGGCCCAACATAAAGAGGTTTCTAGTAGGAGTCCATTATGTTGTGTCTAAGTGCATGTTCTGGACCACATGGCAATCCTGCAGTTCATCATCCAGTCTCAAATTACATTATGGGCATAACATCACTAGGAGGTTTCTGTTTTATCCCTTCTCGATTGAGTTACTGGTCAGTGGGCACATTATTTTCTTAATTGGCCCTCTGTGTTAGTGGACTAAATAGTGATTCTCTATATTGTAGACATCTTGGCGAGAATGCTTATGTTCAATTACTCTACTCTCATTCAGAAGCGTTGGGTTGGCACATCATGAAATCTATGGCCCATGTCATTCCTCATCAAAAACTAGCAAAAATGGAAAATCGAACTTACACCAAGCATGGAGATCATAGATAGTGGTTTTGATAAAGAGTTCTGATGGAGGTTTTGGGTATGTCTTTTTCAAGTTCTTTTTGTTTTCTTTATTCCCACTTCATGCATGATTAATTCTTCCATCTTCTTGATATATCAGGAATTCATTTTTTTCTTAATAATCTTTATCACATGATAGTTTGTCACCTTTCATAAGGGTCTATATTAGGTTATGTGCTGCGTAAATTTGAATTAATGTGTATGCTTTGGAAATTTTCCCTTATTATGCAATAGGGGAATTTCTATTGGAAATTAATGGCTTATCAAAAAAAATTATAGTGGAAATTAGTGACACAGTCCATCTTCAATTTCCACAGTCAAGTAGTTTTCCCTTGTTAAAGTATTTCTCTTGTCCTTCTTAAAAAATTGTATCCTATTTTTTCATTTTTTTTCTTTCAATAATATAAAATGGGTCATCATGCACCATTAATTTTTGCATGTATATATATTACTTTAAAATTTGATTAAAAAATTTCATTAGCCAATGTTAGTCCCACTTACGCAGGGTGCTAGGAAGGATAGACCACTAAGATTGGAGACAGACCTAACGATTGACATTATTTTTTGCACAAAATGGCTACTCTCAAAATTGAACCTACCTTCTTACGCTTAACAGTTGAGCATTTTATCATTGCAGGAAGCAATGGCCCCTTAGAAGTTGCTTAGTGTTTTGTAATTATTTATAAATACATAATCTAGATGAAGAACTTCATGAATTCATGTTCGTTGTCTCTTGAAAGTTTTGGTATATGTATGTATCTAGGGGTAAGATTCATTGCCTAATTTTGCGTGTAAATATGCATGACCACATTCACATAGTGGCTCATAGTTTTTGATCATGCATGTAGTGTAGAAACTGATCGAAGTATGAAGTATCAGTTACTAAAGGCAATTGAGGCCACCTGTTATGTATACAAGTGAACATAAACGATTTTCTGTGCAAGAGCTCATACGGAAATGGAAAAAATATAGGAGAAAGGGTTGGGAATTATCATTTTAAAAATGATATAAAAGGTGAGTTTGCTGCATTGCTGGATGGACCAGAACATTCTGCTATGGTACATTTTGTTTACGTTGTGCCACTCTCTCGACTGGCCTTGATGCTGTTGCTTAGCCTATGGAAATGAAAGAATCTTGATATTATTATCATTGTTGTTGTTGTCATCGTCGTTGATCTCATGCACTCTCATGTGGCACTCGAACTATGAACAACTCGGCGGTCGCTGATCTTCTGCTACCGGTGATTCTTAAATTGCTTTTAGTTGTTGCATTGCACTTCCATTTTGAGCTTGATCATGGATATTGGATTGTAATTTGTGCTATCTTTTTTTTTTTTTTTTTCTCTTTTCCATTCACTTCTCCAATTGGTTTTACACAAACTATTTCTTAGCGATGCCATCTTTGACAATTTATTTCTGTCCATGCTTATGCAAATATACAAACACATGGACTCTCAAATTTGACAAGTAAACCAAATCTAAATATATGTTACAACATTCACGAGGACACTTTTACATACTTGATGCCCTTTTGAATAGATGGATTAACATTGTAGGTGGAAGAACTACTCTGTCTTTGGTTATTAAATTAATATTACTATGGTACTACCTAATTTGTTAACTAGTGCCTAATTTGTTGCTTGATTTGGAGAAGTGTTGGTATGTCAATTCTAATTTTTTCCTCAAAACAAGCAGGAATTTTCGGAAATTAATTGTATTTGAACCCTGTTTTAAATTAATATCACTACCTAATTTGTTAACTACTACCTAATTTGTTGTTTGATTTGGAGAGTGTTGGTATGTCAATTCTATTTTATCTTCTAAATGGGCAGGATTTTCTGATAATAATTGTATTTGAACCCTCGTTTGTCAAGTAAACCCTCTATTGTAAGAAAAGAACTTGCAAACTTAACCATATAAAACTGACTGCATAAAGCTTCCATAGTATCATTTACACCAACCAACCTAGTCTTTGTTTTGTTAGATCTGATAATTATACAAATACATGGTTTTGACAATCTCATATGGGAGTATATATTTCCGTGTTCCTCCCAAAATATATATATATATATATATATCATGTAAATAAGTTTCAACCGAAAATTGTATCATATTAGTCATAGATCTCCTAGTATTATTACAATAATTAGGAATTGAATCAAGCATGGCTTACATGGATCTAAGGAACTTTTTATGTTATATCAAAGAATTTGCTTGCATAGTTGTAAAAGATGAACAATTGGAATGTAGAAGTCAAATTTGATTAAAATTCTAGGTACCAGCACTTGGAGCATGCCAACTTTTTGTTGCAAATTTCAGAGTTACCCTCTCTTTTACGTGGATGTCTTTTTGTATGTTTGAAATCAGAATCAGTTTTATACTCCGTATAGTAGGTTGTGTAAATACTCAGCATGACAGGTTTTTGTTCTTTTGTTTTTCTCTAGGGAGCAGAAGATCAGGAGCTTTTCAGGAAGAGGGCATGGTTTAAAGAAGGCTCCAAAAGCCAACTTGGTGAGGAACCAGCCTCGGCTTGAAATGATTTGCCTTGAAATTGACATGGAATTCTAGATACCCAATGAGTTTGATTGTATGCTTGAAGAAGCATTTGATCTTGGCTACCTGTTTTGTTGCTTTTCATTCCCTTAACACCAAATACATGTGTATGCATATATGTATGTGTGTATGCATGCTTGAGGGAGCAGGTGTACTGTTTTTGAATTGACAAGCAACATAGTTTATGAAATTATAATTGTTTTTTTTTTTTTATGCAAAATGTTTTCTTACAAAGAGTTGTGCAAAGGATATGGTGAAGGTAATTTGCTTTGGGAGTGAAATGATGCCAGCCTCGTTTCTTATGAATTCTTTATACAAGTTGTTTCTTTGTATAGGATTGATATCAAATCAGTGTTAATGGCCTTCAAAATTTTCAAATTTACTTTCTCCTGGAGCTTGTGATTTGTGAATGAAAATTAGGTCAACAAAAATTTCCAAATGAAGTCTTTCAGTAGGTGGTCTTGCTTTATCGGATTCCTTATTATGCTTCAGTTGTCAGACATCATCACAACAGAAAATGGACCATTAATTGAGAAACATGACATCTACTTTCTCAATCATTAAACTCTTTCCTGTAATTAGGGTGGAGGTTGAAAGAAAGTTTAGAAAAAAAACCAACCATTTAATCCTCCTGCTGGTTCAAAGCTGAAACCAGAGCACAGAACAGGTTGTGAAGTCATCTGACTTGTTTTCAGTATTTAGAAGAATGCAGCTAATTATAAGGTTCCATTTAATTTTAGAAGCAGAACACTGACTGAAATGTATAGAAAAATTGGCCATTTCCTTAGTGCTGCATTCAATTTTTTGGATTTTGCTTCGAGTATGGAAAGCATGATGGCAATCAGAAACTTAGATCAGAGGGTAAGAAGGTCCCCCTGGTAGGGTTACTCACAACCACCTCTCTTTACTGTTGAACTGCACCTGACAGGTGCATTTTGTTCCCACAATTGACTTTGCAATTTGCAGCCCACATACAATTAGATTTAGGGTAGGGATGGGGACCTTTCCCAATCCGGTTCTGCAAAAATAAAAATAAAAAGTTTATTTTCAAATCTTTTTAAATTTCGTGATACGTGAGATACGTCTCCATTTATTTTTAAAATTTTATTTATTTATTTATTTAAATTAATTGCAATTAACACATTTAAAACAAAATATTAGATGTGTTAAAATAAAAAATATGCATGTCAATAAAGAATTAGAATAATAATTTTTTTTTTCAAATACATAATTTTATCAAATTTGTCTAAATTTTTAATAAATGACTAAAAAATATTATTATAAATATTGATTATATAGTAATTTTTTTTTTTTTACATCGTCACTCTAAATATGTCGTATTGAAAGTAGACAAATTTTTTAAAAAATGGGTTAAATTGTGGTATGATGGGCTGCAGCTCTGAGAAATGGTAAATATTCTAACCGACCAAACAGAAAAGGGGAGAAAATGTGTGATGGTGACAACAATAATTGTTTTCCCAACAAATGATCAGAAAATGGAAAAAATTGGCTTAGCTTTCTGATGGTGAAAACCTTTAAATTAATTGCAGAAAAACACAATGGTTAGAGGTGGACAGCATGATGTATTGCATGGTTGGTGAAACAAATGATGGTGATTCACTTCACAGCCTGTGTTTTCTCCCCTACAAAGGAAAATACCCACCCAGAAGTGAAGGGCCAGAAAAAGAAAGGGCATTAGAACAGTGACAAGTCACAACTTGGTTACCCTACCCAAATAATTATTATTATTATGCCCTACATAACAACCAAAAGCCCCTTCACTCTCTTCTAACCGATAATTTTCTTGGCAGGATTTCATTTTCTTGTCCTTTTCGCGGGAAAATCTGAAGCTGATTTGCGGAGGCTCGAAGCTTTTCCTTCTGTAAAGGACATGGATTTCAGGATTTGATATTGACAATAAACCTGCAAAATTCCCCACTACTAATAGCTCCATAGATGCATAATGGTGGACACATTTAGCTGTCCAGGGATAAGTTTTTCAGCTACAATTTCACTTATAAATTATTACACAAAGTCCGTTACATGGGTGTGATAATTTTCATAGTACAAATTATTAAAATTATAAAATCTGTTATATCACTTCAAGAATATTATACAGAAGCGATAAAAATAAATAATAATTCAATTTTAAATAAATAAACAAAGTACACAAGAAATGTGTTTTGACAAAATGCATATGTGCACGAACAATGATAGTAAATCCACTATATATCAGACATATTACAAGAGCAAAACAAACTCAAAATCTCCTTTAAACCATAACAATTCATACAAAGTTGGTCATCTACTTATTAAAAAAAAAACTCCTAAAAATAACACTTTATGTATGCAGGTTACAAAAACTAGAAATTCCCTTTACACTGAAAACTTTCAAAAAGTCGGTTATCCTCTCACAAAAAGAAATCTTAAAAATAATACTCTTTTGTACACAGTTTACAAAATAAGAGATGAACCGGATTAGATAATACTCTAATAAATTGGTTAAAAAAAAATATCTCTTTCGAATCATATTGGATCGTTAATAGATTGCCAAGAATTCGGGTGAATTCATAACAACCAAATATTTTTCCATGTAATTTTGCTTGAGTTTCACGGTGGCAGTACACTTCGCAATTTTTTTGGACATTTGTTTTTGAAGTGAATCCTAAAAAGAGCAAGTACCATTTTGCTTTCTGGAAAAGTTATATATACAAAGGAAGGGGAAAAAAAAATAAAAGTCCCAACTTTGTAATGCAATGTGGAAGGGAAGAACTTCTTAAATATTTGAGTCTTGCGTCACTGTATTTTCACTCACCCCACATAGCATATAAAGAAGAACCTAGCATGCAGGACACCTAGTTTTCACGCTTTTTTTTGGTTTCCTTAGTGCACATTCAAAGGTTTTTAGGCCACACATGGTGATTGTTAATCAATTGTCACAAAGATAAAGAAGTGATTAGAGCACATTCTTCGACTCCAATACTTTGAATGAAGATATAAATTTTAAAATAATACTAAAATAATTGAACTGGTTTCCTAATTGCAACCCATATACTGGAGATAAAGCCATGTAAATAATACAAAACTCAAATGAGTCAAGGACAGCCTATTAAGGTTTAATTATGCTGCCCCTAGAAAATTCATTCTTTAAATATAGTAAGATTAAAAAAAAAGAAAAATAGAAGGAAGATTTTTCTTATCCGCAGAGGTTACTATCAAAGTTTTCAAAAGATGAAAAAATTATTATTATTATTATTTTAATAGAGAAATGAAATTAAATCTTGATTAGTTGTAAGTAAAAAAATCTACATATTTTAAGCTCTTGTTAAGTGCAGTTCCCCTTCTAATCATGGATCGTTCACAGTAGATGCCACCAACTTTCAAGATGGTGAATGATAGGATTGAACATCCAGGTTTTGTCATTTTATTTTCAGTAAAAAATTAGGGAAACGTCATGGATTGCATGAATAAAAACAGGTCGTAGATTGCATGAATAAAAACAGTCAAGTTAATTAGACTCTGACTAGTCTAGTTAATCACTGTGTCTTTTTTTTATTAAGAAAGGTCGTAGATTTAAGTCTCGAGAATGTGAGCATTATTAATTGACTATTCTTTTATATAAAAAAAAAAAAAAAAAAAAGCAAAGTTATTATAAATTAAAAATTTTAAAAGTGACCTGCCAGAGACATTGTACAATATGATTGGATATTTTTTAATCTATTTGAAGACAAGTATGTCACCTAAACCATTCTAATAATATAGTTTGTTGTTTAACTCTTCTATGCAAAAATATAATTTTCAAAGAATCTTTCTGATAATAAAATTACACTAATCTGAATACCAATAATAGAAGTCTAAGTAAAATAATGATAAAGCTGCAACTCACAAATCTTTTGTTAAACCCCAAAAACTGGATTTTTACTAACCACCACTCATGAAATGATTAATCTATTTTTTAAGGGTATCTTTCCATACCTGAACTCCACTAACTTTCACTATTCACAATATTTTAAAAAGTAGATGAGATTTTTAAAGCCTTCAGATTCATTGGGTCTAGTCAGAATTTCACCAATGCCAACCTGGGATTCTTTTGATGATCATATTTAATTATCAAACTTAACACAAATTGAACTGTACAAACCCCTGCTTGATTGATTTCTTCTCTGCACAGTAGAAAAAAGAGAATAGAAACTTCTGTTTTTTTTGGTTAATCAATGAAAATAACAGGAACCCAAAATGTGCCAGAAATTATGGTTGACTCCAGCTCAAGCTAAACCATGTCTTAATCATTCAAATAAGACTTTAAGAGAGCAGAGTAGGCCCACTCACACAGCTGGTTACAACATGAGTAAATGCCAAATCTATCAAAATAGGTGTTAACAGTGAACAAATGACATGATCATTATGAAAATTTAGAAGAAGCTTGCTATATATATATATATATATATATTGTTGAATGGATATGGCATTTCTGAACTGTAAGTACAATGTCCAATACGCTGGAAAATGAAAGTTGATGGAATTTTCCATTCATTCTTCTACTAGGAAATTATCATACATTTGGTGCTTTAAGACTTTGCACCAAAATATAGAATTGTTTCTAGGATTATACATTAGATACTTATAAGAAACTCATCCAAAATAAGGAAAGCAAAATTAAAATGATAAAACTAAGAGGGGGAAAAATGCTCCCCTGATTAGACCTAGAGATGGATTAGCAGTCCATGCACCACTCTGAAAACCTCTTTCTATTTACAGCAGCCTCTATCTTCCTGGGGGGCTTGAATTGAGGACCAAAGATTGGTGATCAGAGCTCATGTTTCATGTGGGATGTTTGATCTGAGCCTATGTTGAAAGAATACTTGTCATAAATCACAACTTAATATCTAGAAATTATTACGAAGAATACTGATTTTCTCCACAATACAATTTCCCTTACCAGGAATGCTTTCTGAATGAAATGCTGTATCATGGTTTGGAGAGTTCTGGCCAAAACCCATCTGAACAATGCTTTGCAGATCATTTTCGCAGAATGTTGGAAACTGGAAATAAGTTGACAAACGGAATTAAAAGATGGAAAAAAAGAGATAATATTTTCTTTCGTTGTAATGTTTGTGAAACTTTTAAGCCATTACCTGTGGAAGACCTTGGCCAAATTCATCAACCGGAGGTAATTGCATGCCAATGTTTCTGCATAATGTGGTGGGTAATGGGTCCACTGAGCATTGGGTTACTTCCCCATTGGAAACATTGGTTTGCACTTGTGGACTTTGCTGGGTCCGGTGGCCATAGAAAGCTGAATCTAATGGGTATATTGGTTGTGGCAAGGACCCATTTGACTGAAATATCTGCAATTTGCAATGGCCCCAGTGAATCCAATTTCAGAAAAATCAGAGAATAGTATATAAAGAGAGCCATTATATGAACTGCTATAAACTTACATCCTTTGAGAGCAAACTATCCATGTTAAAATCCAAACTTGGATTCACTGAAGCTAACTTCATAGAGAGGAACTACAACAAAAATTAGAAGTACCCATTGAGCAATGGAACACAAATTCACGATCACAAACAATATATTACATTAAGACAATGGTAATTGATCTTAATTTACCTCAACCTGGCGTTGCAGTGATTGTACATAATTTATAATTTGATCGAGCATTAGTGCTTTTCCGGTCACCTACGATGTAAATTTCCATGGCGAAGTTAGAAAAGGAAGCCCCTTGCATTACATGACAATCTATATGTGGCCAATATCTCAAATTCAGCATTTTTGCTCACCTTATTGCAACCTGGTACAAGGTCTTGGAGAAGTTTCATCCGTTCACTGATTTTCTCTCTTCGAACCTGGCCAAACACCAAAAATGTCAATGTTCATGGAAACCATAACAGGGTGGTATAGAATGAGTACCCAGAGAGTCAGATTTTGATAGTTCTTACTCTTTCGGCAAGACTATGGCTGTCAGTAGCTTGACCTCTTCTTGCTCTAACATGAATGTAGTCCTTAGGAGGCTCAGGAGGTTTTTGGTTGCTCTTGGCTTGTTCCCCTGCCCCATTATTACTTCCCATTGCTTCCTCCTCTGTTTTCAGACCTCCATTTTCATTTCCATTACCTTCAGACGTTTTGGATCGCTTTGAATTTGAATCATCCTCTGCTTCAACTACCTGGAACACAAATTTTCTCAGCTATATCAAATATTTAGGAAGGAAAATTGGATTTTTTTTTTTTTTGACTTTATAATGTATATACCTTTGTGGCATTGGCAGGCTGGGATGATGCCACTTCCTTCACTTTTCCCCTAGAAATGGATTTTCTTTTTCTCGAATTCATTTCATTTGGAGTTTTCAACCCGGTGTCCCCACTCGCGATTTGTTCACAAACAGAGAACTCCTCATTAGAACTGGCGAATTCAGAGGAAGCAGGACCTGATAATTTGCTGAATTTCTTGTCAACACCCAACCTCATTTCCATCTGGGTTTGTGAAGAATTCTTGTTTTCCTGAACAACCATTGGAGATCCAGCTGCCTTAAGAGACGGACTACTGGCAACTCTTGATATCTTCGCAGCCCCCATTAATGGAATAGATCCATATGGCATGTCAGGACTGTTCAACCTGAATTGGTCCGTTCGACCACTGAAACTACGACTGCCGAAGCAAGAGAACTTCGCCGCCCTTTCGGCGAACCCAGGATCGGCCGAGAGTGCAGGTAAAGTGGGATTCATAGGCATTGAGTTTCCATTCATAATTGGCAATGGCAATTTAGGAGGTGAATTCAAAGGTGTACTATAACCTGAAGTGTTCGCACTATGGTTTCCACCACCAACGTAAGAAGTCGCCGCCGTTGCCTTCAGCAACGGAAACGACTCCGGCGTGATCTCGCTGGAGTTGCAAATGTTGCCGAGTTTTCCTATCAGTTCTCGGATTGCGAAACTGTCACCGGACATGGCGGAATTGGAAGCAGCGGGCGATGAAACCATTGAGCTGAGGGCCGACTCAAAGTGGGGGAACTGGTCCGTTGACTTGTCCCAACTGGGGTTGAAAAAGCAATCCGAAGATTGCTTCGATGAGTGATTCAGTTCGGGAGCTAAAGATAGAGATTCCCAGGCGGTCATCGGCGATGGTTCGAAGTGCATTGGTGGTGGAATTCCCGCACTAAGGAAGTATTCTTTATCCATGGAAGTGGAATTGGAGGAAGAGGGGGTGAATTGAGAAATCAATGAAGACCCAGATGAGAATTCACAAGAATGAGTTTGAATTGGAAGAGAACCTGAGGTTTTTGATTGTGTTGGATGGAAAGAGGAACCAAGAAAGGTGGTGTAACAAACGGAGGTGTAATTTGGGTGGGAAGAATGAAATGTAGGGTTCAATATGATGGCATTTGGGGATGATTGGGGGTGAGGTTGCTGAGAGAAGGGAATTGTGTTGGTCCTGAAAAAGCAGAGCTAAACCAGAGAGAGAGAGAGAGAGAGAGAGAGAGAGAGGAGGGGAAGGCAATGAGTTGGTTCGTGATGAAGTTATATAACCAAAAAAGAAAAAGGTTTGTTTGACTTTTTATACTTGACCCGAGGGAATTTTAGTTATTTTTATTTTTTAAGGATATGATTTGATTTATGATAACTTTTAATTAGGTTAATTAATTACAAGACAAAATGATTTTTTTTAATTATAATAAGAAATTATAGAATCAATTAAAATTATAAATATAAAAAGTAAAAATTAATATCTATAAAACAAACCCCCCAAAATATCAATATTTATTGAGTTTTCACTATCCCTTCTCATATGGTTGACTAATGACTACAATCAAAACATTCGTCAACTTATAAGAGTCCGTTTGTTAGAGGTATGAAATTGTAACTTTTAAAGGTATTTGGTTATATTTTCAATTTTTAAAAATTTGTTTAAGTTTTTTATAATTTTTACTCTTAGACTCACTATTTATAAATAGTCAATATATATAATATAAAAGATAAAAAAAAAATTAACACTTAGAACCACTTTTATATAATTTTTATCAAATACTCAATTAACTAAACTGATTATATTATTTAGAATTTATTTTCTAACTAATTAAGTTTTTAGAATTTATTTTTCAAAATCTGAAAATTCCTTAGAATAGACTAATGATAACTGAAACTATCAAAACCAAATAAATTTGAAAACGAAAGACTTTTATTTTTTCAAAAAGAGATTACAAAGCTTAAAATATTCTCTTTATTGTTCTTTTATCTTTTTCTTTTTTTTTTTTATTACTCTTCTTTTAATAGGGTCATAAAATGAGCTAAGTTATTTGAATTCGGTTCGTGATCGATTCGGTTAGAGATTCATTAAAAATTGACTTAAAAAATAAACAAATCAAGCTCGAACAAATTTTGAGGCTTGTTGATTTATTGAGCTTGACTCGAGTTTGGCTTGTTAAGTTAAAAATAGTCTAATACTTCATAAAAAATCAAGTTACTTGAGTTTAGCTTGTGATTGCCTCGATTAGAACTTGTTCGAGATTGACTCGAAAAATTAACAAATTAAACTTCAAAAAAATTTGAAACTTGTTCATTTTAACAAGTTGAACTTGAATAACCTATTATTCGATTCAACTCATTTACAATCTTTCCTTTTACAAAGACAATTTATGACTTAATGTAAACTCAAGAAAAATTTAAATTTCAAACTTCAACTATAATTAAATAAAAAAATAAGTTTCTTGTACATAAACTGTTACACAACTTGCTTACCCCCCCCCCCCAAAAAAAAAAAACTGTTACACAACTTTAATAATAAAAAAAAAAGACAACTTTTGTCTGAATTATTAAGATACTTTTCAAATGGATCAACCAGGTTTTGTAGGTCATTTTCAGGATCCAAAAAAAACAGACAATTTTTTGAGTCATGTTTCTACATCTTTGTAGACTTAATATTCTGTTATATTTTCAATTTTTCGCTATTTAATAGTGTTCCATCTCACAATCTTTGTCATATCTCAACCATTATTCAGTACTTGTTTGGATGAATTGTAAAAAAAAATGTGATTTTAATTAAGTAATTGAAAAAAAATTTATTTGAATTAAGTTATCGAGTGTTTAAATTAATATATTTGATAAGTGGTTGAATGATATTATATTATTTGGATGAGTTATTAATAAGTAGAGTATCATTGGATTACTTTTTGAGAAGTATCTTTTGTATTAAGTGTGAATCCATTACATACAGTTCACCCAGATTCAAACATTTAATAAATGAGAAAAGTTTATTTTAAATTTAATAACCATTAATACGATGAGTAAAGCAAACTAAACACAGATATTGAAATAGTTCCACAACTGCATCAACTTACATCAACCATACCTCTTTGGAAGCCCTTGGAGAGTTTTTAAAATTATTTTTCTTAAATTAGTTTTATATTAGATTTTAATCATTCTATCTTGGATCCTTATAATTCTTCTTCCAAAAATAAAAATATTCAAATCAATCTTCTTAATAAGCCTAATTATAGATAGGCTAATTATAACGTAAACTTGTTAATGAGTGAACAAATATTTGATTTTATTTTTTTGTTCCATAAAAAAAAAAAACCATTTCTAGCTTGGGATTTCTTGGATTATATTAATTTTATAGTAGACTTATTATTATTAATTTTTTTTTATATTTATATAATTGTCATTCATAATTGCACCGGACCAATGTATAATTTTTTGGAAAGGTGACTATTTTGAGTTTCTAGGATTGGATAATTGGGTTTGGCTTTCACCGCATTTTCCGTTCAAGGTTCTTGACAAAATTTGTTAGCAAAGGAGTGGTTTTGCAAAACCATGGGTTAAGGCCTGCAAATTCACTCCCCTCGATTCTCCACCTTCTTAGCAATGAATGAGTTTTACCATGTAATAGATCCAATTTCCCAAAAACTAGCTCGCTTTCACAATTTGGATACATGATTTTTTTCTTGAAATGTATGATTTTTGTTAATACTGTCAGGTTGTACAGTCGGGATTGTGATTTTGTAAAAACATTCTAAGAATACAGTGTAATGTCAATCAAGACATTTCTGATACTTTTTTTTTTTTTTTCGATAAAAAAGAGAATCAAACTCACAAGTAACTACATGAGTAAGTATGCACTTTACATCCTTCGAATAAAGTTTCAGTCTTAGCGTATTCAATACTTAATTCATTACTATTCAAAATAATTGAGTTATAGACAGTTGTAAATTTTTTTTGTGTGTTTATATTTTCATACCTTAACGCCTTTATCAAGAATTACACAGAGAGCTTGAAAGAGAAAGAGAAGGGCCTCTTTTTCAGTAGCTTCTTGTTTGAATAGTTGTAACTTGGCTTAAATTTAAAGGTTACATTTTTTATTACTCGCCTTCTATCGTGGGACATTAATGTAAAAGAATGTAACGTTTACATATTAATTTTGTATTCTGTTGAATGGGTCAATCACTGTTGTGGTCTGTTTTGAGGAAGATTTGCGTAGATCATTACTCTGCATGGCTCCCTACAACCGGCTCTGTACTAAGGCTTTGATCAAAAAGTCGGATTAGTTTATTTAACATCAATTTATTTTTAAAAAAATAAGGGTTGTTTGAAATTTTGAATTCAACGGTTAGAAAACAGTAGTGAGATAGGATATGCTATGCATTTCTTTTGCTTGGTGCAGACGCATACCTGCAATAGTTCAATTTGATGTACAAACTATTCCAGGGTAAACTATATCTAAGTCAATGATCAAACAATAATAATAAAACTATATATATCCAAGTCAACAAAACTTTAAAGGATGTTAATTCCTTGACTACCACTTTATCCAGATGAATTTGTTCCTTTTCTTTATATATATATATAGAGAGAGATATATACACACACACGACTAGACGTATTATTTGATTTATCCTCACCTCAATTTCATTCTCTTTGTATATATATGTGTGTGTGTGTGTGTGTGTTTTAAGTTAACTCATGAAAATTACTTACTAAGATAGAATATATATATATATATATATATGTGTGTGTGTGTGTGTGTGTGTGTGTGTAACATGCCAATAAGCCCACAGCATGGTGCGAGTCCAGAAGGTATCCTGCACCAGGAGGGTGGGGGTTGAAAGTACAAAACCCAACAAAGTATGTTCTTATCTATCTCAAATCCTGTATCTCAAATGTGGTGCAGTAATATTGTATTTCAAATAATGTGACATAATAATATTAGTAATAGTATTAAATTATGTAATTAATGTGTCTCGGTGAGATCTTATCATATCACTGTCATATCATTTGAAATATAAATTTGGGATAGACTTTTAAAGTGTATAGCATTACTCAAAAATAAATGTTAATTATGATGATTAAAAGAAAATTAATTAAAGATAGTGACACTATATAGTTAGAATTCATGATTTTCATGCATGGCCTTCATAAATGGGAGCCATCAGCCATGCAACCTGTATGGTTGAACTTATTCTATTAGTTGAAAGACTTAATTATGTGCTACACCCTCTTTCATACTTTATTAATATTGTTGCATATTGTTATTAACTGGCTTACAACTCATAAACAAATAAAATTTTAGGATTGAGGTGTTATTTAAGTCATACAAGTACTTATTTTCTATGTAAATGACGTGAGTTCTATTCACTCTTCCCATATCGTTGTATAAAATAAATAAATAAAACTTCTAATTTCACGATATTCATTCCATAGTTATATATAATAAAAATATCATGCATTGCTAGTGACTTATAGCCTATCTAGCGGGTTTTAAATTTTGGAGAATAGATTATAAAAAATTGATTATTGAAGTATCATTATAATGAATATAACCAATTTGTTATTTGCGTGTGTGGTGAAAATTATATCTAATTGTTAATCTGTCTTTTTATCCTTTATATTCAATATAGTTGAGCAATGTGTGAGTGGTAGGTTTAGTAATAAAAGTTATAAAAAACCAAACTTATTTTTGAAAGGATTGATTTTTTTTTTAGTTTTACCGTACCATGGTTTTTCAATCATAATTTTGTTTATCCCATTACAAAGCTCTGTTTTTTTTTAAAAAAAGTAAGCCAAATAAGTTAAAATTTAATTTCACACTATTTCACGCATCAAAATTACCATTTGAGTAGGATAACCGCCCCGAAACAGTTCTCTATGCTTTACTAAATAGTATAATTATGTTAGGGAGTATGATAATAAAGTTACCCTCTTTCTAATAACTTAAGTTTTTAAATAAATGGATGATTTTATATAGTGTTAGACCAAACAAAAAGTCATAATTATATGTGAATGAGTGTGTTTGAGAATATAATAATAAAATTATACTTTTTTTTAATAATTTAAATTTTTAAATAAATTTGTAGTTTAACAAATTGGCGAGTGAGCTTTTATATTTCACAATAATTGGTGGCAATAGTGTTTGTTTGGGTTAAAAGTTGCAGTAAGTTATTTTCATCATAAGGTTAGATTTTGTATCAATTTTTTTGTAATCTAAAAAACTGAAAAACTGAAAATTATATCTAAAATTCAAAAACGATTTTCAAAACTTTCTTTCTAGTCTTATTTTTTTTCAAAATGACAAAAATATTTCTTTTATTTATTTTTTTAATTTTGACCAATTTTTTTAACTTTTTTTTTCATGTTTAAATAAATATTAATTAAAATCTCTTTTGACTAAAAAAATATAAGTTATTTATCTTAATTTTATTTATTTTTATATAAAATGAAAAAAAAATCTTTAAAATAATTTAGAAAAAGGTCAGAATTTTAAAAATCTAAAGAAATAAACGAAATAGGTATTTTGGTCAATTTTAAAAAAAAAAGTTAACAGAGAAGTTATTGTAGTTTATTAGTAAAAATATGAGATGTTAGTAACATTTCAAAAATCTCACTAAAATTTTTTATAATTATCAAAAATTTAAAAGATATCAATATAATTTATTCTTTAAATTAAAATAGTATTTTAAAAAATTACTATTCGTGCAGGAATGTAAATAAGTCAAGTCAAATTGAGAAGCAAGTTGTTTAAGTTTAATTCGTTAAAATAAATAAGTCTTAAATTGTGATCAAACTTGATTTATTTATTTCTTAAATTAATTTTGAATAAACCGATTTAGAGTTAAACTTGAATAATTTAATATTTTATATAATATTAAATTATTTATTTATTTATTAAATTAAATTTAATAAATTAATAAATTTGAAAATATTTTCGTGAAGTAATTATATATTATTTTATTAATTATTTTAGTTTATAGTTTGAGTTAGAAGAAAATAGTACCATGCATATCAAATCAGACTGTAGCATCAACATCACCATGTTGGGGGTAGGTTTGTGCATATTGCATTTGCAACATGATACTAGGGTTTATTGTACTCTTTTTAATTTTGTATATTATTATAAGTTAGAGATTGTACAGAGGATAAATAATACTTCCAACTTTTTAGTATATATAAATTCAAATATTATTATATACAAATACATTTTTATAATTTTTAACTCATAAACTGAATTCTTATTAGCTATAAATAAATGCATTTTTACAAGTTTTTAAAAAATTAATTATAAAATGTTGAAATATATTTTAAAAATATTTTTTAAAAAATTATATCTGAATTAATATTTAAATGTAAAATGTTTTTCTTTATTAAGAAAAAAAAGTAAGGAAAGAGAAAGAGAAAGAAGGAATGGAAAAAAAAAAATCGTTATTGACTTGTGTTTATAGCCAGTCAATCATTGCGTTAAATTTTCCACCTGTCCGGTTCAGTCGGCTTCGGTCGGGTTCACATAATAGGAAAATCATTTCCTTCCGTACTCGGCTCTCTTTCTAAGAAATTTCTGCGAAGGATATGTGTGCGTGTGTCTATATATACATATACACATTAAAAGTTTTATATATACACATATATATATTTATATAGACATTAAAAGTTTTATATATACACACATATACATTTATATAGACATTAAAAGTTTTAATGAGTAGTATAACTAATAGCTGTTTCCCAGCCTTCGATCATGCAGGAGCAAGTACTACTACGGTTTTACAACTCATCTTGCTTGGATAGGCAAAGTTGGTGACTGATATATATATATACTTAGTTAGATGACATGTCATGCATGAATTTAATATGTTGTTTGTATCATAAAAAAAATTATATGAATGGATGATAAATTTGTAAATAAATAATAAAATAGATAAAACAATTTATTAAAAATTAATAATAAGTTCATAAATATAAGTAATTAAAGATGGATAAAATGTTTATAAAAAAAATGGTAGTTTATATTAATTTTTTTTGAAATTTTTGAAATTATATTAATTTCTTATTTTTTACAAAATAATATACAAATACTTTTTTTTAGTTAATTTTTTTATTCAAAGTTATAAAACTACCTCTTTCAAATTCTTTTCCAATTTTTTTAAATCTTGACCAATTTTTTTATTTTTTAAATAAATATTGATAAAAATCTTAAATTTATTTTTATATAAATAAAAATAAATTATTTACCTTAAATTTGTTTTTAAATAAAAAAATAAATATTTTTTAAAAAAAGTTAGAATAAATTAGTCAAAATTAAAAAAATGTAAAAATAAATAAATAAAAGAGATAGTCTTGTTATTTTGAAAAAAAAAATAACAAAAAGAAAGTATCTGCATATTATTTTATAAAGTATAGAAAATTAGTGTAATTTTAAAAATCTCAAAAAAAATTCAGTGTAATTGTTATAAATTTCATAGGAGATCAGGTATAATTTATTCTAAAAAAACAATCGACTGATAATATCGTAAATAACAATAAATTAATAAATAAAGCAAAAAAATGTAAATTAGGTATAATAAGACAAAATTAAAAATTAGACAAAGAAAATAAAAAACTATAGATTAATGGTTGAAGAGTGAAATCGTCATTTTATCATAACCAATAACTCTCACTTATATATATATATATATATATATATATATATTATCTAACAAATTGGGGTTTATGTTAGGACTTGGGACCACCAAAACATGTTGAAGACCAAATTAAAGACCCCCAAGCTATATTAATTTTTCTATTGTGAGCAACTCTTTCTTGATTCTATCCCTGTTTTACATGCATTTAATTAATGAGCCATACATCTAACAACTATACATAAAATAGATACAGAAGCTGTTGTCAGTAATACAATTTTTTCTCTTCCACAAAAGTTGACCATACTCGTCTCTTCTATTTTATGGCACGTTTATATTTGATCCCATTTTTTCTTCATTAAAGTCATGGCCTTCCTTAATTTAAGGCTCCCAAATTTGTCAATAAGCCACATGTTTTAAATAAGTAACATGTACAATTAATAGTTCAGTACATTCCAACAACCATTGGCGTCCTAAAATTACAAGGATCCAGTAAACTAAAATAAATAACTTCCTAAAATTATTAACTTAGTTTAATTGGCTAACAATGCCTTCCTTAAACTAAGCTCTTCAAGCTGTTCACCAACACTTTCATGAACAATAGTCTTCAAAGTAGTTTCAAGAAGCTTTTGCGACAAAAATTTCGAATAATCATCTGTTTTTATTTTCATATGAAAATGTGGTCGAATCTTATATTTGGCATACAACTTCTCAACTTGTTCAGCACGAGATAAATCCATGCTAACCCATTCAGAATTAGAATTAACAAAACAAGCATTCATGCCAATAACCCCACCATCATAATGATGCAAAACCCATCAATATTTTAGAATATCAAAATCTTCATCTCGAACATAGTTTGCAATAATAAAATTATTAAGATCCAAACTATTCTTATAATCAGACGTGAGGAATTTATCCACACCAATGAAATCACAAATTTTAGATAACTTAGACTTTCCAATTCCTAAAAATTCTTCAAACTACTCTAAAAATTCTGTTTTCCCAAAATCAACATTGCCTCGAATAATAAAATTCTCAATACCTACAAAATCAACAAATCCTTGAGAGATAACATTTTGAGTGCCAACAAAATCAATAAACTTTGAATTTGAAAAAACTTTAATCTCATCATGGTTTGATTTCAAAGTGTTTGGTAAATCAAACAAAGTAATAAGGCCAAAATCTTCAAAGTCTTCAACTGCATCAATTCCACAACCTGCAAGATTTTCTTCTTTTTCAACTATTGAATTCTCAAACTGACTAGGTTGAAAAGATTCTTCAACACCTCTCCAAAAGCAATTTCTAACAAATTCAAACTTTCATCACTCTAAATCGACCAAATTTTCAACCTCACAATTAATTTCTTTTTCTTCAACCTGCAAAATATTTTCTTTCTCAAAATTATTAACGAAAGCAGTGAATATCATATGAATTTAAATTTATCACATTATATAAATCATCCCAAATTTAAATGAATTCTGAAAACAATTTTGAACCATAAATTATCTTATTTTTATCAAATTTATCTCTTTCAAAACCAACTACCCAATATTTTTCTATGGGAAGTTAATAACCATTTCTTAGTCTTTTATATGCCGAAATAAGATCACATCAAAGCTCACATAGTGATGGATAATTTAGTCTTTAAATTCAATTATTTCAATACGCCCATTGTATTGTGTTCCTTATTATTTGATAAAATCATTCAATTTTTTTTTCAAATAAACCTCTTTTGGAAAACGCTCGTGCAAAATAAGATATAACAGCATAAACCTTGCAAGCTTTAAGATAGAGTGAGACACGATGTGATTACTCATCAATATTTTGACTACAAATTCTCAAAATCTCAAACTTTTGTCCATTAATCAAAACTTTCTTAATAATTTCAAATCAACAATTTATTAAATCACATATCTGGGATTATACAAAAAATGATTTCGCCTTCCTTTTTTTACTTTAATATGATGCATGCCTATCAATTAAACCGGAACTTTTTTTTTTTCACAATTATTTGTAACACCGTTGGATCTTTTTTCTGATCCAAACAACCGTTGAATCCCAATCGAACAACTCTTCAACAAACCATTTAAGATCGCAACCTTGAGCAACACGAGAACCATCGTTCCCTGCAATAATCTAAGAACGAAACTAAACTTTGATTGTCCACAATACCGATAAATTACTTCAAGACCGAAACTAACTCTTAAAAATTATCCCAAAATCTTAACTGACTCTAATACCAAATGTAGGATTTAAAAAAATACTTTGATATTAACTATAGAATTTAAAATTATCTGATACCAAATATAAGAACCAAAAATTACTCTAACACCAATTATAAATTTTAAAGATCCAATTGTTAAATCTAAAATCACTCTAATATTATTTGTTGAAAATAATACAATATTTATTTGAAAAGGTGAAGCAACAATTCAATCTCTCATGGGTTCAGTCGGCTACACAATTTATTGGCCACCACTCATTCGGTCCCTGACACGACTTTTTATATTTTTGTGGCTTATAACTTAATGTGATAAAAATTCACATATATATAATCATATTAACTCTAAGTTCTATATTAATTAGAATATTTAATCTTGTACAAATTACTATAATTAGTTTAATTATAATTAGAAAACTAACCACT
The DNA here is from genome assembly GCA_008638375.1 of Nyssa sinensis. Taxonomy (NCBI): domain Eukaryota; kingdom Viridiplantae; phylum Streptophyta; class Magnoliopsida; order Cornales; family Nyssaceae; genus Nyssa; species Nyssa sinensis. The sequence goes on from CM018034.1 coordinate 6,625,352, forward strand.
AAAATATTAGTTTAATTATAATTAAAACTATTCAAAAAGTCTAAATATTACAAGAATTCAATAAACTAAAATAAAAAAAACTTTTTAAAATTGTGAACTTAGTTTAATTGGCTAACAAATCCTAATGACTAGCCAAATATACTAATGTAAGCTATCAACTTCAACCAAGTAATTAACTTACAAACCTCCCCAAGTCAAGAAACATTAACACTACGCATCTTATTATAAATCTAATGATTCATATAGCTTGGAGATCATTTTTACACTTTAAGATGCCCTTGTGCCCATAAATCTAGTTAAATTGTTCCAGTACCATGGTCACACACACACACATTATAACATTTACAAAATTTGCATGGGGTTCACAGCAAACGGTGATAGATGAACAAGAAGAAAAATACACTAATATGACTTGTTCATATAGTGGTAATGCAAAGAATTAGGATTAAACTATGGTTCTACGTCATTCTTTGATATTCAACTCAACAAAATCATATCTTAATTAATTATTTGGTGTGAGATACATGAATCATGTCCGGATTGTTTGGCATTCTAAAACATATAAAGATCTTAAAATAGATTGAAACAAAGAGAAGGAAGATATTAATATCTTTTTCAAGCCAGAGTAGTGCATTATCTTGACAAAGGGCCAGCCCTCTTGACAAGCTTCATTTTTTTCCTAAAAGTCAAGAAGTAGATAGTCTGTAACCTTCAGTGTCAGAAGAGGTCAGGTTAAACCATCTTGAAATACAATAATTATCACCGGATTTTAGGTCTTCATCGTTTCTCTTGCTAGCGTGTTAAGGGATACGAATCTTTCATGTTCTACCTCAATGCATTCTTCAATGAAAAATGATTTTCAGGACGACTCAATTGGTGAAAGCAATAAGTCAATTAAATACGTAAAAGAATCAATCATCCATGAAATAGCACTAATTTACAGGTCGTGTCATTGTGTCTCATCGGCTTACCAATTCAATCTAGGCTGTCTAGCTATTCAGATTGAATAGCAATGCTTTTCTTCAAGTTGTCTCTCAAGTTGCAAGTTGCAAGTAGCAAATCAGAGGCTCAGATCCTCTAGGTAAACTGTCAACATCTTTTCAATGTAAATACAAGTTGCTTCCCACTTGAAAAGCCCAGAGGAGATAAAGAGAACTTAATATTTTTTCCCTTGCCAATGCAATAAATATTTATTGAATTGAAAGGTGTACAAGCTAACACGATTAATGCTTGTAAAATCATTTATCAATTTGCTGATAGGAGAGGCGGGAAAACGCAACCACACGCCGCAAATGAAACCTCAAAACAGCTTTGGCTGACATTACCGTGCAAAAAGGCATTATTTGTTCGTCCCACAGTTTCGAAGATTAGAAATGATTGCAAAGATTCAGTTCTTTGAACTTACTGAGCATCTGTCAATCAAAAAAAAAGAAATAGTAATTAATTAAACAACTGCTAGCATCAAAATACAGCAATTTTTGAATTGATAAGACAAATTAGTGATAACAAGTAGCAATAATCAAATATTTTCTATTAGAGTGTTTTTGTTTGGTATAGAAAATTATTGGGTTATTTTATAAACATATCTTTTAAAATCTGAAAGACTATTACAGTGCGTGTAATGGCTAAAGGGCAACATATATGGTACATATTTAATTGCAAATTGACTGCAGATTCATTACACCTAGTCCACTCTGATCAATTCAAGAATTGGAGAAAGAAAAGATGCTTGAACAAATAAATAAATATATATATATATATAAGTGAAACTATAATTCCAAATTTTAACTTATTATTGCTAGGTATCTTTGGGACAAGGAAAAGTTTTGGAGATCAATGGAAGAGATGATAACCATTTTTGTCATGTATCTTCCAAGTTGAGAACAAAGAATACCCATACAAAGCATTTATAAGAAAAGCAACAGCTCAAGCTGCAACACCCCTTCTTGGACTAGAAAGTCCAAAAATACAACTCAAACAAATAGCATCTCTACTAATCATTTTCGCGAACGCGTTCTGCATTAAAAATGCATCGATCAATGCGTTTTGCCAACCCTCGTGAGTATGAATTTCATGCTCTGCACACACACACATATATGTGCCAATCATATATGTATATATATATATATATATGTACGTATGTCAATCATATATTAATAATCATTGCAGTGTTGTCATTGTTGGACAACATGGGCATCAAGAAAGATTGGTTATGGCCATTGATTATTGTTGGTTTTGTGGATGGTCCTACATTTAGAAACATTGGATATTAGTGATGAAATTAGCATCTGAGAAACAACAAATTAAAGAGAGAAAAATACGTAACTAAAAAAGATATGTCGAATAAAAGAGGAACAGCTACCTAATACTGGTATGTCACATGGGATTTCATATTTGGAACATTATATATATATATATATATATATATGTATGTATGTACATATTCATTGTAGTAGTTAACAATTTGCATGCACGGTTTTGTAAATCTGGTCAAAATCTAACAACTCTATCTCGCTACTTAATACTTGGCTGACACGGCAACTCTGCCGACCATTTCTCTCTAAAAATGCCTCATGCATGTATATATTATTACAAGACTGTTCATACACAGCCACACATGCGTGTATATATATATATATATATATATTGTTGTGTCTTGCAACAATTGCATTGGTCCAATATTCCAGTGTGGAAGCAATTAATCACAGAAAAATGCCAATGGAGTCATAGAACATTGAATGAAAGTGGTCCAGATATAGCACGTCATCAATTGAAGTGACTGATCAATCATATATAATTGTCCTCTCCCTCTTGATGTTTTAAGGGAAAGTGCAATGGTTTGCCAAATGGACATGCACTTTTCTTAGTTTCTTATGAGTTATAACTGGTATAAATTAGAAACTCAAATAATATGTGAAAAATGAGTTATATGGTAAAAGCTGAAAAATGACTTTCCATACGTGTATTTTAAATTTTATATCTCAAATAATGAGGTATTATAATATTAATATGGATAATGTATTAAATTGTCACTATTGTCATATTATTTGGGATAAACTGCTCGTTTAGATGAGTCAAGAAGAAATGTAATTTGAATTACAGTAGCGATTTGAATAAATAATTGTGAAAAAGTATTGTATGAGTTAAGTTATTAAATATTTGAATGAATGTATTTCGATACGTGCTTAAATCATATTATAGTATTTACAGTGATGGATTCAAAAACTTTAGTTAGGGAGTCCCAAATTGAAGATATTAAAATTTAGGAAAATTTATATTAATATATCAAAAAATTGAGGGACAAGTCCTATTTTGTTTAAATATTCTAATAAAATTGGGATTAGAAAATACAATATTAAAACTTTTTAGGGGACCAAATTTTATTTTGTTAAAATATTCTAATAAAACTAGGAGTAAAAAGTGCAATATCAAACTTTTTAGGATCCGCCTGCATCCACCTCTCAGAGTTTAGATGAGTTATTAATAAATGTTATTAGACTATTTTTTGAAAAAGTTATATTAAATTATTTTTAAAAATATCCGTTTTGAATTAAGTGTAAATTCATTAATTGCAATCCATCTGTCAAACCAAATAACGAACAAATCAAAAAAGTATGTTTTGAATTTAAAAATGTCATTAAGTGCGAATAATAAACCGAATCAAACATAACAAAATATTTAAGAAGTGTAGCACTACTCATGTCAAAAGCCAACAACATGTCAGAAAAAAAAAAACAAAAACAAATAAATGACACATTCAAAGAGGGTTTTGTGATTCATAATGTTAAATTTTTATTTTAGTAATTCGGACTGACTTCATCACCGTAACTTTCCGTTGCCTGCATATTATAATGTTAATTATTAGTAGAGATTGCATAATGTTGTTACAAATTATGGACAACTCTTTATTTATTTTTATTTTTTTAAAGCATTTACATCAAAATTCAATTTCAGCACTCGTAAATAATTCATGTTACCGTTTAATGTCTGCAAATTTAATTTAAACTATATTTCCAACAAGTTAGACAGTGCTAACAATTGCAGCATTATATAGTAATTTATATATACATATATATAATTGTCTGATAATCATTTCTTTTCCCTGTTCCAGCTACATTGTCTTGTACGTACGTATGTGAAATATATAATTGCAGATCAAATGGTTTTTGTTTTGGTTGGTCTGTGCCTTGTCCTGTAAGTAGCACAACACACATCAACTAATCGAAGTATGCAAAATTATATATATATATATATATATATATAGAGAGAGAGAGAGAGAGAGAGAGAGAGAGAGAGAGAGAGAGGGATTATCTTAATTCAAATGTTGTGCTGGTGGAGTGTTTTTAACTGCTTTGCCCTTTTTTATGTTATATCTTTTTTTATCTTTTATGTATCAATAATAAAACACTGATACAATATCTTTTTGCTTTATATTGTATTATTTGCTATATAAAATTAGATTATTATATAGAATTGGTCGGTGTTCGTTTGTCCAAAACCAGAGTTTGTAAAACTAGGGGCCTACAAGCATCCGAAACCGCCGGAATTGAAAGACAAGCCCCTATGCCATGTGGAGAGTGCCCTGGCTCAATGGCCATTAAAATTTCAGTCAAGCACAAAATTAATATATATATATATATATATATATTGGTGCCATATATATATATATATATATATATATATATATATATATATTGGTGCCATGGATGAATTAGGTAAGAATTTCTCCAATTAGGGATGTCAATTGGGTAAATTAATTATTTTCATCTTACCTTTTATAGGATAAATTTAAGAAGTTTATAAATCAGTTTGGATCCAAGTTTTAAAAAAAATATAAAAAAGAGGTTGACATGTAATTGGGTTTGAGAAAATAAAAAACTCAGTTCATCTAACTCGATAATATTTGCAAAGTTACTTAAATATCTCTTATAAATATTAAAATTTAATTGATTTATAAATATAAATATATATAATTATAAAATCATAAAAAAATCTATATTTAGTATTTTTAAAATTAGGATAATGTACAGTTGGAATCAATGATGGAATACCACTTGATTAAGGTGGTTTGAGATACATTGAAAATAAGATGGACAATTTTAAAAAACAATGCACTCAATCTAAATAAAAACCCTTACAAAATATCAATATTATTACTAATTATGTATAATAAAATGAGTGGTACCAAGTTTTTTTTCTCTAAAGGTACTTGATATATACTAAGTTGTTTTGATATATTCATTGATAATTGAACTCTAAATGTCATGCCAATGTTTTAATTATTATGGTAATTTGGGTTCACTTTTTTCTTCTTACTTTTCTTTGTAATTTTGGTCTCCATGCCCAATATAGCACTGCACCTAGCCAATGTAGCCATAACTTAACCCTAGATTAATCATAGCAAGTTCATCCACCAAAGTAATATTTAGAATGACTTTTTATTTAATGAACAATAGTATTGTAACAATACTTAACTTTAAATTTAGTAGGAAAAACTTCTTTTTGCCTAAATATGTGTTTTAACCACAATCTGTCATATATGTAATAAATATGTGTTTTAAATTTTATTTTTTAGTTAAAACTAAATAATCATATAATATACATATTATTGCATACATGGCATATTAAGATTATGACACGTAACTGAGTAGGAAAAGATTCCTCCTACTTGTTTTGAAGCCAAGCACTATACTTATATAATACATATAGAAATTAAGTTTTACGAGTTAAAAATGAGTAATAATATCATAGACTCCAGATAAAGTAGTTGGGATATGAATAAAAACTCAATTCTTATTAAAATACTGTCTCGTAAGAGCTTCATTTTAGAGTAACTTTGTCCTTTAAAAATAGAGTAATGCTAAGTACAGTGGATTAGTTTATCGAATTGATTTATCAGATGACATTATTTATTATAACTCTTTTTAAAATTTAAATAAAAAATAAAAATACATCTATTAATTACAAAAATACCATTAACATATCATCATATGACACAGATTTGATCTAGTGGATTACTTGACCCATTCTAGGGTGATCCAATAGAAATTGATTAGTTGAAGGCTGAAGCTTGAGTCCAAATTTTCCAACTGTAGTGGCTCAAGATATTGGGCTGGTGCCCCCAAGCTTCTATGAGCCGAGCATAGTTTTAGTATGAAAGCCCAAAGTAAAACTAGGTAACAAGCCCAAATTTAGTAGAATTTATTATACCCCATCCAAGTAATCGATTCATAAATTATGCCTAGACTCCATTTCAAGTCGAAATGCAGAGGTACCTTTGTAAAACAAAGTGGGCCATTACATGTGGATCTCTCTATGCTTCACAAATGGACCTCAAGAAATCATTTGCAAAAAATATCACTAAGTAGGTCTCATGTTATATTCCGGTACGTAGAATAAGAACTTTACAGAAATGTTTATTCTAATTTTTTATTTTTTAATTGTAATTTATTATATTTTTGAATACTTATTTCATGAAATGAATATTCTATTAAAAATCAATTCATGCATTTCTTTGGCCTATGAGTGTAATCTCTATTCCATAGTAATTCATATTCCATTTCTATATCATTTTCCTTTCATTTTTTTTATCTTATTTCTGTATGTCAAATATGACTTTACATTAATAAAATTTTCAGATGATCTCACGGACTGAAAATGAATTAGTTTGATAAAGTTGAAATACTACTTTCTTTGATAAAAAAGAAAAATCTTAATAAATTTGTAACTAATCATAAATTAATCTCTCTAATTCTACTTATAATTATTCTTAGATCTATTTTTTAGAGATTAAGTAATAAATTATGCTTTATATATTCATTTTTAAAAATTTATCACAAGTTAATACATTTTTTTTAAATAATGGTTCTATTTATTTAAATTTAATTATCCTTAAATTGAAAAAACCCCACCTTCCCCTTTTTTTGTTTCTTATAAAATGGAGATTGAGTATATTTTGATAGAACCTTGATTAAAATGAGATTTCATTTTCTACAACTGTGAATAGCCATAGACAAGCAAAATAGAAAAAGTAGGCCAAAAATTAAAAGCAGGGTTATTTAACAAAATCGCAGTAGCAATAGTTAAGAAAAGGAAAGTGTAAATTTTAACCTAGGCTTTAAAACGTGGGGAATATGGGATTAGGCTCGTCTATATATATATATAGGCACACCTTCCCGTATTCTGCAAGTAAACCTAGGCTTCGTCGTCACTGAGGGAGAGAGACTCGACAATGCAACCTTCAAACCATGCAGGTTCTCTCTTGGTTTGGGATTTTTAAGGTTTAATGTCGTCGTCTCGATAATCAAAACCAACAAGCCCTAGGGTTTCTTTCGCGTAGTTTCCAAGTCTATCTTTCTCTGTCTTTGAGTGGGTGCTGTAGGCTTTCCATGACTCGTCAAGAGAACTCTTTCGCTCTCTTGGGTGACGAAGAAGGTGATGATGTGTCGAACCTTCTCGCACGGGTTGCCGCGAAGGTCGCGGCTTCTTCGCCGCCGGCCGCGGCAGACAATAAGAAGGAACAGCAGCAGCGAAAGAACCAGCAATATCAGTCCCCTCCGGCGGCCCCCAAGCCTCTTTCCCCTGCTGAATATGGTAACATTTGATTTTCAAATACTTCTTTCTCGTTGTTAGAATCTGTATCTGTTATACATATTTGTTTATATTCTAGTTTTTGTTGATACCTATATGGATACTATATTATTTGTTTATACGAATTGTTTTCCTTGTTTTTGATGTTTGACTTTTGTGGTTTCTTAACTTCATTGATCTTTGGATAATAAACGGATTGCCTAAATTGAAACCTAAATTCTGAGAGGTTCAGTTAGGTGGAGGGTTTCCTATCGGGTTTGTATTGATGTTCAAGATTCAAGATTCCATATTTGTTCTTCTTCCTTTTGCCTAATTTCTCCCATCATAAAAAACTGTATGACAGGGTTTTGTGTTGTTATATCTTTAGTGTTCTGTTTGGTTGCTAAGTTTCCCAAAGAAAAGAGAAAGAAAGTTGTATTTTTTATTTCTTGTTATTGCAACGCAGTTACTGAAAAAACATAATCAGTCCAATTGTTTATTGGTTAACGTAGTATTTTTTTGTGTGATTTCTTGAAACTTAAAAGTTCCTTTTCCCAGTTTCTTGATCTCAGTTTCTGGAAAATCAAGCAATGTTAGGTTTACATCTCTTTGTATTACTTCGTTGAATGTTTGTTTTTTTGGTTGTTTTGTTACTTCTGTCTATTCTCTAGTAACGTGATATGGTTCTTGATTAATTTCAGTGAGATCCGAGAGAAGGAGAGGAAGAGGGGGCCGGGGTCGTGGTTCAGGGAACTCCGGTGGGAATGATGTGGAGCAGTTTGAAAATGGAAGACCAAGTGGGTACAGGAAGAATTATGGAGGTGCTGATGATTATCATCAGAACAATGGAAGTGCCACTGGTTATCAGAGGAATAATGGAGAGGCCAGTGGTAATCGGAGGAATTATGGAGGCGGTGATGGTTATCAACAGAATTATAGAGCCAATGATGGTTATCAGCATACTAATGGAGGGGATTCTGCTGGGTCTGGTGGCAATTGGAAGGTACAGGGGCAGGGCAGGGCGTGGGCATGAGGGTAGTAGAGGAAGAGGCCATGGCCAAGGAAGGGGACCGAATGAAGAAGATCATGGGTTTGGCAATGACAATCAAGTTATCGGGGACAATCAACACCTTGATAGCCAGGGGCAGGGAGAGGGTTCTGTTATTAGAGATGAGAGGCAGCTTAGAAATGGGAATTGGAATTATGGTGGTGAGAGAAGGGGGAATGGTGGGGGTAATTTGGGGTTCAGAGTTAGGGAGGGCCCCTTGTTTAGGGAACGTGATGGAAGGAATAATGGAAGAGACGAGTCAATGGATAATTCTGACAAAAAAGAGGCAGGCGATGGTAATGGGATGCATGCAACTAATGTTGAAGACAACACTAATGGGGCGGAAAAGTAAGCACCTTTTTTTCAAATTTTTTTTATCATTTATTATATAGATGTTGTATCGGAAAAAAAGCTATTCTACTCAATTTATTTATTTTTTGCCACTTGGGTTTTGGTACAAGATAATTTATGCACTAACTGTTAGTGGTGTTCTCCTTTTGATATTGGTTGTTTTTTTAGTTCCAGTGTAATGTATACACTGTAATGGTTGTTTTAGTTATCAAAATGTAATCAGAACTGTAATCTCCAAATTTTGGATTCTCATTTCTCTCATCCATATTATTTAGGTTTTGATTAGCCAGAAAAAGGGGAAAAAAACTAGCTAGAGCATCATGTCCCCTGTAAAACACTCAATTTATTTACTGTTTGGAAAGGGTTTAAAATTGATGTAGCATAGATATAGTACTTGTCAAAAGCATATATATTGTTTCAAAATCATGGTAGGATTCTTTAGTTTCCAATTTTAATTTATTCCAAATTTCTCTATTTTTCTATTTTCCTTCTTTCCTAATTCTATTAGGACTGGTATAGGAATTAGTAGTTTTCTATTCGAATTTATAGTTTTTTAGCTTTATTTATATGATGTAATAGACCCTTATTATACAGTTTTTATCAATAATATATCAATTCTGAATTTTAGAGAATTTTTCTCTTGTTGGGTGAGTAATAACCGTGTTACTTGAATTTAAGGAATTTGACGTGTTCAATTTATTTTCACATTTCTGTTCTACATAAAAAAAATATATATATCGTATTATGCAATTATATTTGTGAATGATTTCTGAAATTTTCATACTTTTTTTTTTAATCATTGTTCTTTTCTTGTGAATGTCATATTTTCACAGTCTTTCTTTCTTTGCTTTTTTTTTTTTCCCATGTGTTTTTTTTCTTGCTTTTTCAAAGTTTATGTTACTGTTTGTGGCTAGGAATGTTCTTGAGACCATTGAAGTATCAAAAAATGTGGAGCCTGAACAGGGGAAACTTGATCAACTTGCTAGTCAGGATGACTCAAAAAAGAAGGCTCAAGAGGAAGAGGAAGAAAATAATGTAATAGTTCTGCTCACTGCAAATTTCGGAAACATCTTGTCATTGTGAAAACTAAAATTAACATGTTTCCTTGTGATACTTTGTCTGCCAGATAATGACTCTGGATGAATATGAGAAGCTGCTTATTGAGAAGAGGAAGGCTTTGGAAGCCTTGAAGATAGAGGAGAGGAAGGTAGCACTTGACAAAGATTTTGAGTTGATGCAGCTTGTTGAGAAAAAGAAAGAAGACAGCCTTTTCATCAAGCTGGTGGGTGAATCAGTTTACTCTTCTTCTTTTTATTTTATTTTTTACTTTTTTATTATTTACCACCGGCTTCTACTTTTTTGGTCATTTGTTACATACTTATGATTTTATCTTATCTTTCTGTTGTTATTCTAGAACTCCGAGAAGGACAAGCTGAAAAAGGATAGCCTTGACAAGGATGACAAAGTTCGTAAGGTAATGACTATGAGCATGCTATCTTATTTAGCTTGTTTTTTGAATTCTTTACCAGGCTATGCGTTTATTTATTTATTTGTGTATTTTTTATGAGCAATGCATTAAAGGTTGTTTCTCGTATAATGATTTTTCTTATCTTTTTTGATTTTTGGCGATGAGAATTGAATGCTTGGCCCAACCCCATCCTTTTGATGCCATGTCACCCTTGCATTTTTCATATAATTTATGTTTCCGTGAATGGTTTTGTTTTTTCTATCATATGGTCACAAGACATATATAGTAGTTTGTACATGCAATTTGAAAGATTTACTTGTGTTATGTACACACACGGGCTTAATTACCTAAATTATCTTAATAGTATTTTAATTTTATTTGTTTGACATGAGGAATTTGGAAGTTTCACCTTTAATTCTGTACAGAGGGATGAGTTACAAAGGGAATCTGTGTGTGTATGTGCGCGCGCGTGCGGGTGAATGAGATAACTTGTGCTTGCGTGCCTTCATTGATGCTTTTTTCTTGTTAAGGTATAGCTTGGGTAGAACTATGTTTTTGACTTGGGACCCTTTTGTTTCCTGACCATGGATGATTTCAAATTTAAAGAATTCAAAATGGAAAACACGTTTACATATGATTTTATTGATCTATCTAGTATTTGTAAAAGTACATACTTTGCTGCCTGTGCAGCCTGCTGTTGCTTCTTGTATTATGAGGAGGGCTAGGAACTAGGAAGATAAACATTGTCAGTTTTAGTCGTTTGTGCTCCTTGAAGTCATCTTTAGATCTTATGTGTACTTTATGTTTGAAATTATCTGTTTTACCAACATCTGGTGTGTTGTTGCGTATCTGGCTTGTTTCTTGCCTAGGTCAGATGCCTCAATGGCCGGCTGACTGCCTGGTTTAAAATGCTCTGTTCTTTCCTCTTTCCTTTGTTTAGAGGGTTTCTTAGTTTCTAGCCTTCATTATGCTTTTTGATGTCTAGGTAAAGAGTCAGCAGCTTTTGCTTGGTGAGATTCATATAAGAGGCAGTGGTCGGGGTCGTGGCCGCAGGGATCCGGGTGGATACAGGGGAGGATATTCGAGGAGGGTAGCAGCTGTTCCTGCAATCGGGGATTCTGGTCAGTTCCCTGACCTGGCTAAACCTGTGAAAGCATGACTTCAGTAAGGCAGTTTTTCCAGGCAGTTTTTCCTCTCTTTTTTCTTCCTTTTTTGGTTATTTTTTTTCTTCATTTTTTTGGTGGTGGGGTTGTCTGTTTATTTTTTTTACCTCTTAATTAATATACTCTTCCTTAGTGGATTGGATTCTTAGTTGTAGTCAGGGTAGATTTTGGATAAAATTGTCTGATTGTCAGCATTGGTTTGAGTGATCTGGAGAAAATTTTGAATTGCACTAGTTACAAACTTATAATATTATCTGGTCCATTATTGTTTATTGGGTGAATCATTCAGTTGCAAAAGGCTGCCCAATTTTGTTATTATCAACTTTGTTTTGTTTTGTTTTCTCTTTTGCATCTGAAACTACCCAAGATGTGTAATTACATTGATGAAACCCATTTTTTTATTATGTGCATATCATTATTTGGCATTAAATGCACTGAATGTTGGGCCTGAAAGAGTGGATTGCCAACAAAACTATCCTCCTCTTACTTGGGGGTTATCCCTGGCTTGTGACATGAAAATGGTCTTGATCATAAATACTTAAAAGGGCTTTCCCTCCTTTTTGTTGCTCTTCAAGTTGTTTTTCTTTTTGTTGATTTTTTTTTCTATTTAAATCATCCTGGGTTAGATATGTGGTGACTGCATAATTCTCAGCTTAGTTATCTAGTCAGTCGTCCCCTTTTGACTTCATGCAGAGAAGAGAAGTTAATGTAATCATATTTGGAGGACCAGAGTGCTGATTTATGAGTGATTGTATAGAAAAGGATTTTTTTCTTCTTTGGATATATTTAAGAACTTCATTTATTTCTAACACCTGGAGAGGGGAAGGGGAAGTGTGGTTTTGAAGTTTGAACCCTGTAGACAGGATATGACCTTGATACCACCTATAGGACCTGAGGGCTGGAGTTTAAGGGATGTTATAGGGCTAGAGATTTTGTTATATTTTCATTTGTTGTATTCCAAGATTAGCCATGCATTAGTGTGGTGAACATTAAGTTTTCAATCCTCAATTTCTTATGCCTATGAAATGCCTGGGAAATGGAGAGTCAAGTCTTGATTTAATCAAGGATCATCATTTATTTAGGCAAGGAGCTGATTTTCTTTAGGGTACAATTAAGTTGTCTAGAAGCCAGAAAGGATGTCAACTGCATTGACCATTCTGTTTTAGTACCAAAGCTACTCCCTAAGAATTAAGCTGTGTGATAACGTTGTGATAATCATGCCCATGGCCTGTGAACACATTTTGGTTCCACTTGATTTATAAACTGAGATTTCTTAGGGCCATCTCTTTAGGCCTTTTTTGTTGGCAATCCGTTGGTAACATGTAGAGCTTATGAGATGGATAACTGCTCTTAAAAATCGACATGAGTACCACGGGAAGCACCCATAGAAGAACCCATTTTCAAAGGTGAGCAAACTGGGAATAGGGTGTTTTAGCAGTTAAGGTATATGGTTTCGTGACATTTATTATTTTTAATTTGTATGGATATAGATAGTTAGTGACCACCAGTGTCTTGTAGATGAAATATATGCATATGGGCCCTAAATTGATTATATTCTTTAGAATTTATTTTCCAAAACGTGCATAAACGTGTTTGATGACCCGAGTTAGCCGAGTTATTTAGATCAAACTTGCACCTTTGCATCCATGGCCATCTAAAAAATTTAAATGAATGGATTTGAGGTCAATTATTTAAGAATAAGTAGGGATGAGAGACAGGTTGGCACTATTATGAGTGGTATTTATTAAATACGTTCCGTTCTAGGTTAGTTGCAACTGAATTTTTTTTAATAGGTTTGATATATCACTATTTTAAAATGTTTTTTTAATAATATCATATCATGATTTATTTTTTTAACGAGTCTAATAAACTATCACATCAATTTTATTATAGACTTTTTTGATTGCATCGACCACTAATAGACTTGACAACACCCTACCATGACTTTTGTTGACTCACGTAATGTCATGATCTTAGTTACATCGCATCAAACATAATGTTGAAGTAGTATATTATCTAAGCAAACATAACGTTGAAGTAGTATATTATCTAAGTTTGAGTTGTTAAAATAAGCACGATTTAAATTATGATTAAATTAAATTTGTCTATGTTTTGAGGTTTATATTAAACAAAACTAATTGAGCTTATCGTAAGTAAATTTTTTTTTATATAGTATTACACTACTTATTAATTATTTTTCGAGCTAAGTTAAATAAATTATTAAGTTTTTAAGCATGGATCATACCATCCTGTAAAAATTTGAGAAATTCTTTTATTACAATTTAAAAATCCCAACACCACCCCCCTCCCCCTTAAAAAGAAAAAACTCCGTCGTAATAAGGTATTCTTAAAATATTCGTTCTAATTAGCAACAACTCCGTCGTAATAAGGTATTCTTAAACCTCTTAATCCGAGACTAACACCTAATCCAAATCCATGCGTCTGTGTACTGGTTCTGAGTTTACATCCAAGTAAATGCACGTGTCATGTGTACTACAATTACATTTAAAATATTGGGTGTACGTCAAACCTTATCTTTAAGTGTAACGAGAATTTTGTTGTAATCTGGAGACACTCTATCCATCCAACACCTATGTCTCAATCAATCTTAATCCAATAAATCCATCTCCCACTCAGTTCTCTCTCTCACCCTTCGCACAAACGAAGAGCCAACCACTCCAGCCCCCAATCCGAAGGCCCCCACCGTACGATCTCGTGTCCCCCGCTTCACTCCCAATTTTAACACTTGGCCAAATCAAACGCTACTACGACCAGAATAAAACCTAGTGCCCGTCGGATATGCCGCCACATCTCCCCGCTCACTGGGATACTCTCCCGTATATCCTTCCCGCACAGGGTCTTCTCTTTTTTATTTTTTTAACAAATCAAAATGCAAAAAGCTTTTTGTTTTGAAGAAGTACAAAAAGCTGTTTGGACGAATATTCGAAGTAAAATTCCGAGGAATTATACCTTTTAAAGGCAGTCAGTTCTTGATATTTTCGTATGCCTCAACAATTTTAAGTTGCTTCTGCAAAAGCACTTTTACCTGAAATATGGCTTGTTTTGCGAGGACGAAGCGAGTCACTGACCCGCTCGACGACAAGGTCAAGGCTAGAATCGTTGGTCGAGACCGCTGTGAACCGGTCTATGTCAGCAGCGGAAGCCAATACGGCTGCGAAACTGACGACGACTCGCTGGGTCTCTCTGATCTAGTCTACGGCTTTCTCGAAGACGACGCTGCAGCTCAGCCGTCGGAGAATGATTCAGATTCCGAACGCGATCCGTCAATCTATGATCCAACGGACGTAATTGAAGACTTGATAAATCCAACGCTTACGGATAATGTAGATACGTTCAAAAATTTACTTATAGCACATGTTTCGAAAGCTATGGTTGTGTTCTCGTGTGTGAAAACGAACAAACCAATTTTCCGGAGAAACGTTATGGCTTTTCTTCGAGATTGTGGTTATAATGCGGCAATTTGCAAGACGAAGTGGGAAAGCTCTGGCGGACTCACCGCCGGTAACTACGAGTTCATCGACGTCCTCCGATCAGAGTCTGGCCCCTCGCTGCATCGATATTTCATCGACCTCGACTTCTCTGGACAGTTCGAGATCGCGAGGCCTACGAATCAATTCGAACGTCTGTTACAGTTTTTGCCTCGGGTTTTCATAGGGAAGAGTGAAGAGCTGAAGCAGATCGTGAAGGTCATGAGCGATGCAGCGAAGCGGTCGTTGAAGAACAGAGGTCTGCACCTCCCTCCGTGGAGGAAAAACCGTTTTATGCAGAACAAGTGGTTCGGTCCCTATCGCCGAACGGTGAATGTGATTCCGACGAACTCACTGTCATCGCTTCCTCCGGCAAAGCAGACATTTGCCGCAGAGTGCCGATCGGTTGGTTTCGAAGCTGTTAATGGCAGTCTATTTTTGCCACGACAACTAGTACAAGATAATATAGTAATTATCCCATAATGTCAATTGAATTGAAAAAAAAAACATTAAAGCTTTGTCGTTTTGTGTTCATATGAATTATATCCGTTACTACAAGTCTTCATCTAAATATATTCGGATATATACGCGGCAAATGCACATTGTATGCGTGGCGGCGCAGAATCACAGCATAAAACGTTAAAAGATGTCACTATAAGGGAACCATTGGATCGTTACGGAAATTTTAGTCACTAGATCAGTTTGTTAGAGCAAATCCAAGGCTCTCTAACACCTCGTTTGGATGGAAAAATTAGAGCTCGTTTGTATGAAAATAAAAAATTAAAGAGAAAACCTCGTTTGAATGAAAAGAAAATTTTAAAAAAAATTAAAATGAAGAGATTACTAATTTTCTTATTTGCAAATTTTTTAATGGAGAGAAAATAATAGATTAAGAGAGAATATAAGAGAAAATCTGGAAGTTTTAACCCATCATTCTAATTTTTTTTTTTTGAAGTAGAAAGATTTGGAGAAAAAAGAAAGTGTAATTGAAATACTAAA
This sequence comes from Nyssa sinensis, assembly GCA_008638375.1. Taxonomy (NCBI): domain Eukaryota; kingdom Viridiplantae; phylum Streptophyta; class Magnoliopsida; order Cornales; family Nyssaceae; genus Nyssa; species Nyssa sinensis. The sequence continues at coordinate 6,641,438 of CM018034.1, forward strand.
AGTATCTATAAATAAAAGAATGAAAAATTCTTAACATAAACAAAAAATTAATATGATTGTCAAATTATTTTATATATTTTCTTTTCTTTTCTCTCTCAATTGATCATTCAAGCAAGAAATACTAACTTTTTTCTTCCTGTTTTTTTTCTTAAATTATCAAACAAGATAAAAATAAATACTTTCTTTTCTTTTCTTTTCAATTTTAAATTGTATTTTCTTTTCTTTTTTCTCTAAAACTTTCAATGCATAAATAGTGATGCGCAACTCACTGGGAGTTCACCTTACCTCGTATTTGATGGGACAAGTTTAGGAAGATTATGTTTATTTCATTACACTTTGTTTGGATTAAAGAATTTGAAAAAAAAAATGATAGAAAAAGAAGAAAGAAGGAAAATTATTTTGTATTTGGTTTAAAATTAGAAAATATAAGTAAAGAAGATAGTAGGATTTTTTAATTCTTATTATTCAATTTGTTCTTCTCCCACTTTTGGGAGAAGACAGAGACAAAGAATAGTCTTTTAATAAATTTTTTATAATACTAATTCTAACCATAAAATTATAGATGAAAAAATAAAAAAGTCACTTGTATTTTATAGCATAATAGTAAAAAAAAATTATTCTTTCATTTCCTTTCTTTCTTCTCTTATTTTTAAGCAAGATGAATGAATTACGCTTTATTTTCCTTCATTTGTTATGCAATAATGAATGAGAGATTACACTCTTTTCTTCTCTCTTTCATAACTAATATTATCATCTCCTCTCTTTTCTCTTTTACTTATCTAAGCATGGTGTTAGAGTTTGGGATGAAGGCATTCCTCCCTGCAATATGTTGATTATATAAAATAAAGCATAAAAGAAGTTTTCTGTTATATAATCAATGTTTATAATGATATTTTTTTAGTAATCCATTAGAAGTTTAAAAATTTTTAATAGAGTTATATGTTTGGAAAAAAATATATCATTCTAATTCTCTATTAGTATGCATATTTTTTTATTTTAATGTGTAATGTTTTATTTGAAATGTGTTACTTATAATTAATTTAATAAAATACATAATTAAATAAATATTTAAAAATAAATAAAAATTTCGATGAGAACCCACCTTTACCTATCACGGGAATTTAAATGTGTTTAGGAATAAACTTTTTTGACAATACGAGATTGGAGAAAGGATCCCCGCCTGTTGCCATCCCTGTCTCTAAATAAGTTACTTAGTTATTTTAGGAAGTTAAAAGTGAAAAATCATGTTCAAAAGGATTCTCCATCTTACTCCTTATAATAGGAAATGCAAAAATGACTTCTAAATGTGAGGAGGGAGAAAGGAGAGAGAAAGGCTCTCTAGTATGATTAGAGTAGCTTATTTTAGTTTAAATGAGAAAATTTAGAAAGCATGATTGGAGATGCTCTTACAATCGATTGAACCCAATAGAAAACATAATGTAACACATTAGTGCTACCAACATTTTTTGGTTAGGTAAAATATATCAGTAATTCCTTTCTCCCTGATGCTGCACTTTTTGACTCGCAACACGTGAGGGCTCCGTGACCTATAGAACACTCAGAAAGATGATCAGAGGACCACCGGGTTGGCTCCGGCGGTAGCCGCTCCGATGCTTAAGTAAGTAAGGGAATTTGAAAGACTGTATTGAAAGTCAAAGAATGAGCATGAATCTAAAAGCGTACCTCTAGGGTTTAATATATAGGCCGAAGCTTTCCTAAGTTGATTAGGATTCGACGCCATGAATATAGGGATATGATCATCGGAGATTGCAGTTTCCTTGTGGGCATTGAATCGTAGATGGAGATAATCATAAATGGTAGTTTCCGTATTGGAGACTGCTTCCTTATCCTCTGCCCGGAATCCGCTAAGGCGGAGATAATCACAAATGGTAGTTTCCGTATTGGAGACTGTTTCCCTATTCTCTGCTCGGAATCCGCTAAGGCGGTGACGAGATCTGAAGCTCTGGTCTGGACCCTGTGATCAGTTCTGGATATATATGTTTGGTTACTTCCGACCTTATGTGATGATCTGGATGTCATTGGCTGAGCGAGAATCATGCTAGCTGAACATAAATCGGACTGTGGTCATTCGTGTCAAGTGTTGATTGGCCTGTCTTTTTATGGTATATCAGTTACTCCCCCCCCCCAAGTCCTAGTTTGATGTAAGTAACTAGGGCTAAGAGAGTTATGTATCTCGCTTGTTCGCCTTCCAAGACAATTGTTGGGGCGCCATTTATTGCGTAGTTGGTGATTAAGTCTTCTCAAGGTCACAATTACACTGGGCGGACAGTTGGTTTTCTCGAGAACATCATTGTTCTGAACCGTCATGGCGTTTGGGCTTGGTGGGTCCCTTCTGATACCGTGTTTATAAATACGGGATGAGATTTTTGAAATGACCTTTCCCTCGACATTTTTACTGTGCTAGAAGATTTCATTCGCCATTGTTGGTTCGTGCGACCTTGAAGAATACAGATCCCCTAAGTGAAAACAGGTTCGACTGATTTTTCCCCTTCTCTTGCTTCTTTCTTCTTGAGTTTGAGAATAATGTCTGTTCCTTCGGAATCTCGAATTGTGAATGAGGGAGTAGGAGACCATTCTGAGATGGCTGGTCCGTCTGTTGTAGGAGATGTAGGTAACCCTGCTCTCGAAATTATTGAGGAGAGGCCTGTTGATCCTCCCCCTAGTCCAGGGGTTAGAATAGTTGATGCTTTCGAAGAGCCCCGAGACAGGGCCGGGGAGACCTCTGGTAGGTCTTCTCATAGAGAAGAGGGTGAGAGTGCCGTCACTCAAAGCCTCTTAGATGAATGGAGGGTGAAATTCGAATTTCTCCCAAATGTGACTTGCAGAGTTCCAGGACCCATGGACCGTCCTCAAGATGTTAAAGCCGGGGAGATTTGTGTTTTCCTTGCCTGGTTTGAAATGGGCTTAAGGCTTCCATTGCCGAATTTAGTCAGGCAATTCTTCTGTTGGTTCAAGCTCTGCCCCGCCGACCTGAATCTCAATAGCTGGAGGCATCTTCTAGGTTTTATGGTGCTGGGACACCTGAACAAAGTGGACGTGTCTCTGGACTTGATCCGTAGCAATATGGATCTGAAGTTCAAGCAGGCAAAGGGCCTCTATTATATGTCCTTCGAGAAGGGGTTCCGACCCCTGTCTTCCGTTCCTACTTCCAACAAGACGTGGAAGAAGTGGTACTTCTTCGTTGGAGGAGGATGGGAGCATAAGGACTTCCAGGCCAGAGAGACCTCGTCGTTTCCTTGTGTTACGGGCCATAGGGGTGAGACTTATTCTCTTGGGTTTGCTTTAGCTTTGCTTATATCCTCAGAACTGACAAACTTGGTATTTTTCATTTCCTTTGTGCAGTCAAGAGTGCTCGGAAGAGGCCCAAGTTTACTAAGGCTCTGCAGGATCAGTACCGGGCTTTGCTTTCAACTTCTAACCGGGCTCATACTGTTATCGTCACTCCGGACCAAGTGATGGCCACCCGTAGCGCAGAGTTTAAAAGGAGGCTAGCCTCGAGGTGGGAAGTGCCAAAGCCTCAAATGGTGGGGGAGTTTTCCTCCCCAGCTGAGCCTGATGCTCCTTTAGAAGTGAAGAAGAGGAGATTGATCTCTGGTTCCCCTGAGCCCTCCCCTACCGAGGCTGAGGAAGCCGAGCCTGCCATTCCCGTATCGGCTGTTCCTCCTGGTCCGAGCAAGAGGTCTAGGAAGGGGAAAGCTCCTGCCGCACCTTCTGAGCCATTTGTTGAGCCGGATTATCAAATTGCCAAGAAGGCATTTGATCAAATATGGGCTCAGGGCCCACATCGGTACAGAGGGGATGATCCCTCCATATTGATGACTGAGATGATGACTCTCCAGATGAAGGTAACTTCTGAAGCCTTTCCCTGGCCTTTTGTTTGCTCATTTGTTTCACTCTAATTTATCTGTCTTGCTTTATACAGAGCATGCATAGTTTAGCTGCTCTGATGGTGACCCCCATGGGCCTTGAGGAGGCCGAGAAGCTGAGGACGGAGGTGAACGAGATGAGACTGGAGCTCGGAACAGCCCATTCCAAAATTCAGTCTGCTGAAGAGGGTCTGGAGAAAGCTACCACCAGCCTTAAGGTAGCAGAGTCTGAGAGGGATATATTTGCTCAGACGGTTGAGAGGCTTGAGGCGGAGTTGGTTGGTCTCCGTAGTTCCATTGATCAGAGGGTTCAGGAGGCAGTTGGTCAAGCCAAAGCTGAGGCTGAGATGGAATTAAAAGAGGAAGTTGATCAGATGGGTGATGACTTGATCCTGCTCGGCTTTGAGAATTTCCGAACTAGATTCCAACTTCAGTTCCCGGACTTTGATGTGTCATCAATCGTTCCTCCTGAACCTATCTCATCTCGTCCTGATCCGGATAAGACTGCTGGGGCTCGTGCCCTTAATTTGGAAGAGGACGCAGGCCCCTCTGGGAAATCTTGAGGCTTTATAGGCTTTTGGTTCTTTTTTTTTTTGATGTAGTGAATATATTTTCCCTTTTGATCAATAAGATTGACTTTTCTTCAGATTCTGCTTGTATTTTTCCCTCTTGTGAATTTTGTTGCAAGTGTGGCTGCTCTGAACCCTTTGCATGTTAGATCAAACAGTTGCTTTCTAATCTTCAATACTTGTCATTGAATAGTGAATATAGATCTGCCTTATTAAAATAAGACGAGAAAGTAGATATAGCCAGATAGATAGAGCCTGACAGAGCGGGAGTGGATCTCTGTAGAGCCCTGAGATAGACTGCTCTGAATTAAGAGTCTGTGAGGTTAACTGAGCAGCTTGTGCTCGTTATTATGATGCTCGGTATGCTGAGTACTCGGGATTGGGATATATCCGATCTGCTTGGTCTTTGTTATGTGTCTTGACCCGTTATGAAATAGTTAAGACCAGTAGGTCTGAATCTTTGAATTGGGGGTCTATTTACTTTAGACTTTGTTCCCCTCTTTATTGATTTGGGAGCTTAAGTACTGGACTGCGGTCTCTGTCTTGAGAATTCTGTACTCTGTTTCTTGGTATATTGAAGAGGCTTATTTAATGCACCGCTTAGTCATTCGACCGTCGTTTGGGTTTTCGAGGCCACTCTCTTTTTCACCGTTGCGACGGTTCGGTTGGGTAGCTTTTGGACTTCAAGGGTCTATATATATGGAAACGGGGCATACGGTTGCGCTCAACCCTTTTGCTCCCTGATTTGTTTGTGAGAGAAACCTCATATGCTGCCGGAGTTTCTCCCATTCGTCCGGAGATGATGGAAGATTCCTTGCCTGAGTTAGGAATAATGAGCCTGTGGCCGAGAGTTAACCTCCCCCTTTTTTCAGTCTCCAAGGAAGGATTGAAGGAGGCCCAAGTCTTCTTGTTTCCTCTGGCATCCGGTCGAGATTTCTCCGATTGGTGGTGGCCCCTCCCTGATTCAACCGAGGCCTGGAGTGTTGGTGATGAAGACGAAGGTGAGTTGCCACCCCTTCCTCACGCTCTGTCAGAGACCCTTGCTCTAAGTGGCTGGGGTGAAACAGACGGTGTGAAGAAGAAGATTGAAGGTGGACTACCTTCCCCCCCATGTGTCTTGGCAGAGACCCTTGCTCTATTCTTCTGAGGAGTCATGCCGATTACAAAGGTGGAGAATGAAAAGTCTCCTGAGGCTCAGAGCCCTCATCATCCGTTGGTCATGGGACCAGTGATAGTGATGATGAAATGGCCTGGGCACTACGTGATGCAGACTGGGGTTCAGGGTTCCTTCCTTTCAAATGGAGCCGATGAAGGCGGTTTTGAAGGTTTTGGATCTTGTGCCCCTTTATCATCCCAGGAGAAGAGCCATTATGTTGCCAAGCGTAGCTTCTGTAATAGCTTCTGTAATAGCTTCTGTAATAGCGTCTTGGTACTGATGTAAATCTTTTTGAGTTATTAATAAAGTTGAATTTCTTCTTCTCTGATCTGATACTTTCTGTGAATGTGCTCTTTTGAAACTTAAGCATCTTCTAATGCGTTGCCGATTGTTCTGAAAATAAATCAAAAACTTAGAAAAATGCCAGAATCGAAGTACTTCACCTTTGGTTGAAACCATGGTGCTGGTTTGTTTGACAGATAAGTCAAATAATGTAAGTGTCAGATCCGAGGTATTCCGTTCTAGTAAACTTTAGTTGACAGGTGCTCGGAACTTCTGCCTTTGGATAGACTGGATTACAGAACCCGCTAGTTGAAGATGGTCCAGGCTCTGAAGGCCTGTGCATTAATAGATGGACCAAGTCATAAGACTTGTGCATTAATAAATGGACCAGGCTCTGGAGGCCTGTGCATTAATAGATGGACCAGGCTCTGGAGGCCTGTGCATTAATAGATGGACCAGGCTCTGGAGGCCTGTGCATTAATAGATGGACCAGGCTCTGGAGGCCTGTGCATTAATAGATGGACCAAGTCATAAGACTTGTGCATTAATAGATGGACCAAGTCATAAGACTTGTGCATTAATAGACGGACCAGGCTCTGGAGGCCTGTGCATTAATAGATGGACCAGGCTTTGGAGGCCTGTGCATTAATAGATGGACCAGGCTTTGGAGGCCTGTGCATTAATAGATGGACCAAGTCATAAGACTTGTGCATTAATAGACGGACCAGGCTCTGGAGGCCTGTGCATTAATAGATGGACCAGGCTCTGGAGGCTTGTGCATTAATAGATGGACCAGGCTCTGGAGGCCTGTGCATTAATAGATGGACCAAGTCATAAGACTTGTGCATTAATAGATGGACCAAGTCATAAGACTTGTGCATTAATAGATGGACCAAGTCATAAGACTTGTGCATTAATAGACGGACCAGGCTCTGGAGGCCTGTGCATTAATAGATGGACCAGGCTCTAGAGGCCTGTGCATTAATAGATGGACCAGGCTCTGGAGGCCTGTGCATTAATAGATGGACCAAGTCATAAGACTTGTGCATTAATAGATGGACCAAGTCATAAGACTTGTGCATTAATAGATGGACCAGGCTCTGGAAGCCTGTGCATTAATAGATGAACAGTTTTAAGGAAGTAAAAGAAAAAATTTTTATTGATAATACTTCCGCAAGTGTTCTACGTTCCATGGCCTAGGAACAGGTTTCCCAGTCGTGTCTTCAAGCCAGTAAGTGGTAGGTCGAACGACCTTCGTCACTTTGTAGGGGCCTTCCCAATTTGGTGACAACTTTCCCATGGTGGGATCCTTGGTGTTCTGAAAAACTCTTCTTAAGACGAAGTCTCCAACTTGAAAGCTGACTGTCTTGAGTCCTATCCTGGATTTATTGACCATTTTTTGTTGGTAGGCTTCCATCCTGATGCTGGCTTGATTCCTTCTCTCTTCGAGCAAATCCAAGTTCTCCATCAGCTGCTGATCATTGGATTCTTGCTCAAAGGCCTCAGTCCTCAGAGTTGGCATACCGATTTCAACCGGAATTACTGCTTCTGTCCCATAGGCTAATGAGAAGGGTGTTTCAGAGGTGGGAGTTCTTCTGGTTGTACGGTAGGCCCAAAGGACTCCTGGGAGCTCTTCTGCCCACTTCCCTTTGGCTTGTTCCAACCTTTTCTTTAACCCATCAAGGATTGTTCGGTTGGTGACCTCTGCCTGCTCATTTGCTTGTGGATGGCCTGGAGAGGCAAAGTGCTGCCTGATGTTGAGATTTTCGTAGAATGCCTTGAAGCCTTTACCAGTCAATTGTGTCCCATTATCCGAGATAATTACACGTGGTATGCCAAATCTGCAGACAATGTTCTTCCAGGTGAAGTTTTCGACTTCCTTCTCTGTAATATGCGTTAAAGGTTCGGCTTCGGCCCATTTAGAGAAGTAGTCGATAGCCACCAGGAGGTACTTCCTGTTTGGAGGTGCTCGTGGTAACGGGCCCACAATGTCCATTCCCCATTGAGCAAAGGGCCAGGGGCTAGGAATCGGGATGAGCTCGTGCTAAGGCTGGTGTTGGTACGAGGCGAATCTCTGACATTTGTCACACTTCCGAACATATTCTTTAGCCTGTTTCAGCATGCCGGGCCAGTAGTAGCCCTGTGATAGAGCTCGGTGGGCTATAGTTCTGCCCCCATTGTGATTCCCGCAAATTCCCTCGTGAATTTCAGCCAAAACATATTGTGACTCGTCTGGAGCCAAACATTTTAACAGAGGTTGAGAATATGACCTCCTGTAAAGTTTGTTGTTCAAGATCAGGTACCGAGCCGCTCTGATTCGGATTCTCCTGGCTTTGTTTTTATCCTCTGGGAGGAGCCCGGATCTTAGATACTGGAGGATTGGGGTCATCCAGCTCTGGAACTGTTCATCAACTTGAGCAACTGATGCTCCCTCAATGCTGGATCCTGGCTGAAAAGAAATTTTAACGGTGGAGTCTGTTTCAGACTTGAGGCGGGAGGCCATGTTAGCCAGAGCATCTGCTCTGCAGTTCTGACTTCTCTCAATCTTCTGGATAGTGAAAGTCTGGAAAGAATGCTTTAAATGGTTCACCAGTTCGGAGTACCGAAGCATCCTGTCATCCTTAATGGCAAACTCTCCCAAAACTTGGCTTACTACCAGTTGGGAGTCAGAGAAGACATCGAGGTTCTGAGCCTCGCATTCTAGGGCAAGCTTCATCCCTAAGATTAAGGCCTCATATTCAGCTTCATTATTAGAAGCTTTAAATCCCAAGCTGACTGCTTTTTCCGATGTAAGTCCATCAGGGGACTGTAGTACCAGTCCTACCCCTGATCCTTGATCGGTTGACGATCCATCAATATACAGCAGCCAGGTTCCTGTAGTTTCGGCGATTTGTGCTTCGTTCTGCAGTGCCGGGGTGAACTCGGCTACAAAGTCAGCTAAGGCCTGCCCTTTAATGGAGTTTCGGGGTACATATGCTATGTCAAACTCCCCTAGCTCCACAGACCACTTGACCAATCTTCCCGATACCTCGGGTTTCCTCAGTATTGACTTTAAAGGATAGGCAGTTGGAATCTCAATTGGATGGGCCTGGAAGTAAGGTCGAAGCTTCCAGGCTGATATGACCAAGGCATAAGCCAGCTTCTCTACTTCTGGGTACTTTTTCTCCGTGTCAAGTAGTGCCCTACTGACGTAGAATATAGGCCTCTGTACTCCTTTGTCCTGTCTGATTAGTGCGGAACTGACCGCGTTCTCAGAGACTGCTAGGTACAGGAGCAACTTTTCCCCTTGTACAGGTTTTGACAGGAGCTCTGGAGAGGCTAGGTACTCCTTTAGTTCTTGGAAGGAAAGCTCGCATTCTTCTGTCCATTGCAAGGCCTTGCTGCCCTTCAGAGCTTTAAAGAAAGGTAGGCAGCGATCGGTGGACTTGGATATGAATCTGCTCAATGCGGCGACTCTGCCATTTAGTGCCTGAATCTCCTTTCTGGTCCTTGGCGACTTCAGTCCAATCAGGGCTTGGATCTGAGTGGGATCTGCTTCGATACCTCTTTGAGAGACGATGTACCCCAAGAATTTTCCCTTCGTAACTCCGAAGGTACATTTCGAGGGGTTGAGCTTCATCTTGTGCTGTCTGAGGATATCGAAGGTCTGGGCTAAGTGCTGGAGGTGGCTGCCTTTTTGGAGGCTTTTTACCAGCATGTCGTCGATGTATACCTCCATGGTGCTGCCAAGTAGTGGACTGAACATCTTGTTCACCAACCGTTGGTAAGTGGCTCCAGCATTCTTTAAATCGAAAGGCATCACTCTGTAGCAGTAGAGTCCTCTTTCGGTTATGAAGGCGGTCTTTTCCTGATCTGGAGGGTACATCTGGATCTGGTTGTATCCAGAGTAGGCGTCCATGAAACTCATAAGCTCATGCCCTGCAGTGGCGTCAACCAGTTGATCTATTCTCGGTAGTGGAAAGCTGTCCTTGGGGCATGCTTTGTTGAGGTCTGTATAGTCAACACAGACTCTCCACTTGCCGTTCTTCTTCTTGACGAGCACAGTGTTGGCTAACCACTCGGGATAGAAAACTTCCCGTATCATCCTGGCGTCCAGCAGCCTCTGGACTTCTTCGTTTATAACCCGATGCCGTTCAGGAGCGATCGGTCTTCTCTTCTGTCTGACCGGGGGGTGATCTGGATCTACCATCAGTTTGTGAGTTATCAGATTAGGATTTATTCCCTCCATGTCCCTAGTTTCCCAAGCAAAGATAGAGAGGTTGTTCTTTAGAAACTTGACTATCTTTTCCTGCTCGACGGGCGTAAGGTCTGGGCCGATGTACAAATAACGCCCCTCTGTTTCTGAACTGACCAGTATCTTGATGGGCTCGCCAACAGGCTTGGCTCGGCTATCTCGTCCCCTTGGGCTCAGGGGCTCTTCAACGCCGGATGGGCAATCTTCCACCTCGGGAGTGTGAGTGAAAACCGGATCTGCACAGTCCCGAGTGTACTGTAATTGCTATTTTGGAGCTGTCTCCTTGAGGGCAATAGCGTGACATTCTCGTGAGGTTGGCTGACATCCCCGGACCGAGTGCACGCTCTGATTGTGGACGTACTTCAGACACTGATGAAGGGTCGAAGTGACCGCCCCTATCTGGTGTAACCAGGGTCTCCCGATGATGACGTTATATGGAGACTTCATGTTCAACACCATGTACTCAGAGATGGTGGTCTTCTGCCCTTCACCTTCCCCAATAGTGGTAGGGAGGTCAACTCTCCCCAGGGGGGTGCTGAGGCTGCCATCAAAAGCTGCCATTACGGCAGTGGTGGGCTTGACGCTGTCCTGGTCTATGCCCATCCGCTTAAGCGGTTCATAGAATAGAATGTTGACTGAGCTGCCAGTGTCGACTAGGACTCTTCTAGTTTCGAAGGTGGCGATTCTGAGGGTGATAACAAAGGCATCACTGTGAGGGCAGTGTACCCCTGCTAGATCTTGCTCAGTGAACTGGATCTCTGGCCCTGGCTTGAGCCTCTTTTCGACGTTGGAGACCTGCAAGATGTTTGGGGCGGTTCTGGCCTCCCGAGCATATCTTTTTCTCGCCCTGTTGGACATTCCTGTAACAGGGGAGTCAGCATGGAGGACGTAGATAACATGGTTGTTCTGCCTCTGAGGCTCGTTTCGTCCTTCCCGCTGCTCTTGCCTCTGTTCGGGCCTCTGATCTAGCCGCTGCTGAGGCTTGTCTTCTTGGGGGTTCTGCCTTCCATCTTGTTTGACGAACTCCCGAAGACGTCCCTTCTTTATGAGCTGTTCTATCTCATGTCGGAGGGTCCTGCAAGTGTTAGTAGTATGCCCATGATCTTTATGGAAATTGTAGTACTTACTTTGGTCCCGCAGGCTAGGATCTCCTTTGATCGGCTCTGGCCACCTCAGGTTCTCCCGATCTCGGATCTGCCGGAGTACCTGGTTCGGAGTAGTGTTCAAAGGCGTGAAGTTGGTGAACTCCCTTGGTGCGGAGTTGTACACCGCTCTGGGAGCTGTTTTCTTCTCTGGGCTCCTGACCCTCTTTTTGTTGGAGTCTCTTCTGTGATCCTCCTTCTTATGGTCCTCCCGCTTCGGATTATCCCTCTGGGTCTGATCCTTGCCCTTCTGGGCTGAGCGGTGGGCTTCTTCCAGGTTGATGTATTTTTTGGCCCGATCCATCAATGCTGCCATATCGGCCGGGGGGCTTTTTGTCAGGGAATCTCTGAAGCCACCTTGGGCAAGCCCGGCAGTAAGGGCCGCAACAAGGAACTTCGGGCTGCAATCCGTGATCTCAGTAAGCTCGGTGTTGAAACGGGCAATGTAGGCCCGGAGGGATTCTTCCCTGGTCTGCTTAACATTCAGCAGGAATTCTGGCCCCCTTCTGAGCCTTCTGCTGGTCATAAATCTATCCAAGAACTGTCTACCGAGCTCGTAAAAGCTAGCAACTGAGTTCGGGGGGAGGTTGTGGAACCACTTCAGAGCTGTTCCCTTCAAGCTGGTGATGAACGTTCGGCACATGAAAGCATCTGAAGCTCCGTGAAGGGCCATCGTATGCTGATAATGAGATAGGTGATCCCCTGGATCTCCAGATCCGTCATAGAGAGTGAATTTGGGCACCACGAACTTTCTAGGCCTCTCTTCGGACATGATGACGAAGGTGAACGGTGTGGCTAGTCTTCCGAGCAGCCTGGCCAGTTCGTCTTGCTCTGGAGGGTTCTGAGGTCCTCTTAAGCCGATTGTCCGGTCCATAGACTCGGCAATCTCCTCTACCCTTCGCGGGTCTCTGAGTCTGACATCTTGTGAACCCTGCCTGACAGCCTCGGCTTCAGGGTAATAGGGTGGAGTGCGCCCTTCGGATGGAGGAGGGATCCGAACTGGTGGGACTGGCGCTGCATGATAAGGTTCCTGTGGTGCCGGGGGTGCTCCCGAAACCCTCGGAGTTGGGGCTCGAGTAGTGCTCCGGTAATGCACGTCGGGGACAAAAGCGGATGTTCCCCAGCCAGGAACTGTTGATGGCTGTGGATCTCGGCCATCGTGAGCAACGCCTGAAGGGTGCTCAGGCTGGTTAGTAGGGGCCTGCCCACGAAGTTCTTCATTCCCCGTGGCAACCGGGGGTTGCGTTCCTGCAACGAAGTTGGCCGGCGGGCTAGGAGAAGCCGCCGCTTGGTTCTGCGTGAGCGTGGCCAGCGTTCTAGTAATGGCTAGCAACTGCTCCTGCACCAGGTCATTGTGTCGTTTTATTGCTTCGATCTCTTGTCGCATAGGGTTGGCCGCTGGTCCTCTTGTGCGTGGAGCAGGCGGCTGACGCTGAGCGTTTTGCGAACTCTGAGTATTCTGTCGGGGTCGGAGATTTGGTGCCATGGTTTTCCGGTGGGGAGAAAGATGAGTTTAAAGCACGTAGAGATTAGTTGGTTTCCCACAGACGGCGCCAAACTGATGCTGCACTTTTTGACTCGCAACACGTGAGGGCTCCGTGACCTGTAGAACACTCAGAAAGATGATCAGAGGACCACCGGGTTGGCTCCGGCGGTAGCCGCTCCGATGCTTAAGTAAGTAAGGGAATTTGAAAGACTGTATTGAAAGTCAAAGAATGAGCATGAATCTAAAAGCGTACCTCTAGCGTTTAATATATAGGCCGAAGCTTTCCTAAGTTGATTAGGATTCGACGCCATGAATATAGGGATATGATCATCGGAGATTGCAGTTTCCTTGTGGGCATTGAATCGTAGATGGAGATAATCATAAATGGTAGTTTCCGTATTGGAGACTGCTTCCTTATCCTCTGCCCGGAATCCGCTAAGGCGAAGATAATCACAAATGGTAGTTTCCGTATTGGAGACTGTTTCCCTATTCTCTGCTCGGAATCCGCTAAGGCGGTGACGAGATCTGAAGCTCTGGTCTGGACCCTGTGATCAGTTCTGGATATATTTGTTTGGTTACTTCCGACCTTATGTGATGATCTGGATGTCATTGGCTGAGCGAGAATCATGCTAGCTGAACATAAATCGGACTGTGGTCATTCGTGTCAAGTGTTGATTGGCCTGTCTTTTTATGGTATATCACTCCCAAACTTTGGTACCAACTAATGTCTCCTGTGATATTAGATTATTGATGATACTTTAGATACATTATAATTATCTTATCAACAATTCATTGTCACATTATTTGAGTAGTATTATATGTAGGGGTGTAAGTCGGGCGGGTAAACCTGAGTCCTACCTGAGAAATTACGGGCTTGAGCAAAAATATATGAGACCTGAGCCTGGCCTGAACTCGAATTTCTAAGTCTGAATTTAAATCGTGACAGACTTGGGCAGGGATGTCGAGTACCCGAGCCCAGATTGCCACTAATTAAAACCATATATTTTATACCTCAATTAATATGAACCGTTAAATTTTAAATATATAAATAATCGATCTTGACCGTTCATTCAATTAATATTTCAAATATGTAATATTTATTTTATTATCTAATTGTATTTACTTTTTAAATCTATTTTTATTGGAAAGCCTTGTCTATTTGTCTTTAGAATATGCAAGGAACCCTAACCTGAAACTTGGTTGAGCCTAAAAAGACTTGGAAACATTTGAATGTTCGGATACCCAAGAAAAATTTGATACTAGGCATTTTGGTGAGGCTTGGGCTCAGGTTAACTCTTCGGGTTATTCTCAAGTTCAGATTTGATAACTTATATCACGGACTGCGTCTTGTCAAGGCTCAAGTTTGGTCCGATCCAACTGAGTTGCAGTGCTAGTTATATGTCACCAAGACATGCACGGCAAAACAATATCCCTTTTTAACACTACTTTTGATGGGACTTTGGATGAGGAACAAGAAAACAATTGCAGTAGGAGTCGACAAACGCTGTGCTATTGCGAGAATAACAGAAAAGTGGAAAAAGGTGAAGAATGGAAAAATTCTTCATTGCACTGGGATCATCACACCCTATGATCGAATTATATATCACATATATAGTTACTATAGACTCTGCACATATGGTATATTATCTAACCCTTGAAATCATGATTCCAACTTTGAAGAAGGGCACTGTGCGGTGGGACTATAAGGCCGACCACCTTTGCATGTTGGCAAAGGGGTTTTTGTCTTTTGGTTTTAACTTTTAAGGGCTATTGCCCTTTTGTGGAGGTCATTCGCTCCCGCAGTTGAAGTGTCCTATGCACCCTTCCTCCAGCCATATTCTGATGCGTTGCAGTTTATTTATCTATGTATTTTGGAGTATTTGAGTTGCATGGTGGATCCTGTTCAGGTGTTACTCATTGCTTCCGGATTCAGTGAGCATCAAATACATTAGTAGGTGACCTGTAAGCATGGCTGATGCGTTTCATACTCTATGTTCCGAATATAAGTATCGGAATTAATGAATAATTTTCAATCGTATCTGTCTTTAGCTATATTATGATGCGTTGCAGTTTATTTATTTATGTATTTTGGCACAATGGAAGAGACACAGAGTGTATTAGACTTTATTTACATGATAACAACAGTTGTACAATTACCAATCAGATGGGGTAAGAAATTTCACCATGAATCTGGTTCATTGACCTTGTTTATGAACCCGACCTTGTAGAATCCCTTGTCACATTACTTACATGGGTCCCACACACATGTAAGTGATGGGTATAATATGAACATAAAGTGTTGAGTAACCAAATATTATTCTAATTTTTAAGAGATCTAAAAGTAATATTTATTTACATAATGGGATGTGATTGGTGAAGTTCATAGATCAAGTCAGTTTACAGCAAATTTTCTCTTATTGGTGTGGGAGTTTTTCGAGATCGGCGACGGAGTGAGAAGGTGTTTTTTTTTTTATAATAAGAACGTTTTACCAAATATTCAATAATAAATTTAAAAATAAACACCCCTGCTCCTGAAATTGTTGAGTGGCATGTATACTTTCTCATCAACTAGCCCAATAAGCGTGCCATCAATGCCCACATATATTGAAGAGCCCGAGCTCAATTTGAACAACAAAAAATTCATTAGTGCAAGTCCGGCCCAGTTCAGCCCAAGCCCGGAAGCTGCAACGTTTCAGCAAAGTCCTTTTACGATTCCAAATCCCTAATAAAAAAATTGGAAGCCGCAAGTCCAATTTTTAAAAAATTTCTTTCAAACTTAGTGATAAATAATATAATTTCAATTTATTAATAGAAGCATTTGAAGCAAAAGAATGGAGAAAAAAAAGTGTTATATCAAAAAGTATACTCCAATCAGACCAATTTTTTGTGGTGCAAAATAAAAATGAAAATAAATATTGTGAAGCATGGTGGTGTCTTAGCTGGCAAAAAAAAAACAGAAAAAAAAAAAAAAAAAACTCAAGCACTTGCTGGAAATCATTAGTGGTTGTTTCCCATGTGGGCGTGTTGCGCGTCACCGATGGAGAACGACAAATATGACGTTGGACAGGTGGAAGTGTTTCGCGAGCTCAGTGAATGACACGTGCAGACTGAATGGACCCCCCAGGAATACACGTATGGACAGTGAGCCAAGTTGGCAATTCGCTGTGATGTAACATGAGAGCCATATCCACCTCATATCTCCTTGGCTGGAGAATGACAGATCCTCTCCCGTCATTAATTTAGCACACACCTTTACACCCACAAAGTTTTGAAGCAATAATGTGACATGGAGAATGGCGACAACCGCTGCTCTGGTTTGTCATCTTCCCGCCAAAGGCATGTGTGTGTATATATATATATACACACATACACACACCCATATATGTTTGAGTGACTGTATATATATATATATTGTATAAGGGCACAAATTCACCCGTTTAAGTCATGTTGGGATGAGTGGTAGGAATTTGAAAAATGTAATTTTCAGTTTGGAAGAAACACGACCCGACGCAAGAAACGATGGGTGTGCTACTGTCTAAAAAACTCAAAACGATTCAGGAACAGAACTACAAATCACCCCTAGAAGGGAGTCGCATGCCTCACAGGACAGTAAGGTCTAGTGTCACGGTGACTTAAGTGTAAGATTTTTTTATTAATACTAAACATTACATAAGAATGTGATCATAATTCACTATTCATTTAATGCGATAAGTGCTTTGGTCTAACTTGAAAAAGGAAATTATTACCTACATTATTGAAAGCCAAAAATCAAGTAACTTATAGAAATCAACAAATGTCCAATCATTCTATGTTTTTTTTACACTATAAACAATGGACAAACATTCTCCTCAATAGAGGTAGGTACACATATACTAACACAACCATTGATGAGGAACTAAGCATTCAATAAGCTTGAAACTAATTAAAGAAGCTTCCATTAAGATCTAAAAGAGAATTAAGTTTGTAGGATCAAGCGCTTACCGCTA
Source organism: Nyssa sinensis (assembly GCA_008638375.1). Lineage (NCBI taxonomy): Eukaryota > Viridiplantae > Streptophyta > Magnoliopsida > Cornales > Nyssaceae > Nyssa > Nyssa sinensis. Next base: position 6,658,180 of record CM018034.1, read on the forward strand.
CACCAAAAGTTTAAATTGTTAGTGAGGGCGCAACTTTATTTCTTTTACCCTTTCAACGGTTAGTGTTATGTGTCGATTGCGCCGCAACGCAATATGATGCTGACCTACAAGTCTAACAATCCCTCCCCTAGTGCTTGCCCGCAAGCAGCATGCTCTCTCAGAGAGTCGAATCTGTGACCAGGCTCTACCAATTGTAGGATCAAGCACTTACTGTTACACCAAAAACTATAGTTGTTAGTCAGGACACAACTTTATTTTATTTACCCTTTCAGCAACTAGCGCCATAACGCGACAGAATGCTGGCCCACAAACCCAACAAAATTGTAGACATTGATGACTACCCAGTTGGTCCTGTCCTCCCCATAGATCTCTCTCACAAAGTTAGCTCATACTTTCTCAGGAGAACCACTTCATCCTGTAGCACTATTTATTACTCGTCATTATGGATATTACTCCACTTATTGCGATGGATTATCATCTATGAAGATTTTATTTCATATATATATAACATTGTCTTATAAAAAAATGTTATATATATATATATATATATACATACACATACACTCATTTAGTTGAGAGCAATATGGTAGTGCTATTGAGGGTTGCAAATATATAATATAGATGTCTTAAAAGCCAAAAAAAAAAGTGAAAATAATCTTTTGGCAAATTAGAATGTAGACTATAAAACCAACTACGTTATTCAAGTTTGATTTAACCAAAGAGTCTTTTAAAATCAGCTCACAAAATAAATAAGATAACATTAAACATATCTTGAAACTTGTTAATGTATTGAGTTTGATTCAAGTTTAACTTGATAAGTTAATAAGTAATGTAGGAGCTACTCTAGTGGTAAGGTTAAAGGAGCTACCAAAGCTAAATTTTGGTAAATTGGCTAAAAAATTCTACTCCAATAGTAATTTTTTTATCCCTATCAAAATTTGACTAAAGTTTAAAATTTTACCAAATATAAATTTTGTTTTAATAGCTACTATCCACATCAATGTTTCAAATTGCAAGATATCAATGGTTCATATTTAATATTACTTTTTTTCTTATTTTTAATAGTTGATAATAGTAATTGGGAAGAAAAATTTTAATTCTACTAAAAATATAATATTTCACTATTGGAGCAGAAATATCAAAATATAACTTTTTGGTAATTTAAGATTGCTAAAATTTAGCTATTCCCAGAGTAAAATGACTTTTACCATTGGTCTAATACTATATAAAAAATAAATTACTCTCAAATTCGGTTCGATTAGATGATCATTCGATAAGTTAATAAGTCGAATTTAAACATAATTTAAAACGTATTTAATAATTTATTTTAACAAATCAAACTTAAATAATTTATTTCTCAAACTTGACTTGACTCATTTACAACTCCGTTAGAAGAATAAATAAATTTCAGGTGTCTCATTACTCAAGTGCATCCATGCTACAAAGTTCTTTACTCCATGTGATTTCTTGTTATTGTACAAACAAATGGTTTCATAAAATAATCATAATGTAATGTCTGAATTGAACTTTATATTAATTTAATATATTTACCAGGGCTTTTTTTTTTTTCTTTGGTAAGTATATATTTAGTAGGCTAGTATGAGGGTATCTCTTCTTTGATAATTCCTGAGCTCCATTCATCATTTCATAAAGATGGGGCATGACTTCTCATATATATATATATATGTGTGTGTGTGTGTGTGTGTGTGTGTGTGTGGACATATTTTGTTAATTTTAGACTCAGCTACGATGTCAAACAGATATGAACTGGCAACCCCACTTCAATAAAGAAAGTTGCAGTGGGAGGAGGAATAGTGACTCCATTGAGTTGGTTATCTCTTTGATTTTGATGTGAATAAATTGAAATGACAAAACAGAGAGGGTCTCTGTGGGCAAGAGCACCTCTGCCTCCTGCTGATTTCAATTAATCATCGGTCTGTGGGTTAAAGACAGAGATGTATTTATGTACAAAGTCAAAAATTTAGGGGAAATTGGTGATAGTCATATAAGCCACCATTTTATTTTATTTTTTGTATTTAAATTTTGTATATATTTTTTTTTCAACTGTCTATAACATTACTCAAGTTGGAATTTTATTTTAATGCATACCAAATAGTGGCTGCGTTTTTTTTTCTTGTTTGAAGTAATGAGAAATATTAATTTGTTGTTTCATCTTTAAATTACAAATTCTTTTTTTTTTTTTTGTAAATTTTACTAAATGTTTCCATTTTATTGACGAAAGTTTTCAAGTAAATTCTAAACCATCTAAATGGGAACATCTAATCTCTTTCTGAATTTCAACAATTTTTCATATAAAGTTGTTAAATTATCATTGATTAAAGATGAGTTTGTAAATATATAAAATTAATTCAGCAGTCCATTTATTGGGATTTATATTATATCGAATTGAGTTAAAAATTCAATGATAACTTATACAGGTCTCTATTGAGATTTTTGAAATTATACTAACATATAATACTTTATTTGACAATATATAAATACATTTTTTTCAATTAATTTTTTTTAAATGACAAAATTGTCCTTTTAATTTTTTTTTTTTTTGTATTTTGACCAACTTTTTCTAATTCTTTTAAAATATTTTTTTATTATTTTACATAAAAATAAATTTAAGATTTTTATCAATATTTATTTGAAAAAAAATTAGGTTAAAATTTAAAAAATTAAAAAAAATTAAAAAAATATTTTTGTCATTTTAAAAATAAATTGACTGAAAAAATATATTTATATATTATCAATTAAAACAAGAAAAGTTAATATAATTTTAAAAATATAAAAATAAAATTAATATAAAAATAAAAAAATTTAAAAAAAAATAAATATAATTTACCCAAAATTTTTTAATCTCAATTGACAATAATAGATCCCTTTCAACAATATGTGTAGAGTTCAAATATCGGTCTCATGCTCGCTGAGAATTAGGTCATCATTGCAAGTGGGTAGCATTTTAGTACTTGAAATTTTCAGAAAGTGAAGTAGTACTTTTCCCGTCTTTACCTAACCTTTTTTTTACTTTGGAGTGTTCTGACAACATCATTGAAGACTCCTGAGTGAATTACTATTGGGTAATTTTTAAAAAGTAAAAAGCACATGAATCATGTGTTTGATTTTTGAATTTTTGAACCCCACCTCATGTCTTTTTTATTAATTTTCCTTCCTCATATATTTTGATACATATTTTTTGAATTCATGCACTTTAAAAAAAATTTCATCTTTTCAATATTTGAAAGAATGTATTTAACGAATACTTAAATAATATTATAGTATTTAGATTATTTATTAACAAGTATCATTAAACTATTTTTTGAAAAAGTTTCTATTAAATTATTTTAAAAACTTTTATTTTGAGTTAAATATAAATTCATTAAGTACGACCAATAAACAAAAATAAATACTTGACAAATCAGAAAAATTCATTTTGAATTTGAAAATTTTATTAAGTGCAATTATAAATCAAATCAAATACAGCCTAAGGTTTTGTATTTTAAGTCAAAAATCTCAATATCTTTTCAAAATATGCATCTTTTTGCTAAAATTTTGATTTAAAAATATTTATTTAAAAAATGCTTCTAAAAATTGCACGAATATGAATAGTAAGAGTAAAAGTATAAGACTATGTTTGTTTAAGTTTTCAAACACAAAATTTTAATTTCAAAATACGGGATACGTGTTTAACAAGTTATTAATTTTAATTTTTTATAATTTAAATTACCATATTCAAATGTATTTTTATCATTTTTAAAACATTAATTATAAAATTTTTAAAAATATTTTTTAAAAAATTATATTTAAATCACTATACAAATAATTTTAAGTGTCTGGATGGGTTAGAATTCCTTTGATTTTAGCTTCAACTTTTTCCTAAAACATTTGCGTGTTGGAGTTCACATCTTTTGACTTGTTCTTTTCTTAAACTTAACACTTAAGCAATAACTAGTTTAAAGGCAGGCTTTGAACTTCATTAATAGGATTAATAGTGGCAGGTGTGACCATGAGAGTTGTTGGATAACTCTTTGTAATTCATTCAAATGCCCAATTTTAAGCCTTGAATATAAAAAGTGGTTTTTTTTTTTTTTTTAATGTTTTGTAACTACGTTTTAGTAATACTTAAATTTGCATTTACTCTTTAAAAAATATTTAAAATTAGAATAAAATCATATCATAAAATTATGGATTTTTATTAATAATATAAAATCTTATTAACGATAATTTGATATGACCCAACTACTAAATTTTTTTTATGTCCCATATTGTAAAGAATTTGATAGACAAGACACTTGGTGAATGACTTAATACTAATTTCTCAATGAGGAGCTATTATAAATAAAGTAAATATTTGAAAAATATGTTTTTTTTTATATATTTTTTTAATTTTGACATTTTAATTTTATTTTTTTAAAAACAAATTGAAGGTAAATAACTTATTTTTATTTTATATAAAAAAATTTAAAGTTTTTATCAATATTTATTTAAAAAATAAAAAAAATTAGCCAAAATTTTAAAAAATAAAAAAAATATGAAAGGATAATTTTGTTATTTTAAAGAAAAAAATTGATTGGAGAAAAGTATCTGTTTATTAATTTTATAAAATAAGAGAAATCAGTGTAATTTTAAAAATCTCATGAGAAATTAGTATAGTTATAATAAATCTAAAAAAATGTGGATATAATTTACCCATTCATTTATAATTAGTATTGACATAAATTAATTTTGTACTCATTAATAACTTTTTCTACGACTAATATAGATTCATAATCTAAATAACTTATCTGATATGCCCAAAAAAACACATTATAATGCCATGCAACAGAATTATTAATAATTTATTTTTTTTATTAGTACTCATTTTCTACTGAGTTTTCTAAATTCATAAATTCTTAGTTAACTTATTCTCACTAACACGCTTTACAAGAGTGTTAGTAGTCAAGAAAGAGACTCAATACCTTGTTTTAATTCTAGTAAATTGGTTTAATCATGACAAGAAACTAAGAGATTGGTTCCCTTCATTTAGTGATTAAAAAAAAGTATTAGCAATAAGTTTAATTATTTAGTGTTTAAGTAGTTGAAAATTATTTAAAAAATTAATTAACAAGAAAGGTAGAGATGGAGTCTCAATTATTATTTTATAAATTTTAAAATTAAACTTTATTATTATTTTTTTTAATATCTATTTCTAACCTCAACCACCCTCTAAATTACTAGAACAAAACAATCATTTTTACTGGGGACGTGACATGTGTCCTTACATATCTCTGCCGTTTACACATGTCCCTCCTAATTTTGCACATGCGGTGTTAGTTAAACAGACTCAAGAAATGAAAAGTAGGACCGATTGTAGGTGATTACTACCTCAGCCAATGAAAAGAGCGTGCATGACGAGTCGCAAGCAAGTTTTTCCCGCGTATGTGCCGGCTGTAATGCGGGACCCAACGTTACCGTGATTGCGTGTAATGTGGACCACCGTGGGCCCCCACACGTATACCAAGAATTTTCCCACTGCACACATTGTTCATTAATCATTCTCATGCTTCTGCGCTGAGAGAGAGAGAGAGAGAGAGAGAGAGAATCGTGAAATTAGCCAAAAGCAAAGATGAAACAGAACGCCTATACAATCTGTTTCGCCATTCACGGCAATAAGATAATTCGATTGTTCGTCTGATAACACTCGCGAAGATCTACCTGTGGATGGCGAAAACTGGCGTTTTCGAGAGCGATCCGACAATGGTCGCGAAGGCTACGGAGTTGAAGAAGGAGTTGCAGAGATTGGTGAAGACAATTGTCGATGACGACGATTTCAATGTCGAAACCATCGATCGAGCCAACCAAACGCTGACTGCATTGAAGGACTTGAAGTTGAAGAGACCGATATCTTGGAAATTACACGCGTCGTTGGCTTGTCCTGAAGAGTTTCGGTGCCCTCTTTCGAAAGAGCTCATGAGAGATCCTGTTATTGTGGCCACCGGTCAGGTTAGTTGTCTAAAAATTAGGGCTTTGTTATATGTATAATTTTGTTTAATTTATTTGTATTATGTGGAGTTTTATTGCGATTTGCGGTGTTTTTTGAGATGATTTTCTTATAAATTATATATTTTTGGTTTGAAAATTAATTATTATTGCTGTGAAGTGATTTTAATTGGGAAGTGTTCTGAATGATGTACTGTCTCTGAACTTGAATTGAAGAGTGGCAATTCTTTGACGAATTGAGTAAGGATGGTGCTGTTTGTTTGTTTGGTTTTCATATCTAGAAGTTGTTCTATAACTATGTCGATTAAATTGTTTAGGATAATGAAGTTGATTAGTTTTCCTGAATAAGTACTGTTGTTTGAGCTCTATTATTTGAAAAAGTGTTTCTGTTTAGTTTCAGTGGTGACATTATACCGCTTATTCTTTGTTAATCCACCCTCCTTGGTTTGTGTTTTTCTGTGTGGTTCTTGGTTTAATTTGTTATTTGACTTCTTGCCTTTGACCCTTCATCTAAATTCTCTCATCTAAAAAAACATAGAGGAATTGCCCCAAAAGAGAGATTTTGTTAGCAGACGTCTCTCACAAGGACTTTAATTAAGCACTTCAGTTATTTGGTTCCGCCATTGGCAACTGATTCTTAAAACATTAATTTCAGAAAGTAGTGTACTTTCTGCATTTTTTCTCTGTTTTATCGTGAGAATTGGTTATTGAATACATTTGCTGTTGTGATTTGTTTTGTTTTTCTAACTCCGTGTTTTGCTTGTACAGACTTATGATAGACTCTTCATTCAGAAATGGTTAAAGGCGGGGAACCGGACTTGCCCTCAATCCCAACAAGTCCTCTCACATACTATTCTTACACCTAATCACTTGATTCAAGATATGATATCGCAATGGTGCAAGAGTCAGGGGATCCAATTGTTGGACCCTGTTCAATATTCCAATGAGGATGGGTTAACTGAAGCAGATCGGGATCATTTTCTTTCTTTGCTGGAGAAGATGTCATCAACACTTCCCGATCAGAAAGAAGCTGCAAGGGAATTGCGATTGTTGACAAAGAAGATGCCCTCGTTCAGGGCAATGTTTGGTGAGTCTCTCGATGCCATACCTCAATTGCTTAATCCACTATCTCAAAGCACATCTCAAAGTGACATTCAGCCAGATCTCCAAGAGGACTTGATCACAACCCTTTTGAATCTTTCGATCCATGACAACAACAAGAAGCTTGTTGCAGAAACCCCAATGGTTATTCCTCTTCTTATGGATGCATTGAGATCCGGAACAATTGAAACAAGGAGCAATGCAGCTGCAGCCCTCTTCACACTATCAGCTCTTGATTCCAATAAAGCGCTCATTGGGAAATCTGGTGCCTTAAAACCCCTTATTGACCTTTTAGAAGAAGGGCACCCATTAGCTATGAAAGATGTTGCTTCAGCAATTTTTAACCTTTGTATCATCCACGAGAACAAGGCTAGAGCTGTGAGGGATGGTGCTGTCAGGGTGATCCTGAAGAAGATCATGAATCGTGTGCATGTTGATGAGTTATTGGCTATCCTTGCTATGCTTTCAAGTAATCAAAAGGCTGTTGAGGAATTGGGAGAGCTTGGAGCCGTTCCTTGCTTGTTAAGTTTAATCAGGGAGAGCTCTTGTGCTCGTAACAAGGAGAATTGCATCGCAATCCTCCACATTATCTGTTTTAGTGATAGAACCAAATGGAAGGAGATGAGGGAAGAAGAGAATACTCACGGAACAATCTCTCAGCTTGCCCAAGACGGGACTTCAAGGGCCAAGAGGAAGGCCAGTGGCATTCTTGAGAGAGTGAACAGGGCTGTCAATCTTACCCACACTGCATGATGAAGTCTTTTATGCAGCATTTCCAAGAGTAAAATCTGTAAATTCTACCTCTCGTGCCAGTCCTGACTGGGGTTTTCTTGCGGTCATTATTCTCAACCTCCATATTGTAAATTCTCGAGTTTAAACCTTAGGTGTATGAGTTACAGTCATTGTGAATAATTACGTCATAAGCATTATTTATAAGATTCTCTTTTTATGTTGTCCAATAATTCAGGCACATGGCTTGCTTTGTAGATAACTTGAACTAGAAATGGTTGCTCTTCCCTTGTTCGTTAGCAACAATTTTATCTTATATAATATCTTCTTTTTCATATGTCCAATGATTCTTGCACGTGGTTTTTAGTAAAATTACTTGAACTTTACTCAGAAGTAGAAATAGTGGCTCTTATACTTGTTTGCCAGCGGCAAACTTGAATTTTGCTTGTTAGATGTTCCATTTTGTTTTGTACTCCACATTCCTCGGGGCTTGTTTTAATAGATAGTGTTGAATTTTACTTGTTTGGTAGTGGCAATTCCAGTTTGTGTTTGAACTTTACTCAGCTTCTGACCTGTGAATAAAGCCAATCCTCTTTACTAATAGGAATAATTCATTTCATGGATTATTGAAGGAATGGTTGAGGATTGGATTTGAAAAGCACCAGGAATAATGTGCCCATATTGAATGGTACCTTGATATCTGCTGTTGTGGTCCACCCAGAATGCAACCAACCTTTTTTTGGTGGAAGTCTTCATAGGAATAGTTACCATCCACCTCTATTCTGCAACACCATCTTACTTGTTTTTATAGTTGATGTGCTCTGTGCATCTAATGCCTGTGGAGTTTTATTCTTGTGAATATTGTACAATTATTATAGCTTATTATTGTTATCTCTCTTGTTGATTTCCTAGAAAGACTTTTTGGCCCTTAATATATACTTATGTATGAATTGAGCTGATTTAACCCTTGGTATTACTGATGGCAACTATTACGAAAAGGGTTTACAGGGTTCTTTTTACAGTAAAAGTTAAGCTGTGGCATGTCTTTCATCTTTGATATTTCAAAGAATCCAGCGTTATTGCAGTCATTTTTATTCCCTTTGGCAAAGTGGTTTCTTTTCAGAGTACATTTACCAGTTTGTCTGGTGTTCACGACGGTTGACGTTCGTTCGCGTGCACCCCGTGGTCCTCATCCATGAAAAACAAGGAATTTCAATATGCAGCTTTGGATTGCCTGATTTGACACACACACTCTCTCTCTCTCTATTTTACACACATTTTTCCAGAGTGTTCTGCATGAAAAATGGAAGCGATTCTTCCTGTATGAGATATTTGCCAACTGGCAAATTTACATCCTGAAAGTTCTTGCTCCATTGCGTATGGGAAGCCACCCGAAAATGGGTCAAGAATCATGATTCTTCTTGTGATCGGCTTATTTAAGTAAGATCACAATGTACAAGTCTCATTGTGATTTGATGGTTTCTACCCTTAAATGTCAACCTAATCCACTAAGCATGTGAGACCGCTGTAACAACTTGTCTAGCACCACCCATGCATGGTTTGGGATTGAGCCGTGTCATCTGAGAAGCACTTTCTGTCATCTTAAGGAAGTTGCGTATGGGAGACGCAGCATTGGGTTTATGGCAAAAATGCCTCATTTTTCATCATAGGGACGATAAATGCCTTCGATTGGCATTTATCTTAGGTACCTTAACAACGCTAATGTTTTCTTCTTTTTTTTAACTTTTCTGTTTAATGGCATGCTCAACTTTGTGGATAAGTATAGCCATTGCAGAAAATGGGAACTAGTTTTGGGAGTGAGATTGAAGTTATTGGAGGTCCAGCTAGAGGTAAAAGACATTGCAGAAAATGGGGAACTAGTTTTGGGATTGAGATTGAAGTCATTGGAGGTCCAGACAATTATGGGGTCCATGAGGCTGGAGAGACTAGTAGAGATTTATAGTGATCCATATAGCTACTCAGAGCCAACTTTTGTTATACTAATTTGGTATTATTACAAACATTGCTTCTCCATTCCCATGGCTTTTTGTGCTTGTGATTCATTGTGTTCTGTCGTTATTGTCAAGCAGGACCACTATATTTTATGATACTACTGCATGTGATCTTTGAAAATGGAATCAGATTATAGCAAGCTTACTTGTTCACTTTTGTTTTTTTTGTTAATGGCCATTTCTGGAAACAGCAAAACTATCACTTTAGGATTTATAGTGCTCCATTAGTAAACATGGTGAAAAGTGGTGCTTCTAAAACTTTCTTTCATATATAGATTCTCAATTCCTAATTGCTGTGGCACGGAAAATTCTGGCATTTGTTTCGGGTACAGAAGCGACAAGGCGTGCTAATCCGGCCACCCAACCCAGTAGTATATCATATAGGAGAGTGAATTTAGCAAATTGAACCACAAATTAATGTATTATCACATGGCACTAAGCGTTAGTTTGGCAGGCTAAGAGATAAAAAAAAGTAGGCAGGTCCGTGATTTTTCAAACATCCTTGAGAGCAGCATTTGTGATTTTAGGCCAAACACGCCACACCGAACATACCTTAACACTACCTTAGAAGCACTTGTGTTGAACTCGAAGTACAGGGCGAGAAGTGCTGCTTCTACTAATTTCTTGCTTCTTCGCTAAATAGTATTGATTCTTTAAATTTAGAAAAAATATTGAACTATAGTGATGAGATGATCCTCCTCCTCCGCCTCCTTTTCTCATGATATATATATATATATATATATATATATATATAAATAACAAAAAGAAGGGGGAAAATAGTTAATTATAGCCCAAGTCCTACCATGTAATGTGCATGCATTATTGTGCATGATGTGATAAGATATAACAGAGTGATTGGGCTTACCTGTTGGCCACATGGAATTGATGTCAGGAAGGTCTAATCATCCATGCATACTCAAATTTTTGGGATGGAATGCCAAATGAATGTGGAAAGTTGGAAAGTTTGAATTTTCCGGCCTTTCATTTTTCCTTTTTTTGTTTTGAACGACGGAATATTTTGGAATTCCAAGTATAAAAACACTATACTGTGCCATTGCTGATTTGTGTTGTACCATCCAAGCTGCAACATAGTGCATGTTGAAGAGACACCATGAGTGACTTGGTGATAAATTCTATCATAAATCAAATTTATTGACATGAAATAAACTTCACCTATAACATAATATTATTTGTATCAAATTTAGAACATTTTTTTAATTTTAAAATGTGGGATACACGTTTCAAAATAGATTTTTTTTAATTTTTTAAAATTTAGATTACCATATTCAAATGCATTTTCACAATTTTTAAAAAATTAATTACAAAATTTTGAAATATATTTCAAAAAATTTTTCAAAAAATTGTATTTGAATCACTATCCAAACAAAGCCGCTTAACTACTCTCATAATTCACTTCTTTTTTTCTTTTATTTTTAAATTAATTATTAAAAGGCCTCTCAAAATGATCGTTTGTAGGCTAAAATCCAATAAAAAAAATATGATAATTTCAAAAGTCGTTGAATTTTTAAATGATATAAGTTTAGGTCCGAAAGTGCTGACATGGCAATGATAGTAGCAGGTGATCATGCTTCAATACCTTTCCCTAAAAATCAGCTGTTGGAGCAGCATGATCTCTGAGAAAGCGTTCAGGGCCTCAAGCATTGACAATCCATGTGCATTGGAATAGAATTACCACTGTTGGTAGATTTCTTCTATTAGCTGATGATTGCTTAAATGAAATTTATGCTCCATTTTACAGATTTATTCTTTGGCGTGGAGTAGTGTGTGCAGTTGTTTTGGGTTTTGTGTTGCCTGCTTTGGAAAGCTTCATTGTCCAGATCTTATTCATTTACCTACTCTTTTTTTATATATTTCTATTAAGTTAAAATTGTTTTATCCTTTTTCTTTTACAATATATTCACATTTATTTTGCTATATGGACCACTATGGAATGGAGGAGGAAACAAAAACTTAGAATTAATTAATTAATATATTTTGAAATGATTGAAGAATTACTAAAACAACACGTATTTGCAGAACCCATTTGGGGATCTGTTGGTGAAATACATTGGAATGACAATAGTGAATTCATGGACAGAGAATTTTTGAACAAAGAAATTTGGGACAGGAGAATAGTGTCTATTCGAAAAATATTTTTTTATTGTTATATTTTTGTTAATTGTGTATTCTTTTTTCTATTTAATTTTTTTGTTTTATTAATGTTGGAGTATTTCTACTTTACTAAGAAACAAAGATTGTTTGATGCATTGTTAAAAACATATGTAATAATTCCTTTTTTTTGAAGGAATTACATAAATTTCTCTACCCGAGGACTGAGATAGAGAAATATCTCTGTCCGAGACTGACATAGAATTTTTGACGAAAATTCTCTATTGAAAAAACACAATTTTTATTTTTACATAACTTACTATGCAATATGGATCTTGTTTGATAAATCTCATTTTTTAGGAATCCAAATATATATTTTTTTATGAAAAACATATTTATATATTACAAGTTATGTAATTTTAAAACTCATAGAAAAGTTGAATGATGATGTGGCAAGAGGAGCACGTAAGGTGTGATAATAATAGTTGGAGTTCTGTTTTTTTTTTTTTTTTCTTGTTTGAGTTTTTACACTAAAAGAGTATTTTTGTTAACAAAAATTTTAGGAACTATCTTGTTTTAGTACAACGGGAGAGAGGGGGAAATTCACTTGAATGTGTGTATCCGTTGAACCTCAAATTTAAACCGCAGTTTATGAAAAAAGAAAACTTTGTCATTTCATACTGAGACATTGTTATCCTTCTCAAAATTCACTTTGAACAATTGGAATAGGTCATCATTTTTTTTCCCTTGTCTTATTTATTGATTAGCGTTTATAAACCCTAAATTGTTCCTGACCTTGCACACATTATAGATCCAAATACTATGAAATTTAGAAGGTTTATTTTTAAAATTGAGGAGGAATGCAAATTGTTGTTATTGAAAAAAAAATCAAACTAATTCAAGTCATTAATTTCCATATTCAAATTTCATTATAGTGGCACAGGTGAAACTTAGGTGTGAATCAGTTGCATGATTGCATTCTCAGTGGTAGCATGCATATACTCTTAACTTGAAATCAGTTTGTATTATAACCATTTTAGCAAGGGATATTTACTTTCGGGAAAAGGTTGGAACCGATTTCGTAGAATATAAATGAATTGATTTAAAAATTTTAATTATTTAATAAGTACATTTTAATTGTATAGTACTTCACATCTATTTCCCAAAAAAAAAAAAAAAACACATAGAACCTGAATTGAAAATTTAATAATAGCGATCCTAATATGGAATTTGAAAATATTTTCAAGCAACTTAAAACTTAAACAAAGTAAAAATACAGGAGAGTTGATTTTATCAAAGCATGTGTTGAGTAACATAAATATACATACATATCAAATAAAATTTAAATATATATAGTCTTTTATATTAATAATATAAAATATTACATTCCAATTATATTAAAGTTAGAAGTACGATATTTGCGATATAAAAACGATATTATGAGAATTATCAAATCTAAAAACGTTTGTGATATTGTGTAATATATCGCGATATTTTGTAATTTTTTTTACATTTGAATATCATATCGTAATTACTAAAATCGTGATATGTGGCAAAATATTGTTAAATTTTATTCTATAGTTGAGTTCAAATTCTCTTTCCACTTATATTTTTGGAACACAAAAAAAAAAAAAAAAAAAAAAAAAAGGGAGAAGAAGATATATTGTTGGCAAAAAAAAAAATGTATAGTTCTTATAAGCAAATCATGGTGCAGCTCCTCCTCCAGTTTGAGAAAATGCAAAAACCATGCCTCTTATTCTTGATGTTTCTCATGTTAATGTAGCAAGAAGCATTATTAGTTTTGACATATTTTTCAGACTGAAGGTAATTATGACAAAGAGGTCTTTTAATGGCTACTTGGTTGGCCTTGTGGGACCACTCTAGTGTTTTTGGCCGAGTTTGATTTTGAATGGGCTCATAGACCCGACAGTCAAAATCAAGTTGCTGATGCACTAAGTAGGAAGATTGTGCAAGAGTATGTCTCTGCCTTGTCCAACGTGCAGACTGATTTGCTGCAACGTGTGAAGGACTTCTCTCAGTCGGACAGTGCCTACGGGAAGCTGCGACAACAAGTCCGAGACGGGGTTGTTCGCAAGTATTGGTTGGACGATGAGATACAGAACCTGCTTGTGAACCGGGAGTCACGGTCACTAATGATGTCCTCTGGCAGCCCGAAGTATTTCACCACGTTTTGAAAGAACAGTTCTGCAGCCACATCTGCCGGGCATGCATGTGGTGCGGGGATGAAGACCCCATACTTCGAGAATCTGTCTACAATAACAAAGATGGATCTGAATCCATCCACCTTTGGCAGTCCTGAAATAAAATCCATGGAGATGGATTGCCACGGTTGAGGATCTGTTACAGCCAATTGGGGCTACCAACAATTTTTTTTTTTTTTTGGCCAAATTTTATGATTTTTATTTTAAAAAAAAATTAATTTAAGAATTCTTTATATTTTGTGATGTCTGAAAAAGTCTAATTTAAAAGTTAATACTTAAACAATTATAAAAAAAGTATAATTATTTATTTTAATGATTTCATATGAATGTAATAATTAATATAAATTTATAATTTTCAAAACTACCTTAGATCTACAAATATATAGACTCCAACACCAAATCACCCGATCAAGTGAGAACTTTTCCATTCTAATCAAAATGGAAATACTTCTATTTGATTAGAGTAAAGATCTCATCACATTGTTTTTAGACCTTAAAAAAAATGCTAAATTATATTGATTTGTTTTAAGAGTTTTTGATAATTGTAGATGACACTCCTCTAATTTTTAAAATTACACTGCATTCCTTATGTTTCTAATGTTAGTAACAAATACCTCTTACCGTCCACCACCATTAATGACCCAGATGAAAAATAATGACATTAGCATTAAAAAAATTTAAATACCAAATTTATCCTTTATTGTGAAAGAGTCGATCCACTTTCTCATTGCTTCTTTTATTTCTCTCTCCTCCCACTAGGTTTTCCCTCATTTTCCCTAAAAGAAATTCAAGTCCCTCCAAACCCACCCACTAACGGCACCAATGCCACTCTCCCTCCCCTTCCTTCCACCCACCACCACTACCAACGTCACCACCCTTTCCCTCCTTCCACCACCATTAACGACACCACCCCTTTCTGCCATCATTGATCCTCCTTCCCTACCATCACTAATTCTCACCACCGAATCCCACCACTGCCGCCATCCCTTGGCCGTCACCCCACTACCACAACATTGCCTCTTTTATTTCTCTCTCATCCACAAGGTTTTCCCTCACTTTCTCTAAAAGAAATTCAATTCCCTCCAAACCTACCCAGTGATCCAAGAGCCGCATGATAAGAAAGCTCTCGATCCCGGTGATTTTAAGCAATGGCGACATTGATTCCAGTGGTAACAATCGGAGGAAAGCTTCCAATTTCATCTACAATTGGAGGGCTTACAATCGAAGGAGATCTCTTCCTTCATCGCCACACATCATCACCCCCACCAAAGGATCGTGCACTGTCGGTGATGTCAATACTGTGTGATTGATCTGCATAGCATCATCATATAAATTGGTGTCACTCATAAGCAAATAAGTGAAAGAACCGTCAAATTGCGAATCCATCGACCAAAAAAAAAATTATAATTCAATTTAAAAAATGAGCATAAAATAATCAATTACAAAATAAATAAAATCACCCTTAATTAAAAAAAATAGCTAAATAAATAAATTCACCTAAATTAACAAAAATAAATAAATAAATAAATAAACTAAAATTAAAACATTCAATTTAAATTAAAAAAATTAATTTAATTAAAAAATCAATTTAAATTCTAAATAACAATTAACTAAAATAGAAAAACCTTATTCAATTATAAAAATTAGCTAAATAAATAAATTCACACCAAATTAACAAAAATATATAAATAAATAAATAAACTAAAATTAAAACATTCAATTTAAATTCTAACAATTAACTAAAATAAAACCATTTATTTTAAATTAAAATCAATTATATATATATAGGCAAAGGAGGCACAGAGAGTTTCTCTGGATTTCTTTCCCCACCCCCCGCGCCTCTGGATTTCTTTCCCTTCACCTCTGCACCTGCGCCTCCTCTTTCCCTTTCCCCTTTACGCCTCCTTCCCCTTTCCCTCTCTCTGTGCTTCCTTCTCCATATCTGCCATCACCAACCACAAGGTTTGAAGAAAAATTAAGAGCAGGAAACTTACAGTGAAACGGCAAGCGATTTTCCCGACGATTTTCATACGATTTTCGGCCTTTGGTCAGTTTTCTCTTTCAAAATCTCTGTATTTATAGAATTTTTTGATTCAATAGAGCCGTTGAGAGTGGAATAGTAGAATGTGAAAAGCCAGAACAGCTCTTTGCAACCTCTCCCTTTCTCTCTCCAGAGTC
This sequence comes from Nyssa sinensis, assembly GCA_008638375.1. Classification (NCBI taxonomy): domain Eukaryota; kingdom Viridiplantae; phylum Streptophyta; class Magnoliopsida; order Cornales; family Nyssaceae; genus Nyssa; species Nyssa sinensis. The sequence continues at coordinate 6,674,513 of CM018034.1, forward strand.
TGAAAAATTGCCACAGCAAGACCATTGCTACCATTTTCAACCCTTGATGCCACCCCCTGTTAGAGTTCAAAATTTTGAATTTGGGGTAGCATTTTGATAGTTACAAGCAATTATGAGGTTGCCATCCCTGATGCCACTCCCCCTTGGAGTTGCTCTTAGAGAAAGAGATGCATACGCAAGGAATAAAAAGTGAGGAGAGAGAATGGTTGATTTTTTATTAAAATATATTTTATATAATAGGTAATTTCATAATTTTAAAGTTGTTGTTAACGTCGTTTACCCGATAGGTCTAACACGGAGGACAATGTTATTTCAGAAAGTATAAGGAAGGTTTCTACAATTGTCAAAAATCTCAGGAGAGATAGGTGTAATTAATCCTAAAAAAATAGAATGAAAAAAATTGTTATATTTAGTGTTTTTTACATTTGAGTAAAAGATAACTTACTTGTAAAAAGAGAAAAATAGATAAAGACTGTTTTAAATCATTTCATTTAATTAAAACTCACAAAATGACACGTTTAATGAATTGTCGAAGTTCTCAATAATCAAGTGACATCTCGTGTCTTTCTTTATAAGAGTGGTCATAGTTTCAAATTACTCCAAAGTAAGAGTCTATGGTACTTTGTTAATTCTTCAGTCATGAATTAAACTTATTGGCAGTATAGTTGATTCTTTTAACATTGGACTAGGTTTATTTGTAAATCATACTTATAAATAGATACTCTTATAAATAGACCAAAAAAAAATTACAGGTGAACTGAAAAAAAAAAAAAAAAAAAAAAGGAAATATCCGTTAATTACTCAAATTAAATTAAATTCAACTCTCTCTCTCTCTCTCTCACACACACACAGTAATGGAACCAAAAAGAAAAACAGTTGGTAACTGGATATCAATAATTAACACACAAAAAAAAAAAAAAAAATTCGAGAAATATAATTTCGTGAGATATCAGATGCTATTCGGCCCGTTAGAGTTTCACCACCTTCGTCTCATCTCTCGTAAGAAATAGAAATGCGACCCGCCAACATGGGCCCGCCTCATATTAACAGCATAAAGCTTCAAATTAAAGAATAGCTCCCGACAAACTCAGCCCCAGCTCTAGCTAAATAATTTGAAAGAAAAGACTTGTGTGGGTCTACCACGTGTAAATGAAGCACTTGGACAAGAATACATTGTCGGCCTTACTCTGGACTGGCTGGTGGCAACATTTAGTTAAGGTCGATGGAATTAAAGACAACACTTGTAACTACTACTACTTTCTGGGACTTGGTTCCTTTCCATAATTAATGAAGCAGCTTAGCAAAGGAATCAACGAGTACATGATGTTACTCATGTTCTCATTTTGTGCATGAACCAATGTAAGATTAGAGGTGTCAAATGAACGGTTCGGGCCGTTCCATTTGTGTCATAGTGTCATGCCATCGTATTGTGTCTTACCCAAGTCATATACTATTACATCCAGCACCTTCATAACGTGTCATGTTTGACTCGCTGGACTGCCCAATATTATATATTATTATTTTTAACTCTATTAATCATTAATTTAATATTTTGTTTGTTAGATTTTTTTTGTTTGCTTTATTTTGTTAATTTTAATATTAGTTAATATTTTGTTTAATTTCATATTTTTTTTTCTAAATTGATACATAATAATTATTAGTTAATAGTTAATTAGTTATAACTATTTGCTTGAAATAATATAGAATAATAATAATTGCTGTGGATGTGCCGTGCCAATGGGACTATCATCCTTGTCTGTCATGTTATGCCGTGCCTAGAACACAGGCCTAGGAGGCCAAGCTCGGCACAGCTCGGCCTGCAGACTTGTGTCAGCCCACCAGACAATTGTACCGTGTCACCTCTAATCATGTTGTGCACGTGCCGATCCGGCCCATGTTACAACTCACGCAAGAAGCCGAAGCCGGCACCAGGCCGAGTCAACAGCAAATTTAGTAGTGATACTTAACCTATCCTTCTTTTCCAACTCTTTGCTTCTCTTTATTTTTCCATGAAAAATCAGACACTAAAAATCATTCTTCGCTTAAAGATAACCTACTTCAACAAGTTCGAGTCATTTCCTCCATTACGATAATCTTACCTAGTTCAAGCCTCTAAACTCCACCTATTACAAATAACAAAACCCAATATTCCCCACAAACCCTTTTATGCACAAGCCTTTCCTATTATGCAGGACAAATAACAGTTAATCAAAATACCTCATGGCCCAATTTAGGCTATTATGCAGGACAAATAAACTCCTTTCATCTAACCAAACTCGATTCTTAAGTATGGTTTAATAAACTATACACAGAATGAGACCTCACAACTGGTTAGAGTCGCAGCACTATACAATTGGAGAGATATAAAGATTACATACCAAAAACATGATTGCTAATGCATCAAAATGACAATTAAAGCTGCAACAAAAAGGAGGATACTTGCCTCTGCCCCATTTGTCCATGACACCGTGAGTCCGGCCATCAATTCTTCTTGAGTTCCCATTAAATCTCAATTAACAAATCAACTCTCAATCCATCTTGTAAGCCCAGCCATGCTTGTCTAGAAATGCTTGGGCCGCTTCTTTTATGGCCAAATTTGGTATCAGCTGGGATTGATTCAGAGGCTCACGTGTGATTGGATCAAACTTGCCCACCTAAATGTGTGGTAAAGATGGGGATCAATAAATATATATATATATATATATATAAATGGTGGGAAAATTCAACTAGGGAAAGAAAAATCAAACTTTACCTTCTGGATATGGTCAAGAATCACTGCCCTCTCGTATGTAAACCCGCTTGGAGCAATGACAGGATCACGGAAAATATCGAGGGTAATTTTACAACATAAGTAATCCGGCACCTGAAATTCTCAATCAGTGCCCACGAGAAATTTTAAAGGTGGAATACAAAAAAGGAGACCCAATGCTAACCTCTGTTGGCATGTCAGCTTCTGCAACTTTCCTGAACACTCTTTGCAGAGCCTCCAACCGTGCTGAATAGGAATTAGTGGCTTCATCTAAAAATCCTTCCGGTTCAGATGTATCAAGGAAATGTTGTTCTTCAAGAGCTGACTCACAAGCTTCTCTGAGACATCAGAGAGACAACGATAATGAAAATGCTAACAGTGCAATGGACGCGTGCGCGCACACAAATATCTTAAAGAATTATGAACTTCAAAAAGGTCACATAAATTCAGAAATGAAGCACTTCAAAGAGCACATACTTCAAGCTTTGCAGTTCCCATGAACGCTTAGTAGAATCATGTTCCCACTCCAGGTATTTTGCTTTTGCAAGCTCCTGCCATATCTCCTCTACCATATAACTCTTAGGGTTCGCCCCCCTCCCCAGATCCAAAGCCTGCAAAAGGAAGTTGGATCAAATTTCAATAAATTATGGTGCTCATTAATAGTATCCACATCTTGCCCAAAGGAAAACATTCATTCCCTTCCTTGCGTGAGGAAAAAAAAAAAATCACGCTCAAAACAGCAATGTTAATTAGTGTCTTTTACTCCAATGTGGCTCAACAATATAATGGTGATATAATGCACAAAAGCCAAAAAAGTGACTTTCTAATTTTTTTTTATTTTGTTAGACTTTCTTTTTCATCCTATTGCACCCATAACCCCATAAAGATCCTCCAAGCTATACAGTTAGCAACTTCCCCAATGCCATTCAAAGCTATATAAGAAGCACGGATACGATACGACACGGACACGCAGACACGTTATTTCTCAAAAAAAGTAGGACACGGACACGGACACGGACACGTTAAATATATATAATTTTTTTATATTTTTTATATGACCATATAATAAAAATCTAATAGTTACTTCAATTAAACTTAGCATAAAAATACACAAATTTAAAAATATTACTAAAATATTAAAATAATAAAGCCATTAAATAAAAATTAAAGAACTTCTTCATTTAATCATTAACATCCATGATTCAAGTGTCCAAACACGTGTCCGACAGTGTCGGTGTCCGACACGGACACGTGAGTCAAAATAGAGTGTTCATGTTTCTTAATACCTAAGAGCATGGCAACACAACCCTTAAATGTATTTTCCAGTTACCACAGTTCTCTTCTCAGCTAACTAGCAAAACTTGAAGTCATTTGAAGCCAACTAACCTCAAAAAAGACTAAAGATACTTGAACTCCCTTGCTGATGTAATATTACTTTATATAATGCTTTAATAAAACCTCAAAATGAGGAAAATTGTTGAAGTGCAAAGGAAAACAAGAAAGAGAAGAAAAGGGTTGAAGTTTTATGACACAACAAATATCAGGATTTGACAAAATTCAATCTCTTAAAGTGCTGCAAACTCCTAATCAACTTACACTGCTAGATCTCCAACGATGACACCTACCCACTGGCAACCAAAACCCATCCAACCACACACTGCCCTGTCACAATTATCTTTCCTGAAATTAGCAGCTGAAGTCCCACCACTCAACCTCCACTTCAATGTTTAAAGCTATAGAATGACAGTGCTCATCAACAGAGAACACAGAATACTATTTAGTTCAAGAGCAACCCAAAAAATTCTATTCCCAAGCTTTTGATTACATTTACCTATATAGGGCACTGACTCTATTATGTAATTATGTGAAAGCATCATCTGGTCTTCCAACTAACATTATGAAGGAAGAGTCTGGACTCCAGAATGTCAGATGAAGAAAAACAAGGAAACAAATGGGAGCAGTTTTAGTAGAAAATATTCTTCATCTCTATCCCACTAGAATGATAAGATGGAAGCAGAAGTTGAGTGAGAGCACAAAAGATGCAGATAAAATAGGGTGTGCCTCCAACATATGGCTTCAGTCACAGAATTCCACACATAATTTGTTTAACTGGAATTCAATTATTCACAATCTAAATCATTTGTATTGAACTCAGGTGCAAGAAACTAGTATGCAAAAATCTGAAAGGATGACAATAATAATCAAAACAATGATGATTTAAGGGGGGGAATTATTTGTCAAATGAAAAATACCAAAAATATGAATCATAATTATGGAAAAATTGTATTATATTAACTCTACACGGACTTTACATAAATGATAGTTAATAAGCTTGCCTGAAGAAGTGTGCAATTTAAATTAATCCAAAATTTATTGATTCCACTACACTCTCAAGTTAATGCTATTTTGTGCATGTAGATACATAAATATATTATGTAAGCATATGTATCTGCCTGTATACATGAAAATGATATCGTCTTGCATAAAAATTAAGAAAATTATTCAAAATAATCCATCCGAATAATCATTTCATACTTTTTCCAATTCCTTCACTCCTTCAGCATATTCTTCCCTTTGTAACAATGCAAGCCCTAGCATATAGTGAGCCTGTCATTTTGCAAAAAATGTCTGAAACCAGTCATATTACAATAATTCAAAATCCAAGAAGGAAAAGGTAAAATGAATTAGCACCAGATAAGAGATTGAACTAAACAAACATGTCATATGATAAAATCAATTAACAATTTAACACGTAGTATTTCTCAAAAAAAAAAAAAATACTAGAAATCAAAATGCTAACAGTAAAAAGTCAAGTCCATCAGGAAGTGTTAATTAAGGACGAACTTTATTTCTGATCAATAACAAAAACACATTATGTTGTACGACGTGCATGTGCACACAAATATTGCTCCTTAGGAAGCACACCCCAGGATCATGTGATACCCACAAGCCATCAAAGCACAGTGCCATCTCTATAGCACTGTCTTGGCAAGGGCCCAGGACGGCCCTGCATTCAGTATTTCGGTTTAAGATGTGCCTAACCCAAGGAATAAAATACTGATAGATCCTAATTCACAGTTGGAGTCAAAGTATTATAAATAATACATATATTTGACAAATATATAGTGTGAAGGACACAAAATGCATGTTGCTAAGAACCAATGACTGTAATATTATAAAATTTAAAAATATCAACATCAAAATAAGAGTCAAATATAAATCTAAATTTTTAATATGATAATATAAATATAAAATTCACATCTATACTAGTCATCTAACATTAATTTGACAAACTATGCAACATTGGGCCATATGTGGTCCAAGTGTCCATTCAACATTGGGCCCATTAAAATGTTTTAAAACATCAAACCACATTAGAAAGGGGTCCAGTAGGACATATAATGTAGAGTGCTTGTTGTAGAAGCCCATCGGCTTACCAAACCATTGAAAAGAAATAAAGTCAAAATAATTTCAAATCAAAAAAATTGAAATTAAGATAGAGATAAGTCCCTATCTCTAAAGAAATAGAAATGGAGATAGACCCGATATTCACAGAGGCTATAAAAGATGATCGTGTGTGAGTGCCAGAGGATTAAAAAACTTGAGGATTTTGGAGAAATCAGATTTTGAGGGATTTTTGAAAAGATCAGAGTTGGAGAGATTTTTAATTTTTGGAAGACCAGAAAACTAGAGTTTCAGTAATCAAAGGGGTTCAAGCGTTGGAATTCGAAAAGAGGGAGACACAGAGGCGACGAAACAAACTCTGTCGAAGCCCTCTTCTACACATTTCTATTAATCCCTCTCAAAAAAATGAAATTGTTCAAGTAAAGGGTTCCAAACCCTTCTTTTGTTTATCAGACTGTATTGTAAAAGGAATCAAAATCCCATCAATAAATAAAATTTTAATTTCCTCTTTGGATACTTTTCTTTATTCTTTTTTTGAGAATCAGAGGTTTTCCTTCTCTTTTTGTGATGCAATTAACAATATGATGAATGTCAAATCGGAGGTAAGAATCCACAACTCAAGTCTTTCCTATTCTAAAATTTTGATAATTTGTTGATGGCAAATTTCGCAGGGTTTGCGAACCTTTGCAAAAATTTTGTTGACACCGATAAAAAAAAATTAATCCAACAATTAGTGTCACATGAAATTTCTAGTTAGTTTTGAATTCAATATTATTATTACTTTTTTTTTACCTAGATCTCATTGGTAGATTACAAAAATGACAAATTTTTTAAATAAAAAATACCAGTGAATCTACTTTATATGGTAAATATCCAATTATTTTTTGTGCAATTTATTAATAATATAAATAATTTGTTTAACAAGAAAAGGATAAATATATAAAGTTGCCCCAGGGGGACAAACCTATATACAAAAAGAGAGGAACCGGCTACAAATTATTAATTATTAAGTAATAAAATTATTGAGAATATGAAATGAAGTAGGTTTCTGATAAACTTATTTAGCTATATAGGTTATAAAGTTATAAAAACAGTTATTATTGCAAGATTTTAATACATGAAATATTCTACAACATATCACAACTTCTTGCAAATATACTAAAACTTTCATTCAAAATATATGCGACATATCTGTGTGTGATGTGTTTTTTTTTTTTTCCTGATGAAGTGTCCCTTAGAATGGGAGTTGAACTCAGGGAACTTAGGAATATTACTCAAACCGCTTCCTAATTCATCCAATCCCGGGGGGGGATATATCCATGTGTGACATGTATTGTCAATATATCATAATATTTTATGAAATATCTGCGAGATTTGTAAATTTAAATTCACAAACAACTATCATATTGCAAGTCCCAAGACTGTGATATATTGATCAATATATCATGATATTTTGCGTTTCTTTAATCCAGGGCCTAGCCTAGACCTGAGCTGTATTTTCTTAAAGGATAATGTGCCCTAGGCCTAAGCAATCAATTCTATAGAAATTAAAAATACTTGGGAATTTCTTAAAAGTTCTTCCAAATATATATATATATATATATATATATATATATATATATATACACTCTTCTATCTCAAGCACAAAGCTATTGATCGAATAGGTTCTTTTAGAAGTTTAGAACAAGAAGTAATAATGACTCAATTCTGTCAAATTTAGCCACAAGTAATAATCTTTTCCTTTCAATTTTTTTTTTCTTTTAGTCTTTCTGGGCTGATGCACGAGCCATTTCAATTTGAAAGTCAATGCGTAGGATCTTGGAGTGTTATTGGTATGGAGGTAACCTCTAAGGTCTAGTTCTAACAACAAAGGGATTAATGTTCCTTAAATATTGTTAAAAAGAATCTAAAAATGTATATATACTAAATTACGATATAAACAATTACGTTTTAAGAAGAAAAATAGGGTGGTGTGAACACCCTAGTTCAGGAGAGATTTTCAGGATTGGGAGTTAAAGGAGACAATGGACCACTTACTTCATTGTGAAATGGTACAGGAATTATAGCATATGATGTTTTCCCTTTTTAGGTGCAATTGGTTATGCCTCGGTCAATATTGGAGTTTTTTCAAGCTTTGAGTGGAGGATGCAAGGAGAGAAGGGTGTAAAAGACTTGGGATATGACACTGCTATTTCTTTTTGTGCATTTGAAAGAAGAAAAAAAAAAAACCAGGAATAGAATAATTTTTCAAGGAGAAGAGTTATCCCTTCGTAGTGTTGAAGCTTTTTTTTTTTTTTTTTTTTTTTGAGAATTTCAGTATGTATGGGTTGGTGGGGTAATACACTTCCCAACCAGACCCTATGGGCCTTCACACCATCCCCTGGCCCTATAATTGACATGTTCGGCTTTCTGGGTGCGATGGACCACCAAGCCAATGGCCATCCTTACTAGGCTTCCCCATTATATGACAAATTTCTTAAAAAATCTACAGAATAACATAAAGAGATTGGAAACCTGAACAGCGAAAAATAAAAAATATCTAGCTTCAGTTTCTTAATCTACAAAGAGCAATCACAAGATCCTCAAAAACTCCTATATTGCTTACGCCACACACTCCACATAAAACATAAAGGTGCAGTAATGCAATCTATCATGTTTATACTCCATGATGCTGACCAAACAAGGAAAGTAAAAAGTACCACAACACAATGCAAAATATGATTAGTAATTTTTTCTGCCTGCTCGTACATACAACAGCCAGGCTGGCCTCGTGCACATACCTTGTAATACAATCAATCCAAGCCAAACTTTCTTGCTAGGGTTCAATTATAAAGCATCCTCTCTATCCCCATACATATAAGAGCTATATAAGACCTCAAATGAAGTATCAATAGAGTTTTCCTTTCAATTCTAAACAGCTATGAAAATTTGAGGCTCCCTCAACTACTCTGCTTCGGAAACCTCGCTTGTCTCAGAAGAAATTTAGAGTAAATTCAGAAATGATACTTCCAAAGGAATGTCTCTACCCCGAACACCAGTGACAGAATCTCACTTTCTATTCACCACCAACCACAAACACTACATATTGAGAGAACTCTCCCCATCTCTTCTTAATACCGTTCCAAAATCTAATCCCATATGAACTCATAATGTCCCGAGAGGTCCAAGGCTATTGCTACCTTGGAAGTTCTCCTTCAATACCTTACTCCACATGCTATTTAGGCTCAATCATCTCTGTTGAGCAAAAATATTAAACTTTTGCCAAACATAATTTCACTCGTACAATAAAATATCATGAGTTTTATTAATGCAGGTTAGACCCATTCAAGATATAACGTATCTCTTAATTACAATCTGGAATACCCTTTGATTCCAATTACGATTACTAAAGTTTTTTGTGAATTTGATATTAGGGTTGGACCCAGGTCAGTTTCCTAGGTTGCCTACGTACCCATTATTGGGAATAAGCCAAATCGTAGTTCCATGAAGGATATGATATATTTTGTGTGATCATAGGTAGATGACCGGTCAATCATTTATGAGCACAAGGCTCATTAGATTTTAATTGGGTATATGACCCAACAAAATCTGGAATATGTTTAAATTGAATTTATGATCAAGAGTATCTGACCTTTGATACTTCATATGGGTGTATCATGTATGACCCATTAAATTTGAATTGAGCTTGGGACTTCACCCAGTGCTATGCAGGTTGCCTATGTATCCCAAATAAAATCAAGTCAACTGTAATTCTTAGAAAGAAAATTTGAAATAAAGATTTATATGCTTGGTGGATCAAGGGTAGATGACCCATTGATTTTTTATGAGCACAAAAGTCATTAGATTTTAGACAGGTGTATAAATCATGAAATTTGAATTTGTTTGATACTGATCTTGTGACTGCATCCAATGTACATGTTTGATTGCCTACATATTCAAAATGAAATCAAGTTAATTGCAGTTTTTAAAAAAAAGAACAATTTAGAATGAGTTGTGAGTTAATGACTCATTAATTTTTAAATTGAACTTGTGATTGTACCCAATCCAATAAGCCTTACGTATCCAAAATAGAATCAAGTCAACTGTAGTTCTTTAAAAAAGAACAATTTGGAATAAGTTGTGGGTTAATGATCTAGTAATTTTTAAATTGAGCTTAGTGACTGCACCCAGTGCAATGCGGAGTTACCTACGTATCCAGAATGAAATCAAGGCAACCGTAGTTCTTTTAAAAAAAATTGGAATGAATAAACAGTTAATGAACCATTACTCACATTTTAGATTCTTAGAATTTTTAATTTTGAGTCCAATAGGTTTATGACCCATTGACTTTAAAATTTGATGAACAATTTTCTTCACTTTAATTAAATATAAAAATTAATTAATTAATTATTGGACTTGTCTTTGGGCTGCCCAAATCCATTTAAAGATAAAATCTTATAACTTTGTGTTGAATTTTTTTAATATCTTCATGCAAAAGAGATACCATAGAATAAATAACTCGGGAAATGAAACTAACCCAGTCAACATGGGTCATTTGATTCAAGACCAAGGCTTCTACAACTAATAGGAAACTAATAATCAAGAGATTTGGTCTCACCAGATAGTCATAAATTCATACCAGCCGTGTAAAGTTCCAATGGAATGAACATTTAAAAATTGAAGGAACAAAATTCATTTTTGTTAGAGTCCAAAGTAAATAAATTAATTGTCTAGAAAAAGAAAATTAAGGAGTTAGAAAATCCATTGGAATAAAAATTTCAAATTGTATTTTTTAGGAGTTAGAAATTCATGATTAAAGTCAGAAAATAAAAGTTTGAAACTCTTTTAAAAAATTGTTATTTTTAGGAGTTAGAAACTCCCAATTAGAGTCAGAAACTTTCAAAAGGAATAAGAGTTAGAAACTCTTTTAATTTTTAAGAATATTCAAGGGTCAAAGACTCTTATTTGTGATGAATGAGTTTCCCACAACAATCAATTAAAGAGTTAAGACAAAGTAGTAGAGACGAGTAAATTATTATACTTTCGCTACAAATTTTTCAAACTCTTCTGATGGTCTTTTGTTCACTTAAAACACCCTTGTTTTCTCCTTCAGAAAATATAAGTTTGAAACTCTTTTAAAAAAAAAATTATTTTTAGGAGTTAGAAACTCCCAATTAGAGTCAGAAACTTTCAAAAGGAATAAGAGTTCGAAACTCTTTTAATTTTTAAGAATATTTAAGGGCCAAAGACTCTTATTTGTGATGAATGAGTTTCCCACAATAATCAATTAAAGAGTTAAGATGAAGTAGTAGAGACAAGTAAATTATTATACCTTCGCTAAAATTTTTCAAACTCTTCCAATGGTCTTTTGTTCACTTAAAACACTCCTGCTTTCTCCTTTACCAATCTGGAAACTCTCCTTTTTTTTTCTTGCAACCCGGAAACTCCTTTTCTCCATAAACTTATCTTTTTATAATTATAATGGGAGAGGTAGTTTAAGAGACAATTTCCAGCAGTAGACTACTTGGGTAGTTTTGTTCTAGTCACTCTCACTATGCTTGGATAAGTAGGAGAGGAAAGACTAACATTAATTATGAGAGGGAGGAGAAAATAGTGTAATCCCTCCTTCATACTTGAGTAACTAATGAGAAGAAAGAATATATAATTCTCTCATCGTGCTTGGGAAAGATATAAGAGAGAAAGGAAAGAAAAGGGTATTTATATTATTTTACTATTACACCCTTTGAGTGCCCTAGGATACAGGTTTCTTTTTCACTTTTTTCTCTATAATTTAAGGTTATTATCAGGTATTATTAAAAAATTCATTAAAGAGTTCTCTCATTTCCCTCCATGTCCTCTCACTCTTGGAAAGAGAGCAAAGTAGGTAAAACAAGGGTTAAGAGCCCCCTCCATCTCACTCCATCCCCCTTCCTTTGTTTCTCTAATTTTAAATCAAGCACGAAATTACCTCTCCCTACCTTCCCCTTTCTTTTCCTTTCTTTCCAAATCCCTCAATCCAAGCGGAGTGTTAGTAGGCCAAAGTAGTTACTCCTTTATCAACATGTGGGTTAATGTAGGAAACGTCCACTTCTCCAAAAATTACCCACTCAATTTGTATTTGTATTTTTTTATTTCAACAATCTCTATAACCAGTTGCCCACCAAAGGTTTGACTTAACTATCTAAACATCCTCATTCCAAGCCCCCCCATTGTGCAAAGGGGTACATACATTCTTCCATGCTACTAGATGATATTTAAATTCCTCCCCCAAACTACATGACAAAATATTCCTGTGGAAATTCTCCAAACACTCAGCAACCAAGGTCGAGACACTAAAAATAGACATGAAGGTAGATAGGAAAACTACCTGCCTGCTTAACAAACACAAAGCAGCATTCTGATAGATTGCTAAAATTTGGCTCTCCCTCAAAACGTTGAGGAAGCACCCTAATGCATCATTTGTTGCAATTTGTAGATAAAAAACATTGCAATCAAATGATTTATCAGTCACAACCAAACATCAAAACAAAAATAAAGAGTGAACAACCAAAAGGTCCAACACTAATCATAACATAAAGTATAGCAAACAACAAGGGAAATGAAAAAGGTCCAAAAGAATTTGACACAGAACACAGCCAAAGAACAAGAATATACTACAAATAAAGAAACGACACTAAAAATGAGTTTACATTAGGGTGAAATTTACTAGCACTGACCTTGACAGCATTGTGATCAAGCTGAATAGCTCTCCTACAATCCTCCTCGACTTTTGTCCAATCACTGAATCACAACAGCACGAACAGGAAAGAAACATGATAAAAATCAACCACAATAACATAAATAATTAAATGAAGAAAATGAACACTTATTTCTAGAATTGGAAAAGGGTGTGTACTCGTACATACTTCCGCTTGCGATGACATAGAGCTCGATTGGTCCAATATATAGGAACATTAGGGCACAAGGTAATAGCCTGAAATCGAATAACAAAAAAACCCAAAAAAAATTGTAAATAAATGAACCAATAAATTTATTAACAAACGAATCGTTAGAGAAATCCCGATCGACATGGATTATTGAATTCAGAAGTAAATACACACAATAAAAAAGAATATATATACTATGGGTGGGGGAGAAAATAATAAAAAGATTGATATATACCTCAGTATAAGCATCAATGGCGGCACCAAATCGATCTTTCTTAAAGTAAATGTTGCCATCTTGTTTGAGTAGTTCCGCTTGTTTAGCCGCCGCAGTCGCGGCCACAGTCGGAGCCATTTTCTCTCTACTCTCTAATATATATCTATATCTGTTTATCGATCCTCCTAATTCCACCTGATCTCTCTCACTTATGTCCTATTTTTATCTCTCTATACTCTCTCTCTTTCTAAACTCACCGAGTTGCATATACACACACACACACATATATATATATACATATAAACATATACATGAAATAAAGAGAGAGGGGATGAATCAACGCTTCAATTTCCGGAACAGTTCGAATGAAGTCTTCGGAGGGGCGTCTTCCGCGTGCCTGTCGGGAGCTTTCAAAGGCATTGCATTCCACAATCCAGGAGAAAGAAAACAAAATGGCTAAATCTGTGGGAAAGACAAAACGACGACGGACTCCCAAAGAGCAGTGATTCAATCACACGCAAAATGCATTAACTAGGTCACTCTGAAATGTTATTGGACGATTATTGGTGCGGTGTGTGACAAGTGACCAATTATTTGCCCCTCCACCATAATACCCTCCTTTACTAGACTTTCCGTTGTACAAGCTTGCTTTACAAGTGCAATATGTATCTGGGCCAAAATGTAGGAGAGTCTAATTCAGCCATTTCTAGAACCTTCTCAGGGTGTTTCATTTCCTTTTTTTTTTTTTCTTTTTATAATTATGAACATTTCATGTGTTTTCTTTACAACCTTCCCAGTGTGTTTTCATTCCTTTTCTGTGGGTAGTTACGAATATTTCTGTGTTTTTTAAAAAAATATTGATTTCTTTTTTATTATACTGATAATATATAAATTTTTTAAAAAAAAAATATTATTGATAATGTTAGAATTTTAGTTAAATTTTTTATATGACTAAAATACCATTATATATTATACTGCAATGACTCTTCTATTTTTTTAAAAATCATAGTAGTTATCCTTATAATTATCTGGAGATATTAGTATAATTATCTTTAAAAGTAAAATAATAAATTTATATTTTCTTGTAGCATCTGTCTCATTCAGACAAAAAAAAAAAAATTAATGTAACATCATAAATTATTGAAAAGATCACTATAAGTTCTAAATATCACAGAAAATGTAAGTATGATTCTTTTTTTAAAATGAGATTGACACGGGTATTCTATTTTTATTTTTATTTTTTGGTTGAAATGGAGTGCATTATTTAAAAAAAAAAAAAAAGACAGCTATAAATAAAATAGTTCTGTACAATGGTTCATTTCCTTATATCTTGTAAAAAAATAAAAAAAGACAATAGTCATTATTATTGTATTAGACACTACTAGGATATAACGGAGCGATAAAGATATTGAATATAAAATTCAAACGTGAATATAAAACTTAAAATGTGAATCTGCCCGTCAAACTAAAATTGATGTATAAATAGATTTGGAGAGGGTCACTGCAAGTCAACCTAAATTTTACCCACCCATTTTGTTTTTACATGAATAAGATAAGTATCTCGTTACAAAATATGGCATCTGCTTTAATCAACTTGCTTTCTCAGGCACTAACTATCGTTCTTTATAATTAGAGTGGTGGCCCCCTCGTATTATGCACTTTTTTGTAACTTAATTGAGAAAGTGAAAAGTTTTTGGCATCATAAAGAAAGATTTTGCATTTTCTTAAAAGCCACTCCTATATTTTATACCAATAATTGTTCAATGTATGTTAGAATAAGAAGACTGAACCGTTTGTTTCAGCTTAACGAGACCAACTTATTGCATTTGAATAAAAAATTAAATATTTAAATCAAAACTAATCGTTTGAATAAATTAAATTAAAATCAACCTATGCAATAAAACCACACTTTTTAATCTGAAATTGAAGTAAGCGAAGGCCTTACCTATTTCATTAGGAAAAACCATCTGTTTCTTAGCTCTAGATGTATGTCTTGCTACTTTTGAAGAGGGGGGTGTATTAGTAAAGCTAATCACAGTGGGGTTTGACATATGGTTCTGAGCCAATCACCCAAAAGAAAAGAAAAGAAAAGAAAAGGAAAAAAGCAAACATAAAGACAATTTTACGAAGGTAAAATAAAGGGGGAGGAAAGAAAAAGGTGAATGACAGAGCTGGAAATGGAGACAGAGAAGAAAAGGAAGAGAGTTCAAACTGTTTTATTGAGTTCCAAAGATGAGGAGGATCCAACCAGTTAGTGTAGCCCAACCATACAAAAGACTATACAAACTTATCAAACCTGTGCCAGAAACTATAACATAGAAGCAACCACAAAGAATGAAATCAAGGACCAGAACATGTTTATCAGATAATCCCAAGCTTATACCAAAATAGAATGAACTTAACCAGGTGTAACTTGATGCAATTGGCTCTGATCCCAAGCAACTCTCTCTGTCTCTCTCTATAGTTCAAACAGCAGAAAATTTTCTGAAAATGAGACTATAATATTCTCATGTTAATTGATAAATAAAGCATCTCATCTCTGCAAGTCAAGCAACATGCTGCCTAAAAGAATGTGGACTATATAATGCTATTGTACACAATACAGTATACATAATATACAAATGTGGATCAATGATTTCACTAGTTCGCCAAAACAGTAGATCCGTGACTCTTGCCATCTTCAGATCTTTCTGAGAATAATAATTGTTCTCGAATGTGATCTGCAAGTTGGGAAGTTTCCTGGTCTAGCTTTAAAGGATGCCTCCGCAGACTCTGTAGAACTTCAACTTTTACAACTCCTTGCAAGGAATTTGTTTTGTTCCAATGAAAAAAGAAACATCAAAAGCAAATAGCGCATACCTCAGAAGCCCATAAACAATCATGTGCCTTACGAGGAATTACGTGGATGTGCGTCTGAACTCACCATGAAATAAGAAAATAAGCACAAGCTAATTAGTTTCTTTAATGGAAACCATAGAACTGGCCTGCTAAAAATGAAAAGATGTCTGTTTCTCTTAGGCAACAGCTAATTGTTCAATTGAACATGAAATTTGGTTCACTAACAGCAGCTACATCATTATTTGAATACCAAACAAATACAAATAAATAAAACCTCGTAAGAACTTACATGAAAGATAACTTGGCCTGCCGCTGCACCATTGTTAACCAACAAGTTAAATGAATCTGCATCACTCAAACTTCCACAAAAATTAAATTTATGATAAGGCGGGTAAAGTATGGCTAATGTAGTTAAACTTCCCCTTATGACTAAATAAGATGTCATCCACATTTTTCTTGGAAATGAATGAGTGATCTTAAGTAGTATGAAAGTGATTGTGCTAGTAAATTGCTATTTTCCATGAACCAAACGCCTGTGTAAGAGCTACTAAAATTTACTACATTTTCATCAACTAGAACAAACAAGCTGGCTTTTAACTCATGAAATTCTAATTGTTATCTTTTTCGCTGTAGCTTCTTTTTCTTTTTTCTGTTTTGTAATAAAATGCAATTATTGGTTCTATATCCATACTGCTAATCTAATATTGCCAGTGAGACTTCCAGGGTGATCAAGTTGATATATCTGCAGTAACTCCATCAACATGGCCAACTACTTTGGTCATGTAACATTCTTCTACAACAGCACAAGTATCAGATAACCAGATATACCATGCACACACAAAATTTAAATGAAAAAATGGGAAAATCATCCCACACCATAACACTTCCAATATAGATATGGAACTTCCAGATGTATACAAGTAATACCAAAGGTTCATATCATTTACATGAAAACATTGAGAATCCTTACTTTGTGGGACTTTTTAAAGTATTATATAGGGAGATGTGTTATTTACAAGGGTCATTACTGAAAAAATCATATACAAGTATTCTGGTAAAATTTTGTACAATGTATTAAAATTTGTCCCATGCAACTACAAGATGACATAATGCAGGAAGGGCTACCAGACTAGAGAACCTAGTGTTTGCTACCAATAGGTAATAAAATTAATGGAGTAAGGATTGGTGCTCGGGTTTTGATTGGTGTTTCAAGTTGCTTAGGTTTCAGTTTAATCTCCATTCTTCTCCAACAAGTTTCCTACAGATGTGCAACCCGACCCTGCTGTAAAGAAAACTCAAAATAATACTGCCTAATTTAAAGTGGTGTTAGGTGATAAAAAGCTAAAGGATGGAAGAAAGATTTATAGATGGAAACAGAATACAATTGACTTTGTCTTAAAAGTGACTTTGGAATTTCAGGAAAATGGTTGTTAAAAATTCCCCCATATGGAGCCATCATCGCAATATAGTATAGCATCAGCACCGTCTTCCTGTTTTTGAGAAATCGTATTTTGTTTTGGCAAAGTAAAGGCTGGAAAAAGTAAGGGAAAGACTTAGGTTGGCAGCACCTGGTACAATAGGGCTTTAAGGATATAATTAGGGGCGAATCATGTCAGTTCAGGGGCTGTTCAAGCACTGTAAACCATGAAGAGTGCCTTAATTTTATTTATTTATTTATTTGGTAGGTTTAAGCTGCTAAGGTTAAGCCTTTGCTGGAGCAAAAGATTGCACCTATCAAGGTAGGATTTTGAGGTTGAAAAAAGAAATTATCAAACCCTGGTTGCAGCTTAATAGAAGTGGATAAAACTGAAAGAAAGAAAAAGAATATTTAAGAATTCTCACCCCGAATCCCTTGCACTTCACCCCTCAATAGTAGCACCACACAATCTCCAAATCTCCAAATTCAATTCTATTGAATTGAAAGATTAAATAGATAGTTATCATTATGACTTCTCTTACTACTACTACAAGACTTCAAAATTTAAAAACATAAAGCAATGATTTATAAGACTATTCTATTACTATTAAATGGACCGCCACTACAACCCATGCCTAACAATTAACAAATATGGAAATTACCAACATACCTTAACTTCTAAAATAAGAAAACATAAATAACACTGTATCAACAAAACCAAACCTACAGAAACATAATGATGAGACTCAAATTTAACCAAGACATAATACATAAGGTCACATACACACTACATATGATTTTATTTTTTTTGCTTTTTCCTGTTTGCATGCTCTGCATAAGACCCAGAATAACCCTACAACCCAGCTTTCCTATATAAGAATCCATTCCCACAGTCATGAATTGTATGAAGTAGACCAATAGCAAATAAAACACGTCATATCAAGACAATCAAATAGATAGCAAATACTTGTAATCTTCCCCTATATATATATATATATATATATTGTTCATATCATCACTATGGAGCCATGAACACATACCACAACTGGTAGCTTTCATGACTGCATTGCTAATAAAGGGCACTTTTGAACACATGGCACCCAATACCTGCATGATAAGTCTTTTGAATTAGAAATACCAAAAATGATCTATATTCATAAAATATGGATTACAGAAAATGATGGTGCCCGCAGCACAATAAGAATCTTCTGACATCTTTGTCATGATGTACAGTTTATGCAACAAAGTTCCCAAATAGCTTAACAGAATAAGGGTAGAAACAAGAACATGAGATAGTGTGATTTGTTTAAGGAGATCAAACTCTAGACCACTCCAAGAGTAATCACTGTCCATAACCCAAATATGCATTACACTTGTACATGTACTTATAAAAGAACCAAATTTTGTACGTATTCACATCTTATCATTTTCAAAAGGTGTAAATCTCAAAGCTCAAAGTTGTTGATAGGAAAGACACAAGCCTCTTTAAGGGATTTTTTTTTTTTTTTTTGTAATAACACAAATATAGAGATGCTTCTGCTTGGGTTGGTGTTAGTTGTAAGAAGCCCCTCTCTGGGTTATGACCTGTCCTCAATCACTCCTTTCCAACTCCTATCTATTTCTAATTCTAAAAATTTCTACACCATCTCCAAGAGAAAATAGAAATGTTTGTTATTCCAAAAAGACTGCCAAATGCAAACTAACTCCTCGATCATTAACAATAGTGACCACATATGTATATTAGCAAAAAAAAAAAAAATTGCATGGCTCTTTTTTTTTCTTTCTTTTGGACAAGATAGATTACAAGAAAATGTTCCCTTAAAAAAATATATATATCATGTAGAGGTCTCAACTATGCAATGATCAGAATTAGCATGGTCAAATTGAAAACACGTTACGGAAGAATCAACTCCATGATTAAAATAAAATGGAACTAAAGGTTTAAAAATCAAAACAAAATAATTTATTTTAAAAAAGATATAAGCTCAGATAGATGTTAAATGAAATCTATTCCCAGACCTAGCTGAAGGTCGCATAATGAGCTGGGATAAACATTACTCACAACAATATGGAGAAAAACATGTCTCAATGATCTTATATATCAATGTTTCAAAACTATATCAACAAAGAAATAGTACATGCATGCACACACATGCACACACATGCACCCACCCACCCGCGCCAGGCACTGCTTAGATTTTGACTGCTGGAAAGTCATGGACAGTGATAAAAAGTTCAGGCACACCGAAGAACCGAGATTCAAATTGCAGTGTTGAGCACAAGAGAGACTGGGACGATTGATAAAAAATTTGACATATTGAAGAACCAAGACTGCAAATTATTGCATACAACCAACAGCATGCAGCTCATAAATTAGAATATCTAAAATTATAACATTTCCCATAAGTGACAATGCTATGCGTTGGATTTTGTTTCACCAATATTCTAGATTTTTTTATTCCAAAAAGCGGGAACGAGGCAATCAGATACTCAAACCTCAAACCCCTATATCTCAAGAGTCAAGACTTGTGATAACAAGCATGAGGATGTCCTAATGCCTTCCCTTGCTCCCTCAGCTTTATGACACAATGTAAAATATCCACAATATGCATATTCGATTAAGTTAATATGATTACAATACTATAACCATATCATTTATCTATTTTGTCAGAGAAGGTTGGGGTTAAGTAAATCAGGAATTAGAACAAAATACGTAACTAAATTTGAAAAATAGAAGCCTACAAAATCTAATATTATTATTCATCTCTCAAATTGTTTGTCTAATACAAATACCTTCAAATCCAAACCCCCCCAAGTAGTCAGCTGAGCCTTAAAACAATTCCTAATGTTCCGAAAAAATTTAGACCAACAAAAGTAATATATAGAGGGGCTAAATCATTCACCACAATAATCTTGGTAGATTTAGATCTTAAGTGTAAGCAGCATAAAGAAGAATTAAGTAGCATTAAGGATTTAAAATTTAATTTCAGGTAAATCTCCAGTGCCTGAGGAATATAGCAGGGGATGGAGAAGCAAGAATCCTGTTATTGCCCACATGCAGTTGGAATAAGTATAAATAATAATGTGGCATTACCAGGAGATCACAAAAAGTTAATGATGCTTTAAATAAAATGTAGGTGGTAGTTTCTTTAGGAATCTTTTTCATTGCCCCCTAGTAGTGCTGAAGGAGATTGGAAAAACAAGGAAAAGAAGTTTATTGTTAACTTGGCAGTAACTTAAAAAACATATATGAAATCTCTAGATAGTATGATGTATATCATAAAAGAAAGGAGAATAAAAATAAATAAATTAACAAGATTGAAATATGTATGAAAAGGCTTTCATTGTTACAAGAACATCTGGAAATTCTTCATTCCATTAAAGTGTGCAGTAGCACTAACAGCCTATCAGGAAAATAACAGAGGTACAAGGCATATCCAAGCAGCAATGCTGTTTAGCTCATCTAGCTTATTTGTAATGGTCAACTCTCGTCAGCAATAATATGTAGAAAACCTTCTTCAGTGGCCGATTTAGTCTAGTCAAAGAGATGTTCAAGCTAATACATAGTCATGGGTACCATCAACCATGCTCAAATAGGCCATTTACAGAGAGATATCATGTGAAAGTGTTAGTTCCATATACTCTCAAGAAATACTGCAAAATGATGAGTGGTATCAGAGGCATATAATCCAATCCACTTAACACAAGGCATCAGGATCCAGCAATGTAAGTCGTGTTTCCACATGCTGTATGTGCCCTTTGATTGGCCATGCAATTGGCAATTGATTTGCCTTGCAAAGGACACTTCTCGACTTCTTGTCAATGATAGATGGGAATACTTAACAACAACAAAAAGTGGGAATAAAAACCTTAAGAATAGATTGGGAGTTTTAGGTAAACTGACATCTCATACCAATTATCAACATTTTGAAGTGTTATGATTTTGACTCCTTTTATGGGACCCCAAGAATAGATTGGGAATTTTAGGTAAAATTGATATCTCATTCCCAGCATGAACATAATTGAAGTGTTATGATTTTGACTCGTTTATTTTATGGGACGCTCCATAAAAGTTTTCTATCTTTCTTGCATGCATATATGCAAAACATTTGCCTCACAAAACTATCAATTAAATTTTCATTTGGCATAGTCCACATCAAGAAAACACAAACAATACAATTCAGAATAAAGATTAAAGAAATATTAACACGATTATACAACATGATGCAAATTGACTTTGTTAAGCGTATGTGGGGAAAATAACTCACAGGTGGAGGAGTTGCTTGCAAGGAAGAATAATGAGACTTCGGGATAATGAGAGAGTGCCTATGAAATAAGGTATAAAGAACAGTTAATGGATATATACGGTATTGAAAAATACAAATATATATACATATATGTGTAGGACGCTAAACGAAGCCCTGAGCCTTGATCTGTCAAACCCTAGCCCCCTTATTAGTAGCCGAAGTATAGGCCCGTGTGAGATCAAAAACCATGAATGCCTATGTGATTATCAAAAAGTAGCAGTGACATTCAAAGAAGTATTACTAAGAAGTAATAACCATGCATGAGACAGATGATGTGTTTGGTGAGTTGATTGCCCCCGATACATCTTTTATGTAATTCAAATACATCTATTATACAGAAGCAAGGACACAAAGTCGTTGCTATCACATTATTAACTTACTGGTGTAGGCCTAGAGGAACGCACGCATCCTTCAAAATCGAGAAGATGTGATGATTTAATATCAGTTCATTAATTTTAAGTACAGGGAGGAGTAAATGTTTATCAGTTAATTTAATTGATAACTTGAATGTAGTATCGAAAATCAGAGATTTTTCCTTTATGTTATCACAGAGGATTTCTTGGTACTATTAGAGAAACCCATGACTTTCAGGGTTTGTTAATTCAAACCCTTGAACATTAATTCTGAGAATTAATGCTTACCAATTTTGTCAAGGGAGTTAACTTTGAAGTGGCTGATTTTCAGAAGATGTTTCATATGAAAACAAAGGACAAAACTTGAACATCAGATGATTAATATTGCCGAAGAAAAATAAGACAATTTTTGTGATGATAAAGCCAAATTCTCAAACAGTGTTCCTCTACTTTGGTAAAACCAATCAGCAAAAATACTATCCACATCGAAAAAAAAACCTACATATTCAAAGATTAGAGAGGTGAGAAGAAATCAAAGAATCAGTTTTTAACCATTCATTACTTCTTTCATCTCTTCTAGTTTAAAACAAAATGAACTATATCTATGATATTAGAACTTGTGTAGTTGTGTTTAACCATAGCTATGAAATCATGTATAGTAAAGAGTATTTAAATACTAGATTTTTGTATCGTATTTCGTAAGGAAGAAAAGAGAGGGATAAAAAAAAAATAGAAAAATATGTGCAAAAAACATTCAAGCCCTTAGAAAATACATGACGAGTTACGCTCATTTTGTTGACAAATATAAAAGGCAAATAGTCATTACCTTGCATAAAACAAATATAAACAGGCTTCATATAAAATATATTTTAATGTCCACGTGTGTCATTAACTTAAGACTTCACCTGTATTTCTACTCATTTGAGCTTCCACAAAATAAATGGCAAGATCTAGGCATATGTGAGAAGCAAAGTCACCATCCAGCAGAACAATGTAGATGCATAACTTGAAGTCGGACCCTTAAAAACATAATTTTAGTGAAAGGAAATAAATCGTTTTTCCCATTTTTACAGTGAAAATAATTCTTTTTTTATCTAAAAAAATAATTTATATAAAAAGAATTAAGGATAATCAAATTTTGAACACTCTATCACAACCATTTTATATTTCCATTTATAACCAAGTGTTTAGATGGAATTTCATACCTATATCTTTACACTTCAAAGTACTCTTTATAAAACTTCAATTACTATTCTGATACATTTGTACAGGATTTTTCCACTCTATATAATTGTATAAAAAAAAATTACAAAAACATGCCCTCTCTCAGAGGACCAGGACTAACAAAATTTTAAACCACAAAGAAGACGTAGCCCCTTGATAAGGTGCAATGGTAAATAACCAAATAAGATCACTGTAATCAATTGCAAATTGCTGGAGTAACACTATGTTGATTTTTTTTACAAGTATTTATTGAATTTAGTCTAGTAAATAATTATGTAAATTGAATTGCAATTAACTGATGATTTATTTGAAAAGTTTTATATAAAATACTTATACAGTTTTCACCTCCAAGAATTAGCCATATTTCCTCAATAATATAAGTTTACCTGAATCAGCACTCAAGTCCTCAATGCCAACAGTGACATAAGACTTCAACCTCACCCATTCTATGATATTGATAGAACAGAGTTACCATGACTATTGAAAACATGCATATGGTTTATGTTCTTCGGTATCATGAAATAATAATGAACCATGAAAACTTTACAAGCAACAAGATAGATTAACTTTTTCAACTATCAGTGTAGTATTAAATTCAATATTTTCAAATAGAAACCCTAAAATCATGAATTACTCACATTAAACCAGAAATAAACTACTTAAAAAGTATAGAAAATTTTTATTGTAACTCAGATTGATGATACCTTACCCATGACTGACTGGATTGATATCCAAAATGCAGAGGCATATATCATCTTCATAAAGCTGTAATAAAATCAATCCAAATCCATTTTCATTAAAAACCAAAAATTAACAATGAAAAAAAAAAATCATCTTTCTACATCACACCAATAATGAAAGGCAGCAATATCACTCTCAATGTGAAGGACTTACGCCTTTTCTTCTTCCTTTTTTTTTATTATAAGTAATGTGAAGGACTTATGTTAAAAAAATTTCTAGAAATTTAAAGAGGAGCAACTTTAAAATGATCCAAAACATCATACCTTTCATTGAATTTTTGACCAAGCCTTCAACATCTTTTTTGATTTCGTAAATTTTTTTTGGAGAAAAAAAAAAGTTTGAAGATTGCTTAGAAGGAAAACCGCTATTAAAGGGAATATCCAAAACCATGCAAAATCATTATAGCCCATTTGATATGGAAGAAGAGAAGAATAAGGAGAGATAAAAGGAGTAATATGTAGATAAAAGGATAAAATAAATCCTCTTGAACCCACAAAATACAAAATACAAAATACAAAATAAAAAATACAAAAAATCAAGTACAATGATCATAATACAGTCAATTCAGCAACTTTGGAGACACGTCTCAAGTATTCTGGCAAAAAATAATAATTTAAATCCACTATCAGCTAGGAGATCATAAAATACATCAAATAGCATTCTTTCCCATGACCATGTAAAACCCACCGCAGCTGTCTCTCGAAAGAAGGAAAAAAAATATCCTGATCCGCTAGTTAAACAACTTCTTGTTCCCAAACCACGACCTCACTTGCATTGTCATGATCCAGACCAACAAGTGATGGTGGCACATAGTAAGCCTTCAGTCGTGGGAAGAGATTGCTTGAGAGAAAACCAGTCCCTCAATCTACTTTCAGTCCAAAGGGCTACATTGTTCGCACTCTCTTTCCTAACACCTTTTCCATCTTTATTAATAGGCTAAGCTCAACTGAAAACCATATTCAGTTATTCTTTCAAAGTGTTCATCATAATCAAACTATTATCCATCACATCCTACCCAAAAATAAAATAAAATTGCAGGTTGTAGTTGGTAAATCACCAGCCGCAACAAATGGGAAATCCCAACTCACACTACTGAAACACCAGGATTAATAGAAGAATCAATTTAGTCCCTCTGAACTAATAGAATCGTAACAATGAACGCCATTCAAACAATGCTCTAACAATCGATGAGCGCATAAAGACATTGTACAAATATTGCATCTAGATAGCAGACTATTTACACGCTCAAGCTTACTTTGACATTGTCATCCGCATAGATTATACTATAATCCAAACAAATTCACAAAACAAATTGAGGGAAATACCTGAAATATGATCATAACATATATCAAACTTAGCAATAGAGTCACTGAAAAACAAAATACCTTCACAGCTGGCGTCTCGCCACGAATAATCTTGCAAAAAACGCAATCATTTCCTTGACTTCCCTTCTCACCATCCGACGCCGAAGCGCAATACAAAGGCGAAACGCACGAGAAAAGTTTATTAGTTTCGGAGTTTCTTGAAATCTTGAAGTGCACAAAGTAGGAATTGGGCTGAGATGGGAAGAGAGAAGGGCGAGACGACGTCGTGCCTCCATCTAGAAGAAATTAGCATATCGTGGATTGATGAATTTAATGCAGTGTTTCTTCATATGGTTACTGGTTAGGGTTCTCTGGGTTGAAAGAGCTTCTCGGACTCAAAAGAGTCAGAAAATCGTTCGGTGGTTGGGAATGGTGGTGGTTGGTTGTACTTTATCCACGTGAGATTTTATAAACCAACGTGTCGGGTATTATGATAAGGACCCATATCCAATTCAATTTATAGTAATATTAGAATCTCCAAAAAAAAAAAAAATGTAAGTGCTGAAATGATGTTTAAACACACACATGTAACATGTAATTAGGGATGATATTTTGCCCTTGTCCCGAGAATCTGCCCATCCGTTTATAAACAGGTCGGGTCAAGTTTGACCCGTCTTATTTATATATATTTTTTAATTCTTATATTTATCAATAAAACATGGTAAATAAAATTAGTTTAAATATTTTTCATATCACACTTATTTTGATAATAAATTTTTAATTTATTTATCAAAATAAAACTTTTAACTTACTTAAGAAAAAAAAATTTCGTAGTTCAAGGTAGGGTGACAAATATAAATTAGGTCGGAATTGAAATGAATTTTTAGACAAAACAGAACGGAATCAGAGACAGAAAATACAAACAAGTTCGGATTGGAAAATGAGTGCCCTATCTCATTATCATTCCTATGTGCAGTGAATTTGTTATATTAATAGACCCCGCCCTATATAAATATTTGAACACCAAAATTTAAACCATGAATCTTCGTATTAACTTAAGTACTTCAATAGCTCGCTTCTTGGAGAATTGACACAAATTTTATTTACCTTTCCCTCTTCGAATATATATATATATATATATATATTCATAGTTGTAAATATAAAATTTGATCCATCCATGTAGTTTTTATTATTATTTCTTTGTCCATGAACTCTTTTTTTTTTTATCCATATAATTTTTGAAAAGAGGCACTTTGAAAAAAATTTGTTTGCAAACTATTTTGGCTTGACATGTAAAATTTAATTTAATAAAAAATTTTTTAACACTTAAAAGTTACAACTGATCCAACCAGGAGGTACCTTTCAAAGTACATATTCTTTCCCAAACAATATGTGTGATATCCCGACCCGAGATACGACACGTTTACCGAGACAAGTCGACTGAATAGCATAACCGGAGCTGTCTTAAACTTTATGTCACAATAATTATGGAACTGAACTTAGTTTAAAAAGATAAATGTTTTACTTCGTATGGCTAATGTCGGGTAGTACCCGAGCAACTCAGAACCGTACCTCAAAAAGCGTGCATGCATGCAACCCATGCATGCATACGTACGTACACATGCATAGTTCTCAAAATATTAGTGTATGTATACGTGACTAAAAATACAATTATATGTATTTATATGGTTATAAATATATGTATAAAAGATATGTATTTTATATGTATATATGTGTATAATATAATGTATTATGTATATAAATTCAAGTAATTAAATTAAGATAAAAGAAAAGAAGAAAGGGAAACTGACCTTGGACAGTATAGGTGCAGAGTATGTGTGTGTGTGTCGGTGTGTGTGTAGTGTGTGATATGTATATATATTATATTATATATTACATATACACAAAATATCCTACACCAATTAAATGTAAAGTTACATTTGGTAGAGGGAAATCAGAACTCTTGGTCAAGAAAAGGGGCTCTAGAAGGGGGGAGAATCAAGAGAGAAAACTGAGAGGGGCGGTGGAGTGTCGTGTAAGACATGCATATATATATATATATATATATATATATATATATATATACACGGATTGTGAGTTGAGAGGAATAGAAACAAACTGAAGGAAACTAAGAAGCTTAGAGTGAGAAGAGTATCATCAGGGATTCAGAAACAGCAGCAAAAGGGGTTCAAGGGCATAACAACCGAAACCGAGACAGGAATACAGGTGAGTGGTGTAAGTTCTGTTTTTACGATTTAAAGCATGAAGCTTATATATATTGGTAGGGTCTAAATCAGCGTGAAATATAGAACTAAATGCAAAAAGAATGATAGAAAAAGGTTTAGAAACCAAGGAGAAATTCACAGTTGCAGGTTTGTAGAGAATAATCGGCCACTTGACATTTCATGCGTTAAACCTTATTTAAATAACCTAAGAATGATCCTATGAAGTGCAGAAAACTATTAGAAACAATTAGGGGTCAAAAAAGTGGGTAAACAAGCATGAAATAGAGAAAGTACAGTTGGCCGGAGCCACGATTTTTCTCTATTTCGTGAAGAACTAGTGGGTTAAATTGAAATCTAAGGTTAGAATGAAGATCTACATGAAAAATGGAGGAGAATGGCATTGAGCTAGGTCAAAAAACTGATCGAATTTAGGTTGCCGTCACCGGAGATGGTGACGGAACCCTAATACAGGCTCACCGGAGCTTCGGGGAAGACGACCGTGAAGTCGTGGGGCTATCGGGTTAAGACGAACCGGGTTCGGGTTCGGGTTCGAATCGGGTCGGTACCCGACCGGATATGACATGGGTAAGTGAAACTGTGTCGTTTGGGTTTTTTAATTTTAATTGATTTGGGTTGTTTGGCTATGGAGATAGGAAATGGAAATTGGGTTTGGGCTTATTCCAACCACGGATAAGGTAAGAACCAGGATATTGGAATCCGGTTCTTTGAAATAGACTGAACCGTTTGGTTCAGTTAAGGGGCAGACCGGTTTAGGGTTTCTGGTTCTGAACCAACTGGTTCAGACCGCAGCTTTAGGAAATTATGAACCGGCCCCAAATGTTTTGAAAAATCTCACTAAGGCCCAAACAGGAAAAATTAATAAAATATTAATTTTTACAAAAATGCCCCTATTTCAAATATGGGTCAAACGAAGTCCAAACGATTCAAATGAATAGTCAAAACTTATTATCTCGAACGTTCTGAGTCCAATGGTGGGGTCCGTTTTACGAGACGGAACCCCGAAGGATAAAATACCTTAAAAGTGTAAAATGACTATTTTGCCCTTTTTAGTACAAAAGTCTAAATAGAATTCCGCGAAAGCCTAAACCAACTTTCTTCGGCATTCCGGACTCAATGGTAAAGTCTAAATTAGTATTTGAGATACTTATGATAGAAAGGCATAAAATTTGATGAATAGCATTTATTCTGAAACGTACTTAGTGATATATAGGGGACTCGAAAGGCAAGGGTACACTCACGGATTACTGATCTAAAATCACGATAGAGGTAAGTGGATCACTTTCTCTTCCATGTGGTGTTTCTAAAGCCAAGTTTATTCTTTACTGCCAAACTTGTACTCTTGAAAGTACTTCATGTTATTGCTATCCACAATGTGATATTGTTCTATCTTGTGAACATTGATTGACTATTGTACCATTGTTATCATATTGAACCGTGCCTTGAAAGGCTTATTGTTATACTTTACTGTATACATGATATTCCATTTTCATACTCCTATGGAATCACAAATGATCATGCTATGTTTATAAATGCTGGAATTGTGCTCAGTCACAATATCCATCCGATGCTTCTGTGACGAACTAGTCCGTGAACGGACGCGTGGCAAAAGATGTGAGTTTACTGAGAGGTAAGCCGGGCCTCGAAATACGAGAGGGACTGCCATCCCCTACTACAGATTATAAGCATCTCGATTGGATTATTGTTATGGATATATTGTTGAATGGTTACTGTTTCTTATGGTTTATCTTATATTGTTCATTGGTTTGATTTTAATCGTTTTATTGTGGCAGTACTTTTATTGTGACAAGTTATTGTTGAGAAACCTTTATCACTGCTTATTCATTCCCCTGATTGTATATTGTGACCCCACTATTTATTGGCCATCATGGCAACCGTTCTCGTTGGCTATCACAGCACCTTACTTCCTATGATTGGCTATCATATTTTTATTCATGGATTCATGTTCTTTATAATCATCGATACCAGTGTCGGAGATCTGTTTTACTTACTAAACTTTGTAGCTCATTCCACCCCACTTACCCCCATTTCAGGTGATGACGCTGCGAGACCCTAGTAGGAGTCTAAGAGCGTAGGGGGACATTTTGAAGTACTGTATCAGTCTATGTTAGTTCTCCCATGTATTCACCACCCCCGGGTGCTGGTTACGTTTAGTTCTCATTTTGTTTTATGTAGAACTATGTCATGTATTTAATAGACTTCTGCTGTTTAATTTATTTTAAAAGACTTCCGCTGGATTACTGTAATTGATAAAGACTTCCGTTGTTCATTGTTTAAAATTTTTAGTACATTGCATATTAGTACTATGATACAAGAATGGAAAAAGTAGGGACGGCTTTCGGGTCGGCCCCGCGGCACGAGATCCGCATAGGGTGGATTTCGGGTCGTGACAATATGAATTTGGGAAATAATTAACAAAATGTGTGAGAATGAAAATATTTAATGGGTCCAACCAAAAACTTGTCCTACATACTCTAAGAGAGATTATGTCATGACTATAAAAAAAAAAAAAAAAAATTATTTAATGTGATTTGTAGTGTCACCGTCTCACACAAAATCTAATAAAGTTTTATTTTTAAGAAATAACTATTCATCTAATATTACAAAAAAAAAAACAATTAAAATCTTTGTAAGAATCTTTAATACAAATCAAATAATAACATAAAGTAACTTTTTATTAAATAATTTTTAATAGTCTAATCTTTTGATGCGAGTAGAAGATAGAGTGGCCCACCTCTTTTCACACAGACCCAATGCCTCCAAAAGTTGTTCATACCAATGGAAAATTTTTTTATGGATCTGGTAATGTGTCTATTTAATGATATTATACTTTATATAATATGATTCACATTTTTTAATAAAACATAATATATGTAACAGAATGTTATTAAAATAACACATTAATATATGACCTACTAGACCTCGTCTAGAATTTCTCTGTACCAATACCTTTAACTAAATCTTCATCAGGCTAAAATAAAGAGTTTAAATGTTAGTTACGTGATAGCAATTTTACATAATTTCTGTATCACTAGTCAAAAATAGCTGGGAATTTTGGTTAGTTATCCTCTTTTTCTTTCAATTTTTTTTTTCTTTCCCTCTCTTAAGTGAATTGGCATATTATTTAAAATTAAAAAATTAAAGTCCTCTTTCTGTGTCTTGATAGATGACACTTTAGTTTTTCTATATTTTAAAAAAAATAGATGTGTTTTTTTCAAAAAATACTTTTTAACTTTTGAAAACTTGTTCTAACATGACTAATACTTATGTACGTGTGTACAATAATTCACTATATTTATCTCCAACAATTAAATGAATTTTTTGAGAAAGGCTTTTAATTTTATTTATTTATTTAGAAAAAATGAGAGGTCTATTGATGTTTTTTTAGGCATCTTTTGATGTTTTTTTTTCTTTCAATTTTGTGAGTCTTAAAATTAAATTTTAAAACCAAATGAAAGATAAAAAATTTGAGTAAATTACACATAATTTTTCTATTTTACTTGATGATATATAGATATCTTTATCCATTTTTTTTTTCTTAAAATGATAAAATTACCCTTTTATATTTATTGTACCATGCATTAGCCTATTGTACCTTTGATTTCTATTTATCCCTATTTATCAATTTAACTCCGAAAGGAAAAACACACTTTTGACCCCCAAAAATATTGAAATATTTTAAACATATTTCCAATGTTTTAAATTGATAAATATTTGAAGAAAATTAATGAAGAATAGTTTTAAAAGTTTTGGTCAAAGCTTATGAAGAGTCAAAAGTGTTTTCTTCAAAAAATACTTTTTAACTTTTGAAAAGTTGTCCTAACATGACTAATATTTATGTACGTGTGTACAATAATTCACTATATTTCAATTATATTTTATTTTTTTTATAAAAAATGAGAGGTCTTTTGATGTTTTTATAGGCATCTTTTGATGTTTTTTTTTTCCTTTCAATTTTGTGAGTCTTAAAAATAATTTCCAAAACTAAATGATTGATAAAAAATTGAGTAATTACACTGATCTCTTTTGAGATTTTTGACAATTATACTGATTTTCTCCTGTTTTACTTGACAATATACAGATATTCTTGTTTAGTCAATCTTTTTATTCTCAAAATGATAAAATTATTATTTTCATATTTTGTTTCAATTTTTTAAATTTTGACATTTTTTATTTTTTAAATAAATATTGATAAAACTTTAAATTTATTTTTTATATAAAAAATAAGTTATTTACTTTAATTTTGTTTTTAAATAAAATAATGAAAAAAATTGAAAAAATTAGTCAAAAATTCAAAAATAAAAAGTAAAAGGAACATATTTTTTATTTTAAAGAAAAAATTTGATTGGAATAAGATATCAGTATATTATAAAGTAAAGTAAAAAATATTAATATAATTTTTGTAATTATAAAAAATTTTAGGAGAAATTAATATAATTTATCTTTAAAAAACCATTATGGACGTACAATAAAAAAAGCGCAATACCAAAAAATTATGTCAATTAGACCCCTTTTTGTTTTCCTGGTTTTTGACTGGATCATGGGTTAAGTTGAAAAAATGACACTGTTTAGGCCGGGACTTTGGGCCGATCGGTTGCGAGTCAATTTTTTGAACGAAAATTAACCTTGTTGAAGACTGAAGCTTTTGGATCACCGTTTCTAGGCTGGTGGAATGCTCAGGGCCGAGAGATTAAAGCTTCAAAAGAAGATGGATCGATCCTCCAATGCCTTAGGATCCGCCCATCTGTGGATCGATCCACACCTCCCAATGGATCAGTCCTCTGCTGAGTGGGTTGTACCATGCATTAGCCTGTTGTGCCTTTGATTTCTATTTTCCTCTATTTATCGATTTAACTCCAAAAGGAAAAATACAACCCCCAAAAGTACTGAAATATTTTAAACATATTTCCAATGTTTTAAATTGATAAATATTTGAAGAAAGTTAATGAAGAATAGTTTTAAAAATTTTGGTCAAAGCTTATGAAGAGTCAAACTTTGTCCAAAATTGTATAATTCTTTTACTTATATCATATATAGAATATATTTCAATGACATTATTTATATTATATTTAAAACTAAGTGAAAAGGGATTATTGGTGTTGTTGTGCATTAGGTACTTGTACATAAAACTTCATTAAAAGGAAAAAAAATTATAAAATATATTTAACCCAAATTGGATCGGGCTTGATACACTTACATGGACGGATCAACCCATTACATCATGAGTTGTTTCGTGCATCATTTGTTTGTACATTTGACCACTTATTTTACAATTTTGACTTAATCAACACAAAATACACTTTCTGACCTTAAAGTTTTTTTTTTTTTTAAAAAAAAAACTCTTAATATATTCAACATATTTCTAATAATTTGAAAAAAAAAATAAAATCATTTGGTAAAATCAATTTTTAAAATCTAAGGTCAGAACACAAGGAAAAACACTTTAAATGTCCGAAACTAGTTTTAATCATGCCAAAAAATTAGTAAAATACAAAAACAAATTTAACATATATCAAGAATATTTTGCACACAAAAAAGGCTTCCATTTTTTTTCAAAAAAAAATTATAAAATAAATTTAAGAAAAAATTACATTGTGAAAATTATGCAATAAATTAAAAAAACACTAAATGAAGTCAGAATAACTTCAATAATATCTATAGAATATAGTAAAAATATACTATTTATTTGGGATCATTTTAGTATATACAAGTTTTATATGATACAATCCTTTTAATTATATCATATATAAAATATATTAAAAATATTAAGTATTAATTTATTTTAAATTTCATTTTATATAAAATTAATTCTTATATATATATATATTATTGGTTGTTATATATGATTCTGTATTGTGTAAAAAATTATTATGTCTTGTATCATCGTCACACATTAATTATATAATTCAATGACGGATAGAGACATAATCGTTATACACTTAACCATGTAAATGAAATTTAAATTCCTACTCACATTTTAAATGTGTTAAATTTCTTAATCGATTGGAATTGAGTCATTGACCTTATGTGTCAAGATTTTTTTAAAAAACAAAAAGGGAAAGAATGTGCAATATTGCTACGTATATATATTGGAAGTTGGAACAACCAATTTATTCACGGTTTCAACCTTCCAGAAGAGCACTGGTCGTGTATACGGTTTTAAATACGATCAGATACGTCCGCAAGGACCTGGTACTGGAAGTCGCTATCTTCCTCCGCAAGAAAGGGATCTTCTCAGTATCGGGGTCGCAACACACTGTACCAAAGCGTGGGACAGAAGAGACCGGATTTTCTGTCTCTCCCATGATATTGCTGCTGCAAACCGTCTCTACAAGTTGCAGGTACCTTTGAATACTTAATCAAAAAAGGAGGCCATTCTTCTCTCGCCATCTGAAGTGGGGAACAATATCATTCACTTTCCTAAAACTCTTTCTCACTTCTGATACCTTAAACCGTCTCAGCTGGTTCCCAGTTACCTCCGCCATGGACGGCGGAGACGAATACCACGACAACAGCGTTCCATCGCTAGACATCGGCCGCCTGAAAGTCATATCCGCCCTCGGCCGCGGTGCCAAAGGCGTCGTGTTTCTAATAAAAACCGAATCTTCAAATGCCGAGTTCCTTGCTTTAAAGGCAATCTCCAAAGCCTCCATTGAGAAGAACGAGATCAATGACATTAGCGATGGTAGTGAGTATAGACGAATTTGCTTCGAACAGGAAGTCTTAAGTCGTCTTCAACATCCACTTTTACCGAGACTCAGAGGAGTTCTCGGCACCGATAAAATCATCGGATATGCAATTGATTACTGTCCTGGACGTGATCTCAACTCCCTCAGAAAGAAACAAACAGAGAAGATGTTTTCTGATGATATCATCAGGTAAAACTCATCAATTCCATATGAATTTTTTTCCCACATTTTCTCTTATAATTTATTTATGCGATCTAATTTCTCTTTGATTCTCTTCAGGTTTTATGCGGCGGAATTGATACTAGCATTGGAGTATCTGCACGGATTAGGTATAGTTTATAGAGATTTAAAGCCAGAAAACGTAATGATTCAAGAAAATGGACATCTAATGCTAGTCGATTTCGATCTCTCAACGAAACTCTCCCTAAAATCTCCCGAAACTCTTCCGGTTATTACATCGGTTGTGAAATCTGAACCAATGAAGAAGAACCGGCTTCTTTCCTTCTACAGGTGTTGCAACTCAGGAATCTCGCCGGAAGACTCGGTGTCTCCGCCCGAACTAGTTGTCAACTTGGCGATATCCGAGTCGGACTTGGTAACGAAGTCGAATTCGTTCGTTGGAACAGAGGAGTACGTGGCACCCGAGATCATACTGTGCAAAGGCCACGATTTTGCCGTGGATTGGTGGTGCTTGGGTATCGTGTTGTACGAGATGTTGTACGGGACGACGCCGTTTCGGGGGTCGAATAGACAAGAAACGTTTCAACGGATACTGACGAAGTCGCCAGAGCTTGTAGGGGAGCCGACGCAATTGAGGGATCTGATTGGAAAACTGCTGGAAAAGGACCCAAAACAGAGGATCTCGCTGGAGGGAATCAAGGGCCACGATTTCTTCCGCGGGCTTGATTGGGACCTGATCTGGCGAATATCAAGACCGCCGTTTATACCTGGATGGACAGAGTACGAGGATACGGAAGGAAATAATGGCATTGATGTGGAATCTATTGTCCAAGGAATATTTAAAACTGGACACGATAAGAAAGTGGAAGCCAATGAAAGTGCGGAAAACAGAAACAACCACGAGAACACGAGTGATGGGGTGAGGGTCGAAGGACTGAATCACCCATCATCTCTAACTGACAATTTTTCCATTTTTTAACTATTTTTGTAACATTTATTTCCAGTCTTTCATAAATAAAAAAAAAACGACACTACGACATCCTAAGATCATATATTAACTGGTCATGTACCTTAATAACCATTATTTTTATTTATAAATTTAGTACTTGGTAGTATATTCTTTGTACAGGCACTTTTTCTTTTCTTAATTTTTATATTCTATTTTATTTTTTTTCGCGTGTCAAACCAAACCAAATAATAGATTATTCATGTATGAAAAACCGATGCAAACGTAACAAACTTTTCCAATATTGTATATATGTGTCTTTGGTCACGTAATCATATAAGCATTGCGTTTGTGCTCATTTCCTTGTCAATAGGGTAGGTAAATTATTTTGTTGGACAGACCACCAAATGGGTTTTTTTGGTAGACAACAATCATAATGAGACTGTTCAATCACAAGTTGAATATAATGTAATAAATATGATTTTCTTTGGAAATTTGAATGAACCATAGCTTTTCAACAACCTAACTTGTTTGAAATTAAGTTGGATCACAGGAGTAATGAGCATTTGGCCAAAACATCTAGTCGTACAACTGGTGAAGTCCTTTTCAAATTTGCCCACTAACAGCAAGCAATATGATGAAGAATCACACCAACACAACCATGGCCACACAACTCAAAAACTTTTTTTTAAAAGAGATGATGGTAATCCGACGTGTCACATGACTCTTTTGTTCTCTCTCTGTCTCTCTTAGTCGTGTGCATTAAAAAAATACATCTTTTCGTATAAAAATAAGCCACTAGCGTAATATGCTT
Source organism: Nyssa sinensis (assembly GCA_008638375.1). Taxonomy (NCBI): domain Eukaryota; kingdom Viridiplantae; phylum Streptophyta; class Magnoliopsida; order Cornales; family Nyssaceae; genus Nyssa; species Nyssa sinensis. The sequence goes on from CM018034.1 coordinate 6,710,863, forward strand.
TATTCCCAATTTATTCAGCTTTTGATTTTTTTTTATTTATTATTATATGCTGATATTCTTGATTGGAAATGTACCAAATTTTTTGCTGTAGTGTGTGCATCTTTACCAAACGTGCAACAACAATTTAATCAGGAATAATTATATTAATATTTTTTATGATATTTGATAATTATATATATATATATATTTTTTTTGTGATTTTTAAATATTGACAAAGTCCCAGTAGCTCACTTACAGGTGCCAACATGCAAAATCCCATTTACACCAACATTGACAAAGTTTTTGCTTCCCAGGGACAATAGTCTTCCCTCTATAAGGGAGACTTGGGACCAAACTTCAAAGGCCCATTGCCTATGCAAATCTCCACCTGCAAAAGAATTATTGTACGACTTCCGTCACATACCTATGTAATTTTAATATTTTATAAATTTCAGTATGAGTTATTCAGTGACAGGTTTTTAGTTAAAGATTTTAATTATAATAGAATTCAATTCTAACTCTTATATTCCAATAAATTTAGATGATTTTTATGAATAATATAGTCTAAAAAAAAGTTATTAAAAGACAACAACGATCCAATCCACTAATTCTTTCATTTTCATCACTGAAATTAGAGCCTCTAAATCTCTATAATTTCAAATATAATCATAAATTTGCAAAAGAAAAAAAGGATTAAAAAAAAGATAAGCATTTTTTTTTTATATAATATGAAACTGTCAAATTATACAATAAAATTATAATAAAAAAAAAACATAAACATATGTATTTTTATGGTGAAATATGTGAAATATAAAATTATGCAATATGAAACTATGAAATTATACATTAATAATAAAAATAAACTAAAATAAAATATAAACATATGCATTTTTATAATAAACAAAATACTAACATATAAAATTTTACAAAACATTTAACGAAAGAGGTAAAAGATCAATAAATAAAATACTCACATATAAGATTTTACAGAATATTTAACGAACTAAGACAGTAATCTATTCAGTATAAAAACAGATAAAAAAATGTATAATACACAACAAAATTTTAAAAACAACTAATTAATAATTTATATAAACTAAAAAATGAAAAATGAACAAAATACTATGTAAATAATACAAGTATTATATGAAAAAAAAGCATGAATATAATGCGTATAATAAACAGATAACTAATATAAAAAATCATATACATGATTATGAATTAAACACTGAAATGATTTTGATTGTGAATGAAAATCCAATGAATAAATTTTTAACATAAACCAAAATTAAGATATCAGTAAAAAGAAAGAAGAAGATAAGGAAAAAAAATGATAATATCCATATAAATAAGGAAATTTAGTGTGGGGAAGAGAATAGGAAAAATAATAATAATAAATTGACAGTCAATGATACTAAAAATAAATAAGAAATGTACTCAAATTTAAATAAAAAATTAAAAATTAACCAAAAATCATATTATTCAGTGAAAAAACAAATAAAAAAAAGTTAATTTAATAACGTAAAAGGATAACATATAAAAAAATTAATTAATCATTGAAAATAATTCATAAGTTATTTTATAATAAAAAAAAATATCATTGATCATAAAAATATAATTAACATAGATTAACTAATAATAAAGTCACTAATATAAAAATTAAAAACCAAATAAGTAACTCATTTTTTAAATTATAGAGATATGACATCCGTGAAATAACTTCTCTGACCCCACTATGCAAAGTCTAATTGTCTTTGCTTTGACTTTAACCACATCATAGAATTGTCTTTGCTTCGACTTTAAACTTTAACCACTTTATAGAATTATCTGTGCTTTGACTTTAATCACTTCGTAGAAGAGGCGTCACGCTTGCCTTTTTTTCCCTCTTTCGTTCTTTTGTTTCCCTTTGAAAAAACCAAGTCTTGTAGTCTAAAATAAGGTGAATTGCATAGAATTGTGCTTGCCGTATCAGTGACTTCAAATTGATGTTAATCATCACATTCTAAATGCGTCATTGGGTTTTGTAAACAAACTATTAAAATGGTAATTGATGTCATAATAATATAGTACCCAATAATTCCATCTCGTCATCTTCTACAAATTTCTCATAGTTGGCGGAGCAGGGGGTAAAAAATAAAAAAAATTAAATTCTTTTATTAAGAAAAATGAAAAATATTGATAAAATATAATCTTTAATTATCATCATAAAAGTATAAATAAAAGGTCTCAGAAAATAACATAGTATTGCCAAAACTTATGTAATTCATGAAAAAAACAATCTAAAATAAAGTGCAAATGAATTAAAGATGTAACTACCCTTCCTTAAACATTAAATGACAGTAGTAATAATTGAAGGCTTTGAAGCGAAAACACTTGGCCATCAAGATGCATTTCTAACCCGTGTATTACCCTACTGTATGGAAAGAACCAAAAACAGAAAGGAAAGAAAAATGGGAGAGACCATATTTCATGTTTGTTTAAAATTAAAAAGAGAGAGAGCCTAAAACTTATTTTAGCCATTTTAGAAGACAGAAAGAGAAGAAGCAACTCTTTAATAATTTTTTTATAATACTAAAAATATGCTAAAAATTATAAAGATTACAGCTCTCTTTTTTTCTTTTCAATCATTCCTAAACAAGATGGAAAAATTATCCTAACTTCTACCCTCCTTTCATATCCATATGAAGGGTACCCCCACAGACTATTTAGTTTCAAGAAGGGATAAAAAAACTACTCTTGTACCACAAGTATTTGAGTGCCAATATGGTTGTTAGCAATCAAAATTGTCATAGTGTCAAAGAACTGACATTTTTTCCCCAAAAATGTTAAAATATAGCAGTGCTAAACATATGACTAGCATGGAAACAATAACAAAAACTATTGGAGAGATGCTCTTAACTTGAGCAGCAAACAAGACTGAATGATCAAAGTCATAGGGTGACCAATCAGCTGAAATAATTATCCATTACAAATAAAGAAACAAAACCGAAGAATCCAAAACGACGACTTCCAAAGTAACTGTTTCATCCAACGTTTAACACCAACCTAATGCAGAAAATATTGAAAGAACAGCAAAATATATCAATACGGCAATTCAGCTCACTCATCCTCCTGGCTGCGCAACCTGGCCAATTTGTTGGTAACAACAACATCGAGCTGAGCTGCACGCTCAACAATCTCCTTCCTTTTCCGAGTTGATACATTGTGTGCAATTTCAGCACAGTACGTCCTGAAATTACACAAACCAATGACTAATGAGTCCTTTCAGATTAAATGTTCTCCAAATAAATTTTGCAGGTCAAAGAGAACCTATTTACTTAGTTTTGGGGAGCGAGTGAGGGGGAAATTAGAACTTGAAAGAACCAGTAATATACCTGTTGTGCATCATCAGAACTTCCAGCTCTTTGACATTGTGCACAACAAATTTCTTAAAGCCGTTGGGAAGATAATGACGAGTCTTCTTGTCTGAGCCGTAACCAATATTGGGCATGAGGACACATCCCTTGAACTTTCTCCTTACACGAGAATCAATACCCTTTGGCCTACGCCAGTTTTCCTGCCACACACAATTACATTCATTCAACAGAAAATAACATATTAGTGTTTAAAAAGTTATCCTTTCAAGAAAAGGAGGGCCATGAGAAAACCAAATGCCTAAAGCATTTCTCATTTCAGGTCAGCACTCCGCATATCCTTGACAGTTGAAAGTAAGAGTTATAAAGAAACCGAGTAGTATGACATTAACATCTAAAAAATGAGTGAGAGAGAGAGAGAGAGAAGAATGTCTTTCATAAGCGAGCAAACCATTTTAACAAGACTTCCAATCAATACAACACAAACTTCGTGGTGGCACCATACTAGTATTAATTATCCTGATTACAGGTTTTAGATTTACCACACTGCAATCTTAAAAATGAACAGTAACTAGAACTAAATGCTGCTAGAGCTAGTTCCTATATAGAAAACCAGCACTTTTGCCATGAAAATCTGTATTATGACTTCATGAAAATTGATCATATGGACTCATGTTATACCAACTGCCATCCAGATTCTTCCCATTAAAAAAGGGCATGGATAACAGGAGAATAAAGCTTCTGCAGCCTATCAGGGGAACACCAAATTTTGACAAGGACATCCTGCCACAATATATGTTTTTCACTTAAAAGCCATTCAGAAATTATTAATATAAGGTCCCAGGAAAAAATATGTTACAAAATTTCTATAATTGTTCATGACAAGGGGAAGAAAAAGGTGGAATTATGAATTGTGCAAATAAAATAAATTAAAGATAAACCAAATGAAAAGAGAACAGCAGCTGATCTAGAAATGTACTCTAATGCAACAGATTGTAAGGAATGTGAGATGTAATTGATACAAGTGCAACTTCATCATGATGGGGATAGTAAGGACAAGTCATCATCTCACATTGAATACATCCCTGCCCTTTGTACACACCACCCAATATTAAGACAACTGTCCCTTCCTCAAAAGATTACATGACAATACTAATAGAGGCTAATAAACTTAACCAGACTACTTAATAGTTCTCAAAAGGAAGCGACTCGCCTAAAGCATGCACAGAAATAGAGACATGGCTTTCGTACAATCTTTTAAGTAAAACTTTTATGAACTTAACTAGATATATATGAAATTACTCTTTAATCCAAAAGAACAAAGTCTTCAAAAAAAATATCATTCATCTTCCATAGGGGACTACCTCCCCCATCAAAAACTCCTCTATTGGAACCATGGGAAATATTTTTTCTGAAGAAAAAGATACTAAATTTTCACCAATCTTTAAGCAGAGTGTAAAAATATGCTCAAATCAAATATAAACTAGTTGATATGCTATAATATACTTTAACCACAATCTATTTGAATCCAAATGTTCCCACTCCGAAAGCTGACATGTCACAAGCTTGAACCATCACATACTCAACAAGGTACACACTCGAACACAATGTCCTTAACTTCATTAGAAGAAATACCTTTGAGGGCTCAAATCATATATCCACAAAAAAAAAAAAAAATGTGTAAGAATATACAATAACGTATGAGACAACTCCAAATCAAAAGGCTCACAAATCTTTAAGAATGAGCCTTAATCAAACTATTGGATTTTAAATAATAAAAAAAGTGCATAACATTAACCTGCTAAGGCTGCTATAAAGAATGCACAACCTCAGGATTTCTCAAAATTTCGAGACAACAAGCTGTTTATGCCTCAGTTGTGATTCCTTATGCAATCGTCAAACAATGTTCACATGAACAAAGCTAAAAGATAATACATATACTTTGCAATATAGTTAACATACCACTAGCAGATAAGTCTGTTGTCAAGGTATTTGCACAACTATGGCAACACTATACAGAATCGTTTCTATTAATTGATCAATAAAAAAATCTGAAAATTGTGATCTTTCCAACCAAAGGTAGCAAGAATGAAACAGGTGAACTATACCTTCACTGAGATCTTCCAGTCACTCTGAGTCCTCTTAAACTTTTTGACACGCTTCTTCACTATCTTCTTGGTGAGCAATGGAACAGCCATGGTTTCTATAATATAAACACCAAAATGGAACATTAATTTTTTATAAGTCTGATATCAACAAATCAAGAAACACTGTTTAAAAAAACAAACATTGAGTTTACACAAACAAAATTACGAAACATTAATTTTTGTATTAAGACATTTTTTTGATAGGTAACACACACACACCAATTTGTCCCAATTGGGAGGTAGAGGAAATACCACTTGAGCTAACGCTTGGTCGTATTCTTGTATTAAGGCATAATAAGATACCAAAAGCAAAATGAAAAAAAAAAAAAAGAAAGTAGGGAAAAGAAACACATTGCATATTAAACACACTGAGGTTTGTCAAATTCAAGCATGGTTGGGAGAAAAGTCAACATCACATTACAGCAAGCATGCACCTCGTGAAACCCAAACTATAGAATGGATTTTGATAGGTATACAGATAATTCCAAGGACTATCCAATCATTGGGTTCCACTTCTTTAAGAACCCTTCCACATTTTGTTGTCATCAACTTCTTTAAGTGCTACCTAGCACGTGCTTCTTACTGCGAATGATCTTATTCACTCTCTCAGTACTTCTCATGTTCCCATCAAATTGGGAGTTTTGGATGATAAAGCAAAATTCTAATTTAGAAAATTTATAAATCTGCAAGATATTTCATGCATGATTATGGAAGAACAGAGGTCCCACTAATAAAAGGAGTATCCACTCGGTGACAAAAAATCTTCAACCAATATCAAAATCTCTCCACATATTGCATATGTTGACACAGTTCTTCTACCCACTCAGAAACAAAAAGTTATACATGTTTGATAAAAAACATTTAATTGCTGAATTTTCAGGAGAAAGGGAAGTTTTTCTTTATTAAAATTAACTAAAGTGGCCCTATAATTTGCTATTAAGGTTTATGGAAAAACATAGCATACAGAGAAGTTCTCGTAACAAACATATCCTCACAAACTCTAAAAACAGTTTCTACTTGAAATGATCTATAAAAGAGAAATCAGATTCAGAAGATCAAATATAAACATCAAGTAAACCATCAATCAACAATAACGTTTTGTATGTAGATCACTAAATCGCAAACAGTATACTATAAACCCTAATTCTTCATTCAAAGAAAATCAGAGCACATTCAAAACGAACCGAACAGAAATATATCAGAAATGAGTAGAAAGCCTTGTCCCGAAACGGTTTTGATTCCGCTATCAGTCAAGTAATATACATACATAAACACACACACACACACACAAACCTGCCTGCAACGCTTCGCAGAGCTCTACTCCCGTAAGCTTTAGGTACTGCGGCGAGGAATGAGAGGGAGCTAGGGTTTCAATCTTTTATATGCGGCAAGCAGTGATTTGGTGTTTATGTAACACCGTAATAATATGCGCCCAAGCATGGCGGGTGCAATTGGCAGCCCAAAGCGTGGCGCGGTGGGCCTTTGGCCCTTTACGGCCCAATATTGTTTAAATAGACCTAGGCCTTGCTCTGAAACCCATTAACACGAATCTAGCTAATAAGTTTACATTGCAGATTAATCCCCCTCTAAATTCATGTCATACACTGTTTGAACCAACGGTATCAATTTTTGACGTAACATGAATAACGAGTTTGGGTTAAACATAAATAAATTTAGATTATCAATAAGTTCATATGCACAACAAGATTAATAAACTTATCATATTTAGGTTTGGTAATATTAATTCATTTAACACAACTTAACACGTTTAGTTAAAAAATATATCATGAATTAAAGTAATTCGTTTTACGTCGAAAGTTTAATAAAGTTTAAAAATTTTACTTATAAAAAGGATTTCAAGTCCAAAATTTCGACTTGGAAATTATCTATCTACATATACAAAGAGACGAGTAACTTTTTATTAAAATAAACGAGTTAATCGTGTCAACACATATAATTTATTTAATAAATGAGTCTTGTTTGAGTTTTGAAACTTGACATAATTAATTAATAGTATCGACATTTGATACAAACACAACCACTAAGAGCATCTCTAATTCAAACCATAGTTATTAAACTCAGCCTGACCATCAATCCAGCCAGGTGACTAGATGAATGAGTTACTGGTTCAACCGTTGAGTCAACTGGTTGAACTGGAATAACATAAAAATATTTATTTAAAATTAAATAATTATGTAACTTTAGAAAATGTGGTGAGATTTTTTTTTTAAAAAAAATGATGTTACATTAATGTCATTATTATTAATATAAAACAAAAATATATTAAATATGTAAATTATTTAACAACGGAACATGTATTTCAGTGGTTTGGAGTGTTTATTTATTAATTCATTGTCTTGGGTTCAACTCTTGGCAACCACAAAGTTACATTCTATACATAATAAATGGTGATGACAGTTTCTCTTAAACTCGCCTAACTGGTTTGACCTGCTAGGTCACCCGGTCCAAACTGATTCTCTTCCTTGTCTGGTCCAGATCGGTTTAGGCCTTGATTCCAAGTTCCATTGGTCCGGCCACTAGGTCACCCGATCCAAACCGATTATCTTCCTTGTCTGGTCAGAATGATGACCCAACTCGGTTTAGGCCCCGATTCCAAGTTTCATCGGTCCGACCGGCGAAACCGAGTTTAATAACTGTGATCCTACACCCTTGCTTTTCATATTTATTTTGACATCTTCTTCAAATTTGATGATAATGGATTTTATATTTTCACTCAAATCATAACAATCTTCAAATTACTATTCATTCTTCAAATGCAATATTTAATAATATTATTTATGTCTATGAATGTATTATTCAACATATATTTATCTAAAATTCAATTATTTTTCTTTTTTTTAAAACTCTATTATATATCCAAGAGATTGCAAATTAAAATAATTTGAAGATAAATGAAATTACATTAAAAAATATAAAAATCTATTAAGAATCTAATACAAATATATAATATTTGAGACTTGTAAAATCATAAAAATTACAAACACTGTTTTTGGAATAAATATGTGTGCTTCATAATATTATGTTGGCATGCATAATACGATCCTCGATGATGAATTAGATACCTACAAGAGTGTTATCAAATCTAATCTAATACTTGTCTCAGATATTGAAATGGTGATAGATGAAACAAAACAATTCCAATGATTCATTGCTTAGCATAGTCAATTTTTACAACAAAAAAAAAACTCACTTCAAATTTCAAAATGCATTGATTGAATATTTATGAGAAAAACATTGTAATGTTTTCATGTGATCCTTCTCCATGTGATTTTAATGAATGATTTACAAATGTCATTTTTCATGTAATCTTTATGTTATTTCTTAAGTTGAAATTTTATTTTTTATTTTTATTGGGATATTAAAAGTTTGTTATTGAAATATTTAACACCGGAGATAGATTGATTTTTTTTTTTTACCATATAAAAACTTATTTCAAATTAAATAATTAATAACTAAAATAAAAAATAAATTATTGATAAAATTAATTTCAAATTTCAAATATTTATTTAAATAGTATAGAAATAATTAATTATTAGGTTAAAGTATTATAAAAATAATTAGTGCATAAATAATGATTTAAAGACCAATTTTCAAATTTTTGTACAACCATCAAATTTGAAGTTCACGAATGAAGTCATTTTCATATCTTTAAAGTTATTGTTATCACGGTAACCTTCAGTAAGTATTCAGTATTGTAGGTCATTATTATCATGCCACCATCTAATAATGAGTTTGTCATATGATTCTCTCTTTCATTTTATATTGTCAGAATGAAGAAAAATACAAATAATGTAAAAATATATTGAGATACAGTGATTAAAATTTTTCTCGATCTTTGCACGATAAGACAAAATTTGAGTTTCATATTACATTCGTACATATTTAAAATAATTGTTCCCTCTCATTGCTTTACTAAATAAAAAATTAAAAAAAAAATCTAACAAAGGGAAATGCAATATAAAATTAATGAAAGGGTAAAATACACAAGTAATTAGTTACATTTTACTCACGGACGGTTGATAATGTAACGAACAAATTTCAACTAGTTTACGGCAATGACGAATCTAAAAATTTCAACTAGGGAGTTAAATTAAAAATATTAAAATTTATAAAAATTTATATGAATATATAAAAAACATGAGGGGGAAAAAGTCATATTTTGTTAAAATATTTTAATAAAATTAATGATAAAAAATATAATATCAAAATTTTTAGGAACCATGACTCCCACTTGTTGCTTTGGATCTGTCACTGATTTAGGGGCTTACCATCAACAGTAATGGCGCATTTTCACAATTGGAGAAATCCATTAAGAAGAATCTTCGAGGTAAAACACAAGCCTTTTTTAAGCAATTATAGGCCAAATAAATAGTTATAAGTTTTTTTTTTTTTGGTGGGTAAATAAGTTAAATAAAAGAAGAAAGAATATACAAAATTAAGAGGGCATACTCTCGAATAAGCTAGAGGGAAGGAACGACTTCTATAAACAGAAGAACTCTCGTCCCTAGGCTGCAAAAAATATTATACTTTCAAGATGCTACTAGGTAAAGACCAGGAACATTAAAGGTGTCTATTGAAATTAATGTTCGTAATCTCTTTAAAGGGAGTTAGCATTGCAACGTATCATGTTAGATCGTAATAGATATTAGACATTGATAAGATGTGGCACCGTTATGATAGAAGGATTAACTACTTTTTGCAAGTCTTAAACTAGCAATGAAAGCTACTCTTACCTAGAGTTTGGATAAAAATAAATGGGGACAAGGACTGATTTAGGGAAGAGCTCTTAAAACTCAATTTGGATTTGGTGAAACTAGGATTGGATAATTCCCAACCCTGTTAGATTATACATTAAAATTATATAAATATCTTCTATTATTTTTACATTACCTAAAATCATTCACATACATATTTAGTTCATTAAAAAAATACAAGTATGCTCGGTGCATTTAGCTCAAGGTTGGATCTCTGGCCTTGACTCTGATACCAGTAGTTGAAATTGAGGTCTAACCCATTCAACTCCTTAAAACTCAGTTGTTAAGGAAGAGAAGCAGCTAGCCATATAGATAGAGTAGATGAGCTAGAGATGGGCGATGTGGGATAATCTAACATACCTCTTAGATCACATTGCCCGCGGAAGGAAGGCAAGGTGAGCGGCCCCGTATGTCTAGACCAAAGTTAGGCTCTGACCGTAACTCTAATATTATGTTAAAATGAAAGCCTAGCGCATGCATCGTCTTAAAACTATGGCTGGTGTCAAAGCTGCATGAGTTGCATAGGCTGAGACGGAAGATACAAACAATCCAACAGATACAAATGTGGACTGCACGCGTCTTCTAGCTGGAAATGACTCACAGTCTCTTTCTTTTCGTCAAAGCGTGAACAACTGAAAAAGTAGTGCAACATACACATCTGGACATGGAGCCGTCCACGATTTCACACATAGTCCACCACACACCATGAAAAGGGGAAGTTCACATGCCAAATCAAAATCTATTTTACTATCTTGGTCTCAACTTTAAATACTTAATTGATTTATATACGGTTTAAAATAAAATTTCAAACTGTACTAATCAATGATAGAATCAGAAAAAATATTAGAGAGAGATTAGAAAATTTCTGAAGAAAATTTTGAGTTCCGACAAAATTTTGAAATAAAAAATGGGAGAAAGCGTGCTAAAATTAATGGATAAAGATTGAGTTGGTCCAAAATTTTGAGATTGGCTAATTTTGAAAGATCAAAATTTTACATTTATAAAAAACATTTCTATAGTTTGGGAGTGTAACCCGGCCGAGCCTCCACGTCCTTTCACCCTTGGCACTAATTGGCCACATCTCTTTTATTAAGTCCGGTTTGAATTAAGTTATTAAGTCTATTTTTTTTATTAAATTGGTAAAATCTGTTATAAAATCTTTTATTTAGAAATGCAACACAATTTAAATTTTTATTTTTAAATTTTTATCTCAAATTACATGTCATTTATGCAACACTATATGAAATGGATTTGCCTAGGAACTAGACAAGTTATGATTCTCCCAAGATTTTGAACTTTTGATTTTTTTCTTCCCGTTTTCTATATAATTTTTTAAAAATAAAAAATAAAAAAATTAAGAGATATCCTTCTACATTTTTTTTGTATTTTTATAAGAGATTTTTTTTAATTTTATTTTTGTTCCGTAACTAAATATATTATTAATAATATTTAAAATCATGTGATTAGTATTATATAATGAGACAAGATGATTTGAAATAAAAATTTATACTATAAATTGAGTGAGGATAAACGCAGTCCAACTAAGGATAATTTATATCCATGCATTTCTCTTTGCAAGTAATGAATTAGAATAACGAGGATTAAAGAAGAGTGAATTTAGGCTTACCCGATAAATTTGGAAGGCTATAACATTATTGAATATTTAATCAAACTACTGTTTTTCAGTAGGTGACTTTATCAATCCTCTCTTTCCGCCAACGGTAAATAGGGACAAGTAGCACGCATTGTCCACATGCGTCCCAATTTTTATGGCACATCTGCTGCGTGACCCCTCCGCCCCTCTACCATTTTCAAATTCGAGAAAACTTGTTAATTTCGGTCAAACCCTTACAAGCAACACCCAATCACAGAACGCCACATCATCAATCAGATATTGTTTAGCCACGTGTCATTCTGCAATTGAAGCTTCACAGGGCAGCGGTTGTTCACACCACACTCTATGCGGCTTCCCAGACCTTCTACTTTCCAGCTCTGTTCCAATAAATGTCGCTCCATACCTTTGCTCAATTTGGCCAGAACCTCACTATTATCATCATGGCGCCTCTTCGTCTCCGATTCTCAGCCTTAATCCTAGGGTTCTCAGTGGTGTTGTTTCTGCTAATCTTGCCCTCACATTCACTCACCTGTTCATCACAGAACTTCACCAACAGCCAGCTCTATGCAAACTGCACGGATCTACAGTCCCTCGGCTCGTACCTCCACTGGACCTACAACTCCACTGGATCATCTCTCTCCATTGCCTTCATCGCCCCTCCCGCCAAATCTGACGGCTGGATCGCGTGGGCTATAAACCCTACCGGCACCGGAATGGCCGGCGCGCAGGCTTTGATTGCGTTCAAGGGATCCAACGGCTCGATGACGGTCAACACCTACAATATAAGCTCCTACGGCTCGATCGTACAGTCAAAGATCTTGTACCCAGTGACGAACAAGAGCGCCGAACAGTCCGGTGGCCTCATGAAGATCTTCGCGACGCTGACATTGCCGCAGAACACTACGACGGTGAATCAGGTGTGGCAGGTCGGTGGTTCGGTCACCGGCGGCCATCCGGACAAGCACGAGTTTCTGCCGGCGAATTTGATGGCGAAGGCAACCCTAAATTTGACGGTAGAACAGAGTAATGATGGTACACCCACCGGTAGTAATGCCACTGCTCCTAGTAGTACTAATGGCACTGCGGCAGCACCGAGTAGTAATGACACGGGAGCGTATTCGAAGATTAGTAAAAGCAGTGTTGGTTTTTATGTATTCTTATTATTTCTTGGAACTTTTTGTTCTTAGATAATATACTTTTCCCCTGTGATTAGATGGATGCATGTTTTTAGTTTTAGGACACATTAAGTGGATCTTTTTGGGTTGTTGTCATGTGTTATGATTCTAATGATTATTAATATAAAAACAGCTATCAATTATATGATTTTATGTATTAATAATTACTTTTTGAAGACCCATGAAATGATAAATTAAATTTGATTTGTAATTGCTATAAAAAAAAAATGTTGAACTTTTGATCTGTATTAATTCCAACCACTTAAATGGTCCCATCAATTCCCCATTTTTGATGATAGTGGAAGCAAAACATGTTCATGTTTGTCCTCGCTGTGTGTATTGAAATAGATGCTTCTTCCATTTTCGTATTCTTCTTGAGGCAAAGTTGTGACACTCGAATTAAACCTAGAGTGCTTTTGAGTTGGTGGCTTGGTGCTAATGTACCATATGACTATACCAGGCATGAGTTGTGCTATAAATTTTCATTTTTGAATATTACTTCGTGGGTACTTTTTGAACATGCATATATGTAAATCCTAGTATATATAAATATATAAAATAATTTGAAACAGAATGTATTATATATATATATATATATATATATATATATATTGACAGGAAAAATAAAACAGAAACTTTCAAAAAAGAAAAAATAGAAATTGATTTTTTAGAAAATAGAAAAATTACAGAAAAGAAATTAGAAACTGGATTACAGTAAGATAATAGAATCAAAGCAGTATGTTTTTCCTAACCAGAATCAAAAATAGAAAACCAAAATAGAATTATAGTATGATAAAACAGTAATGGAAACAATACTAAGACTACTTACAGAAACTGGATTAGATCAAGACTAGTGATTGTCACTATGTTCTTAAGACAATTTCGTTCTCGCAATGTTGTTCACGATCTTGGACGTTTGCCTCCCAGGATACAATGATCTGAATATCACAGAAGCAGCTACTTCAATTGTGAGTGAGTTTGTCGAACCAACAATGGTTTACTCTCTCTTCAACACAAACACTGAATGCAGAAAACTTGTGAAAAACAAATGCGTGAATGTGAGTGTATTTATAGACCTCTTCATGGCTGTTTGGTAAAGTCATGAAGGTTCAATTGTGTCTGTTCATGGTAAACAGACACAGGCTGCACTCATAAAGAAGACGACTGTTCAGTTAAAATTCAAACCAATGCAATCGCAAAACTGACGTCATTTTAGATTTAAACCAAAACCAAAAAAACGTACTAATAGAACGATGACATTTTTTGTTTTAATTAATTTGGTAACTAAACAATAGCGTTTTAGCAGTTTTGATTTGTATTTAACAGTAACAAAACTGACAGCGTTTAATGAAAAATTATTTAAGTTTGGTTTGATGCCGGGCGGCAACGCGCGTAGTGGTGAACCAAACATGTGCTAGGTCTTCTTCCTTCCACAAAACTTAGGTGTCCCTTGAGACCCAAACCCTCTTCCAAGGTATGTGTTTATATACTCTTTAAAAGTCTTGCATCCATCCTATATGATAAACAAGCTTTAAGCTTTTGTTACAATTTTCAAGTGGTGATGTTTGAAGGTAATTTCTCATTCACTCCTTAATGGTTTTGAGCAATCCAATGTATAATCTTAATCTCCTTATGGAAAAAAACACATTACTATGTGAACCCACTAAAATTAATTTGTGAGACTTCACTTTAATTTTAGCGCAAAAATAATTAATTATAATGCTTAAAACCCATTTTTTTTAACAGTATATTTATACATACGTGTGTATTCAAGATTTCAAATGTTAGGTGGTGCCATTTCACATTTCACCGGTCCTTGAAACTGATGACCAACTGGGATTCTCTGCTTGCAGGTCAAAGATTTCAGCAGGTTAGCTACAATCTCTTAGATTTTAGGAGTGATAATCGGATGCGGCAAAACAAGGGTAAAATTAATATTATTATACAAGTTGACCTAGCCAGAGCACAAACTCTCAAAATGTAGTTAGTTGAATTAATAGAGATCAATTTTGTTTTGAATTTTTTTTTTTTTAAATAGAAGTTCCTAGAATTTTGTTGTTGTCATATTATTTTCAGATTCATACTAAGTAGTAGTTTAAAGTGGATGCCCAAACAGTTTTGAGTGCCTAAAAATTAGAAGTAAATGTTTGGATCTAACCATTAAATGTTTGTGCTATTAAGAATGAGAACATTTATTTAACACCGAGTATTTACCTTAAAAGTGCCGCCAAATTTCATACATTTTGCTTTTCTCATTTCTCAAAGTGGAATTTCTTTTTTCTTTTTTATTTTGTGCTTGGTGAAGTGCAGAGAGGTAGATTGGCCATCCTCCAGGCCCCTTGGGATTGTCATCATTGTCTTCCTTTCACTTTGTTGGCACTTGCTTGCTGCATGTGTGAGGAATTGTTTCGTCAACATCTTACATATGTATAATAACTTCTATGACTCTTATCGTATATAAAAAAAAAAGGTACTGTATATAATATTATTTGTTGTGGAGTAAATGAATCCTCAACATATTAGAAAAATTGTCAGTAAATCTACACATTTTATTGATGTGTTAAGTGTTTATTGGTTCAAGTGTAATGAAACCAATGAATATCAACTCTAACTTATCACACTACAACACAATCACAGTGTAGGAGCACGATCCGAAATCAATGGTCCCGGTCAAAAATGAATTGTTATGTATACAATATGTTAACTTTTTTTAAAAAAAAATAATTTTTTTTATGCATGACAAATTATGATTACCGAAATTATTGACCTAATGAATAATCTCGGACCATATAATTTCTGCTTTGAGTGAGAAATGAGAATTGCCAGCCACCTCGACAGATCAATTGACTTCCAAGTTCCAATTATAAGTAAAATTAGCTAGAAAAGTATGATATGGCAATTCCAATATATCCTTGCCCAAATGCAGCCCCAAGTTGTGTCCATGAAGAAATATAACAAGGTCCACATCGTAAGTAAACTGGGTAGGACTTCGCCCCGAAGGAAGATTTGAAATTGGCACATTGTGCTGCTGCTAGCTTATTGGTCATAAAAGTAAATGTGGTACCCTAATTCAGATGGACCAGCGAACCAATATTCCTCCCAAACTTTGTGAAAGAATCAATATGAGATATGAGTGATGGAGTTGTGAGGTCACATAGCAATTTTTTTTTTTAAAAAATTTAAATTGATTTGTGAGAGTATCTCTAATGTTAAATACCATTTCATTTATACTAAATTTATATTTTACATTATTACAATACAAAAATATCAAATTTTGACAATTCTACTTTAATGATAAGATGTCATTTTTTAAGCACGACGACTATTTTTCTTTGGAGAAAGTAGTATGGACCCTATTTTTGTTTGACATTCAGTGTGAATCTCATAAATGGCATAAAATGATATTAATTATTTTTAATGTCAAATGTGATATTAAAAATTACGATGTCATTTTTTGACAAGTTAGGTTACACTTGGATAATGATTCAGATAT
The DNA here is from genome assembly GCA_008638375.1 of Nyssa sinensis. Lineage (NCBI taxonomy): Eukaryota > Viridiplantae > Streptophyta > Magnoliopsida > Cornales > Nyssaceae > Nyssa > Nyssa sinensis. The sequence goes on from CM018034.1 coordinate 6,727,400, forward strand.
AATGCATTTAGATATGATAATCTAAATTTTAAAAAATTAAAAAAAATTAAAATGAATAGCTTGCCAAATGTGTATATCACGTTTTGAAATTAAAAATCTGTTTTTGAAAACGTAAACAAATGTAACCTAAAAGTTTCTCCAATGCTAAATGTTGTTTCACCCGTGTCAAATCTATATTTTAGCATTACAAAAATATGTCAAATTTTTGGTAACTCTACTGTAATACCAAAATGTCATTTTTTAGCACAACAATAGTTTTTCCTTGAAAAAGTAGTGTGGACTCCACATTTGTTTTGACATTTAATTGAAAAAGTAGAATGGACTCCACCTTTATTTGACATACACAGATGCATTTCATATGACATAAATTAAAACTAACAACTCTTGATACTGAATATGACATTGTCATTTTTTAGTAAGTCAAATAGTACTTTATAAGAGTAATAATTTTTAAATCAATACCAAATTATAGAATTAAAATAATAATTTTTACGCCAAAATCAAATTTTGAAAATGACACATATGCCACTAAATATGTAACATGTTATATCAATTGGCACCACATATGCGACTATATTCATGGCTGATCCCTGACTTTGAAAATGACACATATGTCACTAAATATGTACAAGCTATATCAATTGGGACCACATATGCCACTAAATTCATGGCTGATCGTGCCAATGTATCAATTATGATAAATTGACCATGGGTGTATGTGAAACTACATTATATATGTAAATGTATGTGTGTAGACAACTAGACAAGCATGGTTTCCATGCCTAGTTAGATCACTTTCACATGCTCATCTGTATAATTTATACACTCATTGCACTAAACATAAAGACCCGTGGGTCAAGAGCCCTGGACAAAATTATCTTCAATTGCTTTCTTCTAATAATATTAATTATTATTTGATAATCTAAAGGCTAAAATTGTCATTGTATTGAACAAACAAAGATTCAATTCGGCTTAGATTTATATTTCACATCAGCTCGTGGGATAAATAAATCAAACCTGAAAATATTTTGAAATTAATTAATTTATTATTATTATATAAAAAAAACCCGTTTGATATAATTTAAGAATATAAAACAAGTTAAGCTCAAATGAAATTTAAAATTATTTATTATATTGGCGTGTGATTTGGATGCACCAATCAAGTGAGTATTGATTAATCGTGACTGACCCTAACACTCCTCTATAACTATTTGTGGACAAAATATCCGCAGTGGATAAAGCCTATCATAGATTTAAAATGATGATTTAGAATTAATATGTATCACTAATTGTTGGATTTAAATATCTTTTTTTTTTTTTTGAGTAAAAACCAGTTTAGGAGAGTGTCCTCATTTTAGAAAACAGAATCTAAAAATTTGATTATTGAAGAATTAATTATTGGGTGCTTGATAAATGTTGGATAATGATAGCATTATTCAAATCAAATTATTTTGAAAAGTAGATTTTTTTTTCCCAAAACAAAGTCTTCCAACTGGGATTTAATGGGCCTATTTGCGAAACTTGACTTTAAAAAGCTGTCCCAAACACCACAAAATTCCTGGTTCAGGTTTCCAAACTATGTTTTAAGGGCTGCCAAACACCCTCTAACCATTTACCACAAAACCTCAGAAGATATTTTTTACTAAAACAATTAGCATTTTCTTCCACTCAAGATAGTGGTAGCCTGATAAGAGTGCCAATAAGTCCAAGTCTAAAATAGCATCCCCACATCCTCTCCCACCCCGACTTCTAAGACTAATTATGAGAGGAAACTCATGTGACAGAGGTTCAAGTAAGCTAAAGTAAAAAAGTATGGCTCTGTTACACCATCTTCTTCTCTTACTCTTGCTCTGCACTTCTTCTGCAGAACCTTTGGGCAAATTCTGTAATAAAAATACTAACATAAGTATAAACAGTCCAATATCAGCAAATATAGATCGCTTGTTGCCGCAGTTGATATCAGGTGCTGCCCTGAATGGCTTTGTTGTTACTTCCTATGGTAAACCTGAAAATCAAGTTTATGGCTTAGCACAATGCAGAGGAGATGTCAGCAGCAGCAAAGACTGCTTGAGTTGCATCCTAGATGCCGCGAGCGAAATCCTCAAACGTTGTCCAGAACTAGCCGATGCCAGGATTTGGTAGGAACATTGCTTCCTGAGGTATGACATAAAGGATTTCTTTGTAGAAGTTGACTCATCTTTTCATATTTTCAATATCAATATTGAGAATGTAACTGAACCTGAAGCTTTTAATAAGGAACTAGGAGCTCTGATGGATCAAATTAGTTCAGAGGCTGTTGAGGTTACTAAATTGTCATCCTTTGTTACTCTCTATGCCTTGGCAGAATGCACAAGGGATCTGTCACACCAATTTTGCACTCAGTGCCTGGACATAGCTATCAGCAACTCCACAAACTTTTGCAAGAACAAGAAGGGCTGTCAAGTTCTATATAGTAGTTGTAATGTCCGATATGAACTGTATCCTTTTTTTCCTTCCTCTTGATTTGCAGAAAACCTTGGCCAATACTTCAATGGCCTATTCCAGACGTTTGTCATGCCAGATGAATTTTACATATCAAAGAATGTGCAAACTTCAAAGTAATTTCATTTCAATTTGAATGTTTCACAATTTGAACTAATTATGTATACATGTGAATCAAATTTGCAGTCATTGCCACAAGCATTATATTTGCACACAAAATAATCTTTCTATGTAAATAACTACTATATGTTGTAGATGCAGCTTTTCATCAACTACACCGAGTTTGACATAGCTCTGCCCAACCTTGAAGTTATATTTTTGCCAGAACTGGATTAGTTGTTGGCTTTGCCACAGCTCCTGGGGAAAGGGCTAACATCTCTGACATCAGTGAGGCCAGTGGCATAGCAAACCAAAGAATCAAACACAAGACTGAAGCCAGAATGTTTGACAGTTCCGTGTCTGCGAAGATCTAGATACCATTCATACTGCTCTTTTGGCAAGCCCAATTCTTCAATCCTGCAAGCATATGTGCGCACACACATTAAAGGAAATCAGTAAGAAATATTTGTAAGCTTTTGCTAGCTGTTTCCATTAGAAAGATGGAAGGAAATTCCTGCCTGAAAGACTGCAACTGGAATCATCATTAAACTGAGACAGAGGATGAACCAAGAACAAGAGGAAAAAAATCTGTTCTGATCATTCCAAAGGGACAATACTAATAAAAGGGTGGGTGGTCTTTACCTTGTACTTAACATATTTAAGCGTTCCTCACTTTGGCTACCTCTGATCAGTGTTCCAACCTGCAAATAAGTGGGTCCTCCAGCTTAATTACCAGAAAAATTCAATCTAGATTATAGTTGAACTCTTTAAGAATGAAGATCAAACATTAATTGCTTAAATTGACCTTCACCTCTTAAAAAAACATTCAAGCTTACCTTTGGTACAATCACGTCAAATGCTGCAACTGTTTTTCCATCATCATTGAGGCGCACATAGAATGGCTTAAGACCTTTTGGATAATTGTATATGATTACAGGCCTTTTATATATTTCATCAGCCAAGTAACTGCCATTAACAAAGAAGTTAAAACTACCCATACTTCCTATACATGCAGATAAAAACTTCCATTATCCATACCTTTCATGTTCTTCAGTTAGGGAAACACCCCACTCAATTTGTGCTTCAACTTTCTTATCGGTAACCTGCTTGGAAAACACCAACAATACATGTAATATTGGTATGGCAAAGGTGAAAATATTAGAATAGTCTATCCAATAACTCATGTTATGCAATATTACCTGCTTCAATACCTCTACTGCTTGTTCATAGGACATCTTTTCGAATGAACTTGATGTCACTGATTGAAGGCGATCCTCAACGGTTTTGTCAATTCGTTTTGATACAAATATCAAATCTTCTGAACAATTTTCCAAAACCCATTTGCAGAGGAACTTCAAAAGGTCATCTGCACAATTTATGGCATCCTGGGCATGCAGCAAAGAATAATATATTTTGAGGAAAAAAACTACCTCCTTTTTCTTTTTCTTTTTGGTGCAAGGGAATAAAAATTGTACGTATATATAATATTAGGAACAAATCAATGAGGATATGATATTACAGACAATTTTCTGTTTGGAGATTACTCCAGAATACCACATGTTTGAAAATTATGCAAGTCAAAAACATGCCTCCACGTACATAAGTTACCGATTAAGGGCATTCTCATAATCAGGGAGGTTCTGGTGAAAGAAAGCTTCCATCTATATGTGAGATGAAAATAACTTGCACGAAGTTCTTGTGGGGTTTTCTTTTTTTCGACAAAAGAGCATAAGGGGTGACAAAAGAAACAGTTCAACACAGAAACTCATACTAGAAATAGGCAGGAATTATGTGAACAAAAGGAATACTAAGAAAACATTAATATTAAACAATCATAAAACTTTACCTCTAATTGTGAGAAACCAATTTCAAGTTCGATCATCCACATCTCTGCCAGAAACTTTTTGGATTCTGATTTTTCTGCTTGAAATCTGGGTCCAAATGAGTACACATTTCCAAGGGCACATGCATAACTCTCAAGATGAAGGCGACCAGAAACTGTCAGGTAAGTCTGGCGAGAAAAGAAGTCTTCAGAAAAGTTAACCTTATCGATTTTAAGTGAAGTTCCAGATATTGAATTTTCTTTTGGTTCCAATTGTAATGCTAGCTCATTTGCTTTACGAAGATCCAGAATTGCAGCAGCCAGTGCTTCCTTGTTGCTTTCACTTCTCTTGAGTTCTTCAACTTGTTTACTTTTCTCCTTAATAGAAGCCTTGACAACTTCAAGACTAACACCTGCAGTACCATCCACAGCATTTTGGTCCTCCTTACTTTGTTTGCCTAAAAGAGTTGTAACTTGGAATTTCTCACTAAATCCTTCACTGTCTGTGCATGTGATAATGGGCACTTGCACATTAAGGAACCCCTCGTTCTGGAAGAAGGTGTGAGTTGCTTGAATCATGGCATTACGGATTCGCATAACAGATGCAACCTACAATATGTAAAACACCTTTATGAAAGAGAAAAGGTTTCCAAAATTTTCATAACACAGTGAATAACTAAGAGGCTGTGGGGGGCATGCTTTGGACCCAACCAGGGTTTTGGTGGTGTTTGGGAGAGCTTCGCAAAACCAAGTTTTGCAATAGGGCCCATTGGGACTTAACCAAGAGAGAAAAGGGTTGATTTAGGTTTATAATTTTGGGCCTTAGAAATCCATTAAAGGGTGGATTTTTTATTGAATAAGAAATGTCCAATTATCTCACTTGAGAACAAGGAACTCCAAATATTTTTTCTTCTTTTTATGTGCGCGCGCGCATGCGCAATGGATGGGGACTACACACATCATGCCCACAATACAGAAAATACATATAGATAAAAAACACCAAAATAGGAAATTGCAACGGGATAATAGAATTACTGTAGTTGTTCGAGGTCGGAAGTGAGAGCAATCTCTTAACATATACAATGGTAGTCGTTTCTTTGACAACGGATACTTATCCTGATCAACTATCCCAAGATGAAGAATTTTCTCTGCTTTGAGCTCAATAGCATGTTTCCCCTCCATTGATGACTGCTGCAACACACCTTCTACTAATACACAAGTTCCAGTTGGTCTGAGTTGACTAGGAGGGGCTATTTCTGAGTCCACAAGAACCTAAAAGAGTCCAAACCAATCAAATGAAAATTAACACAGAAGTGCACCTAATTCTCAACCTGTTTGCTCGTAATTCAGGCATTGATTTTAACGAGCTTTACGATTATGACAACAAAACAGAGATTAAGATAAAAGAAAAACAAAGAATTAAATGTACCTGAAGACTTGCAACACAAGAACCATCACTGACTTGCAAAATTGCAATTGAGGGTGGTGGAGGCTTAGGAATCCCCGAATCCAACTTTTCACGAATTGGATAATGGCCCCCTCCACCCAAAACCTTCATTATCGAACGAAAAAATGATATTCGAGATTGAAGAATTTCCACACAACTCACATCTTTTGGCGCGGCAATCCCATCATCCACATCCATTGGCGGCGGCGCAGTTTCTTTCCTCACCTCCTTGGAGGACTTAACCCATCCTCCAATCACAACTCGCTCACCAACCAATCCCAATCCACAATCGCAACGACCCAATAGAGTTTTCAAGATTAGCCTCTTCGAGTAGTTGGAGAGGGTCACAGGGACTTCTTCGACAGCTGCGGCTTGTTCGGAGATCATTTTGGGATAAAAAGAGAGAAGAAGAGAACTGAAACCAGAGAGAAATTGAATAAGAGTGTTGGTGAATATGTGGTGTTAGGGTTTGGGGGTGGGTTTGGGTTTTTATTGGATTGGACATTGTTTGGTATAGCAGAGGAAGGATGCTTTGCTTGGGAAGCATTTGAAGGATGGAAAGGAGGAAGATGAAAGAAGAGGGTGTTCGGGAAGTTTGAGGGTGAAGGAAAGGGATTGTTTCTGGCCCTTGCCATCTAAACTCCGAAGTCAGAAAGACAGAGACAGAGAGAGAGAGAGAGAGAGAGAGAGAGATTTAGAGGCTTGGGTTTGGTATTCTTGAAGGTTAGGCATTCGCGGGAGTTCACATTCAAACGGTTTTCCAAATTATGATCGTTACGTGTAACTATAATTGAGGATGAGAAGCGGTGAGAAATTTTCAACAATTAAGTATAAAAATTAAAATAAACTAACAAAGAGGATTCGGGAAATTATAAAAAGGAAGGAAAAATGAGAGGATAAAGAGAATTCCACTAGAGGAATTGCAGTGATTTTTCCCTTTCCTGAAAATGTAATATGGAGGAAATCAGTGAACATATAAATCAATTTTAAATATAAGACAAAAATGTGTTATATGTTAAGATTTAATTTGTATTAACATTGAACTAATTTATGGTCGAAATTTCTCCTCTTACCGACCCATTTTCTTTTCATTCGTTGCTCAATTTGTTAAAATCAATTTGCAGTAAAAATAAATTTGATACGAGTTTGAGTTGAATTTTTTTTTTTAGAATTATGACTTAAATTTGTTTGAATTATAAATTTATTGTCTTCAAGATATCTTCTTTGTCACTCTACATTCCCTTTCTTCTTTGTTATTCGAGACAAATAAATAAACAAAAAACAAAGTTGAGAAAAGTATGATCACAAATTTATAATCATTTTCGTGGAGCCTAAACTTGTTATGATTTGTTTGATATTTTTAAAATTATTATAATAATTTCACAATTGGTAAGAGTTTAGTGCGTTGATTGTATTTAAAATCTCACTCTTTTTTAAAAAGATTAGGTTATTTTAATGTAAGTTTTTAATAAGTTTAAAGCCTTTTATAATCTGCACTCTCGAGTCTCTCCTTCCTTCCATTTGAAACAAAGAATTCTTAATTTGTAATAAAGAAATTTGTTATTTAATTTATTTAATAATTAGTGGATCAAATCAAACCAAACCCAGCTTGGTTAACCGTGGGCTTCAGTGAACCCAGCCCAGATTTAAGAAGAGATTTAAAGAGGCGAAAACAAAAAAAACAGAGCAGGTTCAGGATGGGGATACCTTATCCCACACCTCATTTCTACCCATTGATATTCCTGGAGATAATTTCTGAATCCTTAGCTGATTCTATTATCATAACACAATCTTCAAAATGTCATGTGCTTTTTGAATGGAAACAAGATTAACTGATCATATATACTACATGAGATTCTGTAAGCCTTTTTCATGGTTTCCACATTCTTCTAGGAAATGTCATAAAATGCTCTAGGCATTTTCCAATCCGGGAGCTGGAGACCCTTCATGCTGCTTGTTTGTGGGTGAGACCTCCCTCCCCATTTAGGGGCGCAAATAATTTTCTGGCCAGAAACCCCATTTTAACCTTCCATATATCCAAATATACTAATGTTAATTAATAAAAATATAGAAAAAGGAAGTGGGTATTTTTTGTAATTCTATGAACAACAATCCAACAGTACCATGAGTTGTCCCAAATTTTAAGTTTGTCCGTTGGGGACCCCTTTGTTATTTTCTTCTCAGCACTGCATCTTTTGCCAGTCTATCTCTTCTCTTTGTTCATTATTTGACCACACCCCTCTCTCTCCCTCTCCAATAAATTGGCTACCAATTCACCTCTCCTTCAAACTTATCCCAATTGCAAGGAAAGAATAATGGCCAACACTAAACAACCCAACTTCCTTTTGTTATTCTTCACCTTAATTTCTGCAACATATGTTATACAAGGTCATACTTTTAACAGTAGCTACTACTTTCCCACTCCTCATGCTCTCTTTCTTAGTTCTTGTTCGATATATATATATTGTTAACCATAGCATCATATAATTTCTATTTCTATGCTTCTTAATTGTTTAATGTTCCATTTCTTATGGGCTTCCTTCAAAACCTTGTTTCCAGTAGAATCTGTGCTAGTTTTTACAATGTCAATATATTGTTATAGTTTGGTTCTATGTTGCACCAACTATACTAGCCATGGACCTTCTGCTAGACTAAAATGGTGTTTGTAAGATTCCAAATTCTCTTTTCTTTTCCTCCCTCTTCTCGACCACCAAATTGAGCTTTCATTTTATTCTTCATGCTGCAATTTATTTTAAATTTCTATGGCATTTGAATTTCCATTAACTGGTTTGATGCTCATATTTCATATATATCATTTCAGGTGTTCCAGGATCTAAAACTCAAGCAGACGTTCCTCATTATCAAAGGGACTCTAATTCCTTTCAATCAGAAAGAGAATTACACACGCAGGTAAGGGAAAAGTAAAACAAGCATTTCTGTTAATAAATTAAAGAAAAAAAAATTGCTCAGTTTTCTTTTATTTCACATAATAACAAATTTCTTAACTTTTTTTCTGCATAATATTCTTGGAGAATTAGGGTAGTAGTAAAGGATGGATGAACATGAATTCAAGAAGATTGATGATTGGATCGACGGCGCCAACATGTACTTACAATGAATGCAGAGGATGCAAGTACAAGTGCAGAGCAGAGCAAGTTCCAGTTGAAGGCAATGACCCCATTAATAGTGCATACCATTACAAATGTGCTTGCCATCGGTAATATTTATAGGTTGAGCTAAGTGGATGTTGACTTCAACACTATTTTGTCACTACAATCTGGTAATTCACTTCTTGGAAAGTGGATTCTTTATGTGCTTCTTCTCTTCGGCTTCTGTTCGTTTTTGTTACTGTGTTAAGCAGCAAAGAGAGAACAGTAGCTCCATATAAAATTAATAAATAAGTACATTAAATAATATTTTACTTTATATTTTATATGATTATTTTGTTTTAAAAAATTTCAATACATTTTATTTTGTTTTCCCCAATGTTATATGGTTTTTTTCTCTCTATCTTGTAATGTTGTTTATTATTGGGATAAGAGATCTTTCAATTCCATTTGACTTACAACTAGACTGTTTAATGAAGGACATGCATATCTAAGTTGCTTAATGTATATTAGATTCATTTTACATATAAGGTATCATCACTTGGTTTAATGATAAAAATAAGGCTATTAAGTGCTGATTAAGGCTATAAATCTCAAAATAATATCTAAGATTTAGAGGCTGTTTGGGAATTTTTAAAACTCAATTAGATTAGGACTACTCCCATTATTTAAAAATAGATGTGAACTATTGTGCTATCAAAAGGTATTTATTAAATAATACCTAATGCATATATCTCCACACATTGGTAGGACCAACTTGAGTTAGGGTTTGTTTGCCGCAGTAGGGAAGAGGTGAATTGCTGAAATATGGTGTTCTTCAGTTGAGATATTAGGAGCCGCTTGGGGAGGCGGGGAAGACGGGTTTTTGGAACCCCCCCCCCCCCCCAAAAAAAAAGCTCTTATTGACCTTTTCAACTTGCAAATACAATTAGCAAGGATGACTGTTGAGAACTTGAAAGAACACTCGAAAGCATGGTTCACTAGAAATGTAGATTGGGTTTCTGAGCATTGGAAGGTTAGATGGTGATTTTAAGAGTGAGAAGGAAGAAAGAGAGGCACATGGAAGTGGTCCCAAAATTTGTATAAAAGCCAGCAATATGTCACATGGGTCACCTTGTTTGAATAGTACAAAAATGGCAGAAAGTGAATTTAATTAAGTTTGCAGAACCCATTTTCAGTGAACAAAAAGGCAAGCCACTGCATATTCATGCTCAATCTTAATTGAAATTCTTGCATTCTTCTTGTTTCTTGAGAATATTCTAGTATCTACTTTACATGGCACTGTAGCTAGTACATATACAGTCATTTACATTCGTAGTTTGGTTTGGTACATTAATTTTCCCTGTCCCTATGCTGTCGTGCAATCACATGGGATCCCTCGCTCAACATTTGTACTAGAATATGAAGAATGGTAACATCAATCACGATATGATTAGTACATGTATTATAATGTTCGTGTCAATTAAATTGTGAGTTTTTACACTTGTAACTTACGCTAATATCAAATATCAAAATGGACATAAAAGAAAAAATTTCGGTGAATCTGTCAGACCGCATGGGACCTCCACTGTAATACAATATTGATGTGAAACTTACCTGAATCCTACTTGAATATTGACATCACAGTGAGTATCAGACCGGGTGAAGATTCTACCAAAGTGATTCAGAGTCTATATGGCTGCTTATATCAAACTATGAATAAACTCTATCATTATAAATTCCTTATCACCAGTGAATTTTTATTTTGTTTATATTTTGTGGTTCACTTCTCAGCTTGGTTGGGTTGCTAAATGTGCCAAACCATGCCTAAGCCAATCCATAGGCCATTAGTCTGAGGTTTCTGTGGGTTGCTAAATGCCCACCCATTTCTAAGGCAACCCAGAGGCTTTGATTGGACTTCCTTGCCAAATGTCTCAAACCATTCCTAATCCAACCATCCACTGCACTCAGATATTCCAAATGGATATGGTTACATTCAAGTCACATAAGTTGCAGCATAAAGCGGATGGCCTTGTCGCTGAGTGAAATAATCTTTGGCTCTTTTACAAGGAAGGTTAAAGATTCAATTTTCGAGGGATTTAACCACCACTTGTGGTGTGGCAGGGAGTGTTTGGGTTAGTAAGGTAGATAGGTATTTGGATATTGTGCTGGGCCTTCTATCGGCCCAAAAAATCTTGAAAGCTCTTAACATAACAGGGAAAAAAAAATTGCAGCATGAGACTTGCAAATAATGTGTAAGAATTTCACATTTTTGAGTCACTCATAATAATCAAACACGCCCTTTGGAGCACATTGCCTGTGGAGAGAGGCCAGGTGAGCGCGTCCTAACTCTTCTAGCCTAAAATTAGGTTCTGGCCTGACTCTGATACCATATTTAAATTGAAAGCTATTCAGCTTCTTAAAACCCAGGTTTTAAGAAGAGGGATAGAGAGTCCTTATATATAGAGCAGAGGAGCTAGAAACAGACGATGTGAGACAATCCAACAATATCGATTTCCTTCTTTGGCAGGACATTTGCCTTGTACAAAATAAGGTTTTGATTGAAATGAAGAGTGCTTGGCACACATTTTTTATTTTAGAAATGCTGAAAGAACCTACTTTTTCTTTTTATAAACATCACTCCTGGACTCATCACCTATATATTGCCTAATATATACAATGTAAAAGATAGAAGGAAAAACTCATAGTGAAGAATTAGTTTCACACAATTTTTACCATACACTCAAAATAGAAAACTGATTGTTTTATAATTATTTCTCTAAAATCCATTTTCCTGATGATTAATTTTTTCACCAAACGGTCACAATTTGAGCAATCCATGAAGGTGCATTCATGAGTTGCATCCGGTACAAAAACCACTTCATACAATGAAAAGACCACATGAACTAAGTATTCTTATTGGTGAGATTAATAACCACATGTCCAAGAACAATAGACTCTTACATATATATAACTATTGATCTCACCGATAAAATATCCAAAATTTACTAATTTTACTCCACCTAGTAGATCTTTGAAAATTCTATTGTATTTTGTTATCTTTGAAAGTTTCAAAATTAGTTTTAACTTCTTCCAGATTTTGTGATATGTTGGTTGTTGATTTTTTAGTAACTTTATTACTGATTTTCTGTCACTTGTGGATGATTTTTTGGAATATTTTATTGGTGAAAGATACAGAGAATGCCTATAAATAAAGACTTATGTATTCTTCCACAACACACAACAACAGTTCTTAATTTCTTCCATCCAACCTCTCTATATTTTCATATCATTTTTGTGTAGGCAACTTTGATTCTAGACAGTTCATCATTTTCCCAGTGGACGTGAATTCTAAGGAGATTGGCTGTGAGCAAAACCTGGGTTGTATCTTGAAGTTGTCTGTGACCATTGGAACCTTCACGTAGAGAGGCACAACAGCTTTAGGACAGTGATTACACGACTCACCCCAAACTTATTTTTTCTGTCATTTACGCATATTAATTTAATTGCTTTATTTTATACGCAGAAATTTAAGTTATTTTGTAATTTTGTTTCATTAAAATTCTTTTAATTTAAAACTCTTGAATACCGTATTTCAATTTGACACAACAAATTCTAGTAATGTTTGCCTTTTGATCAGAAAACTTGCTTTCTGTTCACACCACCATGTTGTATATAAATTACTTTTCTTCAAGCCCAAGACTGATTTCAGACGGATCAGTGAAAGCGCATGGTAGTAGTTTATTTAGCATGCGTAGCCTTTATTCATTTAAGTGTGCATGATTCATCAGCTTTACAATATATTTGAAAAATAATATTACTTAAAACCATGATATATATAGCTGACAAGTCTTACACAGTCTCTAATAAATATTTAAATTTGAGTCAAAGCTTTATTTGAATTCTCTTCAAACTCCAATGATACTTAATTTTTATTCAAATCGTTTAAAAAACTTCTCACATTGTCACAAAAAATTTCCAAACGTGAGATTCTAAAGTTTCTTTTAAATAGTGATTTAGATCTGTAAATAATATTGTATTAATTTAAATGTAAGTTTAAGAAAAAATAAATTTAGTATGAATTTAAATAGTATTTGAATCCATCGTCCCTTTCTATTCATTTGGTTTCCCAGTTTTTTGGATTTATATATATATATATATATAGAGAGAGAGAGAGAGAGAGAGAGAGAGAGAGAGAGAGTTATGCAATATTCTTATTTCTTAAGCATGTACGTACTATATAGTTTATACACTAGAGTGGTCCCAATTGTGAGGCTTTTGACAAATTAATGAAAAAAAAGGCCAACTGTGGTTTGCTACTTTGTTTAAATTAAGAAAAAGTTGCATGGGCTGCTTAAGCTTAAATCAATATTGTCAATGTGAGTCTTATGACTACTTAATAAGGCCAAATTGTGTTTTGCCACTTGATTAAGAAAATGTGGCATGGGCGGCTTACATATTGTCAATATCATATCATGTGATGTTTCCAAAGATAGCCTTGGAGCTATTATAGGATCCTCTTAAACTATTACTTTAAATTTATCGTTAATCGGATTCGATGTCTCTCCATTTTATTGATTCATTTCTCTCCCGATGCGAATCTCATTACCGATAAACTCCACAGGTGGTGGGTCCTTATAAAAATTAGGAAAAAAAAATATTTAAAAAATAAAGAACACCGTAATCTCAAATTTGAAAAAAAAAACGTATTTAATTACATTTTTAACAATTTCACAATTTTGTTAGCATGTCTTTTGACAATAAATATCATGTCAACATTTTAAGTTAGTAATGATGTCACGCTTACATATTCCATGAATTTTTTTCCACTTTAACCAAAAAAACAAAATTTAAATATCAAATATATTTAATGTCGGCCATTTATAATTAACATTTAATAAATTATTATAATTAAAATAAATTTTTAAAAAATCAACTTGATTTTATTATCAATAATTAATACTCTTACTACTTAATAATTCTGATTTTTTTAAAGTTTTTATAATATTAATTATTAGAATGATCAAATTGTTATATATGAATTTATATATATATATATATATAAACTCTATTTATGACATGTCTTTATAATTATTTATTAATTTTATATACTTAAGAGTTAAAAATATTATAAATAGAAAAAATTACGACATGAGAAAGCAAAAAAGGACATAAATTTTTTAATTTATAAAATAATATTAATTTTTTTTTATATCTTAAATTAAATATTATATGTTTTTTTTCTTCTGAAATATCAAAATATAATTAAAAAATTGAATATAAAGCCCCTTTATTTACAAAAAGTCACATATATATATATATGTGCAAGTAATACTTTTTTATTAATGAAAATATAAAAAAAAAACTCAATAATTAATAATTACAAGAGAGTTTATTAAAAATGAAAACTTATTTACCAAATCAATTTAAATTTAAAAAATTTCGGTTAAAGTAATATTTGAGTTAACAAAACGTTATTTTTATAAGGATATTCTGAGTCAACATACATACATATATATATATATATATATATATATACACACGACTAATTTTAAATGCTGCTTTTAGTTCCCAGTAAAGCTTTGAATATAAAATCTAAAAACTGTCAATTTCAAACAACGTTTTGTATCATGAAAGCGATTCCATTTAAGAAATGTCGGTTAAAGTAATAATTTTAAAATTCGCATAAAACAAACAATAGACAGTTCCATTAGAATTAGGAAAGAGAATTTATAATAATTATATTGATTTTTTTTTTTATGATTTTTTTTAAATTATATTAATTTTTTATATTTTATAAAATAATATATGAATATATTATTTCAATTAATTTTTTTTAAATGATAAAATTACCTCTTTTATTATTCATTTTTTAATTTTTTTTAAATCTTGACCAATTTTCTTTCATTTTTCAAATAAATATTGATACAAATTTTAAATTTATTTTTATATAAAATAAATATAATTTATTTATCTTAAATTTATTTTTAAATAAAAAAGTTAAAAAATATTTTTACAAAAATTAAAATAAATAAAAGAGATAGTTTTGTCATTATAAAAAACAATTGACAGAAAAAATATTATATATTATTTTATAAAATAAAAAATATTAATATAATTTCAAAATTTTTTTAAAAAATTAATATAATTATCAAAAATTTCAAAAAATCTAATTTACTCTCAAAATAAATACGACGGTCAAAGAAAAGTAAGTGGACACATCTGAACCCCACACGATGGGCACATTTATTCCCGTAAACCGTAGCCAATTGCCCTGGAACATAGATAACCATCACCTTTATGAGAAAGTGGGTCCCACTATTTGCTTCATGAATGATATATCCCGCTCATTCAAGAGGGTGGATCCCACACCATTGCAAAAGAGTATTTGAGACTATTATTCTGCATTATTATTCAATGTTATTTAATATTACTTCACAAATTTTTTAAAATTTTTAAGGTTAAAAATAAATTTTTAGATAAATTATATTAATATTTTTAATAATTATATTAATCTCATATTTTTATTGAGAAATTATAAAAATCTTATTCAGTCAATTTTTTTTAAATGATAAAATTATCTTTTTCTTTATTTATTTTTAAATTTTTTTAATTTTAACTATTTTTTTCTAACTTGTTTAAAAGATTTTTTTTATAAAAAATTTAAGATAAATAAAATAAAAATAAATTTAAGATTCTAATTAATATTTATTTGAAAATAAAAAAACTCAAAAAAAAAATTAATATTGAAAAAACAAGAGACAATTTTTTCATTTAAAAAGAAAATTAACATAAAAAATATATTTATAATTTATTAAAAAAATAAAAAAAAAATCAGTATGAGATAATTATCACATCCCATTTAATAATAACATAGAAATTATAAAATAAGGCTCTCCCTAAATAATATTTCCTTTTCCAATGCAACATGCTTCCAACCCCGTGTTTTCTGGTCTGCTCCCTCTCTCACTCTCCTCTCGTTTCGCATTACAAATAGTAATGATGCCAACTCATTTTATATTCACCAGACCAGATTCCCTTTGAAAGAAAAAACGGACTACACAACCGTGCTCAGGTCTAATATATCTCTCTCATCTTTCTTTTCCTTGAGCTTTGGTCTCATCCCAGTGGCGGTGGACCGGCGGTATTCTGAGGACAGAGATGACTGGGGTTTTAGAAGGAGAAGAAAGCGTTACCCTTGACCTCCTCAAGAAGAAAATGGATGATTTTGCAAAGGAAAGAGACTGGGAACGTTTTCACAGCCCCAGAAACCTTCTCTTGGCTCTGGTAACTACTCTCTCTCTCTCTCTCTCTCTCTCTATATATATATATATTTAATTATATGCATGGGTTTCTTTGTATATGCATGTAATTATTCTTTATCATCATTTACACTTTACTGGGTTTTGGTGTCACAGAGGAATGTTTCCGGCGACTGATCTATTCACAAGGGACAAAGACGGAACAAAAAATAAATAAATCAGAATGAAGTATTATTTTTTGTATTTTCTTTCATTTTCCGATAAATTTGTGGCTTATTTTATACTTTTTCTTCTTTTATTTGGATGTTTTAACTTCCTTAAAACACAAGTTAGGGTTTAAAACGTGGTGGGTACAAGTTGTTTCTAGAGTCAAATGCTAATTATAATCAGGAAACTGTGGAAACACAACTTCCTTTTAGTTGTTATCCCAATCCCACTAATTAATCCTAAGAACCCACTTCTAATTGCTTTTGCTTTGTGTATGTCAAATCATACCCAGAAAGAGGATACAATCAAAGCAGTACTTTTTTTTTGTTCATCAACTGTTTGTAAGATTTGGGACACTGATGATGATTCACAGGTTGGAGAGGTTGGAGAGCTGTCTGAGATATTTCAATGGAAAGGAGAGGTACCAAAGGGACTGCCTGATTGGAAAGAAGAAGAGAAAGAACACCTGGGTGAAGAACTCTCAGACGTTTTGCTCTACCTTGTTAGGCTCTCTGACATTTGTGGTATTGATCTTGGTAAAGCTGCTCTCCGCAAGGTGGATCTTAATGCTATTAAATACCCAATTAACCTCTGCAAAGGGTCTTCCAAGAAATGATATATATATATATATATATATATGTTAAGTTTATGAATATGATATATGGGTATTTTAGGTGTTGTAGGGTTTTGGTGTTAGATCTTACAGGAGACTTGTAAGATGGGATGATTGAATGTAAGAGACCAAGTACGGGGGTGTTTGGCATTTAGTTCTGAAATTCTGTTGCTGTTTTTGGACAGATGAATGGAATCCCTCTTTACAGATATATGAGATTTGGTAGTGATATCATTAAATTTTAGATCTCCCTCATATGATGCTTTTGGCTTTACCATTTAATTAGCTTATGATACATTCACACTCAATATTAGGGGAGAGGCTCTAAAAGATGGAAAGAAAGAGAAAAAACCTGATTTTGGTGAACATTGGATGTGGGAAACAGTTCAAACATATTTCTTGAAACAAGTTTTTATGAATGCAAATACAAAGTTGAGTGCAAAAACTCTCCTAAACAGGCCTAAGAGTGCCTGTGAGCCCCGTGATGATGGAGCCCACTCCTCTAAGAGGATAGATACTACATTGGCATTAAAATAATACTCATCCAATTTGAGAATGCTATCTTTTCTGTTATATTTAACACTAAAGATAGTATTGTTGAATGTTTGTTAGCTTACTAAATTTTATTTTCACATATGGTTAGAATTTGAAAAAAGAATAATTGTTGTGCTTAAAAATGATATTTTATCATTAGAGTAGAGATATAAAAAAAAAAAAAAGAGTTACTTTGGTACTTTACTAATGCTAAAATATAACTTTGGTACTATATGTCACATATTAAATAATAATATGCATAATCATGGGCATTTTTTATTTTTTGGGTACTACCTTACCACAAGAGTTTTTTTCCAAAAAATACAAATGAATAGATAGTAGGGATGTGTAGCATTCTCTGAGAAAAACAAACGAGCCAAGAGACAGCTCCCCCACATCCTAGTTTCAGAGCACAATCAAGGATTACATTAATTTTCTGATGCTAGCAGGACCTAAGGAGTAAGGACCCACATTTTTGGGACACTTCCTCAATAAAGTAGGGCCATTTTTAAGTGGTGCCTTAAATACTCTACAAGAGTAGCACGCCTTGTACTTCTGCTTCTTATTTTACCATATCACTTGTAATGATCCTTCAATCAGAATTTATGAATACATATATATATATATATATATAGGGTACAATAAAAATGATGTACTTTAGCTGATCAGCATAAATTATGCATGACCACTCACATAACAATATCTATATATTGAGTCTCTGTTCACTTCTCACGTCTCACTTCTCACCCACCTACTCTGTCACTGCAACTGCAATTGTATTCAAATTTCAGAATCCTCAACTCAATGGTTGGGTTGGGTGATGATCATGGATTGGAGTTTTCTGTTTTCTATTAATGGGCATTGATTAATTCCCATCATTTACGGAACCGGCCAAATTTTGGAAGTGGCCAAATTGGATATGGATTCACAGCTCATATTGACTTCTCATTGCATTACCTTTATTGGAAGAGTCACTTAGAAAGTTTAATAAGGTAAAGGTCACAAATTACTAACACTAACAGTTAACTCAGTGGCAGAACAAAGATGGAGAGGAGTATCTTACCTGCAGAAGTCTCTAGTTCCAATTATGCTAAGTGCAAAACTCCTTTGGAGCTACCTCGAGATCAAAGGCCTTGCTTACCGGGTATTGTGGGTTCGGTGAATTGCATGTGCCTGTGGAATTAGTCCGGGCGAACCTCCAGATACCTACCTACGTCATAAAAATGAAAATAAAAAGATCACAAATAACTGGCCTTCAACTAGCGAATGATGTAGATAGCAAGGGTTCCATACCGCCCAATACAGAGCAAGTATAGCATCCTCAAAATATTAGCAATAGTTGTATTAATGACCCCCCTGTAGAATTCCAGAGGCCTCAAAAGAAAGAAACCAAAAAAAGAAGAAGAAAAACTTGATACATCACTGGTTCACTGTATTATGCTCATTTATGAGTCTTATGACTCTACTCTCCAAAGCTCGAGAAATTATTCATTTCATGTCATTATCTGATATAATTTTATCTTTTATCATAAATTTTAAGAAAAAATATTTTTTTAACGATTTAGGAAAAGTGTTAAAACTTGTGAGAAACTGTCATTCCAAATCAAATAATGATGTACAGTGACATCATACTGAATAACTTCTCACAAACTAGAGACGTCACCATTGCCAACTACCAGATCCTAATTTTACCCTCCATATCTGAATACGGTAAAAGGGTAAACCCCATTCACTACAAAAATCTGTTTCTTTTTATCATCCTTCACTTTCTTCCACTTCATAATTTTGCTCCTAATTACTAATGCTATATAAGCACAGCATTAGACTTTTTTTATTCCTTTCTTATCAATATACAGTGATAGCAGCCTACCAATTCCTATTTTTGAACTAAAACTTTTGACAGATTTGTCTTTTGTATGTTGAATTGCCATTCCTTTTTCATACAGCTAGTTCCCACGCTGTCTTCTCACCAAACCCATTTTCAAAATGCTTTGCCCATACTCTAGTTGAAAAAGACACAATCAGGACACAAATGTTGGGAAGCTTCTATATATATTATTTATGCAATGTAATGCTAAAGTCACCATACCTCTTTCAATCAAAACTTATTTCTCATTCCAAAGAATGAAGGCATGCCGAGAGATTACTCTTTGGAAAACAAATGATTTTAGCCCGAGGAGCAGCAAGGGTTTTGCTCTCTCAATGCACACTATAGGGGAAATAGCTCAGATCTGACTATTCTGCCGGACTCATATGGGTTGCACATAAATACTCAAATCTGAGAATAGTACCATCACATGAGACCATGAAGACTATTTTGTTTTTTCATCTATAAATAATTACTGGAAGTAAATCTCTAATAATAGAAGTCGGCCAATGGCATTTGTTTCCCCTAGTAAGGGAAGCCACTTTAACTTGAGAGCTGCTACCATAATCATAACAAATTGTAGAACCACATCCTTCATTATAAGTGTTGGTGTTTGATGAGTGATGCCCCAAGAGTGAAACCTATATGTTCAAGATCTCAGAAGTGCAAAATAGCATCCGACACATATTTAACTTTCATTGTCGACTTTTGAATTCCCAACCACTTCCAAGATAAATTTTATATTTTATATTTATGGCGAAATTACTGCATTCCATCTATCTACCCCAGCCCTTACCAACCAACCAAATTTAGCAGGAGACAAATTTTATAATATAAAAAGGCTTGTAGTTTAGTCAAAAATGATGTTGTTGAGAATGAGGAAAAAGTAATCCTTAATTTGGGGTTTCCAACAACTGACATTGGAAACTAGGTGGCAACGCAAGACATTGGCCTGGCCCACGATCCAGGTAATGTCCAGGCCCATCCCAAAACCCAGTGTGGACTTAAGTCCAGACCAGATCATTCATTTTAAGCTTTACCAGTTTCATTGTCACCAATAAGAATAAGGCTCAAAAGTGCAACTAATATGAATTAATACATAAGTCCCACTAGGACATTAAAAACAATGCTTGATGTGAGAAAAAAGCATGTCCTAGAGCATCTTCTTTTTTTCTAAATAAAAAGAAAGAGAAAAATGAAGGAAAGAAAAATTCAATGGGGGGATTAAACTCCCCAGTTCCCAACTAAAGATAAGGGATACTCAATTCTAAGAAGTTCCTAAAACTCAAGGAGGACTCTTCTTAGGTTTTTTCAGGTCATATTAATCAGCTTATTGGTGGGAAAATTTTACTTCAATACACACACACACACACACTAAGGGAGTAAGGGGTAGTAGTTATACTATGTGTTTTATTAGAAAATAGAATGGAAAGATTATACTGACCATTTCCATAGAAGAAGAAAGATGACTTTGTTTTAATGAAAAAATTTAGCAAAGGCTTTTAGGCTATGTCTGGTTAGACGGAGAGTGATGGAATATGTATGTAAAGAAAACTTATCCATATTATTTAAGACCTTACTTACCAAAAAAATTTAAAATAACTACAATAATCTTTTAACAGTTGAATTTTTCTATAAGTAACCTATTATTTTTTCTACCAAAAAATGCAAAAAAAAAAATTATATTTTGTTATAAAGGTTGTAATGTACATTTTAAATTCAAACTTTTTTAAAAATTAGTCATCTTAATCAAACCCCTTAAAAAAAAATAATAATTTCCCTTCACTTTCTTTTCCTTCCTTTTGCCTCCTATTATTTTTATTTTCTTGTATTTTTTCTTCTTTACCAAACGTAGCCTTAAGAAAGTGGATTGGATTGCAGGGTGACCCATCTGCACAAGTGGGCTCGTTAGAACTCAAAAACCCATCTTTTCCAATCATGACACCCATAGCCTTGAAGATGGAAAAAACTAAAAAGGATGAAATTCTTCTGTTAATGACAATACTTTAATATACATTAGCATCATGCTTTATTAATCATCATGTTTATTAAAATTACTGTTATAATGACTGTCATGATTGATTAACGTCATGATCTATGAAAATTCACAGTATATGAGAACAATTAAGAAGAAGAGTTGGCAAAACACTCACCGGCGCAAGATTAGCTACATTGGCAAAATGCTGAGGAGGGATGGTGCTATTGCAATCTCTATGTTTTCCAACTCCGCAGTGTTGGTTGGGTGGTGCCAAACGCGACGGAGGCTGAGGCGGCGGAAGGGTAGCACCATACGGCTGGGGTATAAGCGCCGCCGAGGGTTCTGTCTGGGATCACGATCGGTGGTGCATTGGGGAGTGATGGTCTGCCCTTTGCGGATGTTGAAGAAGATCTTCATGGAGATGGCTTCCAATGGACGGTTGATAGAGGCTTACTATTGGTCTTTGCCCTTCTTTCGTCCCCAGCTTTTCCCCCTTTGTTGATTCCAAACCACCTTCTCTTTTCTTTTTCTTTTTTTTCTGTTTATTTTTTTTTAGCTCCTTGTATTTTTCACACATGTTAACAATCCCTCCAAGTGAAAATACGAATTTATCTCCTTTTTTTGTGATGAAAATACGAATTTATCTTTGAATATATATATATATATATATATATATATATATTAGTGTGCGGAGTGGGTTAATTTGATCTTTGAATATTCATTAACTAAATAAAATAATTTTATGTTGCTTGTGTAAATTTTGATAATTATAAATAATATTTTTATTATTTGATTAATTATATTAACATCTTTTATTACGTGACAATTTATTACACAATATATATATATATATATTTTAAAAGACAAATTTATTGTTATAACTTTGATATTTTTAGTAATGGCATTATGACAACATGTATGATGAAAGAGCTAATATAATTAGTCAAACAAAGAAAATATTATCAACAATTATAAATAATAATTAAAACTAAGAAGAAATCACTGTAATTTATGTTATTTATAATTAAGTGGGAAATACCATTTGACCTTATTGGTTTCCTTCTATTAAATTTGTTTTACTAATTTTTTAATTAATATTACATCATCATTTAAAAAAAACAAAACAAAACTTATATGAGATAGAACATGTGGTAAGATAAAAACATTATATCACCACATTGAGATGTATTTCAAGATACAAATTAAGAGTACACATTATTTTATATAGAATATATTTATCTCAATAATATACTAAAAGCTTAATTAGATGAATTTTAACTATTAAGTTAAATTTAATATTATACATTGCTCAAATTTTGTTAAGAAGTATTAATTAATTTGTCAGAAATTGTCTAATTACTTCAATTCTTAATATATATTTTTACTTGAATGGTAAATTTTGTTTGGCATGAAATACAATATTAATTAGATTAAATTGTTACCGTCAACTTTCTTATAATTAATAGATATGGAAGGTTGAAAAATGATTAATTATTATTTATTTCACACTTTCATTAATTAATGAGTTTTTTTTACATGAAATATTACTTTTTATGTAATTGTTCATAAAAAAATACATACAGTACTCAACTTAAAACACAAAGAAACTCTTAATATTTTTTTTAAGCAAGTTTTTTTTTTGTTATAATTTTTTCTACTTAAAATATTTTGAACTTCAATTATATTGAATTAACAAACATAATTATCTAGCCATGTCATCAATAAATACATATATAACTATTTATTTCTATAATAATTAATATTATTATAAAATAATTACATTCTTTTTAATGTAGAGATGGATAATATCCATTGACTTTGTTCATGACCTAAGCTTAATTTTTTAAACTTTCAATTAGACCTTTTCACTATTTATAATAATTTTTAGATTTGTAATTAGTTGTTTAGGAAATTTTTAATTGAGTTTTATTTGCGATTATATTTTTCTTATTTTACCGAGTTTTTAATTTTTCAAAAAGTTTTAGTGTTTATTTATTTCATTTTTTTTTGTATTTTGTAATTATTTTAAGACTATATTTGTTTGACAAGATAAAAGAATAGAATACGATAAGTAATATTTTGATCTAGGTTTAATTTGAACATTTATTTAAAATAAAATTAATTATAATTATATTCTGCGGGTGTAGGATAAATATAATTTTTATCCCATGCTCAATGTGATAAAAAGTTAAAAAAAAAAAAAATTAATCATTCTATTATGATAATAGAAAGAGAGAAAAGTGAGAAAATTACTTCCAAGGACCACTGCCACCCATATATATTTTAATAGCATATTATGATTATGGTTGATAACACTTTTAGATTATTAAATAAATTTAAAATATGTGATTTTTTTTCTTTTTCTTTTTTCATTTATTGGTAATTATTTTTTTTAATATTTATAGACAATAAATTATTAAATTTGTTAAATCTTTTTTATTTATTTGTATATGTTTTTTTAAAAAAGATTAAGCATATATTTTAGAAAAAATATTTTTTAAGAACTTGATTTTTCTATAATCTCAAAAAAATTATTTAAAATATAAATTTAATATTCCATCAAATTTTATTATTTTTATTAATAATTTAAATATAGAATTAAAATATAATAATATATTTTAATTTTTTATTTGATCATATTTTAAATACTGAAATAAAATATTTAATATTATATAAAATTTTATTTAGTATAGATACACATCTGAATATTTTATTGCATTTTTATAATAGGTTTAGATTATAATTAATAGATTCCAAGAAGGGCTTGTAGTTTACTAACTATATAAATATAATGTATTTAATCGCCGGTTACTTAGCTTCTAAGTTACTCTGTGTTGCGTCATACTCACCGGGAAAGTTTTTCCAAGCTTCATAATTTAGGATTTTCCGGAGATCCGGGGCTTCATCTCCGATGGCTTCTCAAACCCTAAGACTCCGAAGTCCTAACTTTCTTCCTACTCACAACCATATCACTCTATCACCTCCAAGACACCTCCCCATTATCTCAAAACCCACAACTCTCTCTCGCTTCCCACCTCCAAAACAACCCCTTACTCTCACTCTCCACAACCCCAGACACTCCACCCACAAACCAATCTCCAAAAAAATTAGGGTTTTCGCCTCCTCATCTTCCTCTACAATCCCCAACCACCCGTCGACGGATTCTCCAAATAACCCAACTCACTCACTATTCACCGAGTCCACTCTTACAATCTCAACCATCTTGGCAATCGCTCTATCTGTGCCAAGATTTTTCACATCCAAAATATATAACTTCACGCTCAAATTGAAGGGAATTTATACAAACCCTAGTCCCGAAGAGCTGGCGGCGATTCAGACCCTTCAACAGAGCTTGGTATGCACGGTGGGACCGTTATTCTTCGCTGCTATTAAGGACCGTCCGAGTGGGTACTTGAACACACCGTTGACGGTGGTGGCAGCGGGCATGGCAAAATGGCTCGATATATACAGGGGAGTTTTGATGGTTAGGGTTATGCTCAGTTGGTTCCCGAACATTCCTTGGGAACGCCAGCCTTTATCGGCAATTCGGGACTTGTGCGACCCGTACTTGAATCTTTTTAGGAATATCATTCCTCCGATATTCGATACTCTGGATGTTAGCTCACTTTTGGCTTTCGCGGTGTTGGGTACACTTGCTTCGATTATCAATGATAGCAGAAGAGCATATTAAACAACAATGGCGGTCATGTTGGCTGCTAAATGGTGCCATTCGTATTGAGTAAAGGTTAGTTGTTTAGTCTAGGTAAGTTTTGTTCAATTTTGGTGGGGTCACTCTGTTTTTTTGAGTGGAGGATATATTTTTTCCCATGATAGGGGATTACTATAGTTTCATGTCGCATAGCAACTAGATCAAACAATAATGGATTAACATTTATTTATACATTTAATCCTGCTGTTGATGCTTTTAGCTGTGTTTTCGTGCAAATTAGGAATTCATGATTTACTATCTCTGAATTAGTTTTCAAATGACATGATTTTCTAATGTTTGGGTCTTCAATTTTACCAACTACAGAATTGGTGCAATTCATTATCAAATAAATTTCTTATTGGTTTCAACTTTCAACGCAACAGAGTGATGAAACATTGAAATTGGCTGTTCATTGTCTTATAATTGGCGTTGTCTTTGTTTATTTTTCCCCCCCAATTTAAGCTACATCAATTTCCATTGATGAGATACCACCATAGCCTTTCTATGTTTGAACCGACCTCCCTATAATTTGTCATGTAGGCTTGCAGTGACAATAGGGATTTGTAAATGTAATCTCATCTAGCCATCTTTATGAAGTATCTTTGTTACATGTATTAAATTTAGTGATTTGAAATTTTTTTCTTAGTTATTACCTTGATTTTCCTTCAAGAGAAACATAATGGGAAATGAGCAACACAAATCAAGATATCCACATAAATAAGTATACTAAATTTATTACTTTTACGTGTTTCGTTTCAATATTATAAGTTTTATAACCATATAGACAATTCGTACTCTTAAAGATATTATATCTCATTTCCCTCCTTTGGGTAAAAAGAAGAAAATACTTGTACAATTAAACCTACTCTATAGTATTTCACCACTGCCATTTACATTCTTATCTTCTATCATACCAGCATTTAAAGTATCTAGTGGGTTGTGTTTCTATTTCCATTTAGGATGGCAAAGGAGCGTGGTCGGGGTGCCCTTCCCCAACCCTGACCCCGTTTGTATTCCTTGTCTCCGTCTCAAATCTCAATTTTTTTTCCTAGTTAAAACTTTTTTGGTGATAGGTAAATTGAACCTTTATTATCAAAACAACTAATACAAGAAAAAATAGTAGGAGTGTAGTATGATAAATCTTAAAACTCAATTTATATAGTATGATTTATTGGTAAATATAGTGCACTCTAAGAATAAAAAAAAAAAATTTAACATTTAAACTGGCGTAGGGGCAACCATCCCCCGACCCCACCCCAAACCCCGACCCCGTTTGTATTCCCTGCTTTTGTTCCAAATCTCGATTTTTTTTCCTAGTTAAAACTTTTTTTGTGATAGGTAAATTAAACTTTTATTATCAAAACAACTAATACAAGAAAAAATAGTAAAAGTGTAGTATGATAAATCTTAAAACTCAATTTATATAGTATGATTTATTGGTAAATATAGTGCACCCTAAGAATAAAAAAGAAAATTTAACATATAAACGGGGTAGGGGACAACCATCTCTCGACCCTCGCCCCAAACCCTGAACGGGTTTTAAAAGCTTATCCCCAACCCCTTTTATGATCATAATGATCTGTGTTTTGGTTTACTTTGGGTTGACAGTTAAACATGATAACTATAGACTAAAAGTGTCCTAAAACAATGTTTGAAACACTTCACTGCTGATATCTAATACTTGAACAAGCAATAGA
The DNA here is from genome assembly GCA_008638375.1 of Nyssa sinensis. Classification (NCBI taxonomy): domain Eukaryota; kingdom Viridiplantae; phylum Streptophyta; class Magnoliopsida; order Cornales; family Nyssaceae; genus Nyssa; species Nyssa sinensis. The sequence continues at coordinate 6,754,202 of CM018034.1, forward strand.
ACGTGTCATTTACTTTTTTTAATTGTTTGAATTTTAGATGCTAGGGTTAGTGTAGGTCGGCAAATTTGATGACAAATTTATGTAGCTCTAGTTTAAGATTCATGTTGAAGATCAAAGAGCTTGTAAAAGGCTTCGAAGGACTAACTTAGGAATTGGTTGACCAAAGCTCCACTTGGTCCATCATCAGTTAGACTTTCTCTTTAGGTGGACCAGACTTTTCTTACAAAATTGGTCAACCAAACTTAAAGTTACCATAATTTGCCACCCCTTTTTGCAATTTGAATTGCTTAATTCCTGATTGTCGGGGATCTGAAATGCAGAACGGGCATTCCAGTATAAAATATTAAAAAACCTAATACAAATTATGCAACAACATGAACAGTACACTACAATCAGCCATACATAATAGTTTTCTGATTTCCTGGCAATCTGATTTGGACTTTTGATGAAAATTTCGATGGAAGATAAATCATTGCGATGAAGATCGTCGAATCATCGCTTGAGAGAGACAAAGGAGGAGGAGGAAAATATTTGGGGAGTTTGAGAGAAATTTGGAGAATAATGATATTCAATAATAATACAAGTGAAAAAAATATGTTTGAGATAATGTTGACTAAATACAAAACTTTGTGATCATTTTTTATTTTGTTATGAGTTATAATTTTGTTAGTAAATATATACTTATGTTATTATAAATACGATCTAACAAATGTTCCCCATTTTGAATAAACGTATTCCGTTCCAAGTAAATAATTCGAAAAAGCTATCCTCGGCTTATCACGTTCCATAATAATTGACTAGCTGCTGCTCTTATTCTACGTACCATAACGATCCGTGTTTCTCGCAACATCGATCAAATTAGTATTGGTCAACCAACTTTTATGAAATTTCAAAAAATATTGTCATTGTAGGGATTTGCTATATATATGTGAGAGGTCTGGACATATGGGTCTTGAGAATCTTGAGAGCTTCCATTGGCATATATACATTATTTTGTGAGTTACAAAAATGGAACCCCAAGGAAAAGAGTGTTCAAATTACTCATCAAGCCTTCAACCTAGCAAGATAGTGAAGCCATATTTGGAGATCTATTCAATTAAGCTTGAGATTGTGCAAAGTATATATTATTTGCCTAAGAGGTATTTTCCAACTCTACATCTTGATTAAATTATTTTTGTAAAAATAAATTGATTCTTGGTGAACCTATGAAACCAACATTCGGTTTTAGGTGTCTTGAAAAACCTAGCTATGAAAAATACAAGAAAATGAAAGTAATAGAGTGAAGAAGGAAAAAAAAAAGTGAAAAGAAGATAAATCTTTCTAAACATGTTTGGTAGGATGAATAATTTTTAAAGAAGTTAGAAATTTGAAATATACATAATTACTCTTACAGAAATTAATGGGTTACTTTTTGGAAAATTCAGTAGTTACAGAAAAATTATTTTCCCACTTTCAATTTCTTGCTAACCAAACTCCTTAAAAGTAAGGATAATTTTCTTTTTCTCATACTTTCTACCACTCTCTGCCTAACCAAACGTAAAATGAAATCATTAGATGGGCTAGTGTTTAGTCTTGGGCATAAAACTATTGTTGTGGAGGGTTTTTTGGGTGAATCTTGAAAACCCACTTGTGACAGTGCAAAATCCAGTATGGGTCCGAGAGTAGATGTTGGAAAGTTGTCGAACCACTATAAATCTTGTGTGTTCGTTGTGTAATTTATTTTGATTAAATGTCATAATTTGAATGCATGAGATTCTCCTTATTTATAGCCATTTCACGAGGTTAGTGATTTTTGCGATCTATTTTATAAATGGTACATAATTGATTGAATTGAGAATTCAACCTAAGGACTTCAAAAATTAACTGTTTGGTGCCTTGTTTTATATCAGTTCATTGATACATGGTTGCCTTGATGTGTGTGTTAGGGCTCCTTACCTTATCATATTTTTTTTATACATGCTCACCTCAACCAGGGTGTGTTGGTTGCTTGATTATTGATGATTAACTCATTTTATGAAAGCTACAAGTTGCCTTTAATGTATAGTTGTCATGATCTCCAATCATATGCTTGCTGGTGCTTAATCTACCTTACTACTTGATATTAAGTGTGGTTGGAATTCTAATAGATTCACGCCTAATTAAGATGCTTCCTTAATTGATTGACGCTTCAATATGTAGAAATTATCAGATTCTCCAATGTTACCCTTGCATAGATGGTTGATTAAATGTATAAGAACTACCAGGTTGCCCTGATATATGTTCTGTTCTGTTCTGTTGGCAGGATTTTTTAAACCATACTGACAAAATATGTGGTTTGTGGGCGCTTCAGATAATCTTGTTGCTTAGTTTGATGGTAGTCTTGATACCTTAGACCTTAATTGATGCTTTTCCCTCCATTTTTGTGAAAATTATCTCATTACTTGATGTTTGCTTCAATTTATAAAAAGTACCATTTTGCTGTAATATGTGCTCTAGCTGCCTCGATTAATGGTCTAGCAACTCTTTTTCTAAGGCGCTCTTTACTCTAGGAAATAATGTAGCCAAAGTGGTAGTTTCTTATATTTTGTGGGTTGAGGATTTCATTTCTCCTTTTCTTTCCTTTTCTTTCTTTATCGACTCATTTGCCCATTTCTTAATTAGTGGTGTTAGGATATATATTCTATCACATTTCTCATCAGCGTCCCGTCTGCTTGCAGTGTGTTTTAAGATTAATTGTATCTGCAAGAACATGTGGTAGAAATAATCAGATCATGGTTGTTGCATACAGCCTACTGAGAAGAGAAATTAAGATTATACATATTATAATCTACATACTCATATAACATCAGACCCATTTAAGCCATCAGCCCATATGCATATAATCTTTGCATCAATTAAGATTTGGACAAACCTATATCACCATTAAAATAGAATCCCTTTTATATATATATATATATATATCACAACCTATACTAAAATCTGGGATTCTTTTTTGGAGATCTTTTTTGTCTTTAATTTACCTCTTAATTCTCTCTCTCTCTCTAATAATGAAAAATCAAATAGAGAGAGGAAAGCTTGATGAAACCATCGCATTAAAAGACAAAAAAAAAAAACTGAAAATGAAATCTCATCTAATTTTCTGAATCACCATTATCTTCTCTATTCTCTTCATCCCTACTTGAAAAATCAAAAGGAAATGTTCTATCCCGAATCAAAGTGAAATCTCTTGCATTGAGGTGTAGAGAATTATTTGAATATAGGGTTTTGATTTTATTTTTTTCAAATTTCCCCTTTACCCTACAGGGTGGTGCTGAAGATCCCAAGAAAACAATGAGGCGGAGAAAGTTATTGTATGGATTCAATTGAGCAAAAACAACATGATATATAAATAAATATATTATAGACAAGAGTAAGAGGGGAGTGAGAGATGTGAACTGAGTGAAATTTAGAGGAAGAGAATAGTGAGACATATGGATGAGAGAAATTTAGAGTAAGGGGGTGTGAGAAGATGTCTGACTATTTTTAGTATATAAGAAAAAATGAAAGTGCATAAGTCATTTGGTCAAAATAAAAAAGTGGTCGACTTAGGGAGGGGAGGTCTGTATTACTTGCACTAAAGCAAAATAGATATCGATATAATACAAATTTCCGTTTCGTATAATACAAAAGCGTGTGTAATTTCATCTTAAAGACAAATCAATATAATTTATTCATAGATAATTCGTATCAACAGTCCTCAAATTGATGTGTTGCGAATTTAATACACGGTGACAACATGTATGTATATCTATATCCACATGTTATGTAGACACATGAAACAAAATGGAGAATCAAGCATAGATACCAGAATATATAATACACATGAAAACAAAATTTAAGTGCAAATGCTTCCAAAAGTACACATGGAAATAAAACAAAGAACATCAATTACCAGAAAAATCTATCTGTATATATAGTTTATATACACGCAAAAAGTGAAAAAAAAAAAAAAAAAAAAAAAAAAAACTTAAAAAGAAGCGCAAGATTCTTGGCAACTGCTGCGATAGGTTGTATACTATATCAAAGGAACGTAACGAAGAAAAGGAATAGAAAGTTAATAGGATACGGTAGGTTCGAGGCAGTTGTGTCAGCTTCATCATCTGGATTCTGAGAAGAGCTTCTGTAACTTACTTCTCATTGCGTCAAAAGTAGGTAACGAAAATCTCCTACAATACCAATGTTGATTGTAAACTCTCCATCCAGTGTGTTCAGAACAACATCTACGCAGACACACACACACACACACACACACATATATATATATTTATATATACATAGAGAGAGAGAGAGAGAGAGAGAGAGAGAGAGAGAGAGAAGAAGAAGAAGAGGATGTATGTATTGAGTTTTTGGATAATAGCGGGAGATATAAAGGAAGTGTTGTGGATAATAGCAGGAGGCTGGCCTGTTTTCTAGAAGTATTTGCAGTAGTCATGACAGAAGATGATAAAAGATTAAAAGGTCAACTATGGAAATGTGTAAGTTCTATTGGGTTGAGTTGTAAAAGGTTTTGTTTGTTATAAGAAGAGTATAGTGAAAAAAAATATATAATATTTGTCCATTATAAAAATTACTAATATTTTCAATTTGCAGGTAATTCTAGATATTTGAAATTTATGTTATTGGGTTTCTCATCACAAAAATTAAAAAAAAAAAATGAAAATATATAAATATTTTTCATCATGTGCACTAATTGCTAGTATTAAGTAATTAAGCATTTATAGCAACCATTATAGTGTCGGGTAAATAGCATTTTAACTAGATTAATGGATCCTGTAAAAAAATTATGTATTAAGATGCATTTTAAGGATCCATAATAATTTGAGAAATTTACGTAAACTTTGTAAAGTAATAATTATATAATACACAATTTGATAACAAAGAAAAAGGTAAAATTTTTAAGATTTGGACAGTTTAACTCTTTAACTGTCAAATATTGAGATTATAGAAATTAAATGATTTCTCTCATTTTTTTGTCCTGCAAAAGATTTCTCCCTCGTATTTTTAATGGTAATGAATTCATTCTCGTCAATTGGTGGTGAAGATTCGGCATTAAAGATAATTCTCTCTAGAAAAAACTTTTATCAACAAAATACCAATATTTCAGTAGAGATTAGCTTCCAAAACTAGAGTCCAGACGCAATCTATCCAGACCTTTGGCTAGATATCCTCCTCCTAAAAGAAAGATGCCAAGTTTTTTTGAATTCTTTGTGTCTAATGTGAGCATTGTTGTTGGCAACGGATTCAATACATCCTTCTGGCATGATAAATGAGTTGAGAACTCTTCTCCAATAGTTTCATTTCCCATGCTTTTCAATTTATTAAGGTTAAAGGAGGGTAATCTCGCCAGCTTTGCAGCTCTAAAAGGTGAAAATGGAGAATGGAACCTAATGCTTCATCATTGCTTAATGGCTTGGGAGGAAGAAGAGTAATCTAGAATCCAATTTATCATGCATGGTGTTCCTCCTATGTTGGATGCTAAACAAGACATCTTGGTCTGGAAGATTAACTCGTCGTGGTCTTTTCTCAGTTAAATCTTTATACTCATGCTTTGATTATTCTCTAGCCCCAAATATGCAAATTGAAAATCTTATATGGTATAATGCAGCCCCTCCAAAAGTTCAGATTCTTCGGCTGGTTGGCCTGGAATAACCATACCAAAACCGCTAATTACCTACTCAAGTTAGGAATTTTCAACTCCATTAATGAATGCTTATGCCCTCTTCTGCGATTTGGAATTAGAAACCACAGATCATCTTCTTTTACTTTGTCGTGAAGTATGAAAAATCTGGTCAAATTGTATCAACTGGTAGGATCTTCAATGGGCATCGCCTAATTCTATCAAAACAACCCTTGATTGGTGGCAAAGTTTTAACTTCAAGAAGGTGCATAAGCTGATCTGGAAGACAATCCCCTTCACCATCATGTGGTCTATCTGGAAGTTAAGGAATGAATGTATCTTCAACAAGGTTAAGCCACGCTAGATTCATGTTCGAGATTTGATTAAATCCAGACTTGCTTTTTGGATAAAATAAAAAAGGGTACTCTTCATACTCCATCAACGTTCTGATTTTCAATTTTCAGAATGTAATTAGTTATCGCTGACTCATCCTCCAGATTGAAAGTCGATCCTTATTGTGACCAGGCTCATTTTCTTCTTCGATCCTTTTGTTGGTTTCCTTTTGCTCCTTTTTCTTTGTTTCTCTTTTCTTTTTGAGGCAAATTTTGTACTTCTTGTGTTCTGTTTCATCAATAAGATTCTATTTTTTTTGCTGATAAAAAAGAAATCAAATAAGAAAAATAACTTCTTGTGAAGAAGGCAATAATTGGTAATGATATTAATCAAATTATGCGATTTGCACCGTCTTTTATTATACACATAAAAATAATCTTTCAAACTTTTCGATGGGGACTTAATTGAAAAAAAGAGAGGGAAAAAGTAACTATAAAAATTGCTTTTAATTAGAACTAATGCCTTGAAATAGTGATTTATCTTTCGAATTTCTTCAAAAGCATTCTAAGTAATGATTGCAAGCGCGGAAAGTTTTTGGGTAAAATTTTAGGAGGATTTTTTTTTTCTTTTGAAGTAGGGCTGGGAGATTTTAAGTAAAAATAAAAATAAAAAAAATTATTCACAAAATTAGAGGAAGATTTATATGCACAACTTTTTTTTTGGGGGGGGGGGGGGGGTAAAATGTGGTAGGAAAAAAAAACATTTCTAAAAACAGAGGGAAATTTTATATTTATATATATATATATGCAAAATTTGGGCGCTATAGTTCCACCCTTGTATGATTGTCAAAATCATGATTAGTGAAATTTTATGGGTAAATATCATAAAATTGGAGTTGGTTTAGGCATACTTGTTATTGGGACTTTTACAATGAAACTATTGTTGATATTAATAACACAAACTCGCATCATCTCACTCTTTTTCCTATGCTTTTTTTATTAAAAGGCACTGCCCTTGGTTGGGGTGCCCCTAGCATGGCCTACTCGTAACTACGAGAGATTTAAATTGCAAACTGACACAAAGATAAGAATTTGAATTCACATCAAGTTTTAGGTATGATTTAAGTTACGTCAGGATAAATAAGATTTTATATATTTGCCATGATAGATCGGACTAAGGTTCGTCTAAACCTAGATTAGGCCCAAAACTATAGTGCTTTAGTTTGTGAAGGAACCTTATCATTAGGAGCTACTTTTTCTGTGTTATTGGCACTATTTTATGTTTTTATCAAATTATGTGAACAACGTATCATTATATATTATTTTTGTGAATCAATTAAAATACAATATAGTACCGACACAATTACAGGTGAAATAGTTGGTGGTTCAATTACGAAGGCTCAAAATGAAACTCAAAATGACCAAAGTTTGAAGTAACATAAGCTTTACCTTTTACTTTAGAAAAAGAAGAAATGGAGGATGCTTTGGCAACGTAAATAAAAGCACAAACACTCGATCGAATTATCCTTAGCTTTATTACCCTTTCTTCTTCTTCTTCTTCTTTTTCTCTCTTTTTCATTCCCTTTCACGTTTTCACAAGCCCCATATTCAGGTGTAGGTTTGACATTTAGCGAGCACTTTCATCACCTTTCTCTAAATGCATTATCTTCCTTTCGAAAAATTGAAAAAGAAAAAAGAAAAATTTCTCCGTTGAATAATAAAGTTAGAAAAATAGCACATGCAACTTTGTTGCCGCGTGCACTCAATCATGGGAATATAAACCTCGTCCCCATTCACTGCGTCTCTCTCTCTCTCTCTCTCTCTGCTCTGTATATATGTGTGTGTGTGTGTATATATATATATATATATATAACACTTACTTTAAGACTTTCTCTAAGTTTTATAAATTCTAATTACTCGATACATAAAGATTCATATTAAAATATATCATTTGATGCGTGCAATTTTTTTTTATTATCATACCTGCAAAATTTTACATTAATAAAAGATTTAAGTGATGTCTTATTCATATGAGATAACTTATCATATGAAAATAAAACCTCTTTTTTTGTGCCTATATATTATGCCAAGCAAGACTTTTTTTTAATAAATTAAACATTTAATTCAATTTATAAGCTAAATTTTTTAAATTATCCAAAGAAATTTTATTAAACTGTAATTTTTCATCATTCATCCAAATAAGTCTTAAATGAGATCGTATGTTAATATGTGTTGTGGACTTGTTTTTCAATGGGTTATCATCACATTTGATATGCTATTACAAGGGACACTTTGAGATCCATCGAAAATACCCCCATATTATGAGAATTACAAGTCTGGCCAAATAAATTTAGAAAGATTGATTTTGAAGTTTGGTTAAGTAAAGAAAAATGCTGTTTTAATTGAATCATATAATACATAAATCAATCAAACAATCAAAATATAACACGTGTAGAGAGCAACAAACCAGAGATCTTTAAAGTAAATTCAAGCAATAGAGTTTCATTCAAAGTGGTCCAAGCAGAATATGCATGCTGAGGAGTCTGAAACATGCAGAAATTATTACAAGGGACCTTTTTATAGCCCAAATTCCAACACTGTTCCCACCCTAGCTAGCTAGCAGCTACCCAGTACCCACCCAACTTTGAAAATCAAACACCTGAAACAAAAGCCCTAAAAGATTGCTAAAAAAAGGAACCAAACCGTTACCAAGCAAAGAAGACTTTGTTATAGCATCATTATCATATGATAATCATTGAATTATCTTCTTCACCCACCAATCTCTTCTCCTTTTAGCTGCCCACAAAGTACATGCAATAACACCATATATATATATATATAACGTATATTCTCTTCTAATTCTCCATATATATTATTATGTACGCCGTACTATCAGCTTCATCACATTCACAATGCACAAGTTGGCAGCATGCAGCTTGAAAAGAAGCCCAGAACTCTCTTCTGCAATAAAAGAAAAAAAAAAATTTATTACCAAAACTGAAATGAGTCGAACATCTAGGTCAACCTAAAATAATAGTAACAATAAAATTTATAAGAGGCCTTCGATTCATTTCAGTCTCCCCTTAATTTGAAGCAAGATTTACAGTCGCCGTTAGAAATTAGTATGATTGTGTATCTACGTCTCTTTCATATATATATATATATATATTCTTTACTGTTTACGTGATTTTACATATTTGTAAAAAATAAAATCAATCTAAACATAGTTCTAAAACCAAAATCTGAAAATAAAATCACACCAAAACAACTTTTACAGAAGGTTAAAATTTTCCCAAACATACTTATTGGTTGAGATCACTTCATGTTACTGTTAGAGGAGAGAAAAGTCATTCCATATTATAAAATTCTCTTAAAATTTATAAATAAATAAAAAACTAATATAAAAAAATTTTAATAAATTTTGTGAGTTATCTCATATAAAAATAATGACGCACCCTAACTCGTAAGTAGTATTACAAGCTATTCAAAGAGGGATCTGAGAGTCACAGGGCCGTCCCACATGGGGCAACTTTTTACTGAACCCGTGAAATGCGGACATTTCTGTAGCGACGTAATATCCGTGACTGACAAGTAACATCACATTAGAAAAAGCGGTGGAGAGAGAGAGAAGGGTGGTGGGGCTCACTCCTTTGGGTTTTGCGCGGAGGAGCTCCGGTGAGATCTTGTAAAGATCCTCATCCACTGCTTTCGGAGCTTGTCTACGTGGTAGTGGTGGCGGTGGCGAAACAGGACTTGGTGGTTCTTTAACGTCACAGACCACCCATGCTTCCTTTTTTGCTTCTTTCACATGCGGATAACGTGCTTTTGTCTGCACCAATGACAATCATCATTCACACACACACACACACACATATATATATATATGTGCATATAATCATGTATACATGCATACAAATATATATATATATATATAAAATATTTCTTGCTTCGAAAAGCAAAAGTTGTCTAGCAAATCCTTTTTGTTATACTTATACCCAAGAAAGAAATTAGTGGAAAAAACAGACTCGAGTTTTCGTTTTAAAAACAAGAAATAGAAAAGATAATTATGACTATTGAACCAGCAAAAAAATGTTTTAGCTTACCTTTCGGCGAGGAACAACGATCATGGCCGGAGTCACAACATCATTCTGGTACAGATCGCCAGGCAACGTACAAATCACGATCTTCAGAGTAACTGTAACGAAGCAACCCGGCTTGCCTTGCCGACTCAAAACACTGAGTGAAAGGAAGGTCATCGCTGCAGTCCCAGCTACCGAAAGCAGGAACGTGATTTCTCCTAAAATCCTATTCAAATCCATAATCAAAGTTAAAAAACGAAAATGAAACGAAAATATTGCAGAATTAGTGAGAGAAGACGATGCTTACCTCCATTGGGTATTCAACAAAGAAGTCTTTGAATCTGAAAGAGTTTAAAATGGGTTTTCTTTCTTTGTTCCTTTCCTTCAAATGGGAGGGCGTGGGTGGATTTAAAAGGAAGAAAACAGGAATTAGGGTACAAAAGTGGGTATGGGGATCCAAAGAGAAATAAATTCTTGAACAGGGAAAAAGAAAAGAAAGCAAGGGAGATCTATAAGTGTCACAGGTAACAGACAGAGAGACAGAGAGGTAAGGGTAGAGAGAGAGCTACAGAGAGAGAGATCAGAAGGGGGTGGCTTTACTTTTGCTTTCTATGGGAATTCCATCTCTCTTTTCGCAGGGTCTTTGCTTTGCTTGTTTGTCGCTGATCGGTGCATATTCCAATGAATAATGATAAAGTTGGTTTCCTTGTGAGAGAGAGAGAGAGATGAGGATGTTTCTCCACTCTCAAAGCAAAGCTTTAAAAATCGCTTTTTAGGCCCACACGCGTAGCAGAGGGTAAAACTTGGTGCTCTGTGCCGCTAGGCCCAAGGTTAAAGAAAGAAAGAAGTGAAGTTAATTTCAATTTGGTGAGGAGAATTCAGTAAGCTGACAGTATTTCAGAGGGTCAACACAATGCAGGTTTGAATACTACTATAAATTTCCAGTCTTGGGGGATAAATTATTCTACCCCGTGCCTTGGACCTGGCTCCTCTCTTTATCCTTTTTTTCCTTCTCTTAAGGAACGGACGTTTTTGTTTTGAAAAAAAATTATTTATTAATATTTTTTTAAAAATCTATTTTAATTTTAAAAATATTTAAATTAATATTTCAAACAAACACTAATTATTTAATTTTTAAAATATAAAAATTACCAAACAAATAATAGAATTGTCCATCCAACTATAATCTTAATTTCTCTCAACTTACCTTATATGCATGACACAATAAATATAATACTCGTACAGTTAGTTTAACCCCAAAATATCATTCATTATATTTTTTTAAAATATATATAAATAAAATTTCAAAATACATTCATTAATTACAAAAGCCATCCTTAAACTAATTGGATAAATCAAAATTATTAATAGTAAATCTACAATGTTACATATATTGAAGATCCACATTAAATAATAAAAATTATTTTAATATCCACATCTACTTGATACTTAAACTTCTCATGTGAGTCGGATCCATCATAGATAAGGCCTACTAAGGGAATCTCACTATGTAAAGAAATTCCTATATGAAGTAAACTTACTGTCTTGATTTCATAAAATCAACCAATCATATATAGCCAACTAAGTAGAATGTTAATTTTGTGTTTCATAAAAGTTAAACAATCTATTCAAATGACACGATATTTACCGATTGGATCAAAGACTCGGTCTATGCAAGAACTTGTCATGCAAAAGGGTTTGGACCAGATTAACACCGAGAAAGTGGGCATAAAAACATTACTCATAATCTATCTCGTCATGTCACTATCCAAAATAATGTGACATAAAATACACACAAATTACGTTACAAATTTTCGATCATTGCAATGATCCCAGCAATTGTCAACTCTCATGGGCAAATCGAGGTTTGAAAAATAATTGAAAGGACAAAAATTAGCTCTAACTTATAAAAAAAGAAGTTGGTTTAACTATTGAATAGTTAAAAGATTGAATTTTTATTTATTTTAATTAATTTTAATTTTTAAATAACTTAGTAATTAAAGTATTGTAGCTAATGTTAATTCCAACTTCCGATAACCAAAAAATAAAAATAAAAATGCATTTAATAAGAATAAGGAGAAGTGCATAGTGCAGTGTGATGTCGTTGGGTAACCTTGAATTACAAAATGGGTAATGGTAAGAGTTTTGTTGGGAAGTTGTGAGTCAAGCGAGGTGCCCCAAAACCAAAAGGTCAAGGGGATTCAGTTAATTAGTAATGTCATAGAGATTCTAGCTGCTCCGTTTAGGAGCTCGAAAAACACAGCATGTTTGACAAATATATTCTAACAAAAAGATTTGACTCTTAAGTGTAGCTGTGTGTGGCTTCCAAACTTCGATAAACCTTTTAAGTTGAAAATTCCGGAATAGGTCTGCCATACTGATGTGGTAATTTATTTATTTTTAATGATATTATTTTATTTTATTTTCTCTTTTAAAGTTTTTGAATAAGTCTACACATTATTATGTGATTTTTTAAATTTATTAAAAAATATTTTAAAAAATATAAAGATAAATTATACTTGATATTTTTTAAAATTTTTGATAATTACACTAATTTCTTTTATTTTTTCTAAAAAACTACAATTATACATCTTCAATCAAGTTTTTTTTGTCAAAGTGATGAAATTATCCTTCCATGTTTGTTTTATATTTTTTCAATTTAGAACTTTTCTTATTTTAAAATAAATATTGATTAAAACTTATAAAATAAAAATAAGTTATTTATCTTAAATTTATTTTATATAAAATTAAAAAAAAAACTTTAAAAAAGTTAGAACAAATTATGTCAAAATTTTAAAAATACAAAAAAAAATTAAAATAAAAGTATAATTTCGTCATCTTGAATAAAAAAAATTAGTTGAAAAGAGTAATTGTAGTTTGTCATAAAAAGTATGAGTAGTCAGTGTAATTTCAAAAATCACATAACAGGTTAATGTAATTATCATAAATTTTAGAAGAGGTGAGTGTAATTTACCCAAAATTATAAGATAAGAGAAAAATATAGTGATAAGGTAGTACAGATAAATTTTATGATCATACAAATCGATTTCAAATATGTGACAAATTATGTCTTGATGTTCCTTTAATTTAAACTATATAATGACATGTTAAAATTTACTTTACATGATCATGAAGTTTTTTCATTCTACCTTATCACTGAATTTTTTTCCACAAATTCACTCTATATTTTACATTGTTAGCTAAAAGAAGGTACCCATTAGCATAATTAGTGAAGTCTCATTATATATAGAGACTCATAATTTGAGATTAGTTAATTACCATAAACTTCCTAGTATAGTCATTTAATTATTGATAAATACATGATGAGTTATATTTTGTTCTAAAAGACATGTAGTATTTATTTATATATAAATAGGTCTACTAATCTTACATGGCATTGAATTTTAGAATGATTTGGTGATTGTGTTAGTTTTGGAAAGCTTTTTTCAATATTATTCGTTATGGAATGATTTGTTTTTTATTTGAATTCTATTTAAATTATTGTTGGTAAGATTTTTTAGGTTATATGAATGTGGAATGATTTATCTTTTTGAATTTTGAATTATGTTACTGTATATTGAATTAGTTTCATACTATTATTACTATCAGTCAAACAGGATTTTCATTATACACTAATCATCCCTTTTCGTTAAACTGAATTTTTTTATGTTGTAATCACCATGTAGTCTCATTCAATCTTCAGTTAAATAGGCTGTTGATACTTCATTTTTGTTCATAAAATGTATTTGGTTTTTAGATTTTTTTTTTGTTTTATCATTCATTCAATTAGTTTTCTAATTTTTTTTTGTTACTTGTGTTATTTTTGTTTTTTGTTTTGTTTTTAGCATTTTCCTACAAGATTTTTTTCGCTAAATGCCAACTGAGATATTATTTCACATATTATATTTTAAATTTGAATTTTATCGTAATTATGTTCTGCATTTTAGTTTTGGTTCTTGTAGTTATATAATTTTTTTCAGGTAAGTAAATTTTTATCTTGCGTTCATATATGTAATTTTTTTAAATAGGTAAATATTTATCTTACGATCATATCTTATTGACTTAGGATAAAAAGATAAAATTTTATCTTAAATCTATTTAACTCAAACTCTTTATCACTTAAGAAAAATAACATTTTATTTTTTCTTTCTCTACGTTAAATCTATTTGTTACCAATTAAAAATTCATATTTTTGGAGAATAAATATTTTTTTGAGTGATACAAGTTTTGATTTTATTTTTTATCTTATAAAATAGAAAATTTTGTCATTTTTTCTTTTGTTTTTTAAATCAAATTGTGTTATGTCTTTTAAAAAAATATTTTAATATTTATGGTTACAATATTTTAATAATCTTAAAAGATAAAATGGTTAAAAAATAAAATGTGAAGTCGATACTATAACACTAAAACACAAACTAAAAAAATAATTTTACACTTTTACTTATTCTCATCACTATTCGATTCATTTGAGATTGAATTTGTACTGCGCCGGTACATTATTCATAGGGCTTTTGAGTGGCCTGTTTATAAATGTGTGGGCTTCACATGTCACGCAAATACTTAGCCCACGGCCTAACAAGACATGGTCCGTACCTGTGCTCACGTCGTGCGTGGACCACACATTTAAAAAAAAAACAAGAAGTAATCATTAGATTGTGCCTGTGCCGTACAATTACGAATTAGCCGTCCCATGTTTGGGCTGGCCCAATTTATTTTACTTTTCAAATTATTGCTGAAAAGGGGATTGATGGGTCTAAAAATGGTGACCAATATAGTTAATGGTATAAAAGAAGATGTTTTTCAAACATATAAATCCACGATCATAAATGGAGTTCATCTCTTCCGTCTTACACCAATAATTACAGTTAATTCACATCACCCATTGAAAAGTTATGTAGCATGAATTTAAAAAATATTTAAAAATTTTAAAAAAATTGTCATACTATATCGATAGTTGATATATATAGATATATATGCCCTTGCTCTAAATGGTATCCCAGCCTGCTACTAGGAACCTCAAGGGTTAGATTAGGTGATTGAGGCTTTACGTCAGGTCTTGTGAGATTTCATGGTTGAATCTTATGGCCAATCACCCGAGAAGGAAAAAATTTATGCAAAATCCTTGGAGAGTTAATTTACATATAGTCCGAAAAGAAGGGGACTTGGAGAGTTAAATTTTTCTGTAATTCGAAAATCGATGCGGGTTCTCTTAGCTAGTACCAGAGAGAGAGGGAGAGTCTAGCAAAGGGTCTAGTGGTTCATTCTATTGCTGTTGGCTGAGAAAGAGAGGGTGGAACCATGTCCCATATTGATCAGAAGCTTAGACTGTTTTTGCACAGAAAGAAAATAGAAATGCCAGCATGCCAAGATATCTCTAGCATATCTGTACATGTAGTAAGTAAAGCATTAAAATGGGGATTATTAAGATTGGAATTTTTTAAAGAAGTATATAGCATTATTTTGGGCAAAAAGTCAAAACTTCAAGCAACTCTTGAGGTGGAAAGAACATAGTAATAATCTAATCAAATCTTAAGGTGGAAAGAACATTAGACAGAAGTCAAACTTTTACTATAAAATGCCAGAAAAATACACACACCTCAAAATATCAACATGGTGTACGTATTAATACCAAAAGCAAAGAAAACATATCAATATTTTCTTTTTGGTAGCTACACAATATTTTTTTTTAACAAAAAAAAAAAAAAACAGGGCAAGACTTAATAAATCATATTTTAAAAAAACCTAGCAAGCAGCAAATATATGTAGTTTTTTTTTTAAACATAACAGGGTGGTAGCAATATAAGCAAGCACTCAAATTAAACCCTAGAATAGTCATCACATCCTTGCTCAGAAAGAACAAACTGCCTCTTGTTTAACCTTGTGACTCTATGCATCTTCATCATCATCACCATCTTCTTCTTCTTCTTCACCGAACTCATTAGTTGCCCCAGTGGCTTCTTCAACAGTAGTGGCTGGTGCAGTTTCGTATGTAGTTGGAGATGCCTCCCCCGGTTGCTCATCTTCAGCAGGTTTCTCTTCTTTTTCTTCGTCTTCTGGCACAACCACTTCTTCGGGTTCTTCAAGTTCCATGTCAGGCTCAACTATTTTTGATTCAGTGACAGTGTCCTGAACTGGTGAGAATGCTTCTTCGGCTTGCTTGGTCACCTCTTCCACTGGGACAGCATCAGCCTGCAATATTTATTAATTACAAAGGTTTGGAATTTCATCAACCATGCTTAAAATATACTATTTTCCCCTTAACATGAATGATCTGTGACATTACTAATTTTCTGAAAATTTATTATGAATTATAGAATTTGGTCCTCTTTGGATCTTTTTATGAAATAAGAACCAAAACATATTCACCCACAGATTTTCTCAGTAAGTCGGTACAAGAAGTGCTATATATATCATGCCTCAAAGTAACACTTTTGTCTGCTAAGTGTCTTCAACTACAACATAATAATTAAGATGATATATATAGACATCAATATGATGATATATATGTGTAAAACATTATATGCTTGATGACTATCATCATCAATATTGATAGCGATATAAGTTCGCATAAGTCTGTCTTCAGAATCAATACCATATGAGACAACTTTATCAAGCATAATTAGATACAGACAAAAACAAAAAAGACTATGAACAATAACCATCTAGAGAGAGAGCACCTGAAGCGAGGCCATGAATTCGAAGGAGGTTGAGCTAGAATGAGACGTTAGAAGGAAATTTGGCGAGCTACAAGTTGTGGTATCAAGGGAGCGCACACAGCTATATATATATATAATAAAGTAAAGACAAGCCTATGAAGTTTGCACCCTCTGTGTATTCCCTTTTGACTTGTGCAATGATGTCCCGAAAATTTGGATACATTTATTCTCTCTCTCTCTCTCGATATATATATATATATATATATATATATATATCAGTTTACACAGCTTAGTCTAGTGCACCTATAAAAACTTACTTAAAAGTTAATTATATAATAAAAGAGAGTACATGATAAATACACAAGAGCAGGGACAGGGTGAACTATAATAATTTAATATTAATTAATAATATTTTTAATAAATTAATATTAAGAAATTTATAAATTAGATAAGATTTCTATTTTAAAAAGACTATAACAAAAAAATTCTTAAAAATCAATAAGAGTTTGGAGTCAAATTAAAATTAAAATAATAGAAAATTAAAAAAAAATTGATTTGAGGGATAAAAATATAAATTAAAGAACATATTTGAGAAACATTGAAAATTATGAAAAAAAAAATTCAAATAGAAAAATTGAAGGGGAACCAATCTCGGTCCCTGTACAAGAATGCCCTCTTGGTCCTTTTTTTATATAATGAAATATAAAAAGATCAATGATATGGACGATGACTAAACTATTAATTACATATTTTATTTTTAAAGAAAGAATAATTACATATATTCGAATTTCAAGAAAAGGAAAGGAACAAAACGAATAAAGAGGGAAAAAGCAACGGTAATCATGGCAAAGCCCTTGATAATGGATAGCTTTAGAACAAATGCCATTCCACGTGTCAATTTCTTAGTGGTCAAAGACTTTTGTGGGTCCAGCACAATGGCAAGTTGGTTTAGAAGGGATGGAGGTTGTGGGTACCATTTTGATTTAGGTTCTGTATGGGATGGATTGCTTTTGCTAATCTCTTTTTAATTTGCTTCAAATCAGATCATTAACACTTTTTTAAAGCTTTAATAAGTACCATTAATTTCCATCATGCTGTGGAAAGACATGCACAAGAGTTGCTTTTTGCCATTTTATAAGAAAGATAATAAGAAATTAATTCCACATTGTAGTTTGTAAGATGCCTTAATTAGTATTAATAATATTTTTCAAATTTATATTTTAAATAATGTGATAATCATATTAAATATTTTAGTTAATATAACTTTAAATGGTGAATTAATGATTTAATGTAGTTATATTAATCACATCTGTGTTAGAAAATTATAGATATAATTTTTAAAGTTATTATTATCTTACATCATATTAAAAATATAATTAAAAATTTCTACTATTACAAAATAAAAAAAGTGAAACTAAAAAGGAATTAAATATTTTTAAAATCAAAAAATTTAATAAAAGTAGGGGGGGGGGGGGGAGGGGTTGGAAATTGGAGAAAATAAGTCTTCATCTCATTATGTTCTTTCTTTTAGGGATTTGATTACTCTGTCTCTCTCTCATAAGATAAAGTAGACATTGATGGCATTATAATATGATTCAAAATTAAAATCTTCCTTTTCTACATTTATTCTGAAATTATGGGTAGTGGGCCTGTCGGCAAAGCCCATATATGTTATCGTTAAAGGCCCAGAAATGTCCACCTTACCGAAGACTCCATTGATTGTATTCAGGACCCTTGGCCCAATGGAGGTCCTCCAGTCTTGCCCATTGAGCTAATCTCCACTACTCTTTGACATTTATAAAACTATTGCCAACACAAGATTTCAAATGTCAATCATTTAAATATGTATTTGTAAATATTCAAAATTTCGGACTGCGTAGTTACATTTTGTAAGCATGTGTATTAATGTAATTGAATGTCTCACCTGACAACTCCAGACGCATTTGATTCTCGGAATTATAGCCATTCAATGAGATTCGAAGTGCCAAGACTCGAAGACCTTTGGGACATGGAACGGCACTTTAAGGGTGTTTGTATCTCTTTTGACGACCAAGTTACAATGACAACAATATATCTTTCTGGAGATGCGAAGCTGTGGTGGCGAAGGCAATATGAGGATGTGCTGGAGGGCCATTGCAAGATCAATGCCTGAAAAGCACTAAGAAGGGAATGTAAACGAGCTGCGTTAATTAAGCAAATAACGAATTATTTATTAGTATTAACGAGTTTCAAAACATAATGAAGTGGGACTTGTTTATAAATCAAGACAATCTCAAATGAGTGCTTGATGACCTAATCAGGACTCAAGTCAAAGTAACTTAATTTTTTATATAGAGTATTTATTGGTATGTTGAGTTAAGTTTAATAAATTAACGAATTTCGACATATACTTAAAGTTTAACTTATTTATGATACAAATTTATCTCAAATGAGTCTTTAAATTAGTCGATTAAGAATCTCATTAACTCGAGTTACTTTATTTGTTTTATAATCTTAATTTTGTGACTTTTGTTACAAACATATATTTATAATATTTCTACCAATAAAAAATGAAAGAAAAAAAAATTGACCCTTCAGTTGCAAAAGAAATACTGCTTAATTACCTTCACGAACGGACAATTGTACATTTGTACTTCAAATTAATAATGGGATCTCTCTCTCTCTCTCTCTCTCTCTCTCTCTCTCTCTCTCTATATATATATATATATATATATCTATAATGGGAATAATGACAATGGATTCGACCAGCATAATACAAAAAATTTGTAACCATGCTGTTAGAAGTAGAATAAACCATCTCCAAACTTCGAGAAACATAAGAAGACAACCTAAGTTATTCCTTCAAATCCATTCACGAGATTACTTTACATTTACGGAGGATTGGAGAAATTATTATGTGCTCCCCAATTGGTTCCGATCAATCATTAGTTGTCATGTGTGTAAAAATTATTAAATTTCTTTAGGAAGAAAAATTAAATTTTTTATATATATAATATTTTGTGATTGGTCGAAATTATTAACCTGATTAATATTTCAATAACATATAATAATTTATCGAAAGTAAAGTTTAGTCTACAAAAAATTATTCATTATTCTCGGTGTCCGAACAAATGAATATTTAACACTAACAGAAGAATCGCAAACTGATTTGTAAAGTGAGATGCACTTGTCGGATATCTGGGAATACTAAAGATTAGAGAAAGTACAATAATTCACCAATGGGCAATATCACCTAACGTATATAAATTAGGACCATATATGTGGGGCAATCGCACCCGTGACTCTGGGTCATGCCAATTCTCATTCACGGGCTCATAACTTTTGTGTCTATATATATGTGTATGATATGAAGCAAGACAGCATATATCCAAGAGTGTGAGGTGGTGGAAGTGATAATGGAGATGATGGGAAGGAAAATGGTGGTGATGGTGGTGGTGTTGGTGATGGTGTTGGAAGGATCTGAGGCAGCTTTTAGCTTGTGTGACATGAATGAGGATGGTCTGTTGGCATGCAAACCGTCTGTGACTAAGCCCAACCCAGTTGCGCCGTCGACCGAGTGTTGTCAGGCACTTTCAGGGGCTGACTTGAAATGTTTGTGCTCTTATAAGAACTCATTGGTGTTGCCTTCGTTTGGGATTGATCCTGATCTTGCCATGGAACTCCCTGCTAAGTGCAACCTCACCCCTCCTGCTACTTGCTAAGGTACTCGCTCTCTCTCTCTCTCTCTCTCTCTCTCAGAGTACTCTTTAGAAATTTCTACAGGACACTGTTGATTTAAGGCCTTATGTAACAAGAGTCTCGCATACCCAAGTATCCTGAGTCTGGTAAAGAGGGAGCCTCCACTTAACTTGTTGGTATTTTGAGTTGAGGATCCTATTCATGACCAATAGTATCTGAGCAAACTTTTTTTCTTCATCTGATACACCTCAAGTACCCACACCGAGGAGAAGTTTTTTTGGTATGAATTGGATCTATTAACTTAGACAAAAACTTTTAATCTTTTAAAGATAGACAATCCATCAACATGATTGAATAAAATTGATCTGGTTGATGGACGAGCCTTACTCAAAAATTAACCGCATCCATTGACTTAGACAAAAACTATTTTTTTTGTTCTCTTAAAGACATGCATGCAACTCATCCACTTGATTGAGTGTGACTAGCCCGGTTCATGGACAAGTCTCGTTCAAAAACTTCTCACACCAAGAGCATCATTACACATTTGGGTGAGAGAAAGTCACAGGGTCTTGTACCGAATAGGTATTGGAATATCTTGAGACTTATAAAATAGGTGTAATATCTTTACCTAATAGACTAATCTTTTAAATTGTAGAAGAAAGTCACCGGGTCTTGTACCGAATAGGTATTGGAATATCTTGAGACTTATAAAATAGGTGTAATATCTTTACCTAATAGACTAATCTTTTAAATTGTAGAAGAAAGTCACAGGGTCTTGTACCGAATAGGTATTGGAATATCTTGAGACTTATAAAATAGGTGTAATATCTTTACCTAATAGACTAATCTTTTAAATTATAGAACCAGCCCGTGACACTTGACAGTTATTGAAAATAATACTTAATACACACAAGCATTGTGTAACTAAAATGAATGTATTTTAATTTGGTGGGATAACATTGAGCCTTCAGTGATCTAATTAATTGTATTGAATCTTGTTGGTTTCTTCTTTCAGGTATGGCAGAAGAGCAGTTTGTGCAGCACTGCAACGATCCATGTTGAAGACTGTACTATTTCTCTATGTAGTTTGAACAAGTGATATCAGTTGGTTGTGTGCCTTTTACTCTTTGATATAATTTGTGTACAAAAGATCATGAAAATATATCAAATGATGTATTTATATAAAGGGCACTTCAATTATATGAGAATGGCTAATCAGATTTTGTTAAACAATAGGGAATGAGAGATATCTATCTGTATATGCATGTGTTAATTAATGGTTAATCACGTCTGAGAGTAACATATAGAAATTGTCACGTATAGAAATTTATAATTGTAATAATATAAGTTGATTAATTTTAATTTTTAAAAATTAAAAAAAAAAAAACATTTTTTGACGAGGAGGGCGACAATAAACGGGACAGGGATGCCATTCCTATACATAGCTTGACCAAGTTGGCATTCAACATAGCTTGCTTTGATACAGTAGTTTCTATAAGCAGGAAACAAGTGCAAGCTTTCTCAAACCACTAAAATGCAATTAATCGTCATTTGAAATAAAGGTTTTTGTTGTGTGTTTCAAATATATTGTACTCAGCCTTTGTCAAACAAGGGACCTACACATCAATCGCAGTTGGAAAAACATTCAATTCATTTGCATTTAAGTTACAACTACAAATTCAGTCATCAAGCTCTTGAATTGCTACTATATTTAATGAGATATGATCAATGCATATCACCCAGGGTGTATGGGACCAGAGGGACCACTGAACCTCATATTTTTCAGACAAATGAAGCTACTTCACAATCTTAATCCACTAAAAGGACTCAGTTATACTGGGCTGGGCTGGGCTGGGCTGGGCTGGGCTGCTTTTACATGTAATTTGAATGGCCCTAACTTATCTACTCTCGAGTAGAGACATGAGTTAGTCTAGTGGTGCTCTTCATGGGTCTGGATATTATTATGGGTGCTCTTATCAACTAAAAAAAAAATATTAATCATAACGCACAACATGATATTATCATGACACTATAACACGGTGGGATACCTATCTCATTAAAAGAATTTTTCAAGTAGACGAGGAGAAATTATCCTGTGAGTCCAAGTAATAGCTAATAAAATCATTGTTTCTATTCAATAATTTCAAAAAAAGAATGCTATTCATCCCTAATAAATAGGTTAAATTGATAAGCTGATTAGATAAAATGACACATCCTTCTAAATGAAAAAGACAATAAGAACTCGAGTGGTGCATATTTCTCATGTTGAAGTGAAAATTGAGCCAAATTTAGACTAAGCCCTTAATGAACCCTAAACAGTTACAGCCAATGGTTTCCTTGAATGTAAATATGGGTATGAAAAATTGGAAATGACTACTGCTCCAAACATGTAGAGAACTAATTAATTTGTGAAAACAAATTCTAACTAATTTCCTGCATTTTAAATTTTTCCGCTAGATTGTAGGGACCTATAGTTTTCCAATTTCCACACTAACTCAGGCTAACACATAAATGTCCCAGGATCTCCCTTTCCTAAGAGGTCCCACATTCCATTTCTATTCAATTTAACGCATGTATGCTAGGCGTTCTGAAATTTGAAGCGTACCAAGCTATAGATACATCTCTCACAGCATTTTAAAGTATATAGGAACAATAATTAAAAACTTAACCAACGTTTCGATTGCAAGCACTCGCGAGAAACCCACACTCCCCCGCCCCGCCCCTCCCCCGATCCTTATACCATAACGTCCCCATCCAAATGTGGAGGACCACAAATATAACTCAAATCTGCCACAAACATATAATCCGCAGAGATACTCCAACAAAAGGCTGATTCGTGCGTTGCTGGACGCGTGTCAACGGCTGCGACGCTGCCGTAATGAGAGCGTCAAAGTCAAGTCTCCACCTCCTCTCTTAACTGGTGACACTTCCCAAGAGCCTTTTCAAAATGTAATCAGCATGCAACATCATAAATATTACCGTCTAGCGAGGCCCAACAATAAAGTAATTAACTACTACCGCCATCGAGGACAGCCTTATCTCTCAATTAAGGTTCTAAAGGCCAAAAACACCCTTTATTTTAATCATCTTTGGACTAATACAGACATCACGTAAGAGAAAATTATGAGAGGAGAGCGAATGCCATCGCATAAGAGAGATCGATGAACTTTCCAAATGAGAGACAGTAGAAAGAGAATATTTCAAACAAAGCTAGAAAAGCTGTCAGGTTAAAGATAATCCAAGTTTCATTTTTTTTAAGGATAAAATTATTTTTATCATTTAATTTATCAAAAATATTTTATACAATATTATATTAATTTTATATTATATTAAATTATTCCTATCACCTAAATTTATTAAAAATATTTTTTTTGATTATCTTATATTAATTATACATCACATCACTTTTAATAAAATTGTAAAATAAGCATAAGATTGCTCTTTTTCTAATCACCGCCAACAACCAATGATCGTAATACGGAACTTACTTCGTACCAGTTATAGACTTTTCTAATATCAGTGCAAACGATAAAGACGTAACAGAGTTATCAAAAACAAAAAAAAATGATAGAGACATAACACAGACATGCAAACAGGAAAATCAGAGAGAGTTTAGATCGACGGCTTTTAGGCCTCCACGTCAGCTGTCTTCTTAGCGGGAGAGCGGATCAGCCAGACGAAGCCGTAGGGGTCCTCCACCTTGCCCACGAGCCCGCCGCAGCAAGCGTCTTCATCCTCCGCGACTTGGCCCAGCGAGGTAGCGCCGGCAATCACAGCTTTCGCAACTGCCGTTTCCACATCGTCAGTCTCCAGGCAGATAATGAATCCGGTTCCCGAAGTTTTAACCCTGGCCGAACACAACCAGCATTGTATCAACACCTCTTTAAAACCATTACAATAGCAACGTAGTAAATCTCTTCCTCTATTTGCTGTCATGAAATAATAGAAGAAAGGCAAAATAGACTTCTTCTATGAAAATAGAGCAATAATGACTGATCAAGCTAGCAAAGTATTAAAGCAATAAATATTAATGCTTCAAACGCAAAGCAAATAGAAACTACAACGATAACTGAAAATATCAGCTCAAAAGATAAGAGAGATTCAACCATAAACAAAAAAAAAAAGGGGAAACAAGCAAAAATGTGGAGAGATTGAGCCGCGAACAAACAAGAAAAGATAAACTAACTGGCGAAAACCATAGGGAACAAAATGAAGAGATTCGACGCAAAAAGGGCAAAACAAATCAAACTAAAAGGAGAAAAATGCCAAAAGGCGGATTAAGGAATAATTAAGCCACTAAAATATACAAACGGAGAACATTCGAGCACAAACAAGCTTTAAATGACATATCAAGCAAACAATTTCAAAGTTAAGGGTAGCTTATAGTGTACAAATTTTCAAGTGAATGACAAGAACGACCAGACTAAGGATTTATAAGCCATAAACACCGTCGAGAGCGTAGTCATTATCATTACATAAGATCTAGTTGAAAAAGCTTATACTACAATAAACCGATCAAAACTTAAATAAATATCGATTAGAACGTGATCTCATTCATAAAACATCCAAAAAAAAAACTGAATGTAAGCACAACAAAGAGACTTGTTAAGAGCTAGAAATTATTAAAAACAAAGCATGACATCTGTGTTTCTGCAGATCCGAAATAATCAACCAACGAAAAAGTACAAAAATAAAAGGCAGAGAGAAAAGGACTTACGGAGCAGAAGAGTCGTCGGCGAGTTCAGAGACGATAATGGAGGAGGAACCGACCTTGAGTTCAGCGGAGAGTACGATCGGGAGCTCTTGTTCGGCCTTCCTCTTCGGGTGCATTGTACGGTTGACCTCCTCTGCTCCGAAAGCTGCCTTGTAAAACTGTACGGCATCGCTCACTTTCGGTGCGTCGACAAACAGCTGAGGCTTCAACGCCGAGAACGCCACCGCCTTCGTAGCACCGTACTCAGCTCCTCCGTTCTGAACCTCTTGAGCCATCGGTCACTGATTGTTCAGAGATAGAAAGAATGTAGAGAGAGAGAGAGAGAGAGAGAGAGAAAAAAAACCGAAGAGAGATTGAAGAAATGGTTAAATGAGAACGTTGGTTGCAGGCTGAGAGGGGAGAGGATATTTATAGCGGCGATAAAGCGGAACGGTTGTGCTTTACAAGGACAAAATCGGTATTAAAATAATTGGTAGCATTGAGTTTGCCCGTCTTTTTTTTTTCAGTACTACTCCAACTCGCCCCTGCATTTCACCCGTCGTTTTTCGTTTATTCACAACAATGCCATTGCTTTATTTTACAGAGTAACCACTACATTTCACAAGTGTCGTGTGAAATTTTATGTAGCAGAAAGAATATAATTACATTTATGGTAATTTAAATTAATAAAAAAATGATTAAAAAATATTGCTGGTAACGAATGGAATAATTATATAAACCAAACAACTTTAGGATTAAAAACAAGTATAAATAATAACATTCGACCTAAAACTTATTGGCTCTACCCACACCAGAGAAAGGAGGGTTTCAATGAAGATTTTTATTGCTATTGTTATTTATGAAGATTTCTCAACATGAAAACCAAATATGAAAACCAACGTGTTAAACACCCACTTTAACATTTGATAAAAGATTACTTGCGAAAATAAATTTATTTTGAATTCGTTACATCATGTGTTAACAATCTTAACTTTAATAATTTTAATTTTATATTTATCGTTAAATATGCGTCCAATCATAAAACTTAAAGTATAAGTCAATTACACAAAACACGAGATCTTATATAAGAAACATTCTTGAATAATAAAACTTACAACTTGTATGAAATTCACTATGAATCTAATTCAGTACAAATATATATATCAGATCTCAATAAATTAACTTTATTATAATTCATTGTAGTCTTTCAGCATTAGTCAACATCCGAAATCTTTTTCTATTGTGATATATTTGTAATGTGGGAAGTCCTGAATTGAATTGGAGTAGGATTTTGTATTTAATCAAAATCAACTTTCCATAATCCAAAGCATACTAAAACTCGTACCCAATGAATGGAACACAAGTATCCTCAGTAGAAAAATTAAATAAATCAGAATGTACTCCATTTGAATGTAGTTTTCTTGCGTTCGAATTGAGTTCGTTTTAATGGAGAATGCTTTTCCATTCGAATGCAGGTCGATTTTTTAAGGTGCATTACCCAATTTTAAATAGTACTATATTACTCATACAAAATTAAAACAAAGTGTTCTACCTATCGTTGAAAAGATCTTGAAGTTTATTTTCATATGAAATTTGTCTTATCTCAAAATTCAAAATATGTTTTGAGCTATGATCAAAATAGTTAAGACAAATTATTTTAAAAATTATTTTTGAAATCTATTTTGATTGACCTTATTCCAATAAATTAGGAGACCAATATTAAATGTTGAAAGGCATCCAAAACAAGTTTTTAAACTTTATAAAGATGTTTTCAAATCAATTCTATGTTAAAAACACAATTTATGCATTAAAAGCAAAGTGATGCAAAGTGTGTGAGATGTATAAATGAATGCACGAACACAAATACAAGAACTCATGAAGTGTGTGCCCAACATCCTAATTTAACAATTAAGTATCTAGATCCACTAATTACATTCCTAAACACGAGAAATATTGTTACTCAATTGAACTCTTCATGTATTCAATCTTTTAATTGCATTGAGACTTGAATAACTAGGCATACCACGAGTTCTCACTTGACACACTTTTCGACATGTGAGTGTACATGCCATGAAATTTTTGACCGAAATTTGGAAAAAAATTATTAAATGATCCAAAAATATTGACTAGATCAATACACTTGATTAATTAAGAAGTGTCATATATAATTTTCATGTCCCATAAAAACCCAACATATTATATATGTGGTATTGTATGATTGGGACTCAGACCATTTGATAATTTCTCCAATTGAATTTTTTTTTTAGCAGTATTATTTGAAAGAAGCTATTTTATTGTTCTTGTTAAATCATGATTCTAACAAAGTTTCACTTGTTAGTGAAGTTTGGAATTATTTTTCAACTACGTGTTTTTTTATTTGGATAAATAAAATTAATACAAAAATTAGTCTTTAAAATTTGACAAAATAAAAAAACACATTTAAAAAAAATAGGATTTTGCAAATGCAGATGTAAAAGTGGAATGTAAATTTTTTTTCAAACAAGTCTTAAATTAGTGGGGCATACTAGCTTGTATAGTAGTCACACATAAAAATTTTTAGGCTGTACTTGGATAGTAATTCAGATATAATTTTTTTAAAAATTTTGTAATTAATTTTTTCAAAACTGTAAAAATATATTTACGGATATGAAATTTAAATTATAAAAAATTAAAATTAATAACTTGACAAACACGTATTCCGTGTTTTAAAATTAAAAATTTTATTTTAAAAACGTAAACAAACATATCTTAATATTTGCTTTCATCATTGTCCTTTGCTCATTTTATTTTGATAACAAATCATTATGGATACATAAATCTCAAATTTGATTACTATCATTATTTTCTTCATTTACGGACTTTATGGCATTGTTCCAATATCTCAAGGGAAAAAATTTGGCATAAAATGGGAAATGTGTTTTAATGGAAGCACCAACTTATGGATATCAAAGCCGTCTTAGCTCAGCCGGTAGAGCGCATGGCTTTTAACCATGTGGTCGTGGGTTCGATTCCCACAGACGGCGCTTTAAATATTTATTTTGTTCGATTTTGTACAGGCTCGGCTGCAAGATTTTCTTTAATGGCTTCATCTATTTTCCTCCCTCCCTAACCCCATTCAAGAAATCTCTCCATTATTTTTTCTTAAATACAATTGAATCTACCAAACTCATAAAAAATGTTGCAGAGGACTCTTCTTTTCCCTCCGTGTTCTTCTTTGGCGTCCCCCCCTACACCCATCATCTCCTCTTCTAATCTTCTCTCTCTCCCATCACTCTTTGTCATAACACGACCACAATCATCCTATTCTCCCACTTACCACCACCACCAGTGGCAACCAAAGCAATCCAAGAATCAGGCCTTCTTGGCCATGTGTGCCAGTTACGAGGTTGGCGGAGGCTTCCCAGAACAGGAATTAGATGTGCAAGACAGAAGTACAAGAAGGAAAGAACAAGGGAACCCAAAATGGGATACTTCTGAGTATGAAGCTCTCCTTAAAGGAGGTGAGCAAGTCATCTCTGTTCTTGACGAGATGGTGAAGCTTGTAAGTATTTTTCACTCTGCGATTCCTCTCATGTTGTTCTTAATTTTCTTGGCCGTCTTTTTTTGTGAATTTCCTCAAGTACTCAGCAGGTCCACTGTAGGGATTTGAGTCTGAAAACTGTTGCCTATATACGTAATGTGAAAACTCTCTCTCTCTCTCTCTCTCTCTCACTATATATATATATATATAAATATATATTTTCCCTAGCACCCATCTTGCTTGTCTTGCCATTTGGATTGAGTGAAGAATGAGTTCATTCCAACATTTAGCTTTTCGTAATCTTGTACCTAAACCCTAAACCTTTAATAGGGTTCCGAAAACTGGACCTGCTTATGTTGGAAATTGGAGTTTCTTGATTAAACAATTTCATATTACCCTGAACCATTGATTTCTAAACTTTATCGGCATTTTACAAGCACCCAACCTGCATGTTTCAGAATTTTGAGGTTGTTGATTGAACAAGCTGATACATATAGCTATGCACATTCATCTAGATGAACCCTAAACCCTAAACCTCGCCAATAGAATTTTCCAAGAACTGCACTTGTTTTGAATTTTGGGGGTTTTGGTCGAATAACCTGATATTCATACATAAAAATGCACACAATCACGATGACTAAAGTCGAGAAATGCCCGTCACACACAACTTTCTGCAAACACAATTAACATTTGAGCTAAGAATTTTTCTAACTTCAGTTGGGGAGGGCGGGGGCAAAAATTTGAGTAATTATGGAGACACAGGACTAAAATTTTATAATATATATAAACTCCAAGCAAATTTCAGCTATTATGCATCTTCAACAGATACTGAAGCACATCTGTTGATTCTGTTTTATAACTTTTCCTAGTGGTAGTTCAAATGTAGCTGCAACTTCTCGTATTGCAGTTAACACTTAACAGCATGTTTGTCTGGCATCTCAACTTAATAATGACAGTTCTAAAACTGCTTTACAGTCTAATATGCTTTTTTTGCCCCCCTTTCCATGAGTAATGATTTATGGCCCAAGGATGTTTACCCATTTGACTTCACCCATCTTATGTGGCATGATTCAACTGACTGTAAGAATGAAACAAAGTCCAGAAAAAAATCCAGTTGAATCATGCCACATAAGATGGGTGAACATCCTTGGGCCATAAGACATTACTCTTTTTCCACTCAACATGCTTACTGTTGGTTGTTAGCCTGAGATGCCATCATGCCACTATATTAATGTAAGAAATTAGCATAATACATCATTCTTCAATGATCTCAAGTTACCAAGCTAGCCCTATTTTCATGCTTTTTGATTGTATAACCTGCTATTTCTTACGATGTGGTACTGGCTTCTTTCGATATCATGGATAAAAATACCAGATTTGTAATGACGATTCAAAGAACATCAGATTCTAAAATATGTTGAAGCTCAGATCCTTGAGATTCAAACTAAAAAACTA
Source organism: Nyssa sinensis (assembly GCA_008638375.1). NCBI lineage: Eukaryota > Viridiplantae > Streptophyta > Magnoliopsida > Cornales > Nyssaceae > Nyssa > Nyssa sinensis. The sequence goes on from CM018034.1 coordinate 6,784,250, forward strand.
ATTGAGATAGAATGCTGTTGAATGAAGACACCTTTAAATTTTTAAGTTTTCTGTGTTCTAACCATGGCATTTCTTGATTTTCACTATGTAATCTGGTTTTTTCATCAATCACAAAATATAACTTTAAAAAATTTGCAATGACAAGTTTTTTTTTCTTTCTTTTTTTAATATAAGAATTATCCTGATTTATGGCATCACTGAGTCACTGCAAAGTGTCCAGGTGTCCACATTTACCCAATCTTGAACATCTGATGCTGTTGTCATGTGGACAGAGCTATATCCATAGATATATTCATATTCATTAAATCTGTAATGGAATTATAAAAGTCAGTGCTAGAGACCTTTTTTTCCTGAAAAAAAAGGTTAGATGTATACTTATCATGAACAATTCCCTTTAAGTACAGAGTTTTTCCACAATTTCCTAATAGCAGCTTCGAGTATCATCATTACAATAGAATGACTAATGAGAAATGTTAAATTCTGGCATGTGTCTCAGTACTGGGACAGTTGGAACACTTATTTTTAAGCTGTCCTGTTAGTGTTGGTTTTCTAAGTTACATACAGCTCATTCTGTCCTTTTTTATTTTCACTCACTTTCCTATTTGTATGGGAACGTATCCTCAGATTTTCTGTCTTATCCAAGTTTCATGCATAATTCATTCTGGGCATTTGACTTGAAAACGAAGTTATGGGAAGTCCAGAGGCTTTTAAATTGCATATTTTCCCTACTAGTTAGTGTAGGTGTTCTTTACAAGCTTATTCTTGGAATTCTTTAACTACCCTGTGGTTTCATATATTTATATTGCTTGTCCAGAATAATGATATAAAATTTTGTAATGTATCCTCAGATTTTGTCTTCCCCAAGTTTCAAGTATAATTTATTCTGGTCTTTTGACTTGAAAACGAAGTTATGGGAAGTACAGAGGCTTTTATGTTGCATATTTTCACTATTTGTTCTCTAGACAAGCACAATCTTGGATTTTTTTAACTACCCTGTGGTTTCATATATTTAAATTGCTTGTACAGACTAATGAAATAAAGTTTTGTAAATGAACTGATTGATATATATGGACACAGTTGGAGGATATGAATATAGATGAAGCATCTGAGCAGGTGGCAGTTGAGTTGGCTGCACAAGGGGTCATTGGGAAGAGAGTTGATCAGATGGAATCAGGGTTTATGATGGCCCTAGATTGCATGATCCAACTTGCTGAAAAGGACCAAGATGACAAGGTATTTCAAGTTTTTATTTTTATTTGATACTTTAGAGGAGGCATCTATTGACCTTAATGGTCTCTTTTTTGTTCATGCAGTTTAACCAAATCACGATCACCATCATCATAACCATCACTGTTGTTGTTGTTGTTGTTATTCAAATGTTGCTATACAGCTGAATATTTTGGAGTTGTTCTATGGTAAATAACTAGAATCCTATATTCATGAATTTTGGATTCTTTGAGTATCAAAATGGTGGGGTATCATTTTGTTAATTGGAAGTACCTTTATGTTTTATCCATCTCAAATTGCATTGAGACGATAAATGCACATGCTTTCAAAAATTATTTCCAAGGCTTTGCGTTTAATTCTGGTTACAGTTTTATGATCTCTAAAGAGATGCAAACAACTGAAACCCCATTATATGTAAACTGGGTTCTTTCTTTCTTATGTTGTGGACTTGCCATATTGATGTGTTCCACGTCTAATAAATTGCACCTCAAGGATGCACTAAAAATGGATTTAGAAATGGTTGAGATATTTTAAAGAAATTTATAGACTCTCCAGAAGATATTTAAATTTTTACTTCGGTTGTGACAGAAATTATTTGTAAGACTGAATAAATAGCCAAAATTACTATTACAACTTTTTGAAATTTTTGTGTTGTAACATAATCTGTCAACTAATTAAGTCAGAACTTTAAATGTTTTTATTTTTCCAAATTACCCCTATTACAATATGCACGAAAAACCTAAATTGACTGGTCATGATTGGAGGTTAATTTGGAACAGAAACATAAAGAGAGTCAGCAAAATACAGAGAGTAAGTTGTCGATTAATTAATTCAAATGAGGCATTTGCTGTGGGGTGTAGATTTATATTTTTAAATATATCTTAGAATAGATAGGTTGTGGAATAAGTTTGCTTATTGATGGGCATTTGTGATACACTGGTAGACTATTTAACTTTATACAGAGGATAAAAATTGTAATAAGCTTCCCATAGTGGGGATAAAAATTAATTTCTGATAGCATTTTTACAGATATGCAGGAAAATGACATTGTGACTTATGATCATTGCTTAATGCCCTTTTGAAAGTGATTGTATTGGCTGTATATCGTTCCTTCTCCATGAAGTTTAGTAGTTGAAAAGTGATTTTATGGGATTTTTTTTATAAGTATAATTGTATTCAAAAAGTGCTAGAGGTGGCGAACCCAAATACAAAGGAAAGGTTTCTTTTCATGGGGAAGAGGGGGAGGGGTGTGTGTCATGGTTAAGAATTGACCGAGGAGGTATTATGCCATTTCAGTGGTCCTTAAAAGGCCTCTATAATTAGAGACTGAATTTGGGGATTAAAATTAGCATAGCTAATAACTCCGTAGGTTAATCCATAAGCATGAAATCAACCCCCCCTCCTTTTTTCTGCTGTGGGCAGGGGAGCAACGACCTTTGACTTATTAAGTTCCTTTATTAATGTTTGTGAGGGCTAGCATGGCCTTTAAATGAGACTGACATGCTCGTGCTACGGTGGCACAACCCTTTAACTGAGTTGCTAAAGTTTAAACTCCCCACTACTGATCCCCAACTTCTAGGATGAAAAGAGAATTTTAGTTTGCAGGCTGGTGAATAGGCTCGATGATCAGTCTGAATACATCATATGCATGGGGTGAATTATATTGAACCCGCCAGCCCACTTCAAGAGAAGACTTCTTAGTTGTTTCTAGTTAACTTCATAATATAGACTATCCATGAATGTCTATGCAAACACCTTATGTTCCTCATTTATAGGGATTGATTACAGACAGGATCTCTCTCTCGCTCTCTATCTCTCTTTCTCATCCTCATTGCCTTAATACCCAACACCATCTTCACCATAATGCTGCTTGTGTTGCCTTCCAGGAAGTTCATTGGTCTGTGAGGCTGCATGACTTGCTGATGTTTGATGCAGCTCCATGTAAATATTAATCCTTGCTCTTGGATCTTATTTGCATTCATCTACCAATACATAACAACTAACTAACTACTTTGTATCTTCATTAGGCGTTTACATTTTGTTTGAAAACCTAGAAAATGAAAATAAAATAAATAATAGTGACAACAAATCAGCATGAATTACTACCATAATTTGATTATAATTTTTTGGGCAGAGTGATTGAAAATTCAGTGTTTCCTTCATTTGATGGTACAAATATTATGATTGTACCATCCCTTTTTTTTTTGGGTTGAGGAGAGGGGGTGTTCTTTAAACATTTTTTAACGAGAATATGTCTTGTGAGTCAAAAAACAAAAATGATGCTGCAGGGGTGTACTTGATTTTATACTGTAGGTCACTATGTTATGTTGGTTTAGGACTGCATTAGACAGATGGATATATTTGTTAAATAATATAATATTAAAGTTATACTCTCTTTAACAACTTAAGTTTTTAGATGAGTTGGTGGTTTAACATGGTATTAGAGCAGACAAAAGGTCTTATGTTCAAGCCTCACCTTCACCCTCATAATATGAATTGTGCACGTGTTGGCTTAGTCTGACCACACATGAGGGGGAGTGTTAGATGATACAATATTAAAGTTATTCTCTTTAACAGTTTAAGCTTTTAGATGAGTTAGTGGTTTAACAATATTGATTCTAACTGGGGCTACATTTGGTAGGAAGTTAACCCTCAGACAGACTTATGATAACAGCAATAATGATGGCAATCATCACTGAGATGGGTAATATCCATAACTGTTTTGGCCCTTTTGGGTTTCCGTCATGTTTCACCTCTGCTACTGTGAATGGATCACACAGTAACCACACTTTGTTATTGTTTTAATTTTTGGAATATTTGACTGACTTTGAACCCATTGCTTCTTTATTAGTCACATTTGTGCTGCTCTTCAGACGACTTTATTATCAAAGGTTTTTTTTTTGATTTATTTATTAAACATCATACATAGTGGACTTCAGCAATGGGTTTTTTTATAATTTATGAATTGTTTTTGTTCAGCGCAAGTCACTCTTGGAGGTGATCAAGGAGACTGTATTATCTCATCTTACAAAAAAATGCCCCCCACATGTGAGGATGCTTCTTGACTTAAAAGGTGGTTTCAATCTTTATCTTGTGTTATGCACTATGTTTATCAATTATAACCTTTTTTAGGTTCAAGTTATTGGCCTTCTCTGTAGAACTCCCCAGAGAGAAAGCAGACATGAATTACTTCGCCGAGTAGCTGCAGGTGGTGGCGTATTTCAAAGTGAGAATGGCACAAAAATTCAACTCCCAGGAGCAAACTTGAATGATATAGCTAATCAGGCTGATGATTTACTAGAGGTGATTAGTGGATAAAGACCTCCATGTTTGGCTTTATCATTTCTTGATCATAAATGGAGAATCTGGAACTATAATATATTTTGGAAACGTGTAGCTTATATTAAATAGTTGTCCACATTATGGTTAAGATGCTCATTAGTAGACTTATGTCCAATGGATCATAAGTCTATTGATGGTTAATTTATAGGATCTTAGCTCCCCTGCCCGGCAAGACCACATGTCTCGTGGGATTAATAGAATCCCAATCTCCCAGCTGTCCATTAGGGACACTCTAGTGGTCTCTACACTTTGGGAGCTGGCTCTAATATCAATTCCAACTACCCAAATCCACGTTGTATAATATTGTTCGGTTTGGCTAATGGGCTGGGTTACGCTCTGCACGATTTTGCCTCTCTGGGCTTAGCCAGAAAACACGTTGTACAATGAGGATTCAAGCCCACACTTACACGCACCTCAAGATCTTAGTCACCAGGTGATGTAGGATACCACAGGAGAAGTAAAGCCATAAAGGGCAATCTTGAATAGTGATTTTACTCAAAGTAACCAAGAATTAAGTATGTCTCCTTAAATTTCATTCTTGTTCAAATAATACCAATCGTCAAATGGCATTTTTCTACTTCTGGAGAAATGAATCATGACTATAAATTTGGCAGCACACAATTGCAGTGTTCAATGGATTGTGAAACCAAAATCTAACTTATTCTCTCTTTTATTATCCTAAAGACTTTTTTGTTGGGTGCAGACAATGGAATCCCGGCCTGTTGTTCCTGATCGGAAGTTACTTGCAAGGCTTGTTTTGATCAGAGAGGAAGCTCGGAATATGATGGGAGGTGGAATACTAGATGAAAGAAATGACCGTGGTTTAAATACTCTTCCTGAGTCAGAGGTCTGTGCTTGTTTTTATGTATCAAATCATGAGATAACCTGCTGATTCTTGTTAAACTAATTGGTTCTTTCTAATGAATTATATTACTAAATAATTTTTAATGAAATATATTACCTATGAATTTCCTCCCAACATTTAAAGAAACCATGGTAACTTGTTCAGTTGTAAAATTTTCTACTACTAGTATTTATACTAAAAGTCCTTTGATTTGACTCCAAATCTTGTGTCAGTGCAGGTGAACTTTTTAACTAAGCTAGTTGCTCTGAGACCAGGGAAAACTGTACAAGAGATGATAAAAAATGTAATGCAAGGAAAAGATGAAGGTGCAGACAACTCCAGTAGCGATGAGGAAAGCACTAGTGGTGGAAGGATTTCAAGTGGAATTGCCGGCAGGGTGAGTTTCATTACATTTGATGTACGGATCATTTCATCTAAAAAGAAAAGGAAAAATGAGGAAACAATAAGGTAAGTTAGATCAATGCATGTCTACTAGTAAATTGGTGGATTAACCCTCTTGTGATGATTTACAGGCTAGTGTTACTGGACGTAGACCACTACCTGTGCGTCCTGGCATGTTTCTTGAAACTGTTTCCAAGGTATTATCCATTTATTTATGCTCTTAGTTTTATACAGCGACTAGACTTTTCGAGCCCACTGAATTAGAGGATGAATGAAATGGAATATCTGAAATCATAAACAGTTATTAGCAGTAGCGGATGGAGGGGTGATAGTCAATCATTTATACAGGCAGTGATGGTCAATGTGATCTGCATACAAGCAATCACTTGGAAAATAATCCATCTAGTGGGAAAAAAGTATGAATTTGTTGGAAAAAAGTATGAATTTGTTCTTCCACACTGATTTACCCTTATTTTATTTGGACTTGTCAGGTGTTAGGTGGAATATATGCTGGAAATATCTCTGGCATCACAGCACAGCATCTGGAATGGGTACCTTCTTTTATGCCTTCGATTTCTCTCTCTTTCTCTCTCTCCCTCCCCCTCCCTGCAGACACGTACACAAACTAAAAATGGTGAATGCATAATGCGCATGATCAAAATCACAATCATGTATAGGAAATGGGAATGGGGAAGAGAAAAATGTGGTGGTACTAAAAGTTTCTCTCTTTGTAATTGCTTCCCTCTCTCTTTTACTCCATTTTCACAACTCCATACAAAATGGCATTTTAGGGAATTATGAAATTTGTACTCTATCCTAAAGTGAAAAATAAAACATAGAATACAATTGTGGGTAAAAAGAGCAAGGCTTGGAAAAAGGGAATCACCTGCCCGGGGGGTTCCTGGCTTAATACAATACTATAGTATATTTGTAATATCTCATCGTGTTTGGTTTGAAAATGTTGATTCTTTCTATTTTCTCTCAAATGTTTTGGTGCTTTTTTTGTTTTTGAGTGCTTCTCTTAAGATTTTGATATGCCATGATGCAATGGTAAGTAAGTTGCTATATTGGTTTCAGCCCTTGGGTTTTGGTATATGGTTAACTCAGTAATTGGTGTATGGAATAAACCTCTTGTTGCCATGCCACTTACCTATTAAAATAAATAAATAAATAACATCTTGTTGCCATTTATCAACCCTCTGGCAATGTTAAGATTTTGTAGTTCATTGCAATGGTCATAATGTGCAAAATCTTTTGTTAAAATCTATTTATCACGCTGTTGCTGATCCTATGTTACTTTCCAATAATGCAGTTGTCTTACTCTTTATACTTGCATTCAGGTTCATCAGAAGACACTTCAAGTTCTCCAAGAAATAGCATTCTAGTTTTCCTCACACCACACCAGATGCTCCAGTACATTGTACATCCATTTTTGATAGTCAAGCTCAATCGAAAGAAGATAATTAATACATTGAGTTTAGATACTATTCTCAGTTCTGAATTGTTGTTAAGTGGTATAGAACATTGTCTGATCATTGCTAAACGTGCATGTCTTGATAAATTTTATTTATATTATAAGATATAAGGATCCATTTTTACACAAAAGGAGTCATTGCAGCAAAATTTTTGAAATCTTTAATATCTAACTGTGACAGTATTTGGTACCAAAATAGTAGGCGAAATTAATCATCTACAGTCTCTGCGATGGAGAAAAGCAACATGATGGTTTCTGGACAAGAGACCAATGCTTTTGGGCTTGTGTAGCAACCTAAAGGCGTAGAGGAAGGTGCCAGGTAACTTTGTTTTTAAGGTTTCTTGGTATCAACACTCACACTAGAGGTATGAATTGAATCCCATTTCCATTTGAATTGTGTGTTATTGTTATGTAGAGCCTAAAGCCCCACACGGCATTGTTTCTAATAATGGTAACTAGCACTTTTGAGTCCTTTTTCTTCTCTCTTTTTTTTTCATCTTCTTTTGATTAGGTACTTTGGAGTGAGTTAGATGAAACCCAGCCTGCACTATTCAATTGGATAATTGCATTTTGTTTTGATGTCATTGTCAGATTAAAGTAAAAGGAGAAGAAACGAACTACCTTCGCCTACCTCATTTTTAACAAAATAGAAGCTGTATATTTTGAGAAACAGATAAACTGTTATCTTTTCTCATTTTGGCCAAAGTGATGTGAAAGTGGAGGGCCAAGCATCAACATCACTCTTTTATCAAGCCAACCACTTATCTTAAGCCATGCTTTACTTTCCTTTTCCTCTTGCTTGTGTATTATGTTTTTAATTTTGAGCTTTTTCTCGGGAAAATTAACCTCTCCTCGTACTGCTTGCTTGGGACCTGTTGGGTTCTCTCTAAATTAATGCGTAAATCTTTGTTTTCATTTTGAGTGGTCATTTTGGTTATGTTGTTTTGTTACCAAAGCAATATTAATTATTTTGATCATTATAGATTGGTTGAGATATTTTTTCTTAGAATAAATATGTTTTTGAAAGTATAATGATTTTATAAAATAACTGTACGGATAGCTATTATGAAGAATATAAACCCAGTTTTTAAAAACATGTTCAAATGATAAAACAAATCAAGCCTTAACATGCATTGAATCATAGTAACTTTTTGCCATATGTCCCAATTCAATAGCAATGATGGTGATGATATTGAAAATCAAATTTACAAAGAGTGGAAGGCCAGCCAGTGGACACCTCAAGAGGACCATGCTAATGATTCCGCTATTGGGACATCCAGACGCAAACACAGCTACAAAATGCCCCCCAAATTATTCACAAGCCTTTATCTCCACTCTCCCCCTCCTGCCTTCTGCCTTTTCTATAAAGCAAAAATAAAAAATAAAAAATAAAAAATTGTACACTACAACCCCTCCAACTTGCTGTAACATTGATAAACACACACACACACATATATGTATATATATATATATATATATATAGAGAGAGAGAGAGAGAGAGAGAGATGTATACAACACTATCTTTTGCGGGGACCCGGCGGCCGGCCAACCTAAACTGCCCTACATATGTTGTCTCCCACATTCTGGTGTATTTATATGGTGTTCTATATGGTATGCATACCCACGTGCTGCCCACGTGAGTGTTTTTTTTGGCCCCTTTAATGCATCACATCACAGCATCCCCAGTAATGAAATCTCTCTATCATTTCAAAACTAATGAAGCAAAACCATAGTAATTGTGGATGAAGAATGAATGGGAAAATTATGTGCTCATTTATAAGCCAAATATGTGCTGTTGGGCCGGGAACGATGAAGCTTTTCTCAAATGACTGTGTTTCTACCGTGATAGAGAAATTATTGAATGAAACCAACCTATAAAAGTGATTGTGTCTTTTTAATCATATCATGCCATGTGTGAATCATAACATTTATGATAAAATATTATTGAAAAGATATTACTCTCACATCATGGTCCAATCCCACTAAAAAAAATTCTTCTATTTTTCTTGTTGGAGCGGAGGCACAACAAGATACAATCGGAGGAGAAAGGATTCGTTGGTTTCCGGTGTAATGTACCTGAACCAATGAGTAACTGTCATGTAACAAAAATATGATAAATTTTTGAATGAGATTGATACAATGATATAATACTCCCTCCGTCCTGAATTAATAGTCCCTCTTGAGAAAATCAATTTTTTTATTTTAGACAATCATTTAATGTTTTTATACTTGATTAAGAGGATAAATTTATAAAACTAACCTTCATTCACATTAAGTAGTACATTCACATTAAATTTGTGAGGGTAATTTGAAAATTTCACAATTATTTATACATTAATTTTTTAAACAGGACTCTTATTATGAGACATCTCAAAATAGAATAAGGGACTTTTAATTCGGAACGGAGGGAGTAATATATTCTTTTAATGATATTTTGACATATATGATATGATTTATATTTTTTTATGAAATATAATATATGTGACAGAATATTATTAAAAAAAATACATTTTCAAAAAATATTTTCAAAAAAATATGGGTTATAGTGTATATTGATCGGTGCATTGCACCGGACGAATGAAATGGCTACTAAAAATCAGTCAAATCAGTGCAATATAGAGGAGCCCAGTTCAAATTTTTTGCCTTCCAAGTTTCTGGCTAACGTCAAAAGAGCCGTTTCAGTTATCTACTGCATTCACCTTTCTTGAAAAGCAAAGCGACATTTCTCTGTGTGGGCCTCAGAACTTCAAAATTACGAAATCCCCCCTCTTTCGCCCTGATAACGGGATAACTGTTTTTAAATTGATATTTTTATAAACTGAGGTCAGCAAATCCTGAAGGCTAAAAGGGTTTGCCAATTTGACTCTTCTCCAATTTTAATCTTGTATATTTTCCTTAAATCCCTTTAAAATACACATAAATTAATGATGGGTTTATTATTATAATATATTTAAAAGATTATAGTAACAAAGATAAGTAAGTGATTCACTTAAAAATGTTTGAATTTTAAGTAGGTAACATCATTTATATTAAATATTGAAGACGTGCCAATTTTATTGTTTTTAGTGTTTGCATGTATGGGAAATTTTTGATTCTGAAGAATTGATTATTAGAAAATTTTTGGAAAGTTGATTATGGTGTAATTAGTTTATTATTTAAGTGTTTGATTTGATAAAAATTATTTAAAAATAATTTTTTATATATGTGAATTTTTTTCTTTCACCTTTTATATTACATATATTGGATTTTTTTTTTAATTAGAAGAAATGATTTTTGAGAATTAAGTTTTTTTTTTTAAAATTTTGTAAACAAGATTTAGTTAGACTGCACGTGCAATAAGCTGTTTCAAAAAAATAAAATAAAATGAAAAACCCACACTTTGAACAAAATTCCATTTTGGAAGGCTAAAACGCCCCCAAACACCTAACACCTACTTAGGTAAGAGGAACTTTTATTAATTCAGGTACGTGTTTCAACTCCAATTTGACATGTATGTAATGTATATTTATTTTATTATTTTATTTTTTTAATTAAAATTAAATATGCATATGATATTTATGTAATTTCATACATAATTGGTTGTTAAATAAATTGCAAAGACCTTTAGTTAGGAGGTTTACATTGAATGTCTTATGATCTCTCAATAAAACAACAATTCAACTTCTTTCTTAATTTATTTAATTATTTTTGTGTGAGAAGAAATTTTAATTGTATTTTACAAAAATTGGTAAATTTTGGATACATGCATTTAACCACAATTCACATATCAATTAAAGTTCGAATGTGTAATGTTCGTAAGAGTCGGATTTAAAATGTTTGAAATTCAAAACATATTTTTTATTTTATTTTTACACATCGTATAATGATGAAGAGAAAGAATTTAATCTACATTAATTGAATAAAAAATAGGCATACTCTTCGAATGAGACGTCGATCCTAAAATTTACTATATTTAATAATTTGGTTAGACATTTGCTAATGAAATTGAAAGATGGAGTGTTCATCAATCTTCCATGGCAAGTAAAAGGGATGTTTGATAAAATGATAATACACAACAAGAGGTGGTGGGCCCAGAGGCACTGTTAACATTCAAATAAACGAATCAGAATTATTTTGAAAAAAAGGGGTTAGCATAATAGCGGTTACTTATAGGGACAAATTGGTCATATTTTGAATTCTCAAACAACTTTGAAGTCTGACAGCTCGACTCCGTCCCCAGTGTTAGGCCTCTTCGTACTCAACTTGGAGAGAGAGACTGCAACTCTCTGCTGTGTGTTCGTTCAATAGAGAAGCCTGGTAGAGAGAGAAAATCTGTTAGAGCGAGAAACAGGAAAGAGAAGAGAGAGAGAGAGAGAGGGTGTGTGTGTGTGTCGATTTTCTCCGTTTCCAAATCAATATGGCTGGTTACGTTGGGATCTTGGTATCAGATCCATGGCTCCAGAATCAGTTCACGCAGGTCGAGCTTCGCAGCTTGAAGTCTCACGTGAGTCTTTAATTCCCGTTCTATTTTGTACAGATGTTTTTTGATCTGTTGATCGTATTTTGAATCTAATACTATGGCGATGCTGATTGCCGTTTTTGCAGTTCATGACAATTAGGAGAGAAAGCGGTGGTCTCACGCTCGCTGACTTGCCGGCAAAAATGTCGAGACTGAAACACGTCGGAGAGAATCTCACGGAGCAAGAGATAGCTTCTTTTCTTCAAGATACGTATAAGAACTTGGACGACGTTGATTTCGAAATCTTTCTTCGGGTGAGTACGAAGAGACAGTGAGACAGTAACTTTCTTTACAACTCTGTAATTTCGAAATGTTAATCTCGAATGATTTGAATCCTTTTAATCGCCGAGAGAATGTGGGAAATTAAGTGAAATTAACGATTCAAAAGATTTTTTCTTCTTCAATTTTTGGTAACAAAAGCCTCTCAGCTGATACAAGTGTTTGGCTCTGTTGGCGTGGATTTTCCAGCCCTTTCGATTAACACATAAAACATTGGATTCAAGAGTTTCTTTTCTTTTTCTTTGGTTCGTTAGTTTTGTTGGCAACCAAGCAGGGAAAAGATCTTATTCAATTGTTTTGTTCCAATTTTGTTGGAATTGATTTGGGTGGTGCAGCGGGCTGATTTTATTTCCCTTTTCTTTTCCTCATATTTATAGGCAACCAAACAGGAGTAATATTCCAATATTGCCTTTTGATTTGTTTATATAATGGCAGGTTTATTTGAAACTCCAAGCACATGCAAGTGCAAGAATGGGAACCGGTGCAAAGAACTCATCTGCATTCCTCAAGTCTCCTACTTCTACATTGCTTCACACAATTAGCGAATCTGAGAAGGCTTCGTATGTTGCACATATCAATAACTACCTTGCAGAGGATAAATTCTTAAAGCAATACCTACCTATAGAACCGTCAACTAACAATCTCTTTGAGATTGCGAAGGATGGAGTCCTTCTCTGGTGATCACCAGTCATTAGTTGTGCTTGTTTTGTCCATACACTTAAGTTTTTTGTTTGTTTTCTTCACATTAGTAATTAGAAACATTTTTTTACGATCCAGTAAGCTTATAAATGTGGCTGTTCCTGGAACAATTGATGAACGGGCTATCAATACCAAGAGAGTACTTAATCCATGGGAAAGAAATGAAAATCACACACTATGCCTCAACTCTGCCAAGGCCATTGGATGTACTGTAGTGAATATAGGGACTCAAGACTTTATTGAAGGAAGGGTATGTATGCCTCCCATTTCATATATAAATGGTTTGTGATACTTTGGAATTTTTTTGTCTTGCATATGTTTGGATAAGTTTTTCTGATATTTTACTTGGGTCTCTGTGGATTTTGAGTTCTTACAGAGACTTAAGAATCTTCTCCAGAGCAAATAAACTGTTTTTTGGTGCATGAATTAAAGGGTTTTGTCACAGTCAGTTCTCCAGTTCTACCTGTTGTGTGGAAGCGATAAAATTTAGTGATGAACCCATTTTTTGTTTTTTTTGATAAGTAAAAATTTAGTGTCAAACCTTATTTGCTGTGCCACTATTGTTCTTTGCTTATTCTCCTGAATTATTTATACTGTTATCAATCCTGAATTGTGCTTAAGTGAATAACTTTTGAAGATTTCATCATTAGGATTTATGTGGCTAGTTTACTGAGGTTTGTTAACTGATTATGTCAGCTTAATCACTTCATGACTTCCATATTTAGAGCTTGCAATGGGTTGGTTCAAACTGAACAGAACCAGAGGCTAATGGGTCCAAAGACTTCTAATGTATTAACCTGAATCAATTTTCCCAACCTGGCCACTTTTAATAATGTTTATAAGACTTTAAAAGGAAAAAAACACGGTTTAATTCAAATTAAATGAATCTGGGAGTCTACATCTCATCCACCCAATTCAATTTCAATCTGGTTTCATGAATGATTTGATCCAAAGCCCTTCCTGCTCTAATTCTTCTAGTTCCTTTCCTTCTCTTTCTCCTCATGGCTGGATTATATCAAGTTTGCCTTTTCAGTTTGATGATTTCTAGTCAATTAGTTTTTGCACTTTCAATTATCAGTAAGAATAATATCCAATTTTGCTCATTTTTCAGCGCCATCTTGTGCTTGGAGTAATTTCCCAAATCATTAAGGTAAGATTCTTCCGGTTATCAACTTATCTGGACTTTTGACTGATTGGATTCACAATTATGGTTTGTAAATTTATATAAATATAACACGAATTACAGCTATATGATGAAAACTTCATATAACTTTGCATCCGTAGAGCTGATATGGAATGTTTTATAAATGCTCCAATGTTTTGTCTATAAATTTTAACATTCCCAATTATGCTATTTTTAGATACAACTATTAGCGGACCTCAATTTAAAGAAAACGCCTCAGTTAGTGGAGTTGGTTGATGATAGTAAGGTGAAGATATGCTTTTTCATTATAGATTTTGGTTTCTTTTGATGATTAATGTAATGATATTACTTTAATTCATATTGTTTGGATAATTGAAATATCAGGATGTGGAGGAGCTGATGAGCCTTCCACCTGAGAAAATTTTGCTTAGGTGGATGAATTTTCAGCTGAAAAAGACAGCATACAAGAAGACAGTCTCAAACTTCTCGTCCGATGTAAAGGTATGTGAGAATGAACTAAGCTTCGAATTATGATTTTGTCCTGTAATTATGAATTTTTCATTCTTATTACCATGCCTATTCTTTTCAGAACCGATATGCTGCTGTGTTGTGAGTTAATGTCTGTGAAAATAAGCATTCAATTCTAATCTTTTCTTTTGTTTGGAGTTTTGCTTCGTGTTTGGTGATAAAGATTGTTCAACATGACATTTCTGTGGGACTCTGAAAGCATTTGAATACATTAGAGTGGAGATAAGGTTAAGAATATATAGAATAAGACTCAAGATACCCTTCGGGTGTGGAGATAAGGTTAAGAATATATAGAATAAGACTCAAGATAACATTAAAACCTCCGGGTTGGATGAGGTGGGAAGATGCTTGGGTAATATCCCCGAAGTCTAGTTTCAACTCCAACCCCAAGGGCCACTTACCTATTAAAAAAAACATTAAGAGTATATTTTATAATCTGAGCTGTAGTTGAAATGATTCTAAATGATCAGGTAAAGATTCTAAAAACTGTAGAAGCAAATCAAAGGGATTCTAACATATGATGTTTTAAGCACTTGAATATGAACATGATAGAGATGCGGTTAATGGTATTATATTATCATATGAGCTCTAATGGAAGGTTGAAGGATTCTAAAATATTTAGAAATGAAGAGTCAAAATCAAAAGAATATACAGTTCAAGAAAACTGATAGATGATATCACATTTTATGCTAAAAAAAGTGGTTGGCTAAAAGTTAACCAACTCCTCTTCTAGATCACAACCTCAACCTTCTGAAAAAGCAATTAGATTATTCTTTTATACTTTGTTCTTTCTTTGAATCTTTAGAGAAGTTGAATATTAATTATCCGTAATTGTTTCTTTTTATTTATTCACGTAATCACTATCGTCCATGAATTAGACTACTACTTTTGAACTGCAGCTGCAGCATCATGGTTATCTGAGTTTTGCATTCCTCGTGCTATCAGAGAAGATGCATTGATATATTCCTTACCAAAACAAAATTATAATCATTTTCTACACGTCAGTTATTAATAAACTGTGAGTATCATCTTATGAAGAACTAAGCATTAGGAACCAAAGAATTTAGTTACCTGGTGTTATTTTATCGTTTTATTATCTCCCTTTGTGGGGATCATTCAAGCAACTCTGGTGGGTTTGAACTTCAAATGGACTTAACCCTCGGGGTTGTATGAGTTGGGAAGAGGCTTGGGTAATATCCCCAAGGTCCCAGGTTCAACTCCCACCCCAAGGGCCACTTGCCCATTTGGCATTGCTTCAAATTTTGGATTATTGTGTATTTGGTAAAGATTGTAAAGAAGTGATTGTGTGGACTAGGAATTTTCCTTTTTGCCCTTTATTTGATAAATAATAACTTCACAGGATAATGTTTAGTCTAGAGCTCACAGTTTTGAACACTTATGTAGCATGGTAACTCACTCTATTATAGTAAGAAATTTCTGGTTACTTATGCTTTTCATCCCATTGAAAGTGGAACAACTCATCTTCTTGCCATATAGATATTTTACTTATTCTCAATTAAATTTGCATAAGAGCGCAAGTGGTTGCCTGTTGGTGTTGTTTGTTGCATTTTGTGTTTCTTTATCAGTTTTATTCCATAATTGTTATATGGGGTTATATTTCAATATTTTGTTGTAAAGTTGTCATGATGTAAATTTAACTTTTTTACCTATCATTGCTATTGGACTAACAAAACTAAATGTCTGCACTTAGTTTTCCTTTATTTAAAAGTAAATAAATTTGTTCACTTTCAGTATTCTGGTTTTCTACTAGACATTTAGAATTTTTTCAAGTGTTAGTGGCTAAATCAGTTAAGTTCTTCCTCTTATTTTATTTGTAACTGTTTTCTCTCATATGCGCCTTTGATATATTGGACTTTGATTTTATGTTCTGTGCTTTGTTGCCTTTGCTTCAAAATTTGATTGGGTGGTGAGTTGCAGTATTAGTAAAACTACGTAAATTATAATGTGTGTTATTGAGATAATGCTAGTATTTGAGCATATAATATGTTTCCCCTGCAGGATGGAGAGGCTTATGCTCATCTCTTAAATATTCTTGCACCAGAACACAGTAATCCATCTACATTGACTGTAAAAGATCCTTTAGAGAGAGCAAAGTTAGTTCTTGAACATGCAGATAGGATGGGTTGCAAGAGATACTTGACTGCAAAAGATATTGTGGAGGGTTCTCCAAATCTTAACCTTGCTTTTGTGGCACATATATTTCAGCATAGGTGAGGATGGAGCTTTTTCGTACTAGCAATGAAATATATTTAAAATTTTTACTTTCAGATATCTTCTTTTTATTGTCACAAACCTCTATAATTTGTATCCCTGTAATTTGAGCACCTAATGATGTCATGTGCCATCAAAAACAGATGTTTGCTTCTTTTGATACAACTATTGTCCGTTTAGGCATTACTTCCTAGAATGTTGCAAGCCGCAGCACATTTGCCACAAGCATCACTAACTTCATCACCCCCACTTCAATTCTCACACCTCCACCACATACAAAACTCCACCACCTATTCCAATACCTCCATCTCCACCTTCCACTCTAATTCTATAGAAAATAATATATTCATCTAAACAAAGGATTTCAAGTTCTGCACAATTCATTTAATGGTATTCAATTCCATTGAACTCAGTGGCCAGGCTAATTCTGATTCATGCATCAAGACATTTATGATTGTAATGGAATTCAAATTCTATGGCATTACATTCTTCATCCCTTTGATGATGTCTCATTCTTAATGCTGCTAGATGTAGTTTAACTTGCTTTTGTGGATATGATCTTTGGCTAGTAATTTTTGTTTTCTTTTTTACTTTTACAAAACTAATTATTATTTTAACCACTACAATTTTTTTTTTATTTTCTGCCCATGAACATATTTCTTTTGGCAAACAATCAGTATGCGTTTTTTTTTTTTCATTCTATTTTTTTACTTTTTAATAAAATAATGATTTCCACTTTTCTGGGTAAATTTATTCAACTATATCCAGTTCTCCTATTTGCGTGAGCTAAGAAAAAGTACTATTTTGAATCAAGTACCACTTAAACCATGATCTGGCGGGTCACGTTATAACTCGGTACTGTCAGATGTGGTGTGATGTGCATATAAAAAATGTGTTATAATTCTGAGGAACTGATTATTAGAAAAATAAAAAGTAATTCTAAAGGACATAAGAAGTGAAAAATAGGAAAGATGCATTGGGACAACTAAGGGATGAAGTAGATTTTTACTACTTATTTTATACTCCTGAATTCTATCAAATGGGAACCTGAGCTAACTTCTTGGTTTTTTGCTTCCATGTCTACAAATCGTAGCTGCTAACAAAACAGTATTCCATAGATCTAAGCATGCTGTTGTTGTATCTTGTATGATTAAAAAAGGGTCGTGGGGATAAATTTATACTATTTGTATAGTCATTTTAGTTTGGGTCTTGCATTTGGGGGTTGTATTATATGTATATGGTTATAGGCCATGCCTCTTACCCTTTCTTGCACATTTTGTGGTTTTTGATTTTTGCTTGTCACCAGCGGGTGTAAAATTTGGCCTTATTCAATGGATTGCCAGTAATATGTTAGTTCATTTTTTCGAGTGTTTAGGTTTTTAAAATTGATGATTTGTATGTTTACATTCTTTTCCTTGTTAAGTGTTGAATGATATAAAAGCTAACCATGACTTTTTACCTGTAGGAATGGGCTCTCAACCCAAACAAAACAGATCTCTTTTCTTGAAACTTTACCAGATGACACCCAAATCTCTAGAGAAGAAAGAGCATTTCGCTTTTGGATGAATAGTCTTGGAAATTCAACATATATCAACAATGTGTTTGAAGACCTTAGAAATGGGTGAGTACATCCTCATTGCAATATGTGATATAATTTTACTACCGTAATCCTATGTAATTAGTATCTTAATCTATTATTCTAACTTCCTGAAAAATTGTTTAAAAAAAAATTGAAGTCTGCTCTGCCATCGCAGTTCTGGCTTGTAACTTTTCAGCTTCAAATGTCTTGAAACAAATGTAGCAATTTTTCAAATAATTGGAAAGGTTGTTTTGAAAATTTTGAAATTTGTCTGAACTTTGAGATACAGAAAATTTCGCAAATGGTTGGCCTTAAATTAAGGTCTTCCAAACTTAAAACAACACACCTGATGCACTTGGTTAATTATTTTATGTCGTCTTTATTTTCTCATCTAAGTAAAATTTCTACTCCTCTGCAGGTGGATACTTCTAGAGACCCTGGACAAGTTGTCTCCGGGAATTGTTAACTGGAAGGTTGCTAGTAAGCCTCCAATTAAATTGCCATTCAGAAAAATGGAGAACTGTAACCAAGTTGTCAAGATTGGGAAACAGTTGAAGTTTTCCCTAGTTAATATAGCTGGGAATGATATTGTTCAGGGAAATAAGAAATTGATATTGGGTATGTTCTCTATCATGTTTGTCCCATGTACACTGGATATTATTGTTACAGCTTTTAATATATATTAATAAATGCTTCGGTGGCATTCTTAAATGTCCATCAAAGTATATTGAATCTCTTTTGATTTGAAGAGATTCGAAAATTTCATCTAATTCAAAGAATAATGGCCTCTCTTTTCAGCTTATTTGTGGCAGTTGATGCGATACAACATTCTCCAACTTCTAAAGAACTTGAGATTCCATTCTCATGGAAAGGAAATCACTGATTCAGACATTTTAGTTTGGGCTAACGCCAAAGTGAGGACTTCAGGAGGGCAGAGCCACATGGCTAGTTTTAAGGTATCACATCTAAAAGAGTTTATTTCATATGTATATATAATACCACACATGAACATATATATTGCTATGAAGGCATAAATTTAGGAATAAACATTGTAAGCAGTGCTTTCCTGAAATCTTGTGCATAGCTGTTTCTAAGGCCTGTTACTTATTTTTTTATAATGTATATATTTTTTATTTAGCAGGGTAAATGAACTAAATGCCACTAAACGTGACTGCGCTGTTTCTATAATGATAATTTTGGTTTTGTATCTGTAACATCTAGATTTAGTGGGTTGATGTTGCTAAAGCAACATATCTTGAAGGACTGGTATGATGGTCCATAAATATCTCAGAGAATTAAGCAGCAGCATGGTTGCATGATTTCAGCAATCAAATTTCATTCATTTCCTTTGAATACCAAATGATCATACCAGAAGTTCATGAAAGATCTAGATCTATGATTAGAACACCGTGCAATTTTTGGCCTAAGTTATCTCCTTAGTGACACTTATATTTGTTGTACTAGGACTAGCGAATTCATGACTTCGGTTTCGATTCTTATCCTCCAATATAGACATGAAGTCATTTAGTAGGTTCAGATTCATTTGAGCGACTCCAAGATCTTATTACCTGATTTTGATCTGACTGAATGATGTCCTACACTATCTTCAGATGTATTCTTTCCTCCTTGCTTGCATTGTACTTCATATCTGCAGTCCTCTATCATAATTCTCAATGAAATACATTTGCGAGAATGTTATTTATCTTAAGAAATCAAATAAGATTGTGCTTCCATTCATGTAGGATAAGATTTTGGTGACATATGCTTCCAGGTTTAATCCTTGATGACAAATGGTTCATGTATTAATTACTGTTTCAACTTTGACAGGATAAGAGCTTGTCAGATGGTATTTTTTTCCTCGAGCTGCTTAGTGCAGTGCAGTCGAGAGTTGTTAATTGGAGTCTTGTTACAAAAGGAGAAAATGGTATGTTTTTCTTGTAGTTTTATTTGACCGAAGTTTATTCAATTTGTTATCTAATTCATTATCTGTTGTCTTATATTGCTTAAAGTTCTTCCTTTCGTATTGTTGATTTTTTAGTATGTTAATAGAAATATACTGGTAACTGACTTGTGAAAATGAAAAATTGGGTGACCTCTTTTGAATGATTGGAGCTTGCATCAAGAGGCAAGACTGTTTTGTGATTATTGGAACCTTTCTCCAATTTTGTCACCAATGTATCTGCTTCCAATTCTCCAAATGTTCTTCAGCTCCATTAAAGGATGTGATGTGGATTAAGCACTAGAGTACCTGCTAATACTTTACACACTAGATTGTCACCACGGATCATCTTAGTCAAATAATGTGTTTTTTTTTTTGTAAAGTGTAGTAAGAAATAAAACAACTGTCACTTATAAAAAAAAAAAAAAGGAAATAATACAACTGTCTGATTGCTAGCACTTCTAGCTGCCTAACAATGATCTTCAACCCTGATTAACAACATATACCAAGATAGTTTGAATTGAAGTCATCATATAGTTGGTATCATTTGGGTGACACTAATCTTAGATTGGGTCTATTAAATCTTAAATCATGGTGCACCAAGCCATATGTACAAAGAAACTGTGCTTAAAGAGGTATGAGTAATTGCATTCAATATTTTCTTGATTGAATAACTTGTGTCCGAGCCTCTAAGCATGGTTTCTAAATTTGGAGACTTAACACTAGTTGAATGAATTTGGATTTGCATTGGGTGCCAAAATCAAATTGACAGTAAATTTCGGCTGAAAAGATTTTGCTGTAACTTCAGAAATTTGGCTAAAGAATGAAAAACCAAGTCAAAAATTGGACAAATTTGGTCTAGAAGTTTTATTATCAATTCAACCGAAACATGGGTCAAACAATTATGAAAATTCACTGAAATTAGGAACCAAACAGAATAACTGAAAGTTGACACTCAATGTTGTTTAACTATGACTGTAAATTCAGAAAATCGGGCTAATTTGGATTTAGGCCACAAGTGCACAAGGGATCTGGTAAATACCTGAAAATAGATGGTTGGTCCTGACAGGTATTTTAAACAATTTAAATTGTCTAATGAAAATGAAAATGGAAATGGAATGGCCCAGAAACACTTAATCCTCAATTGTGATCATATATATACTTCTCATTGTTCTCAGATTAGACATGCAAAGTGTTCAGTCACAGTGCCCTTGTTTTTTTGTATGCAATATAAGATGATAAAGAAGTGACTTCTCACACAACGTATATACGATGCAACGTGATCATATATTCATTGCAGTCTTTATCTGTCTCTCTCCCTCTATTTGTGTGTTTGTGTGTGTGTTTTGTGCATCATTATTATAACTTATCAATGAGACTCGGGTACTAATTTATTTACTTTTAACTTTCAATTTGGCATCTTATGAGTACAATTATTATAAGAAAAATGTGCTTTAATTTTTTTTTTTTTTGGTTATTTGAAAGAAAAGAGCTGAGATATAATGCAAGAAATAAGCAATTCATACTAAGGTTCATTGTACCGTCTGCTGCATGCATATTCTAATGTCTTAATAATTTTTGTGAATGTGTATAGATATATGGAGGAAAAAAATAGGAATCCATTTGTTTATGTTTGTGTCTTCTAAGAGACTTCAACACATTTAATCCCACATCGTAGCCACGCCCTTCCCCCTTTCTCTGTGAAAGCAAAGGAAACAATGCTTAGTTAGGAGTGGAAACAAAGGCCACACCAACCATATCAGAAATTTGCATGCCCCTGAAAATGCTGGAATTCCACCGCTAGGCTGGTGGTCTATCAAATGGACCCATGATCTATGCTCAACTCAGTATATCCTACAGGAGGGAAGGCCCAATCAATTAATCTAGGGGGCTCTCTTGGCTGGTTAGACTCAAAAGACTTCACAAACCTCCCTTCCTAGTGTAACTAACACTTTGCTTTTTAAAGGAGGAGGAGGGGGAGTCATCCGATTATATAAAGACTTTGTTAATGCAGTGCCTTGAATTCTGGCTATAATACTAATAGGCTATTGGAGTCTGAAGGCTCAAATGGGTGTACAAAGCCCCATATGGGTATTCTCCAGCCTTTGCAGGCTTTCGTCAGCTCAAACGCGGAATTGGCGCAGCAAAATGTATCGAATTCATTTTAGACTTGGTTTTATGTGCGGGAATGTCTGTTTACTGGTATTCCTGTGGCTTTTGGGGAATGAACTCTGTATTATTTTGAAAGGGTTTGGTTTAAGACTTTGAGAGCCATCTGTGCATTCTCTTCATCTTATATTTGAATTTCTCGTTTGTCTTCACC
Source organism: Nyssa sinensis (assembly GCA_008638375.1). Lineage (NCBI taxonomy): Eukaryota > Viridiplantae > Streptophyta > Magnoliopsida > Cornales > Nyssaceae > Nyssa > Nyssa sinensis. The sequence continues at coordinate 6,806,760 of CM018034.1, forward strand.
CATGGATGTAGGCTAATAACCAAACCTCTATTCGTTTTGTGGCTTTTGTGATAGTATTCTTTACATTCTTCTTTGATTCCTATTGCCTTGGTCATTTATCATTGCAACCAATTGGTACAAAGTGTCCGCTTCCAAATATGCCAAATCGTTGAGATGGACAAAGGTTGCCATGGCAGGTCTCTCTTATTTTTCTGATTCGCTTTTCAGTATTTCCTTCCAACTAAGACCCAAGAGTGTTATTCAGTTGATCCATGTGGGTCTGGTAGTTAACAAAATGGGCTCAATAAGCTATTTGGTTTGGGGGCAATCTCTCAATATATGTACTGAAGTCTCATCCCTACATAGGGCAGCCTGGGTCATCTGTGAGCCTACTGCTAGTTTTAAGATGGTTCAATTAAAATCTTATCATGTTTAACCAGCTCAAAGAAAACCATTTAATTTATGGGGCACTTTTAACCAACCCTGATGGCCTAAACAGGTTGGGCAGTATAATATCGATTTTATTAAAGGTTTTTTCGATTCGGGTAATGGGTGTTAGTTGAGTTGTTCATAGTTGGCTTCTTCAAAGATGTTGTGAGTGTTAGTGAGTTTATTAGTATGTCTTGTTACTGTGAACTGTGTATTCATTCATATTGTTAGCTGTTCTTATTTGTATATCATTCCTATGATGTTAAGTCTATACAAAGGAGCAAAATTGTGACGTAGCACAGAATCATAGAAGTCAGTGGAATTATCTCCTTGAGGCTTACATTTTCTGCATAACATTGATTTTAGTTGCATGAGCTAGTGCTCACCAGAATTTGCATGATTATTATTATTATTTTGATCTTTTTCTGGGTTCCTTTTTCTGTTATGTTAATATGTTGACAATGATATATATATTTTTTTGAATTTCAAAATCTGGGTGGGAATGTAGAGGAGGAGAAAAAGATGAATGCCACCTACATCATCAGTATTGCAAGGAAGCTTGGATGTTCAATATTTTTGCTTCCAGAAGACATTACGGAGGTAATTTTAAAATATTTACTTCGTTTTTTTTTTTCTTTTTTAATCTTTCACAATCAGTTTTTAAGGTAGATATAAGATTTTGACTCATTTTGATTTATGGCAATTCAATGAGTTTATATGATGTCTTGCATAATAAGGTATCTCTTATTTTTGACATATTCAAACACAAATAAAGTCCACTGGCTCAATCGAAGTCTACAAAGTTACAAACTAGGTGGTTGCAAATTTTTTATTTTATTTTTATCAATACTAGGTGGTTGCATTTCTCAGACTCATATTTACTTTCGGCTTTTGATATGCCCTCGAGTGTTTGTCTTTAATTGTCAGCCATAGGCAATGCCTTTGTTTCTTTTTGTTTCTTCCTCTTTTCTAGTTCTTTGATTAAATGATAGCGCTACTACTACAAATGAACAGTTGTCACGGATTCTTTGTCCCACATTGGATAGGCACATATAATTGGCTAATCTTTTGGGTTGGAGACACAACTCGTGACAAATGATATCAAAGTAGACCCGGGCCCTTATCCGGTGTCACGCTATGCACCCACAATAGAGTGTGTCTGCGCTGGGGATGGACTGGTGGGGGAGAATGTCATGGATTTTTTTGTCCCACATCGGATAGGCACTGGTCCTAGGCTTATAAAGCAGATATATATGGTTCCTCCATCTAATAGGCTAGTCTTTTGTGTTGAAAACCCAACCCGTGACAACAGTCCGCTGGTTCCAAGAAAAAACCTTCCACTCTACCCCACTCTACCCACCTCATTGACCAAGGGATGCCTTCCCAACAACATGATATGAAGACAAATATTGTTTCTCTTGTCACTTTCCTTGTAATCCTATAATTATATTGGAAACTAAACATGAAGATATGATTTATCAGGTGAATCAGAAGATGATCCTTACACTGACCGCAAGTATTATGTATTGGTTCTTGAAACAACCTGTTGAAGATAGACCATGTGGAGCTTCAGATAGTGAGACTGGAAGCCAATCTGAGACCATCTCGAGCTTGACAACAGATGACACCTCATCTGAGTCATCAACAGATGAGAATGGAAATAGATAAGTAATTACTACAGAACTTTTTGCTAAAGTTCTACAAATACTTTGGATTCTGATTTTTTTTTCCCCCAAAAAAAAAAAAAAAACTCATGAAGAAGTGTATGAGGTTGATAGGAAGTGGAGTGTTGCTATTGCAAATTTTGCTGAAGCAAAAGCATATGTGAATAGATTTTTGTATTTGTATTGATAGATCATGGAGGAGAATCAAATATTCATGTCCAGTTCTATATATTGAGTATAATTGCTGAAAGATGATGGAGAATCTACTAATATTCTTCTACTTCATATGTAATATTATTCATTTGATGTGGATCTACAAGTGGATATAGATTCTGATTGATCTTTTAAAGGATTCAAAGACAGTATGGGTGTAAAACAGAACTGTACGGTGGTTATTGAACTTTTTTTTTTAGTACAACAATGGGGAGGGGGAGGCTAGGGCATCTTGCCACCTCATTTGGTGCAGAATCTGCTTTATGATTATTGAACTTGTTCATTATCTTTTCTTAAGTCACACCCATTAAGCTCTGGAATTTAATGTAGACATTGAAATTAATGGAAAAGTTGGCAGATCGAATGAATACATTCACCATATAGTAAACTTCATAAAAATGTTGAACGAGTATGAATTGTACAAATATCATTAACAAAAAGAAGTTTGTCGAAGCCCACCACTTGTAAGATTTAATGTAGGAACAATTATTCCGTAGTATCCGGACCAATGGTCTCAATAGTTTAGACTGAAGTCACATGTGTATACATGTAACCTTAATATATAACATTGAGACCATGGATCAGGGAATATTTTCTATTTAATGTAGACCCTTTTGCCGGTCCTTGCTGCCACCCTTGACTTATGTGCACTAGAAAAACAAAACAACCAAAAAATGGCTATTGAAAGATACCTCTTAAAATCAAACTGAACTTTTTTGAAAAAAATAACACATATTCAACAGTAATTTAAAAATAGTAAGATGCTTTTGAATTTGAAAGTCAATACTAATACTTCTTTTCCAAAGCATTTTTTTTAATTTTAAAAAATTTCTAACAAAATATACAGGAAATCATTTGTCCATGACCACATTATCAAATCAATTAAAATCAAATATATATATATATATTTATATATAAATACAGATTATAGATTTTTCTATTAGCATATGATATTGGAGTAAACCCGGTGCCTTATCTCAAAACTTTTTACACACTAATTAAATTAATTTATCAGTTATATATGACATTCACCTATATGTAAATTCAATCTACGGGAAAACCTAGGTTTGAATCCAATGCTGCTAGATGAGGCTTATAGGCAAACACATTAATCATCTATCTATATATAGCTTGTAGCAAACACATTAATCATCTATATATATATATATATATATATATATATATATATATGTGTGTGTGTGTGTGTGTGTGTGTGTGTGTGTCATTTGAAATGGAGTCTTTGAATTGACGTTAGCTAGCGGAGACTTCCTAAATGTGGATGATGTTATAATTTGCCTTTGTAGCATCAGTGAATTGTTTTTTTAAAAGAAAAATAAAAAAGATTTACAAAAAAATGCGTTTAGCACGGTATTTTTGAAATTTCTTTTTTGAAGATTTCTAAAAACAACTAAAAATAGATTTTTACATTTTCAAAAATTTGAATTCAGTAAAAAAAAAACAGCTTGAAAGCAAATGTTTTTTCAAACTTTCCACCATTTCTTTTCTCAAAAAATAAAAAATATATATAATAAAAACAAAAATATATATTTGAAAAAAGTTATACCAGGTTTACTTAAATTTTTTACCAAAAACCTTTTATCAAGATGAGTTAATAGTGATGTATTTGACAATAAATCTAAGCATTACTCAGAATTTGAATTGAAGTCCTTTTAGTAGTTCCTCCTTATTGCCGTTATTTATCCTAAATTTTTTTATTTCAATTGAAATTAGAAATTAGTCTTTTCATAATTTCAAATTTTTATAAAAGTTATTTTAAAATTTTAATGCATGTACTTGCCCTCTCTAGCCTAAATCCCCATTGGTTGCCGACATGATATAATTAATGACAAAGTTGTCCTGAAATTCAGCTTTTCTTAGTTCCAGCAATGAGCATGAGACACATATTGGGCTGCTTGTATGTTGACATGGGAAAATCAAGCTGTCTTGGAATGGAAGGTGTGGGTCATATGATTAAGATTCTGTTAGGGTATTTTCAAATTTTGTAGAATTGATTTTTAAAAATTAATTATTGAACAATTGATTATTAGGTGTTTAGTAAAAATTATATAAAAGTGATTCTAGTTGCATATATGAAGTAATGTGTAAATGGTGATTTTAAAGGTAAAACTTGTAAAAATCAAAACTATTTTACAAAACATGTTTTTTTTTGTTTTCTCAAAATCAAATTTTGTAACTGAAATTTAGTAGATCTTATTACAAAACTTGATTTTGAAAAACTCCCACAATCATTATAAAACTCCCATTGAAACCCAAAACCACGTTTTGAAGAGATAGTCTAGCTGTCTCCTTAACACTCTCTAGGCCATGTTTGATACGATGAAATAAGTATTTCAGAAATTTTTATTCTTTATTTTTGTTTAGTATAATTAGAAATATCGGAATGAATATTCTATTAAAAGTTATTTAAAATATTTTTTTTTAATTGAATAATTTTTATTTCATTTTATATTATTTTTATTATATTTCTAATTTTGTTCTTTGAAATAATTATTTTATTTTTATATATCAAACATGGCATTAAATATCCAGGCTTATCCGCGGACAATCCATATCTGAAGGAGCTTAACCATGAATGTAACAACCTTATCATGTGTGCATTTCTTTTGTCCCATTTCGATTTTCTTATGGTCGTTGTTTGTTTATTTCTCTTTATTAATTGTTTGAAAATTGCAGTTTATCTGCAACACAAAATGCTAATAGGCCCCAGATGGTACACTATTCATTATCCTTGGGCTCGTGCGCATGTCCTCAAGGATGACTTTCAATGGAGCGGCGCAAGTGACAGCTCAGTTTCTGAGGGACCGCCAGATAAAAGAAAGTTTTTTCATTATATTCGAATCACTGGATTTTACACTCAATGATATGTCATATATATATATATAATTATAATAAGATATAGACATATAATATATAATTTAATTTTTAAAATTATACTCTTAAAAAATCACCAAATATTAACTTGACAAGATATTTCATTTCAAATTTTTTTTTAAATAAAGCTGGTTCAGTAATGTCGTAATCTATTATCATGTTGACATGTATAATATTTCTTTTTATGAAATATAATATATATATATAATATATAATCGTTGATACGTGATGTATTTGACCCATCAAAATTATCTCCATCATTTCATAGCTTATTCTCCTTAAATTACAAGTTACATCCCTAGTCAACAACTTCTTGTCTTTCTTGCCAAAAGAAATTTCCTAGGTCTTCACATGGCTAGACTTAAATTTACAGAACTTGAATGGATGTGTTTGAATTCTCCCTTCCTTCCTTGTAGAGTTTTATATTTGATAATGGCATTTTATTTTTTATTTTTTGTTTTTGTGAAAAAATGGTATGTGAATGTTCCATGCAGTCAAACACATGATATGCTTTACATATCAGATGTTCTGGATTGGCAGTTTCTTTAGAGTTATTTGAGATAATCGATCAGGAAAGGCAATTTGGAGAGAGAGAGAGAGAGAGAGAGAGAGAGAGAGAGAGTCCCAAGTTATGGCTAAGACCAGGTGTTCTTTTTTGAGTCTGAACATTCACGTTTATCAGACTTATAAAATGATTTTCATGGAAAGACAGTTTGAAGAGAGAGTTATGACTCGGGCTGCCTATTGGAGGAATACGGGCCGAAGAGCGCAAAAATGTACCACTGTGTGAAAATAAAAATGTTTGGTGCAGCGGATTTAGTTATTTATTTTTATTCACTTACCGATATATGATATTTTTGAAATTAATAAATATATTTTATTTTTTTGTTTAAATTTAAAGAAGAATAATTAAAATCATGTCAACAAGTGGATAAATTTGGTAACTTAATTAGATGAATGTAACATATATGATATGAGAGAAATTATTTTATGAGCCCGTCACGTAATGTAATGATGTTAATATCTTGTGAGATTCATGCAAGATCTACTTATAATACCAAAATCATAAAAACCATCACACACGTGTGTGACTGGCTCATGAAAAAACTTCTGGTGTTGTAGCTGTACAGTTGTGTGATTCCAATTGTTTTCTCTTGCAACTCTTACATAGAAGGGCTTATTATTGAATTTGGGAACAACTTGTTGATTCTCACTTTCATGTATAAAAATCATACTAAATGAAGTAGCCCATATCTGTGTCTTTTGGGCAACTGTTATTTGTGCATGCCGTGTTTATATATATACCTATACATATACCTCGAGCATATATAAAAGAAAAGAAAAAGAGGGTACTGAAAATTATAAATATATGTATTGCCAGCCCAACTGCAAAATTGTTTAGTGCCAAATAAGGATGACACCTGTTGCTGAGTCACAGGCCAATTTAGTGGTCCTAACAAAATATGCGAAGCATGTGGATGTTGCTCATTTGAACATAAGCATAATTATGAGATTAGTTAAGGAGTCTTAATTTTAAAGCCTTTGATGTATGTCAAGATATAGGCAAGCTGGGCCTACCATGTTCTTCCTATGCTATTGAAGGCTACCTTCTCTAAACAAATAGCTAGCTTAGCTCCAATCAGCATGCTTTTTGATCTTGCATGTTTGTTTCTTTGCCCTCTTCTTTTATGTTTATTTATTTGCACTTTTAATGATTAAACTAAACAGTAATTAATTAGTTGTACAAAATATATCCACATGTTTCCTTTATCAGTAATACTATCCCTTACTTTTAAATTTCATCAAAAGTTATTTACTTACGTGTTAATGTGATATTTAATTAATATAATATTATCAAGTTAGTAGATAAATAAGCAGAATTATCGTTTGATCTGAAGAAAAAAAGATCTCTTCATCTCTTTTCTCTTATCAACTTAGATTCATACAATTGAAATTTGGATTTTAATGGGTTCATACTTCCTAATTATAAGAGATTAAGGTGATATAATGTGACATTAATGTCGGAAGAGGTACCTTTGAACTGATTTTTTTGGGTCAAGGGTAAGGTTTAGCTACCAAGCTTGACACACACACAACAACAAAAAAAAAAGGAAAAAAAAATACTAAAATGTTCATAAAATAAAAATTTTAATTAAAAAAATTTATGATATATTTTTTATATCTAAAATATTCAAAAAAGAAACTTTTAATACAAAAAGTCTAATTATTAACTTTTATCTTAATACCATTAAAAAAATTATTGATTAGACTAAAATAGTCTTCAAAATAAATTTTAGGAAAAAAATATATAAAAAACTTTTTTAATAAAAAAAAATCATAACATTTTATGAAGTGAACATTTATTTTTTAGGCCTTCTAGATAAATAAAAAATGTTATTTTTTAATTAAAAATTTTATTTTATAAACTATTTAGTACTTTTAAAATTGTGTGTTAAATGTTATTTTAATCTAATCAATAATTTTTTTAACGGTATAAAGATGAAAGATAATAATTGAATTTTTTTGTATTAAAAGTTTCTCTTTTCAGTCTTTTAAATATAAAAATTATATCATAGATTTTTTGGTTTGAAATTTTTTTTTTTAAATTTTTTTAGTATTTTGCCTAAAAAAAAAAAAATAAGTGTTTGAGTTTGAGAATAACTACTTTATATAAAATGGTGTTAAATGTTAAGTATATTCGGTCCATTTCTTTCACAATTCCCATTAACAAGACTAAATGAGATTTGGTCCCAAGAACTTAGACCTAAACAATCTTATTTCTTTTAATATGAAGAGATAAAGAAGCCATTGCAATGCCAGAAATACAAGGCCTACTAATGATACAAAAATAGAGGGAAAGTTGAAAGTTGCAATAGAATGAGTACCACGATTTATTTTATTTTTTTGAATATAAATAGATAAAGTCGGCCCAGAAATTAAATAAAAAATACAATCTCCCCTTAATAGGGAGAGTGAGAGTAGAACTAACCTAGACCTGATTTACTATTTGAGTGGATATCTTTTGAAATTTAACACATTTGGAATACCCAATTATTGGTCATATTTTTCTCCTCCTATCCTACGCCTTGGCCTAACCCTTTGGCTAGGCTTCTTGCCAATACCTAAAACTCCCCGAGAAGGTGAGAAGTTTTTTTTATGGGCATGGTGCATCACGTGTTGGTATATCTTTTTAATAATATTTTGTCATGTGTATTATGATTTATTAAAAAAATAAATTATAATACACATGAAATGATATTATTAAATTTTTTTAATGAATTATAAAATATATGCCATGATATTATTAAGAAGACATTCTGACACAATGTTATACCAATCCCATTAAATAATTTTTCCAAGAAGGTGCCAACTCACATAGCACTGGCCTTGTATCTATCTATTATATATATATATATATATATATATATATATATATATATATAGATATAAGTTCATAGCATTTGTAAGTGTTGCTATTTGTTTTGCACATAATCAAACCTAGTGCCTCACCTTAATTCATAGGCAAGGATTAGTTCATCCCATGGGAGGGGGTTAGGTAAGTTGAATCCATCAAGTTTGAGGCCATACTTAATCAGCTAAAACGGTAGGTTGGTGAAATGATTCTAATTTTTAATTTTTATTGTTCAGTTACTTTGGCAGTTTCTCAAAGGAGTTGTTAATTAGGTGCTACGCCAAACATAGTATATTAGATACTCCCATCATTTTCAGAATATTGCTGCTTTAAAGTAATCCCATCTGTTCTCCCATATGGGATGTAATTGGTAGAACCACCTTTTGAAGGCTGTCTATGCTTTATCCCATCTGTTCTTCCACATGGGATGTAATTGGTATAACCACCTTTTGAAGGGTGTCTATGCTTAATACTACAAATGCTTCATGTTCACTTTTGTAGTGATGTTTAATTATTCGGGTCTTAGCTCAATAGTAAAATTATTTCATTTGTCATCTAAAAATTATAAATTTGAGTCACGAAAATATCTTTCTGTTAACAAGAATAAACCATGTTAACATATTAATTTGGTGTTCAATTACATTGATATGAAGTTGTGCACTTCATGACAATATTACAATGATCCACTAAAAAGAACAGTGACCAAAGTTTAGTATTCTACTACTGCAGATTAACATAATTCAAATACGAACTTTGTAGAAAAAGCAAAGGAGTAGAGAAGAGAATGAATGGTTGCTTAAATTGGTAGAGAATTACAGTAAAGAAACAAGATGTTATTTATTCAATTCGCAGCCAAAGTTTATAGACTGTCTAAGTGTCTCTTTACAAGAAGGGTTATGACTGTCTGAATACGAACCTATTCATTGAACAAGTATCTATTCATTTAAATAGGTGAGTGTTCATTTAAATTGTGCAACAACTCCCATCATTCAAATGGGTGAACATGCGTTCATTTATTTAAACAGATGATTTTTCATTTGAACTATGCAACGAATCACACCATTCATTTAAGTGAGTGTCTGTTCAATTATAACAGCTCATAAAAATTAAATATGAAACCAACTAAGCGTCATAATGTGCGAGACCCGTTCTCGTGTCCAAGTCACATACGAACATCGTCTTCGATTGACCCAATTCCATGGTGTAATCCATTTATTGTTAGAAAGTAAAGATTTCTATCACACAAGAGATTATATGCCTCTTTTAACCTTTCTCTCTCCTTTCTTACAGAGGACAAAGTTTCACTAAAAAGAACAAGTCACCATACTCACTTTTCCTTTACTCCTTACTTTGAAAAATTTTCAATATTTTCTCACAAATATAAATGCAAACCAAGATGATCCTTAGATTTTCTTATCGTGCCAAATGTTTAAGTTTGCTAAGGATGCCATCTCATAAAAAAAAAAGGGAGAAAGAACTTGATTAAGAAATATACAATGAGAGACTATGTATAGGCTTGTAAGAAATTGTACAAGGAATGTGGTCCAAATGAATAGGTAGGATATGTCGGATGCTATTTCAACTTTAATCGGATCTCTGTTAGTAGGTGATGAGATTTTTTTTTGAATTGATCAACTCGAAGAGTCGGATACCGAATTAGCATAAATAAAAAAAGAAAAGAAAAGAAAAAGAAATAGATAGGAAATATAGTACGGATACATATATGGTTAGTAGAATATATAGTATATATGTATATTAACACCATCAATGTCTTGCTTCAAATTAGAGTTTAATTCTAATTTTATAATAAGATAAATGGAAGTAGTTGATGTCTTGATGAGGTAGCTAAACCATATTATAACATATTTGGTGTACATAAGTCATAACAATGACAGTTAGAATACATATAACTTAGTGGTGGAACTTAAGAAAATGCATGCCCCTCGTTAAGAGTAAAAAAATAGATGTAAGCATGCACATCCTAACTCATAATAAATAAATAAAACACACACAAACACACACACATTCCAGGGATGGCAAAACCAGATCATTGATCACAAGGAACAAAAGTTAATTAAGCTCCTAGCTTTACGAAAATACCATCTAAAGTTGTAGTTAAGATTAAGATATTTATAAATAATAATGTTATATTTGTCAAATTTTTATCTCAAGTGATGTGGTACAATCATACTAATTACATGATTTAAAGTATTATTAAATGAGTAATGCTGTATTTTTTAAATTTATATCTCAAATAATGTGATATTTTATTATTAATAATATTCTAAATTATGTAATTATTGTGATTATATCACATACATCATTTGAAATAAATATTCAAAATAAAGTTTTAAAAAATGTAGCATTATATTATAAACGTATATATCAAAAATAAATATATACATGTAATTAATATAGTTGTGTCACATGACTTGTCACATTATTTAGTATAAAAATTTGAGATAATTTTTTTGAAAGCATAACACTATTGTTATCAATCATAAAGTACTATATCAATGACATATTATTTATAATAAAAATTTGTAACACAAATTTAAATCATCTCTTTATCCTTTAATTACAGGTGATCCTAAGTTCATCTTGTTAGAATTTGTGTGTGTGTGTGTGTGTGTGTATATATATATATATATATAGATACACATGCACTCAATTAACACGTCAACCATTTTCTTAAGATCAAAAAGTAATTATTAATTAAATGATGTCGATCAACATGATATTCAAAGAACACCTGTAAAAAAGTCTAAATTATCATTTGTTTTGACCGACACTTTAGAAAGTTATCAGTTAAAATTCAATCAAATTCTCTAAAGTCCAAAAAGAAAAAAAGGACCATCCTCTTGTGCGTCACGCTGGAATCTCGTAACTCTCTTGCCATGATCGATGCACTTAATCGGTAAGTTTAAGAATATCACCTCCACCATCGTATCACCATTACCACTATCAAAGGTATTCCACCACCACCACCACTGGTCTTCCACCGCCAGTGGCGGAGCTGCGCTACAAATCTACCACCCGTGACACTTTACCTTGTCCTCACGGTCTCCACTTCCATCGCTTAGTCACTTCCATACCGACCAAAACAAGCCAAATTAGGAAACATAATTACTCAACATTAGAAAAAATATCAGTGTAAAAATATCTATATGACTATATCTATATCGATATATATATATATATATATATATACACACGCGCACTAGTAATATAAGTTACCTTCAAAGAACTATAATGGAACAAAAATGAGATGGACCCACCATCCAAGTGGGTAATGGAACCATGTGCGATCATATGGTGGTTGGGCCCTTCGCAGCCCCACAAAACTCACTTTTCACCTCCAAACCCAAAAACTGAAAATGAACGATGGAACCTATAATTCATTCAATTATAATATAATTTTTTTATATTAGTATATTTTAAAGATTGATTCCCAGAATCCCAAGACTCTCCCTCTTCTCACCTCCCATTTTCAATCTCCTCTCCATTCTCCTTTTCCTCGTCCTGACTCTGAAAATCCCTAACCACGTCTCTCTCTCTCTCTCTCTCCCCTATTTTGTTAGGTGGGTATTGTATAAGAAGTGATCAGAACCGAAGTCTCCTTTTGTCCTTGGCCCCTCTGTGTCAGAAGAAAATCTTTTATCTCCAAACGGTTGTTTCTCTTTCAATTCATTCCCAAAAGCAATCACACCTACATATATACCCACCTGTTGAAAACCCTAAATTTTGCTATCTATATATCTTCCACGTACGTATATATACATCTCCTTCTGCTATGACTCCTCAGCGCTTATCCTTAAACCCTAGTTCTGTCAAAACTAGATTCGCTTGTGGGTTTCTTCGATCCCTGAAGAGATTGAACAGGCATCGACCGGCCAGTACTTCATCTGCTTCTGCAAGAGAGATATGTCGCCGATATCGTTTGATTAAGAGAGCTGCTGATGCATCCATGGCTTCTGCAGTGGGGTCGAGGAGGGCTTGGAGTAGGGCGATGCTGTGGAAAATTCATAACCGAGCAGGTCGCCGCCATGCTTTGGAAAATCCAAGAAGCTGTGGTCATCACTTGAGAAAGAGAGTAGGAAAAAAACATGGCGAAGAGTTTGGTTTGTTCCAAGAGAAACAGCTTCGGAAGCTTGTGCCGGGTGGTGAAGCCATGGATTCACAGAGCTTGTTGGATGAAACTGCACATTACATAAAGTGCCTTAGCACCCAGGTACAGGTCATGAGAACTATTGTTGATTTCTGCTCTACTTGAGCTATATTGCTACCGGCATAGATACATATAACATACAAATAAATCCAATCAAGTGAGAAAGAGATGAAATGATCATGGTGGTAATATAGGTTGAAGACAATGGGTTTTCACTTGCAGAAATATAGAAGTAAGATAGCTTTATAAATCCTTAAAAATGGAATGTAAATAGATCCATGCTATTTTTACTTTTGTGAGAGGCTAGCAAATGGGTTCTGCTGCCTGTGTATATAGAGAACTGGTTTGTAATTCTATGCCCTTTTATCTTTTTGTTGGATTTTTCTCCTTTGTTTTTATGATATGAACTAGCCCTCTCTCTCTCTCTCTCTCTCTCTCTCTCTCTCTCTCTCTCTCTCTCTCTCATATCTCTCTGTCAATATCCAGGAAGAATTGAGCTGACTTTTCGCTTCTAAGTGTTGCAGGTGCAGATAGGAAATGCTGAGAAGGCAATATGCATGTGGGATCTATGAATTCAAAGATTGAAATAATTATTCCTTTAATTACAAATAATCTCAAAGCAAGGATTTTAGAATATATAATATAACCTTTAGTAGGATCATCTTCTTCTTCTTCTTTTCTTTTTTTTGTTGGGGGGTTATAATATAACCTTTTGTAAGATCATCTTCTTCTTCTTTTCTTTGTTTTGTTGGGGGGGTCAAATAGGTTAGATTGTCCAACTATAAAACATAATTATATTCCTAAATTTTAAGAATACCTTTACCAATACAGGCTTGTAAAGGTTTTTTCATCTTTTGGATTTGTCAACCAATCCTCGGGAACAATTGACCAAATGTTTCCCTTCTTCACATATATTTTCTCATCGGTATTCTTAGATTTATCTGTTTCTCTTGTGGGTAGAGTTTCTTTTAGTTTGAAAAGAGCATAAATGCCCTAAAATATCGCACTAGTACTATTTTTTTCACAAAAAGGATTTTGAAATCTTGCATTACTATATATTTTTGCTAGGTTTATACACATCCCATGCCAGAAGAATCTTCTCATTTTCTCAGCTAACTTTTAGGATTTTCAAATAGAATCTTATTAATTTCCTCTCTTAAAGTAAAAATAACTTATTACATAGACATAATATATAGTCGTCTTCATAAATTGTGGCAAAACTAAATATTGTCTAAAACACACACACACACACACATAGAATTTTAGTACTACTGATGCTTTTTGCCATGCAAGCATGCAGCTATTTATATATAGCAAGTAACAGATCAAAGTGGCTTGCTTTCATGCATGTCGCCAATCAGCTTTTGGCAATATTCTTGTACCAACTGCAACAATTGAGAGGATAAGAATCGAATCTGATCATCTAGCAGATGGCTATTATTCACAGATGATCCCATCACTAAAATGAGGCTTCATCGTTGCTAAATTAATTTATAGGAAAACCATTGTAGGCTCAGACTTTCTTAGTGAATATTAAAGGATAAAACAAGAGGGAATAAGCTGATAATTTTGATACAGTTAACGCTGTAACTTCTAATGGTGTTTGTTTCCACAAAAGACTTGTTTATGTATTTATTAAACAGACAAACAACCAACTTTATCGGTGAAAGTTTGAAAGTTCATATCAATATCGTTAAAATCAAAGGATTTGCAGTGCTAGAGGAAAAAAATTAGGGTTTCACAGGATGGTTTAGCTTAGAAATTGATTGAAAGAGGCACTGAAACAATATTATGATAGGTTTTACAATATTTCAATATTAAGTTCTTATCATATCCGCATTTCTACATAATTAGTACACGAGGAATTTTTTTAATTTCATAGTATGATTGTTCTTTTTGTTAATTGACTCTATATTTCATATACCGATTTAATGATTTTAAATCTAGTCAGAAATTTCTAATCACCTCAAATTTAATAGAAATATAAGTATAGTATAAGATTCTCTTTTTCGTATTTTTTTAAATATATTCCCAGGTATTATGAAAGACCGCAACTTAAACATTTTAGTTCGGATCTAATTATCCAAAATGTATTCTTTGAGCAAATCTGGTCACAATTTGATACATTTTACACGAGTCGTTCCATTCTTCCTTTCAAATATTGTAGTGTTGATCAAAAAATTTCCTATACTTCCAGAAGATGAGTAGGTTTGCTCATAATTTAAGTGAAGAACAATAAGGCTATATATGTAAAGTTCTTTGATGCCTCGTAAACTAAATTTTACATTTCTCAAAACTTTCATCAATAATAAAAGGATTCGGTGATGTGATTTTAGCCTAAAAAATCTGATGATTTTTAATTAGTTGAAGATTGTTCAGTCATTATCCTTGGAGGAGAGCCACTATCATGGAATCTTTGCAGTAACCACAATTTGTAAGATATATATTTGTTATCAGTGCTATATTCTGCAATATGAATGGTTTATAAATGACACATAAATATTAACTTTCTTTCCAAGAAAAAAAAGAAGGGGAAGAAATTAAACAAAGCACAAGTTATGATTGATTAAGTGAAAGGCATATAAATGCAGTAATTCTATTTAATTGTTTCCACTATATTGGAGCATAATACATCACATTCGAATAAAGGGAAAGTGTCCATTATTAAAGAAGGATGATTTTCATTCTTCTGTTATTTACATTTCTGTTTGCTGAGCTGTACAGAGGGACAATAATGTATTTTTTCTTTTATAGGTTGTTAGAAGATTCTTTTTGTAATTGTATATAGATGACTGAGTGCACAATTTTGAATAAATTAGATCAGAGAATATTTTCTCTTCATTTTCTGGGCGTTTTCTTCTCTGTGTTCCTCT
This sequence comes from Nyssa sinensis, assembly GCA_008638375.1. Lineage (NCBI taxonomy): Eukaryota > Viridiplantae > Streptophyta > Magnoliopsida > Cornales > Nyssaceae > Nyssa > Nyssa sinensis. Next base: position 6,822,390 of record CM018034.1, read on the forward strand.
GTTCTCATTTTGTTACATGGTATCAAAGCTCCCCTCAATCCAAGCTTCTCACCATGGCTAGCTCTGAAAACATCGATCCTAAAAAACCTCCTCCCCCCAAAAATCCTAACGAAAAGTTTCTCAATTATGCATATCCTTTCAACCCATTTCGCATCGACAATGGTGACAATCCCGCTGTTGCCTTGGTTTTAGATCTCTTGACTGCTGACAATTATGTTAGTTGGTCTCGAGCTGTAAGCCGTGCCCTTCGAGCCAAGAACAAGCTTGGTTTCATCAATGGGACCATTTCCTAACCTCAAGATGCCACTGATCCAATTTTTGAAGCATGGGAACGTTGTAACGATTCAGTCGTCTCCTGGCTTCAAAATTCTGTAAGTTATTCTGTTAAATCCAGTCTTGCCTTGGTCGATGATTCTCGCACTCTCTGGCTTGAACTTCAAGATCGTTTTACTCAACAAAATGGTTCTCGCATATTTCAACTCAAACTGAATCTTGCTAGCCTCTCTCAAGGTCAGGATTCCATTAGCACTTATTTTGGACGATTAAAAATTTTATGGGATGAATTGGCTATCTATGACCCTATACCTGTTTGTAATTGTGGCAAGCTGAAGGTCTTAAATGATCGATACGATCGTGATTGTGTCGTACAATTTTTAATGGGTTTATCTGATTCTTATTCCTCTTCTAGAGATCAGATTATGCTTCTTGAACCCCTAACCCCTCTTAATCGAGTTTTCTCCATGATTCAACAGCAAAAACGGCAACATCTCATGCTTACCCAACCCTCTAACTCTAACCTCATGGCCATGATGGCTAAAACCAACCCCTCTTTTTCCAAACCTGCCCAGAAATTTCATAACTCTGTAGCCTAGAAACCAACTCGTCCTTATTGCACTCATTGTAAAATGCCAGGGTCACACTCTTGAGAATTGCTTCAAAGTAGGAAATGCAACCCCACCTTTGTGTACTCACTGCAATATGTCTTGCCATTCTGTTGAGAAATGTTACAAATTAAACGGATACCCCCTGGCCATAAGCTTCATTGCAAGAACAAGAACTTTACTGCTACTGCTTGTTGCTCCTTCTCGAGCATGTTCTGTTGATGATCATGATGAAGAGTCCTTTGAGACAATGGCTCTTACCAAGGGTCAATATAATCAACTATTGGCTTTGTTGCATTCTAAGGACACCAGTTCAGCCATGGCCACCATGTCTGTTACTCAACCTTCCCCATCTTCTCAACATGTCACTAACTCTAAAGTCTCTGGTATGGTTACTTGTTTATCAACCCAAACACACACTACCCCTTGGATAATAGACACCGGAGCAACAAATCACATGATTTGTTGCCCTTCTCTCTATTCATCCATCACGGCCACTGTATCTTCTTTAGTTAAATCACCTAATGGTGCAGCTGTCCCTATTACTTACATTGGTGTTGTGCACTTATCCGAGAATTTAGTCCTTCAAAATGTGCTTTGTGTCCCCTCTTTCAATTTCAATTTAATTTCTGCTAAAAGGCTTGCTCTTCATTCTTCTTTCTGCCTTATTTTCTTTTCTCATTCATGTTTTGTACAGGACTTAGCATCTTGGACAACGATTGAGATGGGTGAAGTGAGGGATGGTCTGTATCACCTGCTGCGATTTGGTGTGTCACCCTCAGCTTTGGTTGATGTTTTACCAACTTTCTTTCATAAAGACTAGCTTCTTAGTGCTTCTGTTACACACAAGGATTCCTCTTTTGATTTGTGGTATTGTAGACTTGGGCACATTTCATTTTCTAGGCTTTTTTTAATTGATGATCCTCTTGTAAAACAGAACCTAATTTCTTCCAATACATCTCCCTGCTGTGTTTGCCCTTTGGCCAAGCAACATCGACTCTCTTTTCCAATTTCCACCAATAAATCTCTTAATGCTTTTGATATTGTTCATTGTGACATCTAGGGTCCAAACCCCACAATTGCCATTGATGATTCTCGATTTTTTCTTACCCTTGTCGATGATTTCTCAAGGACCACATAGGTCTACATGCTTAAACATAAATCTGATGTGAGATCTTATATTGAAAGTTTTTACTATTTAATTGAAACTCAATTTCATACCAGAATTAAAATGTTCCGAAGTGATAATGGCAAGGAATTCCTTATGAAAGATTTTTTTAAATCTAAGGGTATTATCCACCAAACTAGTTGTGTCTAAACACCCCTAACAAAATGGGATAGTTGAGCGAAAACACCAACACATCATGAATGTGGCTCAGGCCTTAAGATTCCAGTCCAATATTCCACTTAAATACTAGAGTGATTGCATCCTAACTGCTGTTTACATTATTAATAGAACATCCACACCATTACTTCATAATAAAACTCCTTTTGAAAGTCTTTTTCATAAACCACACCTATTTACCATCATATGAGAGTTTTCGGATGCCTTAGTTTTGCTTCCACCTTATCTTATGAAAGAAAGAAGTTCGATCCGAGAGGTAGGAAAAGTGTATTTCTGGGTTACCTTTTGGAGTGAAAGGCTATAAATTGTTAGATTTACATATTGAACAAATTTTTATTTCTCGGGATGTTGTGTTTCATTAAAGAGTTTTTCCATTCAATACAAGCATCTCACTTCCTGATACATCTCCTATTCCTTCTATCCCTCTCATCACACCCACACCTTTTAATTTTTCCTCATAGAACTCATCTTCACCCCCTCCTGCTTCTCAGCATTCCAGTACCTTTCCAACTCCTTCACTACCTGATCATTCTCCTAAGATAACTCAGCCTATCTCTTCCTCTCATTCTCTATCTTCCTCACCACATCACCAATCTATCATTCCTTCCCCACCCCCACCACCTCCTCCTTTCCCTCGCAGGTCTACCAGAACTAGGCGTGCACCCAAATTTCTACAGGATTATCATTGTCAACAGAAGACTCTCACTTCCTCCAACCAGTTGTTGCCCAAGCAACTAGGTTCTATAAAAGGTACTCCTTTCTCACTTGTTAATAGCTTATCTTATCATGTTTTTTCTCCTTCTCACCAAGCTTTCTCCACTACCATTTCCAGTACTCATTTTGAACCAAAACATATAAACAAGCCCTCAAACATCAGTGTCAAGCCATGGATGTAGAACTGGCTGCCTTAAAAGCCAACAACACATGGCAACTTACAGATTTGCCACAGGGAAAGTGCCTATTGATTGTAAATATGTTTACAAAATAAAGTACCATTAAAATGGGTCTGTTAAGAGACTGAAGGTCCGTTTGGTAGCTAAGGGCTACACACAACTTGAAAGGGTAGATTATCATGAGACATTCTCTCTCTGTTGCCAAGTTGGTGACTATGAGATGCCTCTTAGCAATTGCTTTAGTTAAGGGTTGGCATTTACATCAATTTGATGTAAATAATGCATTTTTACATGGAGATTTACATAAGGATATTTACATGACGAAACTTCTTGGTTATACCAAAAGGACACCCACTCAAGTATGCAAACTACTAAAAAGTTTATATGGCCTCAAGCAAGCTTCGAGGCAAAGGTTCCAAATTTTCTCAATCACTACTTGAATATGGTTTTTCACAATCAAAGGCTGATTATAGCCTCTTTACAAAGGAAAATAATGGTTTTTTCACAGCTTTACTAGTGTGTGTCGATGACATACTTGTGGCCAGCAATGATATTGATTCTGTCAGCCAATTGAAAGTCTTCCTTGCCAGCAAATTTAAGATAAAGGACCTCGGACTCTTTGAGGTGTTTTCTTGGCATTGAGATTGCCCGCTCCGTTAAAAATATCTATTTACGTCAAAGAAAATACACTTTGGATATTTTAGTTGATTCTAGAAATTTGGGCAGCAAACCTACTATGGCTTCCCATGGAACAAAACATCAAGTTAACTCAATCCTCTGGCCAACCCTTATCAAACCCGAGTGTATATCGAAGATTGATTGGTCGTCTTCTCTATCTTACCATTACTCGACCTAACATTTGTTCCAGTGTGCAAACTTTGAGTCAATTTATGGCTGCCCCCACTGATATTCATCTCTGTGCTGCTCAGAAAATTCTCAAGTATCTCAAAGCTGCACCGGGTCAGGGGTTACTTCTCCCCAACTCATCCTCACTTGAACTCCCTTACTTTTTGTGACTCGAATTGGGCCTCTTGTCCCAACACCAGACGCTTAGTCACTGGGTACTGCATCTTCCGTAGTTCATCATTGATTTCATGAAAATCGAAGATACAGTCCGTTGTTTCTCGATCCTCAGCCGAGGCTAAGTATCGATCGATGGCAGCTATATGTTGTGAGCTCACTTGGTTGCGTTTTATACTTTCTGCTCTCCAGGTTTCTCATCCTCAAGCCACTGCCTTGCATTGTGATAACCAGGCTGCCATCCATATTGCCGCTAACCCTGTCTTCCACGAGAGGATGAAACACATCGAGCTTAACTGTCACTTGATCCATGACAAAATTCAAGAAGGTAGCATCAAAACATTTTATGTTCCAACCTCCAAACAGTTGGCTGATCTTTTGACTAAAGTTTTGCCATCTGTTGTTCTTCACTATCACTTATCTAAGATGGGAGTTCTTAATCTCCGCTCTCCATCTTCCCGGGGGGGGGGGGTATTAGAGCATAATACATCACATTCGAAAAAGGGAAAGTGTCCATTATTGAAGAAGGATGATTTTCATTCTTCTGTTATTTTTCTGTTATTTACATTTCTGTTTGTTGAGCTGTACAGAGGGACAATAATGTATTTTTCCTTTTATAGGTTGTTAGAAGATTCCTTTAATTTGTAATTGTATATAGACAACTAAGTGTACAATTTTTAATAAATTAGATCAGAGAATATTTTCTCTCCATTTTCGGGGCGTTTTCTTCTCTGCATTCCTCTATTCTTCATTTTGTTACACACTAAATGATACACGCAGAAGAAAATTGAATACAATAATTCAACCGAATAAACTATTTCAAATATATATATATATATATATATATAATATAATACAGAACCGATTGGCAAAGTGAAATGCAAAATATTCTTAAATTCTACTGTGTTGGAAAAAAATTGTTTTTTTTTAAAACAAATAAATAAACAAGACTTTATGTTATTGAACAGTGTAAATGACAGGTTTTGTTTTTTTTTTTTTTTTTTTTTTGCAACACTGAATGTTGAAACATAAAAACACATTCCAAATTATGAGGGTTAACTCTACACATTTTTTTGGGTGGGAGAGGGGGTGTTGATTCTATGGTAATGCTGCCATGAATAATTCAAAAAAAAAAAAAGGGAAACCTGCAGCCATCTATTATGTATCAGTGAAGGATTGCCCTACTTGTGAGGGTTTGAACAACCTGAAATGGAGTTTTCATAACTTCAACAATAGTCAAGTTCCACAAAAGAGGGTGACTAAAAGCGACAGATATATATATATATATATATATATATATATATATTGAGTTCAGCAGTTCATGTGTAGAATATGTAAAAACTTCAGAGATTGACGTTCGAACACTCAAGATGAGTTGGTTACATATAAAAAAGGCTTGACGGTTATATATAGAATGTTATTTTTGGGGCGTAGGACAATTAATGGCATGCCATGCAATTCATGTCACACACAAATAAATCACAAAAAAGTCATATATTGCCAAACAGCCTCTAGGAAAACATCTTGATCTCACAATAACTCATGCATACATACAGATAGACATACAAGATGAAGAAGGAGGTGTACACCTTTGTGTGCACACCATTCGAATTCAATTCTGAATTTAAATCTATTTTAAAGAAAGAAGAAAACCTAATAAGAATGATAGTTTGATGATTGAATAGTATTAATTTTTTTTTATATTGGTGATGCGTTTTGATATATCATATATGCGTGATTAAATTTCTTTGATATATTATGTTTTCACTAGATGATTCTTCATAAGATTCACACCCCTTTGTAACAATTATGTTTAGTAAAGTGTGTTGTAACATTAGAGATAAAGACAACGCAACGCTATATGTTATTGTTAAAGAGGTTTCCTTTGTGTGAGATTCATATTGTTTGCACACAAAAAAAATGGAAATCTGATCTCAATAGTGAGAACTGTCGTAAGTGGAACGTAGAGTTCTAATTTTGTTAGTTTGTTTTGTTTTGTTGTTATCGCCCCTTGGGCTCTTGTGGTTTGCTTGGTCCTTTTTTGGTGAATAAATTTGAACTTACCTAAAAAAAAATTACTATATGTTATTGTTTTCATTGATTTTAACTGTTGGATTGTCTCATATTACCTGTCTCTAGGTCTTCTGCACTATCTATAAGGCCTTCTGACCCTTCTCCTTAATGCCATGGTTTTAAGGAGTTGCATGGGTTGGCCTCCACTTTTCAACATTAACTAAGTTTATATTTCGTAACTTTCATATTACAAATATATATTTCCCCCAAAGTATCCATTATTTGTTTATAAGTTGTTTGATAAATCTTGAACAATCCTTTGGATAATAGAGCAGGTCCATTGCATAAGATTGCCTTCCATCATCTAGCATTAACTGGACGATTTGACCTATACATTAGTTGAAACCAGAGACCACATTGATTCGAGTCCCTTTTACTTCGGCTTTTATAAACGAACGATGCTTGCATCATTAGTCATGGAGGCAGGATTTTTACGACATGATTGCATGTAGGATAAGGACCAATCATGTAGCGGAGATTCCACCTCAACGATTGATCAATGTTACCCTCTTTATAAGCAAGCCAAATTAGGGGATTGATGCGGTATAGAATGGATTCTGATAGAGAGCCAATACCAGCCCAAGGTCCCTAACCTGGACTAGGTACATTTGCACCAGAAAAGGTTTCAGGTGTGCCAATCTGTCCATGCTTCAAATGACCAATGCAATTGGAAAGGACCGGCAAGGACCAAAAGAAGGACCCCCCTGTGAAAATCCTTTGTCTACTTTTCCTCTCTTCTTCTTTACATCAAGCCCAAATTGTCTGAATATGCCCATATGAATTGATATTTTGCTGGTCCAGACCTGAAGATATAACGCCCAGCACTGATATTGCTGGTCCAGCACTCTTCTCCAGCTCCCCCAAAGAGTCCGGTTTTTCCTCCATGGGGATACGAAGCTAAGAGATGTACTACTTTAATTCATGTTTCAAAAATAAATAATTTTGTATTTAACTGTATAAAGGCGGGCACAGACCTCACCATGTTAGACAAAGGCTTCAGGTCTCGCAATGACAGTGAGCAGTGACATGATTTTTCACATTACCCTGCATTTGCTAGCCCATAATCATCTCTCTTTTTTATCAGTTTCATAGTCATATATGATGGCCCAGGCATCCAATTTAACCCAATTGAGAGAGAGAGAGAGAGAGAGAGAGAGAGAGAGAGAGAGAGAGAGAGAGAGAGAAATCATAGGAACAGCCATTTCATGCATCCATAATTTTGGTAATGCATATATATACCTCAGGTTCTATACATAGACAACAATAGATGTAGCTGATACCAAAGAGCTCTTGTAACTGTACAACCATCCTTTCGCGCTTTACATTTTTGTTGGCTCTTCCTCACCCTCTCTATGTACTAATTGTTACCGGACCGGCTCAGTACAGATACACGATCACCTGATCTTCTAATGTGTATAAATTAGACTTGACTACAATGTCTGTATGCATCTATTGAACATTATAATTTTCTGTAAATATTGAATTAGCTTGATCGGTTGTCCACAAAGATTCTCCAAATCCTGCTTCACTAAGTCTTGACAGTGGAACCAATTTGTGGGAAGAGAAGAGATGGTAGACTTCTGATTCGAGTGCCACTGCCCCAGAACGAGCCCAGACAAAGACCCATGATGGCCATGGCAACTACGGAGCATGCTGGCGGAACAGCCTGACTGCTCCCAAGGAATTGAGTCGCAAGAAGCCCTGCCAGTGTGGAACTTTGCATTCCTGTGCACAAAGAAATTGTCCTGCAAACTTCTTCCTCTTGCCTGTGACAATACCAAACTATCACAAAAGGAATTTTTAACTACAACTCCAATATAATTTATTGAACACAACCACGTTTTACTCGTAGGGATTTGAACTAGGAAAATTAATATAGCCGCATGGGCATGTGGATCAGCATGCAATAACCACATTGTAGTCACATTAAAAAAAAAAAAAATCAAATGTAGGAGTGACCTATTGCTTATTTTCATCTCCAATGTCATTTTCCTAAAGTTTTGGACAGCAATACAGAACCTGAAAAGCATGCCAGCTAAGACACCTAACCTAGAGTCTTTGAACAAATATTTTCACTTATTCAGCAGCAAGAGGACTTATGATTCCAAACACAAGTAATGACCAATTTTAAATTCAATGATTCCAAACACCTGGGATACGAAAGCTACTTTGAGGTCGAAAAAGTTCCAAGAAGAAAATACAAGAAGTGTAAATGATGATCAGCAGCACCAGAAATGTGGGGACAAAGCACAAAAGAGGGAAAAATTATAAAATACATAGCAAAATTCAGATTTCATCATTTCAGTATCTCAGGCTACCATTTTCAGTACTCTAAGCCCCCCCCCCCCCCCCCAACCTTCCCAAAAAAAAGGGAGAGAGAGACCAATGAAACATCATCAATTCTCTCCACCTTGCAACGAAGGTATGATATCCTTAGATTCAACTACACTAATACTATCATTCCCAAATGATTTTACCAAAAGCTAGTTTACCAAATGAAGTGGCACTATTGCATTGGTTGTACATCAAATCATGACATGCCATGTCATTTGGGAAATGTCATTTGGGAAATTGTTAATTGAATTATAAATGATGCCAGAATGTCCCATCACCCACGTTTCACTGATTTTAAAGACCTAAACATTAAACTGAAAGGAAATTTTGGATCAGGACATGTGACAACATGGAGTCACATGGGTTCTGTCCAGAAGATGGCTGATGGCACAGATCAATTACCAGATGGTACTAATTTAAGCTAAAAATAGTATCGCAATGTTTGGAAGCCTTTAGACTAGATCCTATCCCATCCTATTACAAGCATCTGCCCAATAAATGTTCCAACCATTCCCACAAGTGTAGATTTAGCCATAGGACATAAAACAGGGTTTGTTTTCTCTACATTTATGTTACATTTCGAACATACACATTTCTGTGATGTGGCACACTTATGATGGAGGCTGGTTATGGATTGCAACAATTGTTGGGAAATTAGTTAATAAAATGGCCAATATGAATGCTACTTGTCCACAACTAACTCAGTATGACAAATGAACATGACACTTGAAAATGAGATTACCTGAAAAGTGGGATTTTGGATATCCAGTATCCAAATGTGAATGCCACTGCATGAAATGCCAACACAGGACTAACCAATCGCAGACCCTCTGTAGAAAGAATTTGGTTCCGATTGATTGCAAGTGGGCTACCAATACACAAAGAAGTACAAATCATTGCAACAAATGGCATCACTGGTTGAAGAACATTTACAACAGGTTTTGCATAAGTATTGAGCACAAGGCCAAGAGTGATCGGAACAAGAACAACCTACAAGGCAGAAATCTAGAATAAAAAAAACAGATTCAGGAGCAAGAATATACGGATCCAGTTTGAGGTGCAAATTGCACAGCTCCCTAAGGGGTTTAATACCTGCAAAATTGACTTTGACATGGCAATTGCGTCAACCGGAACAACGGATCCAATGAGAAGGCCCGTTAAAAGAGGGGTAACAAGAACTGATGCAATGGTGGTCGAGCTGGTTAAGAGGATGCTCAAGGCCACATCCCCTTTGCTCAAGAAGCTGGCATAGCTAGATAGTTGAGCGCCTGCAACACAAGACATAAGGACAAAACCGGTGTAGAACATTGGAGACATCCTGAATGCTCGTGCTACCAACACCCCAAGGGCTGGTTTCAGCGCGTACTGAGCTACAAACCCAACAGATAAAGGTAGAGGTCTGCAATAGATGAAAATAAATAAATTAAAAGCGTGTTCAACCTATTAGGCTATTACCAAGTAATTTAAACCATCATCTGCAAGATGATCAAACATAGAAAGCTAGGAAATGATGCGACCTTTTAAATGCAAGAGCAAAATCGTCAATAGAGAGTCTAATTCCGATAGACAGCATGATCCCTCCAAGAGCAGGGGCATACAATTCCTTTGACACCCTGCAGTTTCCTCTATCATTTACATAAACCTGACTATAGATATATACATATATATATATATATCTTATGAAATAACTAGGTAGACTTATAGAGCATCAAGTAATTCAATTATAAAAATAGAGAGAGAAAACTTCAACCGATTAAATTCAGATTTCCATCGTCGAAATATTTACAGAATCAAAAGAACTAACCTATTCTAGTGGGAAAAAAAAAGAGACCCAGAGTCTTTTACAAGCCTTAATAAGTAATAATGATATTAACAATAATAGAAGTCTTAAGACGGAAGAAAATCCCACATTTCGAAATTTAATATGTTTTTGTTTTCATCTATAGAATTATAAATAATTGGTAAAACCATTAGAAAAACCTTGGAAAGCAGAACAAGATAATAAAAAATAAACAAAGATAATAATATATACAAGTATAACAATGACATCTCTTTATTCTATTATTCAAAAGGAGAATTAAAAAGAAAAACAACAATTTTCAATATAAAAGGCAAATAATTAAAATGAACTTCAACCCAACAAAGCTATAAATTGGGATTTGTACTCGAGAACTAGAGTAAAAACTCAGAGATATTCTCACCAAGTGAATGTTGAAGGCTGTGAAAGAGCAGCAATCGCAGTGAGGGCGACGACGAAAGGAAGCATTGCAGATAAAACTTGCGAAGAATCGGACTTTACCGTTACTTCCGAGCCGCTATTAGGGTTTATACCAAAGGACAGTAACGAAAAGTTGCCTTCTCTTCTATGCAACCCAACTTTACCGATAAACGGCAATGACGTCGAGCACGCGAATGCCGATAGCGAACCGCCACTGAAGGTCTTAGAAAGCTTGGTGACAAACCCAGACTTTCGTTTGACGATGATAGAGAGAGAATTCGATTTCAAGTAGGAAATTGAACTAGAATTCAGAGCGGGAGAGAAGAGTAAGAAATTTGGCTTGGAGGTGTTTTGGTGTGGTTTGATTGGTCGCGTGAAGGAAACGAATGGAATCGAAGCCATTTAGAGAGAGAAAGTGATTCGGATAAACAGTATAGAAGAGAGAGAATTTGGAGGATTTAGGGTTCCGGTAATCGAGTTCTCTCGCCGGGGAGGAATGGTTTTTCCGGCGAGGGAACGAAGCAGAGGACCAGAGTGGCTACTGAAAGATACGAGGCGATAAAGGAAAACAATTTTTTTTAATCTTCTAAATTTTGTATATAGAGAGAATTGTTTAGGTGTTGTCCAGGGATACGTTACTTTCTGTATCCAAGCAATGGACGGGCGGTTAGGAGTGCTTGATTATGATGGACGGGTTGATAACGAATCTCTCGTTCTATCTTAGTTCATAATTTAAGGCACCATCCGAGTGGCTTAAATGTACATTTTTTTCATGTAATTAACACAATTTTAATTCTGAGTGACGTAAGTATACATTTTTTTTAATGTAATTAACGTGATTTTAATTTTTTTTTTCAATATAAATACATATTTTTCATACAATCGACATAATTTTAATATTTTTCTTTCATCATTATATCAAAAAATTAAATAAATTTAATTTCAGGATCCTTTGCTTATTTGATTAATTAATTTGATTTCCCACTGTTTTTTTCCCTTCTCATACTTTTCATGTTTGTCCTTTATGTTTTTTGAATCATTAATGTTGTTTCTTTTTACTTTCATGTTTGTCCTTTGATGCTACAATTTCTGGCTCGTCAAGGACTTGTCTGTCGCGGTGAATGAACCTGAAAAGAACTGATATTAAAAATGCCACCGGGAAAGGTTCCGATGGTAACCTCTCCGATGGTTCAATTAGGTTCTGCTTGTTTTTCAAAGATGCAGATCCCTTTCTACATACCTCTTTTGTGGTATTTATAAGATGGCGGAGCATTAAATTGTCTGACAAGCGATGGATGTCATTTCACCCTGACTTTCCAATTCATGGCTCCCTTTACACATGTACCTGTAGGAACGGTCCCCAAACCTGTATCTCCTTTTTGCAGGGCTAGGGCTCACCGCCTGTTAGGCTATAGCAGTGTAATCATAAGACTCACGTCATTCCTTTTTGTCGCTATTGGTTCCATCGTTCCGAGGTCGGTATACCGAAGTTGACATCGGTGTACCCTCCTTGCCTTAGAATATGAACAGAGCTAATTTTAGATATGTGTTTGGACCTTTGATTAAGTAGAACGTTTTATGACGTATCAGTTACTCCCCCCTGAAGCCTTAGTTCTGTAAATATGTACAGAACTCTGGTTTAGGGTTTTTTCGAGGGATGACGTGTATAGCCGTTAACTCATATTTCGAGGGGTTTCAGCCGTCATGGTATAATTACCACGCGTGTTGTGGCTTTGGTAATCGGAGTAATTAATAACACAGCCGCCGTTTTAATTGATTTGTTTCGAGATTCGAACGGATGTTTGTACCGTTTCTTGTGAAATATTAAATGACAAATTTTTTAGAAATAGTGGGGATGATCGTTTTGGATCCGTTTGCATTTTTCAAATAATCTCAAACAGTTGAGTGGGTTCTGAGAGGCTAGTGCGATTTCCGGCAAGCCTGTGATTTTCTCCGTTCTAGACAACTTTTTTCTTCCTTACCTAGGTAATTTCTATGCTCCTTCTCTTCTTTTTCCTTTTTATTCTACTCTTCCCGATTCTATCTTCTTTTCTCCTTTTCTATTCTTCGATCATGTCTGACCCAAACATAGAGGAGATTAGAGTTGAGCCTGAGACCATTGGTGAGGATGGTCCTTCTCCAGCCTTTACTGCTTCGTCTTCTCCCTCTTCTATCGACATTTTAGATTCTAGTGATGGAGAGGTTAGTGTATCCACTAGAGAAGAAGGAGCAAGTGCCATGACGAAGGAAATTTTAAAAGCGACTATGAAATAATTTAAATTTTCAAAAAATGTAACCTGTAGGGTCCCAAAACCTGCAGATCGCCCTTCCGATATAAAAATGAGGGAGATCTGCGCTTACCTCGAATGGTTCGAGATGGGCGTCCGTTTTCCCTTCCACCACCTCCTTTATAGAATTTTTCATGTGGTATAATATATGTCCTTGCCGAACTCAACGTAAACAGCTGGAGGCAGATGTTAGCCTTTATAGTCCTAGGTCATTTAAATAAGGAAAAAAGTGATTGGGCTCTCTATATTTTCTCTCTCACAACCCAATGTTGGCACTGCAAATTGGTGTCCAGAATTTGTAATAACTTATGAAGTGCTCCAACAGTGATATTGATAATAGCATTTCTGGTCTCGGAACCCACTATGGTTCATCAACTTCACAGAGGGTCATCAACAGTATTATCTTTATTCTATGTCCTTACTCAATCAGAGTTGAAGCACGAACAACTACGTTGGCGACGCTGCATGTTGTTTGAAAGAAGAGCTTTGGTCGACTTTTCTGTCATCAACCTCATGACATCATCCTCTAGGACCATTAAACAAGCAGCAATTGATTTGCTTTCCGTGTTGGAAAAGCTATTGATGAATTTGCTAGTTTCACCATAGAAATAGCTTGCCAGAGCTTGCGCCTCCAAAAGTAGACCTCTAAAGCTACCAAGGTGCGGTCTCCAGACCTGGTCCAATTAAAAAGGCCCCTACGAGCAAGAGTGCTGTAGGTATGGTCTCAATTCAAAAGGCCCCTACAAGTAAGAGTGTTGTAGGTATGGTCTCAATTCAAAACGCCCCTACAAGCATAAGTGCTGTAGGTATGGTCCCAATAAAAAAGGCCCCTCCAAGCCAAGTGTTGTAGGCATGGTCTCAAATTTAATGCACAGACCCACAGGTCTGGTCCATTTTTCTCACTCTACTGACCTTTCGACAAACCTTGTTGCATTTGCCAGTATTGCTGGTCGGTATATTATGAATCGTCAAGAACGCATGATTCTTTAGAAATCTTAACCTCAGTTCTGTACGGATCCCACAAAACTGAGGCTCAGGGGGGGGGGAGTAGCTGATATGCAAAAAAATACCCCACCACTATGGGCACGACACGTGTACTGAGCATCCAGAGCTCGTCAGAGCTTGCGCCTCCAAAGCTCGCCAGAGCCAGCGCCTCTAGAGGTGGCAGAGACATGCCTCCAGAGATGACAGAGCCAAGCCTCCAGAACTAGCATAACTAGTAGAGATGGCAGAGGTAGGCCTCCAGAGGTAAGCCTTCAGAGGTAATCCTTCAGAGGTAAGCCTTCAGAGGTGTGTACTATAGACCTCGTAGTAAGGACAATAAAATATCTGTAAGAAGGGGTTCCGAACTGGTCACTGCCTATCATAGACTTCCGACCTCAAAACAGAGGAGTATGACGCAATATGGAAACTGTCACCATCTGACAAACAGTGAACCCTAGCCTTGCAAAGCGGCACAACAAGTGAAAAAAATGACGTAGATGGACATCATGAAATGGCCACAGCCTGATGACAGCTAATGACAGAATTCATCAGCTTATAAATATCACCTTCAAGGTACGCATAGGAAGAGGAGATATTTTTTACATAAAAATTATCTTCCATTAAACTCTGACTCTGGACTAACTTCCTCATCGGAGTGGCTACCGCCGGAGCCATCCCGGCGGCCCTCTAACTCCCTTTTTTCAGAGTTCATATTGACGAGGAACGGATCTCCGGCAAGTCAGAAAAATGCAGCAAAATCCTTTATGTTGTTTGAATCATAAATGTTGCTTCTCTTTGTTTTTAGTTATTGTTAATTTGATATACATTATTAATTTATTTTTTAATAATTTAAGTTTTTATTCTAATTAGTAATTTAACTTTGTATCAATAACTCTAATTATAAAAAAAAAAAAAAAAAAAAAGAGAGAATCTTTGTTGCAACCTCTTTAGGAATAATAGGTGATTGGTCATAACTTTTTAAATAGCATATTAAGTCAAAAGTAGTTGAAATTAAGATTATTATGATATTCGCCATAATGGTAGATGGAAACTTGCATATAAAATGAAATTAATCAAAGGAAACAAACTTTAAGGCTCACATCATAAAAGCTTTTGACCTTTATCTTCAAGAATGTATTAGTTTAAGTGACTTGTGTTGATTATCTTGTTGAAGTTTTTAACTTTCTAAGAGCATTCTCTAAAACATAATTATGGATATGATTCACCGAAACATGCCCAAATACATGTTGATGGATTGCCCACCCCCATTCAACTTCTATCATATTAATCTAAGTTTAAAGGACATCTTCAAACTTTGAAAGTTTTTGAATTCGATTTGTCTTTATTTCAAGTTAAAATTAAGATATTCATTTTTTTGACATAGAAGTGAGACTTATCCCATTTTATGGTAATGGAGTTTAGTGACAAATCTAGACTATAGATTTAATATGACAAAAATTCAAAAATTAAAATTTAAGAAAAATCTTTTATGAAAATATTAAAATTTAGGGAGAATATTCTTAATTTTTTAAAAAATTTTATTAAAATTAAGGATAAAAAATTAAATTAAAAAAAGGGGGGGGGGGGGGAATGGGCCCCTAAGCTAGCTGTATGCGAGAGAAATTGAAAAAGATTAAAAATTCTTTTAATTATAATATTGATTTTTAAAAATTTAATGTAAAATTTAAATTGTGGTTTGGCTCCTTAGTAGCCCCACTGATACATATTTTTCAACTAGTTGATTTTTATCAAGCTTTCCCTATCATATCCATCAACTTACACATTTCTTCTGAGGGTCCCACAGTAGGATTGCTGTCATCAAGTCTAGGCCTTTAGATCCATATGATTGAAATTGACCGTCCAGATGGAATAAACTGCACAATTGATTGATTTTTTTTTTCCTGAAGTTGACTTTGATTTTTGTAATGGTCCTGTTATATGATCATTGGAAAAATACAAAAGCTTCAGAAAGATCTTTTTGCTTAAGCTGTTGTATATGCACTTCCATAGAGAACAAATCTTGATAAGTTGATAGAATCAATGAAATAGATGAGCTTAAAATATCAGCATATTTGGTGGAGGTCTTGTTTATCCGCCTTACTATTGGTGCAAATGCTTCTTAGTATGGACATTTAACGTGATCTTGAAAAAGAAATCTGATCTACTTTGATATTATTTATCACGGGTTAAATTTATTTTGATATTATTTATCACGGATTAGATTTATAATTCAAAAAAAAAATAACATATTAGCCGACAAAACCTCTACAAATGTACAGTTAATGTCTAAAATAAAACAATAAAAATGTGGTTACGAGAAATCCTTTTTTTCTACTTAACAAAATTATAATTTAAAGGATCATTACATTTACAATTAATCGAAGAATTATGCTAGCATTAATAATGAAGATGAGATTTTTACGACTTAATTGAGCCATATATTACACGCACATAATCGCATATAATACATGAATCAATCAAATCAAAAAAAATTTACTTCCGTGACTGCATCAAAGTGACCCTCTCAAACAAGTAAGGATATTTGGTGACTGTCCTTTTAGGAAAGACTATTAAAAGTGTTGTTCAGCAGCATATCATTTGAACAATAATTTTAGTCTTATTTTCAGATTTTATCAAAATATATATATATATATATCTTTATGAATAGACACATGATATTTGATCAATACAATCAATTTATAAAAAATTAAATACTTTTATTAAAATTTTTAAATAAATCTAAGATTACTCATCATTTGAAATAAATGGTCATATAATGTTTGCTTCAAAAAGTATGACAACAAAGCCAGCACATTTTCCTTCATTTATGGCAATAGCATTCAGATTCAGTTGCAGTTAAAGATAAGATGCTCTGGTAGTAACTAACTACAATAATACAACCCTTTTCAACTAAATAAAGACATGGACACCTGTCTGAACACTAAGAGCAGGTAAAGCTACCAAAAGTACTAGTACTAACTATCACATCAAAGTCATTGTTACATAATGCATGCAAATCTATATCTAAGAATGGTGCTACTCTTCATTCTCACACTATGAAAACAAGAAATAGAATTTGCTATAATAAATGCACAATAAATTTCAGTACCATGAGTCAAAAAAGTAAGAAAATAGAATGATAAAAAACATTTATACATCACATTTTTCTTTAAATAGGCGATTTCCACTTTGGCCAAATAGACATATTTGAAACAGGTAAATGTAGCTCCGAGTTACTAGCACCATTCCATGTCATTCCTTAATTAGTTACAGACTTAACATATTCAAACCCCAAATAAAGCCACTATCTATTTATTTCTCAGAGATCTGTGTACTTCTGATTTAGACAGAATGAAAGAGAGAGTAAAGATTCGGGGCTATGACAAAAACTATTGGAGGACACTACAAAAACTTATAAAAGACTATAGCTTGCATTCAGGTTTGTGATTTTTAACAGATTAAACTCTGTGGAAAAGATCTAATACATCTTACTTGGCTGCATCAAAAGTTCAATCAAGTCAGCAAATTCTTTCCAGCCCCACCGTCGGGCCTGCACACCATCTGAGGACTGCCATTTATAAACTGTAAAAATTCTTGACGAGGCATATAAATTCAAGTGAATGAGGCCATGATCTGAAAGTGTTTGGCGAAGTAACCAAATTACCAGAGCCAGTCGAATGATGATCCCAAACAGATGGAACATCTTCATACAATTTTTATTCTGTTGGCACATTAGCTATCACATACCAAACTATAACAATGCCTACCAAATGAAAGTACACAACAATATCCCCACCAAGAAGCTAGCAAATTTATGCTCTTCAATTGACATATCAGTCTATTTGTAGAAACTTGAATTCGTGTTAACAAGTTCGTCGCTCACTATTAGAATAGTAAAAAAAAAAAAATCAAATCAGACAAGACAATCACACCGTGACAACAAGAAATTGCACTTTAACTGTTTAACAGACAAAGCATATTTCCCAAAAAAATTATTGAATACAATCAACTATCAAAAAAAAAAAAAATTCTTAACTCATAACTGGGTAATAAGGAAAACAGAGTATTGGGAGGTTCAAAACATGAGAGTGAATAAAGAATGCATCCATTTGAAGAAATTCTCAAATACAAATTTAAATTATATATTTGTCTTTCATAGTCCCCAATGCATTTTTTCTACTTTTCCCTTTCTTATTTTTGCTCCTCTTTGGCACAAACTTACAATCAATTTGCAGCATACAACAGAATTTAAACTGAAACCACAGATAATAGCAGAGCTGTTGAGAAGAAGTTGGGCAGAAATAGAGGCAACAGCAATAAAGTTCTTTTAATAGTATGACAGTTATAGAGAAAATAATCAAAGAAAGCCATTTTATTTCTTATTCTTCTATCACAGAAGGATGTATATCATATCAACTAACAATTATAATACGAAAAGAAACTTATCCAGCAACCATGTATTTGTTTGTGTTCATAATGGAATCAACATATGAAACAAACTTCGGCAGATTTATCACCTGAAACCACCTTGACCTGACACTCCCATCTCATTCTATCTTTCTGTATAAGACACTAATGACTTTCATATTGATCTCTGGTAATCTGTCTTCTCTGTTCAATTCATCCGCCACTATAGCACAAACAGGAGCCGTTGTGACTACTTTGCAGACTCTGCACTATACAAAAACCGCAAGCAAGCAGACAGGAATAAAGCATAGGACCTGCTAAACCAGACTCTCCAAACTCCAAAGACATGTACATACGGTGAATGGAAAACCGATGAGTTGATTGAGCTATTGTGCAACTAAAATTACTTCACTGCACATCCTACAAAGCAGCCCTCACGATATCTTCATGATCAAGTTGATATCTAAGCTTGCCAGATAGACTCTGTATGTGAGCACCAAAAAACATTAGTCCCATTGCTTATTGACTTTTAAATTTTCAATTGAACTGTTAAAACAAACTCACAGTTTTAAGTTCAATTGAGTGTCTAAAGTGGATCATAATGCAGAGCAAAGAACCATAAAACTCAAATAAGCCTTGGATTCTTGAAATCGTGCCCCAAACTAGGGGGAAAAATAGCAATATTTTATAATGAATTATTTCATTCACTCAAATTCTACATTGTCATTTTTTGAAGGCAACAATGTAAACCCAAAAAGAATAAAGAAATTACCAGATTTATCAGGAATTATGTCATTCTTTGCAAACCTCAAACACAGATTTCAAGTGCATAAATATATGCATAGTTGCATCCACATATGATCAAATTTCTCGTGAATTATCTAATCCTCTAAAAAAACTAAAACAAATATGATCAAGTAAGAACATGTACACACACACACACACACACACATATATATACTTGCATAGTTGCATACACATATGATCAAATATCTCGTGAATTATCTAATCCTCTAAAAGACTAAAACCACAACAATGCAAAATCAAAAACCCAGAAGTTAATGGACAAACATGATCAAATTTCTCATTAAATACCTCATCAAGAACAGTAATAGACCCTAAAATCTGCAACCATAAAATAGTAAATCTGCAATCGTAAAGTAGTGAAATGGAAAAGACCTTAGACACAGTTTCCGCAATGAACTTCCCATCTTGAAGATCCGGTGGCTGAACAGCCAAACAATCCCTCGGTGTTTCGAACATAGATAAAGAGAATTGCTTAAAAACAACACCAACATCAAAGTAAATTATGCCCGAGCTCGGTATATCGACCCGAATTCCCTTAACAGGGAACCAAAGAAACAAATCCTGGGCTGATATTCCAGACAGACCAACGATCTGTCCGTAAGTCAGAGTGCCCGAAACATTCCGATCGTAGTGTAATTCATTCTCAAACTTGGCATTGCAAGCCTGATCCAAATGAACCTCAAATCTTCCAGAGTCGTCGTACTGGAAGTCCTTTACATCCTTGGGGAGTAAACCCATGGGCAGCCCGTGGGATCGAAGGACTTCGTATATCGACAATGCTTCAGAGGTCGAAACAGAGAAATGGGTCGAAAATGAAAGAATAGAGAATAGAATAAATTGAGCAAGCATGTTGTGTGATTTGTGTTAGAGCATAGGACTGATTGAGTTTTTTCACAGGATGGGATTTGTGGGTATGTTGGTATGGTTGGTGTGTGTACGTATATATATATAAAAGGAGAAAATTAGGGTAGGGTTTAAGGGGAGGAGAGAAGAGGCGGTGAAGCAGGGACAGGAGGAGGGAGAGAGGAGAGGAGGAAGTAGGAAACAGTATTGCCAGCAGGAATACAGAGAGGATTAGGAGAATGATCAATTATTGTTGGCGAAAGTGGGGTTCTTAGAATCCTCTACCGCTAGATTTAATCATGTACTGTATGGAACCAACAAAAAAACGAACACGTGGCCTAGTCTTGGGTATAACTGTAATTTAAGCTTTTAACTCAGATAAAATAAACTAATTTTTAATTATATTTAAATTTAACTAATTTATTTTTAAATTTATTAATGTATTTAAGTTGAATCTGACAGTTTGAGTAATTTGTTTTTTTCATATAATACTTAGATTTATTAATAAATTGAGTTTTTAAATAATAATACGATGAGTTTGAATTATATTCTTTAAATCTCATTTCATTTAGGTGTTCATTTCAATTTTATTTGTGAAATCCTAAATTTATTTAATTAAAAATGGAAAGAGATAATTCGAGATAAGGTATTATTTCGAATAAAATTAAATAAATTAATAAATTTAAAATTATTTTTGGATAGCATGGTTGGTGTTAGATCCCATTACACGCGCCTAAAAGTGGGGTGGAGGTTGGAGGCTGCTGATGGAAGAGCGATAAGTTACGACATATGTAGAGAGAGAAAGTAAGAAAGGACATGAGCAAAGCGTGATTCGGTGAATGAGAAAGCAGTAGACACTTGGAGAGTTGGAGAGCAGGCGAGTGGCTGTAGGAGAGAGAATGGCAACCAGAGAGAAGAAATGTATGTCTTGACATATGTATCCAGTGAAGAGTTGTCACCGGTTTGCATCTATAGACAAAAGCTACAATAATAATCCAAGGTTGAATGTGGCTGTTTATATATATATACACACACACACGTATCTATACGACATATGTATCCAGTTCAGAGTTGTCACCGGTTTGCATCTATAGACAAAAGCTACAATAATAATCCAAGGTTGAATGTGGCTGTATATATATATATATATATATACACACACATATCTATACATAGAGAGAGAAGGGGGTGGAGAGAAAAAGCACGTGAAGATGGGGGAGGATATGGCTGGCGTGCTAATAATTATTATTTTGTGACTTTTGTCTTGGCATAAACCATTCTCTCAGCAATGAAACTATATGGACTATGAAAAATGTTACAGTGATTCGTGGAAAACAGAAATTTGTAATTTAATTGAGAAGTGTAATATATATATATATATATATATTATTTGTAACATTTATACATAAATTATATGTATTAATTAAATTTTAAATTTTTTTCCTTTCGTAATTGATCATAACAATTTTTTATAAATTATAGACGACACAAAAATTTTAAGAAATTTTTTAATATTTTTTCTTGTGCCTGCTTAAATTAGGCGTGACAGGCAAATTCACGTCTTGATCATTTGTGTATTATTTGAACAAGTAGCCAACTACACGCAGCTCATTTGTATGTATGTATGTATGTATATATATATATATATATTTTAGATGATGTAACACAATATTATGAACACTAAATTCAATTATATCATTTGGGAATTTATTTTTGAAAGGTATAGTATTGCAAAATAAGTATCACAAATATCATAGTAATATAGCATTTTATTATTTACATTTATTAATATTATATTTGTTAAATTTATATTTTGAAGAGTAATAATATACTTATCAAATTTCTATGATAGTATATTATTGTGTCACACTAATTACATAGTTTAATGCATTATCACATCATTTATTATATGTAAAATTTATGATAGAAATTTAAAAAATAAAACATCTTAACAACTCGAATCAAACTTGTGTATAAAAAAATAGATCTTTTATATATATATATATATATATATATACACATTTGGCTTGGGAATAAAGAAATCCAAGTAAATATTACCTGTCCTATGTAATTAATGGTTGTACTATTATCACTGCTATTTTCGTACTTCTAGCTTGAATATATTTTGCTTACCATCCATTAGAATGTATTTCCAATAGTAGCACACTAATGGTACGTTTGTTTAGGTTTTTAAACATAAATTTTTTATTTTAAAATATCCAATACGTATTTAATAAATTATTAATTTAATTTTAATTTTTTATAATTTAAATTATTATATTTAAATATATTTTTTAATTTTTAAAACATTAATTATAAAGTTTTTAAAAAATTATATCTAAATTAAACACAGCGTACATATGCATTGATAGTTTGTGCCCCATTAACAGCTACTATAATGAAGCAAAAACTCATTATTTATTGTATATACATTTTTTAACTTTGATACATAATTTTAGGATTTAAAAGTGATTCATATATAAAAATAATTTGACTCACTTAACAGTACACCCTTCATTGTGCTTTCTTCTAAGATCTCACATAATTAATAAAACAAAACCTCTCCACCAGACACAATCAATCAAATTATCACTATTTTGTGTTTGTGTGTGTGAGAGAGAGAAGTCTCATGATTCGTGGTTACTTGTCATGTTTAATTTTGGGAATATTCATTTTTTTTTATTTTTTATATTCTTATTTAATATGGTTAAAAATATTTACTTTATAAAATAAATATTTTATTAAAAATTATTTCAAATATTCATTTGGTCTAAATGAGTAATTCTTATTCCAATTCATTTTTTATTTCATTTCATAAAATAATCATTTCATTTTTTTATACCAAACATGACCTAAGTCTCTTATTAGAGAGCAACAAAAAATAACATTGCAAAATATAAATGGAATAAAGAGTTATTGAATAATTAGTTATACCAACTTTTTTGGTCAAAAAATAAATATGAAATTGTATTGTTAGTCCAAAAGAAGCTAATTACATAATTTGATAGGAAATGATTTGCAAATAAAGTTTTCATACAGACAATATTTTCGAAATTACAAGCCTGTTGATTGTATGTGTGTGTGTGTGTGTTTTCTTATTTTTAATGGTAGGACTCAAATATATGAGAAATTATGTATAAAACTTCTACTTGTATAACACTAGTCAATTTGATAAAAATGAAAGAACTGGTCTAAACTATTCTAGAGCTATAGAACTACAAACTCATCTAAAAATTTAAGTTATTAGAAAATGTGTAACTTCATTATTATATTTTCTAACATGTCTCCTCACGTGTGACCAGTCAGAATCTATACATATATTCATATTATGATGGAATAAATTTAATATTATATTTTCTAACACATCCTTTCCTGTGTAACTAGACTGAGTTAACACGTGCTATTATCTGAGTGATGCTGTAATTTGAACACAAAATATTTTTCTTGCTCTGATTCCGTGTTAAATCATTAACTTATCAAAAAAACTTACATATATATGTATATATATATATTAAATATGTATGTATTGAATGTTAGGTACAAATAACAAGGAGAAATAAGTAAGTGAAATTGTTAGGGTAAGATTAAAGATGAAGTAAGGATATACAATTATACACAGATTAAAGAAGAAGTAAGGATATACAATTATACATCATGATGTTATGAGGATTTATTAGAGGGGAAGGAGTAAGAGAAAAAAGAAAGGAAAAGAGAGCTATTTTGATAATAACATGTATAAATCACTGCTTCCACCCACTGCTTCTCCAAATTGCTTAACATCAATGACCATATTTGATTAATTGATGTTCATATCAGTGGGGTATCAGCAGTTGTAAGGACTTTCAAGTTTTTGTCAATTTATACTCTTATCTCTGTTAGCTTAAAGAAGAAACGATAGACAATATATATATATATATATATATATATAAAATTTATTATTTTCAATATTTTTAACAGTTCCAGTATTATCGACCCTTGTAAGGCCTAAGCGTCGCAGATAACAGAGTTTAACAACTTATAACAATAACATCTCTTATTAATTTTTATATTTTTAACCGTTTTAGTATTGCTGTTCTTCCCACTGCTTCTCCAAATTAATTAGCATCAAGGATCATATTTGCTTTGTTAAATATATTGTTCGTATATTTTTTAACCGCTTAAATTTTTAAACCAACTAATGATCTTATTGTTGTGTAAAAGGGATCAAACAAGCAATAAATCGATCTCAAACAAATAAAAATAAACGAAACGTATAGAAAAAAATACGAGATTTACTTGGTTCAACAAGATGCTTACGTCCATAGACAACAGTAATCAGTTCACTATGTATTAAAGAAATTACAAGAACAAAAAAACCTCCCGAAACCTTTTTTTTTTTTTTCCAATGACATCTATCTTCTCTCTAAGTCAAAACTCAGAAGATAATATTTTTATATAAGTGGGTTACAACATAAGAAACAAAACGAGCCCACACATTGCCTATTTTTCGGGTCATCTCGGATAGCAAATGGGTCATCAAGAATCTGAATGAATTCATGATAATCACCCAATACTAACATGGTATCAGACTTTTGGTTACGAGAAGTTTTTAGCTCAAGTCTTTCCCTTGTTCATTCGGTATAATATTACACTCACTCATCCTTTTCGGTTAGGATTAGCACTCACACATTGTAATTTGTTATATACGTGTGTCAACTCTATATGTGACAATTCTACACGTGCAAGAATATTGTAAAAACGGGATTACACGAGAATGAAGGTGTTAATATATTGTTAGGATATTCTCAAACAATTTAAACTTTTGAAACAACTTGTCATCTAACACGATTAATTGATGTTCATATCAATGAGGGATCAGCAGATGTAAGGACATTCAAGCTTTTATCAAATAATACTCTTATCTTTTGTCATAAGAGTTTAGAGAAACTTAGCTTAAAGAAGGAAAGATAGACAATAATATACAGCTGTTCTTATTTCTGTCATAATGAAATCTTGGCTTTGATAATTTGTTTTTGAAAGATAATGATTTATCAACCTACAATATTTACTTCAAAACAATTTTCTTGTTCTGTCAATTGAATTTTAGCATTAATATTAATGTAAAAATGGAAATTATGAAAGCAGTCTGTCAACAAATTTTTTTATCCCATAGGGTCCTTGTGCGTTTTTTAAATCATTTTTAAAGCTAGTATTCGTAGGAGCAATGACAGATCCAGGGGTGACAAAGGGATCAAGAACACCCCGAAACACCATTTGAAAAATTTTAAACTTTTTATTATTGTTATTACCGGTTTTGATTATGTTTGGATTCCTTCGTAACTTACTTACAAAATAGTGATTAGAAGGTCATCAGAAGAGTCTCGGTAGTAACCGCTTCAACGATTAAATTAGAAAATGAATTAAAAGAGTATGTAGTTAAATAATTGTGATTAACCATGAATTTTAGGATGTACCTCGGACCTTAAATATATATTGTTGAGTGCTTGCCAATCTTGGTTAGGATTAGGAACTAAAAGATCGGATATAAAATGTATTCAAAGTTGAAAGTAACACTACTTTTAGAAGCAGGATTGGATGCTAACTCAGTGCGTTTAACTCGATAATCCCTCTGATAAAATCGGTATCCCTGAATGATAGATATTCGACTCAGAGTACTTCAAAATATAGTCTTCAGACTTGCATAGACAAGTGGCTATGTTAGTGCTCAAAAGCATTACATCAATTATTATTTTACTAAATAAAATTTATAAATTAGAAATTAGCAATCTCAAGATTTTTAAAATTAAATTTCTATAACAATTGTTCTCAAAAAATTCTAGTGTATATATGCTTTTCACCTCCTAAGCACAATTTCAAGATCCACCACTATGGAATAACTTGAATATCAAATCTTAAGATAGAAGCATATAAACGAATAAATGATGATGGACCACCAGGTAGGACATCCCACTTGGGTCTGTTTCGATTTTGAGTGGGCTGGCCCAATTGTCAACAAACAAGGATGCATCCATCAAATAGGATGGGTTGACATGATAAGACTTCCTAATACTGAGTTAGCCAGTCTGAGTTAAGTATAATTAAATTTGTGGTAAATAAATAGATACATTTAGTATGATTAGTAAAAAAAAAAATCATATTTAATTTTTAGTTGTATTAATTAACATGTTTAATTAAAAAAATGAATCAAAGTAAATTGATGTACATCAAAATTCTACCAAGTTTTATAAAATTCTTCACATATAAAAGATAACATATTTTTACTTTATTTTGTCCATTGTCTAAAGTCTATTAAACTTAGAAATTATCCTATTCTACACTTACAAAATGACAGATAAAATCTTTATTAAAAGTTTAAAGATTAAAATAAATAAATAAATTAAGTTTAAAAACTAAAATAAATGAAATAATTGTCCAATTTTTTAAATTTGATATGATTATGAATCAAGACGGTAAAATGAATCAAATTATTTGAACTATTGATTTAGTTAAAAGTTCGTTCAAAATAGACTCGTTAAACATACAATTATTTACGTGACTCGTAAATTTTTGCACTTATATTTTTAGATGAAAAATGTGACTTTTAGCGATATGTTTTTTTTTTTTTTTGAATAAATGCTTTTAAACAAAAAAAAAATGTGTCCAATATGTCTTTTTAAAAGTGCTTTTTTATTATTTGTAAAATAAATATTAAAATACATGAACGAGTGATATTAATAAAAAAAAACACATAGGTTGGTAGTACTTTGAGACTCCATGATGTTTGGATATATACCAAAAATTATATTTTTTTAAAATCGTATTCTAAATAGTGTTTGGTCGGTCTATGTGGTAGAGGGCATCATTTATTTTTTTCTGAAAAAGCAACTAAAATTATTTCTTGAAACCAAAAAGGTTCGAGTATCAGCTACCATATCTCTCACGTAAGCGTTAAGGGCATCTTTTTACTTATAGTATGTTGTCACATCGCTCAATACAGAAAGTACATGATTTGTTACCCTCTATTGACGACCTACCTACATCTTTTTTTATCAAATTTTAGATCAACAAGTATTTTCATTGTTTTGTTCTTAAAATTTTAAATTCAAATATTATTACATTCAAAAGCATTTTTACAATTTTTAATTTAGAAATTAAATTCTGATCAGTATAACTAAATACATTTTTATAATTTTTAAAAAATTAATTACAAAATTCTGAAATATATTTTAAAAAATTATATCTGAATCACTATTTAAATACAGTCTTTACTTCATAAAATAAGATGGAGTCAAATTGGTAATCATTGACTGGGACTAAATATCACTGACTTTTGGCATGCACGAACTAATACTTGTGAAGAGTTAAAATTATTTAAAAAAAGTATTTTCTTTTAGTGTTTTCAAAATTTTATTTTACAGATGAAACGAAATTTTACGGTCACGCAATCAAAATTACGTCTTAAGAAAATTATTAAACACTAGTCATTTTGATTAAAATCATGTTTAAATATCAAAATTATCTTCTAAATAAGAGAGACATTTAACCAAATACCCACTTAATCAATTGATCATACCTTATTTTTGACTTCTGGAAGTTACTCGCGGGGCCTTAGAGATGTTTTTCGACGGCACTTTCTTTGACTTCATTTCTTATTTTATTGGCCGGGGAAAAAAATAAATTCCAAGCGATAGTGACGTCACCAACGAAGGCCCAATGACGTAAGGCCACATGGCAGAAGCTAACTTCTCAAAATACACCTCACGAAGGTCAATTATACAAAATTAAACGGTTCTTCCGAAATGTTTGATAATTAGGCTAATTTATTTTGAAATTTTTAAAAATACATAATTCTTTTTTATATTTTCTGACGACCTTTCCTTTAGTTCAAATTTTTTTTAAAAATGACAAAAAAAAATTATTTTTTTTTTACCAATTTTTTCTAATTATTTTTAAAAAAGTGTTTTTATTTTATATAAATTTAAATTTTAAATAAATAATTTTTAAACTAAAGAAAATTTTAATTAATGTTTATTTAAAAATAAAAATATAGAGTTAAAAATCTGTCCAAATTAACAAAAAAAAACATATATAAAAGAGACAATATTATCATTTTTTAAAAAAATTAAATTAAAAGAGAGGTCAATATAATTATCAAAAATTTCAGAAGAAGTCAGTGTAATTTATCTAAAATTAAATTAAACGTTTTCTTTTTTTTTATAAATTTTATATAAATATTTATATTTTAGTTATTTTTTTTATATTAGAGAAAAAAAATAGAATTAGGATAAAAAATGAGTAACTAGACTAACTTCTTTAGTCAATCAAAAAAATTGAGATATTTTGAAACAAAAAAAGAAACTTTACTTAATAATTTTTTAAATACTAAATATGTATTTAAATATATTTTAAAAATTAAGACATTTTGTCTTCATTTTATAATTCATAAAAAAAAAATATTTGTCAAATATTTTACATACATTTTTTTTCTCTCATGTCAATTCAAATAAAGAATAATAATTTTTTTCTTGCTTCTCTTTTAACTTAACAAAAAAAATGAAAGTAGTCTTTTTTAATTTTTATTTTTTAAATTTTTAATTTTTATTGTGTCTCTCTCTTCTATCTTATCTTATTTTCCCTTTCCTCCCAAAACTCACAAACAAACAGTAGTCTTGCCTTAACAAGCAAACAAGTAACAAGTGCGCGCGCGCACGCGCGCGCACACACACACACACACACATATATATATAGCCCGCCATAGTGACCACTCTCAAGTCTCAACGGATTCAGAATTTCTGAAGTCGCTGATCATGGCTTGGAATAATCACTCGTTCCAAATACTAATTAGTTATATTATATTTTGCTTTGTGTTAATACATTCAGCTCCTCAAGGTGCACTCATCACACAGCTTCCTGGTTTCAATGGTACTTTCCCTTCCAAACACTATTCTGGGTATGTATCTTCTTACTTCCATGTCGCCAATTTCATGTATTTCGAATATTATGAATTTGGTGGGGTTTTGATTTATGTATCCTGTTTCTTTGTCTGGCTTTATAGGTATGTAACCGTTGATGAAAGTCACGGGAAGAAATTGTTTTATTACTTTGTTGTGTCTGAGAGGAATCCATCGGAGGATCCAGTGGTTCTATGGCTCAATGGTGGCCCTGGATGCTCGAGCTTTGACGGTTTCGTCTACGAGCACGGTATCAATTTCGTCAACTTCTTCTTCTTCTTTTTTGAAACTTAATACCCGATTCCAAGATTATGAAGATTGGTCTTGTAATTTAAAAGAATTCGTTTCTGATGGATAAATGGTGAAGAACTTAGTGATAAACTTGTCAATTGGTGAATCCCACATGTTCTTTCTTTATGGGGTATAAAGAAATACCTTATAAATCATTCTAGTTAGTCTTGTGAATTACTGAAACTAGTTTGGTTGTTGAGATTGATAAAAGTGATGTATGGTTGTTTAGATTGACTATGAGCAATCTAGATTGAATAAAATGGTTCCATTTTAGTTTTGATTTCATGGTTTGACTATTTTACGCGAGATGAGAACTGCTGGTGTTGTTGACATTGGAATCAATACAAGTGATTCTTTTGGTTCACTTCTGGGAAAATGCATAATTCTTGGAAATTCGGATTCTTTTCTCACTTATTAAAGAAAAAAAAGAATTAATTTCTACTCCCACTGATTTATGGAAGAATCTTAAAATCATATTTTGTAGGGCCCTTCAATTTTGAAGCAGGAAAGACATATGGAAACTTGCCCCAACTACATCTCAATCCGTACAGCTGGTCCAAGGTTATAATTTGTGTTTAATATATTAATCAAATACATTTTGGGCTTATTGTATTCACTATCATTGAAAAGAATATGTAATGTATTTGGTATATGATTTTTAATTTGACTTGCTGTTGTTAAATCAGCTCCCTTGAGGGTGATCTTTGCTTTTCAGGTTTCCAACATTATATATTTGGACTCTCCTGCTGGTGTTGGATTTTCTTACTCAGGAAATGAATCAGATTACATCACTGGAGATCTCATGACTGCCTCCGATTCACACACATTTCTCCTCAAGGTTTAATTTGACTAAAAGAACCCCCCAAAAAGGAACAAAAAATCAGAGAGCTTACAAAGAATAATATACTGATTCTCCTTATAGCTGTATGCTTATATGCTGAGATATTCATATTTCTATAAATTATTTTTGTGTAACAAGTGGTTCGAGCTATACCCAGAATTCCTCTCAAATTCATTTTTTATTGCTGGAGAGTCATATGCTGGAATATATGTACCAACTCTGGCTTATGAAGTGGTGAAAGGTATTTCTTCTGATGCCTAAACTGCTTATGGACTGGGATCAAGGCCTAAAGTATAGCTCTGGATCATCTGTAGGAATGGATGCTGGTGTAAAGCCCACTCTCAATCTCAAGGTAGATATTTTTTGATATTTCACCTGTCAAAGTTTTAGTTTTGGGCTGCAAACTAAATTCATCACATACAGGGTTACATGGTGGGGAACGGAGTTACAGATGAGGAGTTTGATGGCAATGCTTTAGTTCCATTTGCACATGGGATGGGCCTCATCTCAGATGATCTATTTGAGGTGGGTTGTGCTTCTCATTTTGATATAGGGTATATATTTGTGCTAGTTTCATTTACCAAAAAAAGAAATGCTGCATGGTGTATTCATTGTTTCAAAGTCATCTTACATTCCAGGATTACAAATTTGAAGAAATTTTCGAAATTTTTGACATTTTGTTCCATTTAAGTTCATTCCTGTATTATATTTTTTTCTTTTTTTCTTTTTGGGCGGGGAGGTGGGGAGCAACTATTTTTTTTTAATAAAAAAATTGGAATAATTATTCTCAATAATAGTATAATTAGATATCTTCATGTAACATTGAAATCACTTTTCTTTTCTGTTACTGGTTGAACTGTTAATTCTTAGTATGTTATTGTAGTCCAGAAGGAAAAAACCAGTGACTGAACAAAATGGAAAAATTGAGGAAGTTTAATCTAAAAATTAAGGGAGAATTTCTTCAGCATCTGTGTCACAGTAATCATCAGTGTTGGAAGTTGCTGTTTTATCATTTAGCTTTTTTCTAGAATATAATTTTTGCTTCAACCAACAAAGGGTATACAAAGTTACAAAATGTCCAGTACCTGATTGAAATTAAGAAATTTAGCAATATTCATGCTTTTATTTCAAAATAAATCATATTCATGATTAATGTTGAAAACTGGAACCTTGCCATAGTTCCATTGTTTCTCAGAAATATATTTCTGATGATTCGTGCTACATGCTGCAGGAAGTTATGGCCGAGTGTCAAGGAAACTATTATAATCCGACCAGTAACAATTGTGAAAGCAAGCTTGCGAAAGTTGATGAAGTAAGATACTGCTTTCCACTATTTCATGATAGAGCCTTCGGATTTAACATATCATTTGCTTTTTTATTTACTTTCGGATTCTGACTGTACCCAGGATATCAATGGTTTAAACATATATGACATTTTAGAACCATGCTATCATGGCACAGAAATGGGAGAGATTCTGACTGGTAACATGATGTTACCCTCCAGCTTCAGGAAATTAGGGCAGACTGAAAGGGCTCTTCCTGTGAGAAAAAGAATGTTTGGTCGTGCATGGCCTCTTAGAGCTCCTGTGAGAGATGGAATTGTTCCAACTTGGCCACAGCTCCTCAAGAGTGATACTGCCCCATGCATTGTAAGTCACTCTTTTTTTTTTTTTTTTTTTTCGGGTAAGTAATTCATGTTACTATCTTTGTTGCGTTTTATCAAAAAAAAAATTTCCGCTAATTGTTGATCAAAATTTATCTGGAACAACACCCCCCCCCCCCCCCCCACCACCAAAAAAAAAAGGGCCTTGCCATGGTTGTTAAAATCCCAATCTGGATCTTACGATCCTACGATTTTATGATCCAAAAATGCAAAATCGATCCGGATCCCATAAAAAATTCCAAAAGAGTAGGCTTTTATGAAATCCCTATAAAATCACTAGGATTCTGAGTTGACTCCCGATTCTACCAATTTTAACGATCCTACAATATAGTCCTATAATGTAATTTTTTCATGTGTCTTTGATAAGTTACAACCTGAGACCATAATAATATTATAAAACAAACACCAAAATTTACTTAAATATCCTATGTGACATAATTATGTCGAAACTTGTTTACCTTTTCACTTATTGAATAACTCTTTTAATTTGCACTTGCTCACGTTTTTATTTATTGAATAACTCTCTTAATTTTCTTCAAACTAGTCAAGTGTTATACTATTTAATTTAAGTCATTTAACTCTTTACTATGAGTATGAGTCTATAACTAGTATGGTCTGATATTGTCATTTAGAAAAAGTACTTTAGGCTAATTAGCTTCTCTTCCTCCCCCTCTATTTCTGACATAGACACACAAAAATTCAATATGTTTGTTTT
Source organism: Nyssa sinensis (assembly GCA_008638375.1). Lineage (NCBI taxonomy): Eukaryota > Viridiplantae > Streptophyta > Magnoliopsida > Cornales > Nyssaceae > Nyssa > Nyssa sinensis. The sequence goes on from CM018034.1 coordinate 6,854,923, forward strand.
GAACTAATTGATCTCTTATACTATATAGATCTTAGAGTTTTTCCTATATCATAGGTTTTGTTATAGAGCCTTTCATGGCTGAGTAAAACAAGTATTTTAAAATAAAAAATTTCTTCAAAAATGTGTTATTTTAGTTAAATTTTATATAAATTAGACCTTTGTTATACTAATTTACTAAAAAAAATTAGGATTAGTAGAAATTTTTGTACTCTAAATGTTTATTATAATTTTTTTTCATGTATTTTAAACTTATTTATTTTGTATTTTAAATTATCCTTAAGATGCAAAAATATTAATTGGTATTAGAAATCATTTTGTAGAATCTTACGATTCTCGATCCGATCCTATGATCCAATCCCGAGGACCCTCCCATCGATCCATTGTAGGATCCCGATTTTAACAACCTTGGGCCTTGCTCCTCTTTTCATCTAGCATAGAATTTTTCCCTGACTTTGGTTGCCTCTCTTCTTTTCCTTTATGTGATATAACAAGAAACTACACACAGAATCTTCTGGAGTTCCGAGCGATCATACACAGTGATCAAACTAAGGGTAAAAATTTAATTAATACTATCAAGTCAGCCTTGCTAAATATGAACGTATTATAATGATGGAGGATTAGGAACCGCACTCATATAGTGTGTGGCTGAATTGATTAAGTTTGGGTGGCATCACAGCATTGTGACAAAAGTAGACAAAACCAGCATTATGAAACAAGGCATCTAAAAAAATTCATAGTTAGAACCGGGTGATGTGGCATCCATTTTGTGTGGCTTAATGCCCTATAAGGGAAAGAAAATGGTATTCAAAGGTAATGCATAAACTTTGTTAGGTTCTTTGAGCATTATAATGTAATTATTTCTGTGAATGCTGTGTTTCTATCATGCTATAATGCAGTTGTAACTAATCTGCTTTCAAATGTGTTTTCGTTTGTCTCTTACTACAAAATGAATCTTTTGGTCGTTAAAACTTGGTGTGCACTTTGTTCCCTGGATTCAACGTTCTGACATGAGGTGTTTTAATTCTTAATCATTTATGTGTAAGGTGGTGGCTTGCTTGCTTCATTTTCCCTGTCCCTCAATGTTTGACCTCCTTGTTGGGATTAATTGCTAGTAACATTCTCTCATGATTCGATTTAACAATCAGGATGACGAAGTCGCAACTTCATGGCTAAACAATGAAGCAGTTCGCAAAGCAATTCATGCCGAACAAGTAAGATTTTCATCATCTCAATTTTTACAAGCTTTGAAGGACAAGTAAAATTCATTAAGAAGTGCCGAAAAGGAGTGCAACCCTAGTGCATGTGGAGTACAAATTAGTATTTGTAACAGTGATTTTATGATCCTTGTGATACTTTAGGAAAGTGTGGCGGGCAGTTGGGAGTCATGTACAGACAGAATTTCATATAATCATGATGCTGGAAGCATGATCAAGTATCACCTGAATCTTACTTCTCGGGGATTTAGGGCACTTATATTCAGGTAGATCAACATCTGTGACTTCGTTTACTACTCTAATTGTTTGCCTCTTATCATTTGTCTATCCGTTTAATTGTTGACCTTAATGTTCCGGAGGATAAAAAGGGAAAATTATTTTGGAATCCTGCAACTATTTGGGGTTGGATTGGTTGTAAGATTCCAAAATTTAGGTAGATCAAAATCTGTAACTTTGTTTACAATTCTAGTTATTTGCCTCATATCCTTTGTCTATCTGTTTAATTGTTGACCTTAATATTCCAGAGGATAAGAAGGGAAAATAATTTTGGCATCCTGCAACTATTTGGGGTTGGATTGGTTGTAAGATTCCAAAATTTATTTCCTTCTGTTTTATTTGACCTTTTTTTTTATACTGGTGCTTTTAGACTTAATTCTTAGTTAAGTTATATCCCACTTTTAGCTCTACCCTTTGTATGATTGTATCTAATCTAGAAGCAGAGCTGTGGATGATCTGTTAGGCACATAGCACCTTTATTATTACTACAGTCTACCATGAAAAGGAATGTTTCAGTTCTGACAATGAGACCATGAACCATTTCTGTAGATTAGCTCTACCCTCTGTAATTTATTGAAAGCAAAGCACTAAGGCTCTAGAACCATTTTATTGGCTTACCGTAAAAAGAATTTGTTTTAGTTTTGACGATGAGATCATGCTTCTAGAAACAAACAGTAACTTGAATAACCAGCTAAAGAGACTTCTCTCTCCCCCCCTCTCTCTCTCTCTCATATTTTAGGTACATATATTTTAAACTTTCACTATTCTTTCGTATTATATTTAAAATAGCAATCAATTTCAGTTATGTATAGTGATTTTGACATTCTGCTCCCAAAAGACATTAAAAGGTAATCACCTTACGTGACCAAAGGAGCGATATCAGATTCTGAGATTGCATCCACTCTACTTGATACATAGTCAGGAAACTATTGCCTTTGGGCCTGGTGTGTCAGTAAGTTTCTAAGTTTAGGTTTCTCGAATAGGAAAATAGAATCTGCACTGTGCCAATCCAAGCAATCCTACATTCCAAACAGAACTCAAAATCCCCAGAGTTGTCTATTAATGCTATAATGCAATAAATTCTAAAGCAAAGGATATGCACATTTTAGCTTTGAAATATGTGATTATGATGCTCAACCAGGAAGTAACATCAATTGATTAACCCTTCATCTGAGAGTTAGGAAGCTGGCTTGTATGGGCCCAATACACAGACAACAGATGTTAGGTACTTCACGATGTTTGAAGATATTGTTCTTGGTGCTTTAAAGAAGCAATTTCTGTCCAGTGGGCAATTAGGAACATTAGTGCCGTACATGAAGAAAAAGAAAAGAAGAAATGAATATGAAAAAAATAGTCTGCTTGAAGGGATGATCTCTCTTAAAAACCATGAAGCATGAACATGAAAGTGATTTCCATAGATCTTTGCTTGCATGTGATGGGTTAATACAAAATGAAATCTGAGAATGCATATTTTCTGGAGTTAGAATACGGTTACTTTTGGTCACGGTTGTAGGACTGCTTGAGTCAGTAAAGAAGCTGTTGTGCTGGAGTCGACACTGGATTCTATAGTATTGGACTGCGAATTTGAGCGTACTTCTGTAGAGATATGATGAAAATATAAAGCTAGAGGTAAAAGTCCGCCCAAGATGAAGTTAGATACTCCTAGTTTATATGTTTCTCTGTACCAGGTCATTTGGAAACACTCTCACAAATCCCAATTCTTGAGATACTGAATTGATTTTGACATGCAAACATTCTAAATTCAGTTTCTGGAACATTCAACATTGGCGAATGTTGGCCAGAGATTGCTGTGTGTTAGATTGCCACATATCTTCTATGTTAGGATTTTGGTAAATTAGTGACTGATGCTGTTTATGAGTTTGTTACAGATTATCATAAATGAGTTTATCTACTCTGATAACTATTCATACATATTTATGTTTCTGGCAGCGGGGACCATGATATGTGTGTTCCATACACTGGAAGTGAAGCATGGACAAGATCAGTTGGATGTGAAATTGTGGATGAGTGGAGGCCCTGGACATCCAGTGGCCAAGTTGCTGGGTACTTTTGATATTAATTGGGAGAAACCTTTTCTTTTTGGATAAGAACTTTTCCTCAAATTTGCAAACAAACCAGCATATATCTCCCTCCCTCCCTTTAACAAGTTTCAATGCAATGGTGTTCATAAAATTGAAGTTCATTGATTACAGTTAAAAAAAAAACCACTTAAACTATTATCTTATCGGCTGCAGGTACATACAAGGATATGCAAACAATCTCACTTTCCTCACCATAAAGGTAGGTACATGCAAACTTCTGTTTGTATAGTGACGAGTTATATTGGAATTTTGCTAATATGTCTCAAATAATCCAGGCATTTATCAAAGACATTATAATTATTTATTTTTCTGTTTGAGAGTTGAGTTCTGTTATTTAGTTTCTCTTTGTTGGTACAGGGATCTGGACATACTGTCCCAGAATACAAACCGCGTGAGGCATTGGACTTTTATAGTCGTTGGTTGGCAGAAAAAACAATATGAAGGAATTTTAATGGCTTTTCTTGGAGACTGGAGAGAGAAAGAAAGAGGAGTCATGGTATTTTTATTTTTTGTTTTTACTTTTCCTGTCCAAATGATTGATGGTTATGTAAGAAAGCTAAGTTATATTTAGCCAAAAAAATTAGGACTGAATGAGAAAATGACATTGATATAGCTGTTGCCTTGTATTATGGGACTGAACTGAGCATATTATATCAACTGGTCTATGCTTCTACCAAAGAGCACAATATTTTCTTTCTCCAATGTAAATGGAGGACACATTTCATGTACTATGCCTCAACTATGTTCAAATTTGAATGGATAATGTTTTCTTAAGCTGCAAGTATCTACTTGCTTCTCATCACTAGACAAAAACTTACATGGGTGGGGATGATCCTTTGACTATTGCTCCTTCTGAATTTATTCTTGGAATACGATGCCCAACTGTACCAACTTGGGCTGCTTGTGATAGCTCTACCAACTGGGTGCTTGTTATTAACAATTCATTAGTTTTGGGATAAGTTCATATCCAAGTTGGTTCAGCTCAATCAATGAGTTAAGTATTATATGACATGTCTAATAGGGTGATGTCATGATAATCACATTGATTTTCTTCTTCTATGCTACTTTCTGTACCTTGTATATATTCTACAAATCACACACACATATATATAAACAACGACTGCACATGACGTGCCAAAAAAATGAGCTTCCTTGGGGCCTTCTTCTTGTAAGGAAGGTAAAGCTATGACAGTAAGAATAGCAGTTCAACTGCTGACATAAGCTGTAGAGAGAGAGAGAGAGAGTGAGGCAGGGTCCCCCAGACACACAGAGAGAGATGGAACAGAAAAAGATGATCAAGGGCCCAGTGATCATGGCAATGAACAGTCATCCGTGCACATGGTCACCTGCTTTTGGGGGAGAAATTTCAATTCCTTCCTACCGAATCACGGTCTGATGGAGGTGGGTTACGTTGATCATCAAGCTGCGGCTCTGCATTCCTCTGTTTCTGCTTCCGAAGCAGTTCATGCGCAAACTTCATCTATTTCCATGACAGCTACCGTGGACACATTGGTAAACCTTGTTCTAACCTTCGAGTTTGTTTCTCAAATTTTCTTTTGGATTGTCACTTAAGTTGTGTTTGGATGGGGGATTTAGGAGGGATTAAGGCCTTTTTTTTTTTGTCGAGAATTCACACTTTTAAAGTCCTCTGTAAGTGCGCCCTACTTTTTTTTAAAAAAATATTTTCTTTCTTTTTTCTTTTAATTGATTAAAATTATAACATGTTCTTATATGGACATGGATGACAGTATTTTGAGCTTGAGCTTGAGCTTGAGCTTAAAGAAGAAATAGATAGATTTAGAAATTTTTTCCAAACATCGAAATTTTCAAATCCATATATGAATTTTAAATCCCTACATTTTAAATACCCCACACTTTAAAATTCTTCACCCAAACATACTCAGATACTCTTTAGTTTTTACTTTCCAATTCTTCTTTTTTTGGTATAATTTTTTATTTATTTTCTCCTTATTTGCCAATAACTTTCTATTTCAATACAATAGTAACTTTTCCTTTCTATTCTGTTGAATAAAATTACAAATGTAATTTTTGTAATCACTTGCACTAGTATTGCATGTCCAACATTAGTTTTTTCTTAGATTTAGCCAAATCTCGTCTTACACTTTTGACAGATTGCCTCCTCTAATTATAATAAACCAAAGTATCATTGCTTTGACTCTTGGTTTTACTTCTTTTTTATTTTTTAAATTTAACAATAAACTTTTTTGGCAATATGAAATGGAAAATCTTTAAGAAATGTTCTACATGGAGAAGGAGATTTGGAACCTAGAGGATCTTTTAGGTTCAAAGGTGATTCATTTTAATGGATGGATTTGACACATACCTTTGCCATTTTTTTTTTTAATGTTTTCTTTCCATTTTGTTATTAAAAAATTATTTGTTATGTAGTCTTGATGTTTCTAGAGGGCATGGTTATGTATGATACATGCTGGAGGTTGATTCTGAGACTCCAAGGTATCTTATTCAATGTTGCTTCAAGACCCGGTGGGGTGGGGGCTTAAAAATGGAAGAGAGCCTGTTTCTTATCTGATTTCTATAATTCCTGTACCCTTATACCTGCCTGGGGGAAAAGACCAAGCAATATATTTTTTGAATTATGTTGTTAGAATTCGTCTTTTCCCCCTTATTTTTGAGTAGCTCCTGTGATTATACACTTATATATTATATCTATTTTTCTAGAGCCGCCAGCTTGTTGGGTTCAGTACAGAAATAGACGAGTCCACTGTCAATCGAATATGGGATCAGGCTGGAGAGTTCTTTCCCACTTTAAGAGGAACATCTCCGAGAGATTTCGGCAAAAGCAAAGAAGTGAGTATAGGATTAAGACCTTACAGTAACTGTGCATGGTAGAAATTTTAATCTCAGTTATTTATTGAGGGTTAGAATTATAATAATACTGGAAACATGAGTTGTCACCTGTAGACTGAAGTAATGATACAATATTTCACTTGTTTCAGTGCCTGATGGGAAGCCAGTGATTGGGCCTGTTCCTGGTTGTTGAATGTGCTCTTTGCCACTGGGCATGAAGGGGGAGGTCTTTCGTTGGTAACCTTTTTACTTTTGTTCTGCTGCTGGATTTATTTATTTGGACAATGCTTGGCTCCAAACCAGGTAGGAGGACCTCCTCCTACCCATATACGTGTCACAATCTTAGCGAACTACACATGCACTCAGATGTATATCATGTGACAATTTAGTTTTAACAAAAAAAAATTAAAATTAAATAAATCAAAAAGCACATATGCATTGCATATGTGGCAGATTGTAGTTAAGACACACTCGGGTAGGAGGAAGTTCCTCCTACCGAGTTTGGAGCTAAGCATTGTCCTATTTATATATTTTTTTTTTTTGCAAGTTCTGCTGCTGTTGGAAATTAAAGAAAATTAGTCCTCAATTATTACCCCTGTATGATGTACATAATTTTATTTTAATTTTTTCTGTTTGAATAAAACTTCGCTTTCTTAATGCGAAAAAGATCACCCAGTATAGGTGTGGGTTGTTAATCTGTCCATATTATTTGTTGCTTTAAACCAAAGCAGACAATGGGCGACCCAGTCTTTTTGTCGCTAAGTTCCATTGCCTGTTTTAGAAGTCATGAAAGAATTGTGTACTTCCAGGCTTTGGGCACTGCCGAAATGGTTGCTGATACGGTGTTGGGCAATCATGGGAAAGTTGATCATGCACCTTTTTCCTTGCAAGGTCTATGTTGTCAATAAAAATTGGCCTGGAGGAATAATGATCCATGGGCATACTTGATCTCTATTTGGTGGGCTACAGATTTTAGAATGTGTTCTCAGGGCAATCTCAAGGTCACATTACCTCGGTGCACAATTGTGTTTTGGGTATGTGGTTGTACTGTGATACTGCAATCTCCATTTGGTAATTTTCGCTTTTAGTTTCCATATCTCCAACAAATTAACACCTACCTATTGTGTTTCCTCCGCTTACATTGGGTGGTCTTTTCACCTTACAAAGATATGGTTGGGTTTGAGTTCCTACATGTCTTAGCTAGTGAGCTATCTGGAGGGGACAAAAAAGGTACATATATTGGAAGAATTGACTAAACTTAGTAATATTGTTTTCCTTATATTAAATGATATACATGTGTATGTCCTCTGTATGTGTGCGTGCTGGTCCACCTGCTTGAAGTTGCATATTCTAGATTGTTTAATCTAACTTAATAATGTTACAATCTCTCTAGAGTTGAATAATGTGTCAATGCAAGATTAATGGCCATAACATTGTAGAATGATTAGATGTAAGCTTTATACATAAGGGTGGAAAACTGATGGTTCAATTGAGTTAAAAATCACTTTTGAATTCCATTTTAACCTTTAAACATCCACAGGAAAGGCTGAGTTTGGGTCCATCACTTAAAGCCTGTAGGGCCGTCGTACAATGAGGTGATTGGTTATCTCACTTGAACAGATGACTACATATTGTCATCAAAGTTTATGAATTAGCATAACTTGAATGAGACCAGTTATACAAGGAAATGCTTGTTCAAACCCATAGCATAGATATTCTTCAATGTACAAATAAACTATCGTCAATATATGTCAAATGGATATGCTATTAGGAATTCCCCTTCCAGTGATGCCCCCTCTGAATCCAACATTTGATGTATCGGGGTATAAAAGTTTGTATGGAATCTTCGCGGGCCCCCATCTGTTTTTAAGCTTGGGATCTCTATTCCTCTCCACGATTTTTTTCTCCACCTCTTTAAGGTTCTCGCCAAACTGCTTAAACTTTTCACGTATCTGTTCATTGTCTGTCCACTCCAATGATGGCTGTTGACCCAAGTACACTTCATCCGATATGTGCCGCGAGAGGACCTCTATCAGTGCTACACTAAGGGTCATCTCAAATCTTTCAGGCAACATCTTGAGATAGAATTTATCAGGATCCCTAAGAAACTCAGCAAACTCTTGTGTCCCTTCCTCCGGAATAAATTTTCGACACATCGTAGGGTGATTTGGAGGATAACCAGCATATCCATATTGCCCAAAGTTCACTGCAGCATGAAGGGCTGATGCAGTCCATATGAGAGTTGTCAGAACCTCTATTAGGTCAGAGCAAGTTGTCATTTGGTACCACGTTTCATTAGGCTTATCGCCATGACCCACTTCTTTTATTTCTGACCACCATGCTTGGATTTCATTGTCAGAATTTACAGAGTCATCATTTGTATAGAAGAGTGAGCAGAAGTCTTTTACCCATGTCTTTATGGCATCCCATATATCAAGTCCATCTGCTCCATAGGGATAGTCTTCGAAGAGGAGTTGAACCCCAGAGGGCTTCTCTGAATCAGTTAAGGCCAGGCCCCTGATGAATGATAATAGAGAAAAAGCAATGTAGATTTTTTTTTTTACATCAATTTCAGAACTACTTCTTGCATTTTGAAAGATTGTCTTCAACTCTGATTGTGTCAGATTGAATATGACATGGCTGAGCCAGTTTTAACATGGTGATTGTTATTTTTGATAGGTAAGTGGGCCTTGGGGTGAGAGTTGAACCTAAAACCTTGGGACATTACCCAAGCCTCTTCCCAGCTCATCCAACCCCAAGGGTTAGTGTTAACATGGTGATCACCTTATTTCTGTTATATAAAGTGCTCTGTAAAGCACTTCTCGCGATCCATTCTAAATTCCCTTGAGATATTCCTTTCAATATGTCCCATGCACCCTGCTTGGAGTGTTTAATCAATCTCCTAGCAAGTCTTAATCTGTAAACTCTCAAACTTAAGAGTTAAGATTATCCTATTATTATTGGAAAAAATGGTTTTGGAAGAAATAGAACATCAATGGAGAGCAGATCTGTAATGTCTAAAGGAAAAAAAAGGGTTTGAACATGAAAGGAAGAGATCAAAGTAGGATTATATTGATGAGAGAGACAAAGACAAGTTTTTCTTTGAAGAGAGATCATGAAATGAACTGAGCCTTACAGTGTGTTTGGTTTAGTTAGGGCCTAGGGGAGAAAGAAAAGGAAGGAAAGAGCAGTGTTAACCATTATTCTTGTTTGGATAACTTGAGAAGGAGGAAAAGAAAGGAATTAATAGTGTAATCCTCTCATCTTGTTTGGAAAAGATAAAGGAGAGAAAAGAAAGAAATGAAATATTTTATTATGTGAGTAGAGAGGGTAAAATAAGAATTCATTTGTTGTAAACAAAAAGGGCTAAAACATGTAATTACTAACTCTCTTATCCTTTCCCTCCATCTCCTCCCACTTCCAAGGAGAGAAAAATAGGCTTTTAAGTTCCTTCCTCTCCCTCCCTTTCCTTTCTTATTTTGAACCAAACATGATTATATGAAATAATGTTTCATCCCTTTTCCTTTCCTTTTCTTTTCTTCCAATTCCTTCAAATAATATTTTTGATAAGTGATTAAATTCATTGATATAAAAGAACGTACAAATTAAATAAGAACTTCAATCAAATAAAGAGACCGTTTAAAAACTTTAGGCTATCCCAAAAAAAAAAATTCCGAAAAAGCTGATAAAGTCCCATTGAGGGGTCAAATTGAAATTAAAATAAGGGTAGTCTGAAAAATTTTAGACCTAGAGGGGGGGGGGGGGGGACAAATATAAATGAAAGAATGTATTTGAATTTTTTTTTTTGGAAAGTATGAAAAAATTTCAAATAAGAAAAATTGAGCCAAGCTAGATCCGTCTCTGGCTACGCTTTACCTCTCCTCTTGTTAAAAGGGTCACATTCATCTTTTGGAAAACCTGAACCCCATAAATGCCTAAAAAAATTTATGGTAAAAAGAAAAATGGATGGATGTCTATTTCTGTCGGTTTGTTTACTTGTGCCTGCATCTAAAGGGTATTTTGAATAATTTCAAAAGACCAAATTACCTTTTGAGTAGATCCTTAGGGAGGCTTTGTTCATCAAATCTCCAGTGGTTATACAGTGCAGAAGACAACTCCATTGAGATTTCACCGGTGAATAATGTCTTCTCAAGGATTCCTCCAGAGTTTATGAGAAGGCTCCGAGCCAGTGCATTAGTGTGCATGGTATCTTTGAAATGAGGATTCAATAGCCAATGGATTGGGTGCATCACGCTTAACTGCCTTCTGGTGGCAATGATGAATGGCTCAACTATTGCATGAGTTTTTAACCTAGAAAATGCATCACATACTTAGTGACAAATTTTCTTTCAACTATTTGGCACCAAGAATAATTAGAAATTTAGGGGTTAAGTCAAAAATATTTCGAGAGTTTGTAGAAAAATAAAATAAAATTAAAGAGAATAAGTTTTGGGGTGGGTAAAAGCATTGCATTAATTTCCATGTAAATGAGCATATGGTTCATCAAAAATATTAGAATAGTTTAAGATTTTCCCTTTTTTTTTTTTTGGGAATTTCAATGTCAAATTAACTGAATTATTTATATTGATTCCTGTTTATTACCTTGAATTGAAACAAGAAATGTCAGGTAAGTATAAAATTTCATGAATAGCTTCAGAAATTTGGTTACAGTGAGCGTGCAAAATATTTGAAATAATTACTCACCAATGGCTGATTAGTTGATGGTAACCAGAGTCGTTAACCGCAACATGAGCTTTAGCTAGCTGCCATAGTGCTGCTTCAGTGCCCTCAGTTGATGGAAGGAACACCCTATTATTCTCCTCGATGCTAGATGAGCTAGGCAAGCTCAATTCTATTGCCACTGGCTTTAATGAGGCATCATTCCTTAAGAATAGTAGCGTTCGAGATGCATAAGCACACACACCATTTTTGTTTATTTTGTTTAAAAAAGGCATGAGATAGTCGTGGTAATCCAAGATGAAGATTCTCCATTGGTTCATTGCCTGTGATGTAAATTGAAAGCTTATAAGAAATATGATCTCATAGGCCAAAAACTGCTATTAGAATGCCATGTGGCTAGGATAAGGTTTTGTTGACCCAACATTTGAAGGTTTAGAAAAAGGAAAAAAGGAACTTGTCTACATTCATCTTAAGTACCCGCACATGGCTACTTTATTAATTCACCAGATGCATCATGACTTATTATGAAGCTTGAACACTCAATTTTGCCTCACGTAGTAGTATCAAACATGGACACACTCAGATACATCCCGAACACTTGAAAGAGTGTCCAGTTTTTCTGAATTCCCAACACGTTAAGGACATATTTTTGGATATTTTTTATTTTTTCTGGATTTTTACTATTTTCCCCCTCTTCATCTCCATTTTTTTTCTTTTTTTTTGGTTTTATTTATATAATAGTTAACAAATTTGTTTTAAAACTTAGATCATGAATATTAAAGATTAAATAAAAACGTTCTTGAATTTTTATTTAATGGCTTTATTATTTTGATATATTAATAATATTTTCGTGATTTGCGTGTTTTTATGCTAGTTTTGATTGAAATAATTTTAGATTTTTATTATGTCATATAAAAAATATGAAAATATATTAAACGTGTCCTTGACTTATTCGTATTTTACTTTATTGAGAAATGTCATGTTTGTGTGTCCGTGTCGTATTGTATCCATGTCTCGTGTCCATATTCGTACTTCATAGATGATTTAATAGGCTCTGTGTTTTCCCTACTGCATTATACTTTCTTCGTAGTTCCTTGTTGATTTAGAAAGTTGTGCAGTAGGACTAGTAAAGCCCAAAATTCATTTGTGTGCAAAGATGATATGATACTAAAATGACAAATTGGTAGTCATCACATATTATTAGACTGAAGTTGTAGACTATTACATCTTAACTATGTTACCTAGACTCCATTGTACATATTTGGTGTATTGATGTCTCTAAGTTTCAAATTTCTCTAATCCCAAAATTGTAGGACATTGGGACACTGTCAGATTTAGTCTGCCACCAATCTTTCATATCTAATTAAAGGTAAATTTAAAAATTCATGCAAAATATTTGTTGGACATGAATACTAGTGTTCATTTTCAAGTGTTTGTGTAACAAAGGAACAAATATAAAAAGGTATCTTATGATGCTCCGTCAACTAGGTGTGTTTCTTTATTTCTTTTGTTGGGTAATCCTGTTGAGCCAGTGTCCAGTTGTGAACGTGTGAGATACATGTTCGATATCCATAGCTTTTTCATTTTGCATTATACCATATGTATATACTTCAAGGATCAAAGTTTCGTTTCTTTTCCATCGAAACGGCCGGAACGTTTCCGTTTCTTAGGGAACCGAAACGAAACACTAGTAGAATATCGAAATTCACATGTTTTCATGGAAACAAAATTGTTTCCGTGGAAACATAGTGAAACTAGTGGAAACATACTGAATCAGAGGAAACATTTCTTTTATATCAACAATAATTCTAGAAGTTAGTAAAAAATAATATCCATTTATATTTCAAGGATTAAGACTCAAAATTACAAGAAGATATATTTCTATTATTTTTCTTAAAATAATAGAAAAGTCTTAGGGGAAATAAGTGTAGAGAAACAACTATTTTAATACTAAGTTACTAATTATAATAGGTTTAAATCGCTATTTATTTTACTTTTTATTTTCTATGTAACTTGTGTCAAATTATCTAATTTGTGGATATTACATAGTATATATCTATTATGTTATTTATCATGAATTAGTATCATTTATCATGAATATGATGTATATGCCTTAAACATGCACAAATATTCAATAAATAGGCTTATTTGTATAAATAAATAAATTTTAAGTTATGTTTCCACATGTTTCCAATTTTTTCTCCGTTTCCATTATGTTTCCGAAACGTTTCTGTTTCCGGACAGATCGAAACTATACATTGAAACGATATTTTGATCCTTGATATACTTGCAAAATTTCAAGTATCCATGAAAGGTAGAATCTTGTAAAGTATTGTATATCTTGTATTGCAAGAGTAAGGCTTTTATGTATTAAATAATAAGGTATCCAGGAGAATGTGTGTTACATAAGTAGTAGCTCCCAATCTGAAAATTCAAGAATGAAAGGACCGGCATTCTTTATTAGAGATTTCAGCTGCTTATATCCAATTGCTTCAGCAGGTATGATCTTAAATCAAACTGACACAAGGCAATTGGTATTTTGAGTGGAAACCAGTCTTTTTAGACTGGTGGGTGCAGTCGGTAGGTAGTTTTAAGTCAGGGAATTGATTGAAAAAGTTATGGATCATGGTTATTAGGATAACAATTCACTTTTGGTACGTGGAGATGTCTCAAAGAACTGAAGCCTTCATTTTATGCATCTTCAATTTCTAAGCCAAGACATAGTTAGGAGTGCCTTCCACCATCCTCCAAGTCTCTCCACAAAGCCTTCTTCCTCAAGCACATTTTCTCGAACTAATACAGTGTGTTACTTGTGTGTATCCTCAACTATCAAAAACAATTGAAACATAGTCTAAAAGTAGTCTTGGCGAGGTAAACTGATTCACCATCAAGATGCTTTTCCCAATATGTTGAAATTAAGAATCTATCCATGCGAAACTTGCACTCTCTAAATGGAGTGTCCATTAGATTGTTGGACTCAATAAGTTCTAAAACTCCCTCATAGTTGAAGAGTAACATCCCAATCTCTCATTCAGATACCAGATTAAAATTAACCCCCCCCCCCCCCCCCCCCCCCAAAAAAAGAAAAAAATTTCCCCCCACCCTCTTTTTGCATCATTTACTGGCCACGTACTTCTAAGAATATTCAATGAAACCAATCCTCATTCATAAACAGGCAAGACACCAAATGAGCCCCAAGCATTGCATCCAGCTTCTTGTTAACCCTTTTAAGTTTTATCCCACATCAAAAGGATTCCACCCATAGCACCAGTAGCCTCCAAAGCTACCCAATCAACACATCCATTGTCCAAATGACTTTTTACCACTTCCTTAGATATTACTCAATCTTAGTTTCTTGGAAACAAAAAAATCGACCATCCGCTCATCAAACACTAATTTGATAGAGATCATTTATCAAGGTTGTTCAGTCCCCTAACTTTCCACCAGATTAGTTTTAACTTCATTAGGCAATAACAATAATTTCCTTCCGTTCTTCCCCCACCATTGTTCCCTTCTTTTATTCCTTCATAGTTAATTAAGGTAGACATCCCTTTTGCCCTTACTTTTTATCTCGGTTATGGAGGCTTTGAGCAACACGATAAGCAAGATAGTGATTAGGGGTTATGGTGTCAGGTCTTGAGGTGTTGAGGGGGCTAATAGAAAGACTCCTATTCCAGTCTCACTTTTTGTTCACGGATGATACTATTACTTTTTGTGAGGCTGAGGAAGAACAGTGGATAAACTTGAGATGGGTAGTAGTATGTTTTGAGACTATTCCAAGGCTAAATATGAATTTGGGCAAGAGTGATGGATTCTTGTGGGAGAGGTAGTAGATGTGGATGGGTTGGTAGAGAATTTGACTGTGGAAAATCCAGACCATAAATTTAGAGGGGGCAAAAATGTAAGAATTAGAATTTAGGGGGGCTCTTGTGGAAATATGGAAATTTTTGGAAGGGGGAAACTCGTAATTTTCTAATAAATAAAATAGAAAATAGTGGTAAAAATAAAATTTTCAAAATTTGAGGAGCCATGGCCCCCCTAGCCTCTACTTATATCCGCCATTGGAACTTTGGATGCAGGTTTGGTTCTCTTCCTTCTTATTTTGGGCTTCCTTTGGGGTTTTGATTCAATGCCAAAGTGACATTGGTTTCAATGGTTGAAAGATTAGAGAGGTGCTTGGCAGGGAAGAAGAAGTATTTTATTCGAAGGGGGGAAGTCTTATTTTTATAAAAAGAACCTTTCTGTTTTATTCTCAACTCAACTCAATAAAGCCTTATTCCAACTATTTGGAGTCACCTATATGAATCTTATCTTGCCACTCAAGATTAATGTTCATAAGAGATCTGAAAAGAAGTTATGTTGGTTGTCAGTTACATAATGCAACCTTCCTCCTTTTTTTTTCTCGGATTAGGACCGGCTGTGTAATGATATGACATTAACTATAATATAGGAGGAGCTACCCTTTCTACTCAATTGACAAACTTTATATCATATTCACAATCTGAGTATATACTGATGAGGTTGAAAAAGTTTCAGAACGACCTTTTGTGGGCTGGGCTGGAAGATGAATTCATGTATCACTTGGTTAAGTGGGAAATTATGTGCAAACTTGAGAAGGAATAGGGCCTGGCATAAAAAATTTAAGAACTATGCCAATGAAGAGAAACAATGGCAAGGTGGTTTATGGGAAATCTGGTTTGGAGAGAGGAGCATGGACGTCCAACAAGGTGAACATCTCATATGGGTTGGGTTTGTGGAAGGGAATTAGGAGTGGGATTGAGAGATCTCTCACATATCAACTTTATTTTGGGCAATGGTGAGAGGATTAGGTTTTGGTATGGCACTTGTTGGGGGACACTTGAGAAAGGCTTTCTAGAACCTCTATGCTATGGCATTTAACAAGGTGGATTTAGTTGGGGATTATCTCAGGGTTGTTTGGTTGGCAATATTGGGGGAGCCAAGGTTTATTAGAAAATTTTAGGATAGAGAGTTGGGATTATGGGGGGATTTCCTTGGTATACTATATGGAGTTAAGAGGGCGGGGGATGCTTTGTGTTGTTATAGGGATGGGGATGAAAAGTTCAAAGTGAGCTTATTCATGAGCAATTGTGTCGGGTTAGGAGCTTGTTTTCCTAGGAAGAGCATATACCTCACAGGGGTGCCTTCCAAGGCATCTTTCTTTACTTGGACAACAGCTATGAGTGCAGCGATCTTGACTGTTGATAATTTAGGCAGAAGCTACCTTACGTAATGTAAAGAAAAAAACGAGGAAAATAAAGTCAAGTAAGAAAAAAATGCTCCCTATGTGTAAGGCTGCAGAGTAAATAGTCAATCATTATATTATTTTCTTGAAAACTATGCTACATCACTTGGTTTTGTTCTTCTTTTGTCCTTGAAACTCATATAATGTGAGCCATATCACTCCTTGCTAATGTCATTATTTGATTTTACCTTGTATATGGTCAAACTATATGAACTAACTTCTGTCATCTTGTCCACATCCAATGCTATTTCTTGCTAAGATTCAAACCTAAAGACTTCTCCAACCGCAACCTGACCCTTTACCACTTGCAGCGTACTTCAGAAACCGGTGGTATTCTAGCTTACCATAAAACATCTTGCTGCATCAATCTTTGCAGCTCCCTTCTTCACATTCTGTTTAACTAAATGAAGTTCCTTATGTCAAAGGTTCTTGTGCCATATTATAAAGTATCAATCCGTTGCATGTTGGTGCTTATCACTTGTCTGGTTTCATCAGTTAAGCATATGAAGCTGTTAAATTAGATAGCTGGTTGAACCCCTTCCTGAATGTTTCCAATGCCCGATCTGCTCATTCATAACCAACATTAAGGAATTTCTGATATAAATTTTTATTGCTCTCTACAAATTATACATGCGCTAGTTATAAACCCATCGCAGGTCCTTGATCACATCACATACATCCCTTATATTATATTCTTCCAAGTCAATAAGAGATCACGTGAAATTTATTACTGATAAAAAAAAAAAAGAGATCACATGAAATTTATATTAATTGATGAAGTAGTTTTCACACCCATAAATAAACAGAAAGGAAAACGAGTGATATAGCTGCCTCATTAATGTTATGATTGCTAACAGATTAGTCCTGCCAACTATCTGACTCAAATTACCACAAATGGAGACATTGAATAGATCAGTTATGCATGCTGACCATTCTATTTTATTAAATTAAAATTATTATTATTTTAATTGTTGAACAGTATTTGGGCAACTTATAGAGTTATTAGATTAAGTGTGGTTCTAGGGCAAGCTCTATGTTAGTTCAACAAAACTAATTCAGATACCAGGTTAGCTGGCATAGTTTGATCGAGTTTCACTCCTCAATTAAAAGATCCTATATGTGCAACAATCCAGTGCATTAAGGGCTTCCCTCCACTCCCTGCCCCTCCCCACCCCCATCAACTCCCAAGGGGAAGACATAAGGTACCACTTGAGAGTAGGAATAAATTGAATAAAACCTGATAATTTAATTACGATTCCTCTAAGCTCTGATAAGTAAAATAATTAGACTGCCTGAAGTGTTCTCATCCTACACCATCTAGAGGTATGCCGTCTATTAGAGAGAGAGAGAGAGAGATGACCTGGTTACCTGGGAAAAAGTCAGCCCATCAAGGTTGTTTGCTATGTCTGATTCCTTTATTGAACTCATGTCTCCGTTTGCGCTTTTGGGAGGGAATTCCTGTGATGAATTTCAAAATTAGAGCATTTAGCTTGTGCCTGTCTTCTGCTAATTGTGTGTGTCTACTTCCCTAACAGGTGCTAATGATATGGACTACAAAATTTAGGAGTCATTACACCATGATCTGTTGAAATGTATGCTTTTTTGTATAAAATTATTTGAAGAAATTGAGAAGGTTTAGATTTTATGCTTCTTTTCCTTTTGATATTTGAAGTATCAAATAGTATTGAGAGAAATCAGTGAAGGGGTCCTTGAACCAGCTAGACCATGGGTTTGAGCATCTTTTCCATCCAGTAGAGAGACTGTTTCAATTGATAATAGAAACACACACACACACTGCATATCTCAAAAAATTTCAGAAAATCCATTTTGAAGTCCCCTCACTCATTTAAACTGCCCAGGAAAAGTCTTCCAACATAAGCTTTCATTTACTGAAGTTTTCATTTCAAAAAGAATTTAGCATTTCGGTTCAACTCATCTTTTGCTATCATTTCCTATTTGCTTTGATACAGTTTCTGTTGGTTGTCTATGGGGTTTTCAGTCAGAAATTATGTTGTCCACAAGCTGACCATATAACTAGAGGATCTAAACATTAGTGAGCAGTAGGTTTTCCATTCATATTCAATGCTTTACTCCATTGCATGTCATATTTTAAATGGATTATACTTCCTGCTTCTGTTCGTTCTGATCTAGTTTCCTTTCCTGTTTTCCAAACTAGTCTCGTTTTATTTATGGTAGTATCGAGATTCAAGTTTATATTATAGGACCATTACATGCCATAGTTTCTGCTAAAGCATGGTGCCTGATCATAATATACATTTCAATCCTAGTCTAGGCCATGGAATGAGCTGAAAATATAGCTCAACCCCATCCTAGTGTTTGAACATACCTTCAAGCGCTTGATCACTCCTGGATTAATTCCTGCAAGCATCTGGCGCCCAAACTCCTCATCATCTTTCCATGCCAATTCATTTTCTGAAAAATGAAATAAAAAGAAACAAAACAATTACTCTGCAAATGGTATGCATTATAGCTGCAAAATTGTAAATTGTAAGCACATATCACCTGCCAGAACTTGAGGTAGCGGGAATTTTGTGGGGTTCTCCTTGCTTGCACGTGTAATCTTTTTCAGAAGCTCATCTGGTACCATAGTCTTCAACTTCTCTTTAAGCCATCCCTCGACCACTTGGTTTCTTTTGCTAGTAAACAAGTTGAGCATCTCATCAAAGGATTCAAAATGACTGGTATTTTCTTGGGATAATGATTTTGCCTCAGGTATAAGGAAATGTACAGTAGCCTGGATTGTATTTTCTATAAATTCTGACAGTTTCTTTGGGCTGAATCTCTCGTCTGGGGGAACATATATATCTAATTTGATTTTCTCTGGCCTGCTTTCCGTTAGAGGATCTAAATATCAATGTGCAATAGAATTATATATATTGTTGATGTAAATATAAAAAGGGAATTATGAGATAAGAAAATTTTGAATACCGTTGTGGCTAGGTGGGCGTCCAGTTCTTCCCCTACGGGGATATGGATACGTTTTAGACCCACCCAAGACAGGCCTCTCATGTTGCGAACCTTTATCAGGATTGCCAAGATCATTGTAGAAATCATAGTCATAGATTCTATCCCATTCCTCCCTCTCCCCAGTTCCATCTCCTCTTAAGCTAATAAGTTCTTCCTCCCTCAATTTTACCAAAGCATTTGGTGTTTTGTTTGGAAGATAACTCTGAAACAAAAAACATGTTTTGGTGTTTGATTGCATTCCAAAAACATGAAAATTGAACTAATTCAGTATATGACTTACAGTGTTTGGAAAGAAGAGCCGATCTATTTTTGTTTTATCAACGGGATAAACCCAAGAGTTGCAGTCAAAATGAATGGTCTGGGCATCAGGAATTTCGAGAGTCGCAGATTGAAGGAAAAATTTGTGCTTGTGCTGATTTTTTATGACAAAAGCTCCAGGAATTCCAAAATCTGCCTCAACGAAGAACTTAATTTCATATGTTGTGATTCTCGTCCCATCGTACCAGCCACTCTTTCCATTTTTGAGGTGTGCTTTCCCACTCAGCTTCCCTTTTCTAGTAGCTGTTATTTTAAACAAGAGGGGAAAGACTGGCATAAGTTTAATATCATATTTGTGGTGTACTTTTTCCATCACAAATCCTGCTCTTATATTTATGTGTCTATATGCAAAGAGTACATATATCTCAATTTTACCTGGAAATTGTGCTGTTATAATATTACAAAAACATCAAACCTAACAATATTTGTAGTGGTGCAGGACTCTACCCCAAAGCATGCTAGAAAAAAGACTAATGTGGTCTGCCTTATTACCATCTTATGACTAATAATCAACTTACATGGGTCAACTTGGGTGCGGCTATATAGCTGAATTGATGCTGATTTTCCAGGAGCTGATTCTCCATGGCTCTGTTGAATGATGATTTTTCCTCTTATGATGCATGGATTGCTGGAATTACTAGTTTGAACCTCATGACCTGCAGCAAGCTTGCTGAGGACATTCAGACAATCCTGGAGGCTAGAACAAACACCTCGGTGTTCCATAATCCCTTTTTTTTCGTCGTGGCTTTTCTCAATCTCTGTATTCGTCCCTATCTGAATGGTTCTCTATGTAAAACACTGGAGTATTTGTGGTATGAGGAATGCTTGCTTTGGAAGAAAATTATTAATATTGTGAAATTAATTGGAAAAGAAAGGATGTGTGCTTACCTTTGGTCTTTAGCATGCTTCTGATCCATTGCTTGTGAAGTGGGTGACTTGGTGCCCGTTTGTCCGAGCGTCTTAGATGCCAAGTGTACGAGAGACACAAATAATTTGAATTTTGAATTATTATTATAGGAGAACACAACTAATTGGAAAAACGTTACACTTGTAGCACACCTTGCTTGTTTTTGTACAACAGCATTGATTCTTAAATTCTGCAATATTAGAACCTGGATAGTAGACGAGTTAGCTTGAAAGATGTATCATAAATTTAAAAATTTTAAATTTAATTTATCATGCTTATAACTCATAAACTACATAAAATTGGGATACCAGTTCCTTTGATTAAAAATAAAATAAAATCGAGTGTATTGATGAAGAAGAAACAAGCAAGTTTTGTGCCATTGTTGAGAATTATAAAACCACATTAGGTGGAGAACAAAAAGAAAAATATTATTGAAGGAAGTTCTAAGTTTGGAAGGGAAAAAAAAACTATAATATTGAATTCAAAGACTGAAAAGTTGCGAATATAGTTGTACATTTTTTGCCAAAGTATATATATATATATATATATAAAGTTTAAGGGACCAAATCATAATCTGATCTCAATATCACATCCCAAATAAACCCAGCATTCCCTGATACAGGAAAAAGAAGAAAATGGAGGCAGAATAGGACGAGAAGGCAAGGGGTGAGATGTCATTAATAAAACAAGTGAAATCAAGTCTTATAATATTTTTTAGGATTGTAGTTTCATTTATGGCAGAGAAGAATTGATACTTTAGTCTGATCTGTTAGTAATCTAACATACCTCACTTTTAATAAGATTGATTTGGAAAAATTATATAAATTTTGTTAGAGTTAAGGGACGAGTTTGGTGTGAAGATATCATGTCCTTGTCTAACTCTAACCTGATTATATAATAAAATAATAAATGAATTTTTGGTTTACGTAGTTAATATTTATAATGATATCATTTGAATTTTTTTTCAAATTTATGTAGTTTGGGTTTAATTTAATTTGATTCATACAGATTTTTACTTATTTATCAAATCTATGTAGTTTTTGAAATCGTATCTTTTTGTCACGCCCCGGGCCCCATAACTAGAATGTGTGATATTTAAATTAAGTTAAATTAAAATGATTAAGTTAATTAAAATATCTCACTAGATTTTAATAGTAAAATATATATCAGCTTAAGTATGTGAATCGACTAAGAATCACAAATATGAGAGTTTCTAAAAGTAAAGATTTTTTTTAAAAAAAAATTTAAAGGGTTTGCCCTAATTATTAGTTAGTTTTGCCTTTCATGCCAACCTAATAGTTCATCTACAACAATTATATAATTCAGTACATACGTCATTTCATCTCTTTATCATCCTACTTAGCATACATTATAATACATACATTTCTATACATAAAATTCATTTATAAGTTACTACGTCATGTCTCAAAACACATGTCAATCTCATTTACATATCCCAAGAAATATACGAATTCCATACTACAAGATTAACAAAAAAAAAAAATGGAGAACACTCCATTAACATCATATATAGTATGTCTTCGTATACATCAAGTAAGCCCAAAAGGAAGAGGCACATCAAGCCTATCAACATGTACTCCTCAATACGCGAGATCCATCTCCGGTACCTGTATCTGGTAGGGGTCAGTACCCCAGTAGGATAACAAAAACAAACGAAACGTGAACGTTGCATAAAAGTGTATGCTTGTGCTCAGTGGGTGACATGCTATGACAATTTTTAATCAATTAAGTATATACAGAATCCATATTTGTCTTATTACGTTTTATGAGATTTATTTAAGTTCCACTTGAGTTCATTCAAACAACAACCAAATTCCTAAATCTTTAGGTTTTATTAAAAACCCCAAAAAAAAAAATACCAAAGTTCCTAATTCATCACTCATCAAGTAATCACCTCGCATTCGATATAGCGAAACATGGTTTCACAGGCTACTAACCTGTAGGCAACCATAACCTATACCACCGCGCCGAACTCTCGACTCAACCGTTGAACCTCGAATATACACATTCACAACTCAATCCACACTGCAACATTTCGAGTACTCACATCATCTCATAAGCACATAAAACACGTTCTAAACCAACACTCTTGGTTCTTTTCATTCTCACTCATTATTTAATCCGTTCAAGGATGTTTCTTAATTTTTTTCTATGTACAAACACATATTTTTTTTAATCTCACTTCACACTCCTCACAAGTGTGAGTGATAATAATATTATTAAATAAAAACACGTGCTTAAGATCTCAACAACCCGAATATAAACACAGATTTCAATTTGAGAATGCATGGACATGCTTCGCATACATATTAATTAACAAAATTAAAATTTAACACACAACATGGCAATCTATACTTTTATGAATTAATGTTCTCTAGTAACTTATTCATTCCTATTTCATAAGTTTTAAAAACCCTTACCTCACTTTTGTATAATTTTGACAAAATTTTCTTTAATTTTTTTTCCATTAAATCGCTCAAAATCAAAGAAAATGACAGTAGATCTTGACCCTCACAAAAGCCAAGTGACTTACCAATTTTTTTCCTTTCTTCTTCTTCATTTCTTCCTCTTTCTTTTTTCTTCTTTTCTTCTCTCCTTCTTCACGCCGCTGTCTTCTGAAACGTGAGTGTGTGTGTGTGTGTTTTGTGTGATCTATATGTTTTGAAAAGTAAACAGGGTGTGCTTGACTTTCAACCACATTTTGCCCCTTTTTCTCTTTTTTTTTTTCCTTACATAAACCACCCCCACACACATTCACTTTTTTTTAACCTAATTACCTTATACATTATTTTATTTCCTATTCATATACATGTACCCACTTAAATTTTTGTTTGGCAGATTTTATATCTCAATTAATTTAATTAATTAATTAAATTTTAATTTATTCTAAAAACATTATTTATTCTTTTTAATAAATTTTTTTTTATAGATCTTTACAATTTCAGTGTTAACTTTTTAATAAAATCGTATCTTCAACCATCAAGCATTTGACAATTATTCCAAATCTTTATGAGTTTGTGTAAGTTATT
Source organism: Nyssa sinensis (assembly GCA_008638375.1). Lineage (NCBI taxonomy): Eukaryota > Viridiplantae > Streptophyta > Magnoliopsida > Cornales > Nyssaceae > Nyssa > Nyssa sinensis. The sequence goes on from CM018034.1 coordinate 6,878,550, forward strand.
TCAAATTATTATTGATTTAAAATCACATATTAAAAATGTAATTTTGTTAAAAAATTGACATTAAAATCGTATATTCAAAATGTGATTTCAAAAATTACATGAGTTTAATAAATAAGTTAAAAATCGTATGGGTTGGATTAAATATAAAAAAAAAACTCACTAGGATTTAGTAAAAAATTTGATATCATTTATTTCTATATTAAAGTTTACTCAAACTTGATAGAATTTTATAATTGTAAGAAAAAATAATATCATTTTAATTATCTAATAACACATGTAATGTATTGGTTGAATGTGTTAATTATAATTAATTTAATAAAATAAATAAATAAAAGTTTTATAAATAAATGAGCATTTCAATGAGACTTGCCTCATTTTATCATAGGGTTCAAACGGGTTTGTGGGAGCAATCTTTTTTGTGAAGAAAGATTCGAGAAGGGCTCTCAACTCCCAACGTGACTTATTGTCATCTCTATCATAAAGCAAATTAGAAAATTTTTATTTGATGACTAAGAACACGGGCAAGGGATAATTGATTTTTTGTTTTCATCTCTTTTTTTAATCATTTCTCTTACCTTATGTTAGGCACTGTCAAATTGAAATTAAGAATTAGAATGGACTTGAAATTGAAGTTAATTTTTTAACTAACTTTTTCCAATTTTAATTTCTACATCAAATTAAACTCAATATTAGGGGATTCTTTCTTATCCTAATTTGGGATGTTCATTTTCCCAAACATGACCTTTCGCTGCTCAAAGTACTTGAAGCATCAACCGGTTGAAAATAATCCTCATGGCGTGATTGTATTGGTAACTTGAACTGACCGGACCGAAACAACAGGAGAGTAGAAGCGGACCACTCCAAGGCTATATCGGTGTCTATAGCTTGGTTTTCTTCCTTTGATCCCTCGAGTCCTCAACAATGGCGATCGTTGGCTTACGGCGACTCACGTCCCAAATCTGCCGAAACCCTTCACTCTCTATCTACTGCAAAGCAACATTCACGAGATCATCCGCTTCATCAGCACCGTCATCATCTCCCTCATCATCCAGGAAAGTCGCTGATAGAATCGTGAAGCTATCGGCGATCGATCTCGACGGAAGGAAGCGCGAGATCGTGGGACTTTCGGGCCAGACTCTCCTCAAAGCCCTAGCGAACAACGGCCTAATCGATCCCGCGTCGCACAGGCTCGAGGAGATCGACGCGTGCTCAGCGGAATGCGAGGTGAACATCGCCGAAGAGTGGCTGGAGAAGCTTCCTCCGCCATCGTACGATGAGCAGTACGTGCTGAGGAGGAATTCTAGAGCTAGGGTTTTGAACAAGCATTCGAGGTTGGGGTGCCAGGTGGTCCTTACGCAGGAGCTTCAGGGGATGGTTGTCGCGGTGCCGGAGCCCAAACCGTGGGATATACCGTAAGAGTCTTGAAAATGATTACTGTAAGGATCTTGGAATGAATTTAGGGTTTTGAATCAAATAATGTGCTTACTTTTGGTACTCAATGCACTTTTTTTTATGTTCAATTTGATGTTGCAAATTGTGTAAGATTGTTGAAATTTCCTATTTGGATTTGTTGTGAGAGTTGACTATGTTATGTTACATTGGCTGCAACATGTTTTTCATTCTTGTTTCCGTAAATCTTTTTTATTCTTGTACCTTTTGGTAAGCCAAGCGACCATTTTTAGCAATGCTATAGCTCCTGTTTCCCAGTCCGACTTTCCGTGTCTAGTTCTGTATGGCTATTTACTTTTTTTTTTTTTGGCAAAGGTGTTGGTTTTTAGGGAAAAAACTATAAACTTCTTATCAAATTGAACGGATGTTCACTGTGCAATTTATGTCACAAATTGTCGAGGTTAATTATGTCCAGTTCTTCTTAGGCTTGTAGCGTACATTTCTAGCTGTGTTTTTATTGAAGATAATGTATCTTGTGGTGAATAACGTGAGTGTATCTCTAGTTTGAAAAAAGTGAAGATTGGGATTTGGCACTTACAGTTAAGCCATTCAGCCCGAAAGAGTTGATAGTATTCCTTTAAAATAAAATTTTGTAGGCCTGCAGAGTCCCTATTAGCCTAACGGCCCTATCCTATTAGGATATACATGAGGATTTGTCTCCTGATGTTTGGAGTACTGGAGTAGTTTGTCTTACTATTAGACTTCATGGTATTGCTGGTGGAGAATGAATCAGATATGATAAGACTATCTTACATGTACTGCAAAGGGTGGGTAGAAGACACTTTGTTTTATTTTCAAATATTTAATTGGAGTTATTCTGTGAATTGGATCTTTGTAATTATAGAATGGAGAAAAAATTGTGCCTATACTCTTCCTAATAACAGTTTTAAATAGGGTCAGACCCATTGATAGGATTCAATGGAAGGCACTATCTTTGTTGGGACACAAGTTTTTGTTCGATATTACAAGTGTTTGGTAATGAATATACTGATTACGGATGGGAAGGGGCCGAGGTTCCCTGACCCGACCCATTTATGTACCCTCAATCCTGCCTTACCCTGTTTTAAGGGTAAACCCACCCCAACCCCGTTTGTGATCAAGATCAAAGAAAGAATTAGATATGAAAAATGTGTGGGATATTTAAGCTAATGCAAGAATAACGGAGGGCATTTATGTACTTTTAATGTATGATTGGGGTGTGGTTACCCAACCTTGCTTCGAACCTGCGTCAGGTTTCAATAACTCCCCCAACCCTTTCCCACTCATTTATTTTCTCCCTTAATCCATCCCATTAAGGGTAGGGTATTTTTTCATCGTTTGTTCTAACAAGTTGAATTTGGAATATTAGAATCAAAGCATCCTTCGCATGGAGTATCGATGTTTGAGATGCCTATTGTGATTTCAATGTGAATCAATATGATTATATCTTTTACCTTTTGGGAGTTTATGCATCTAGTTTAGTTGCCTAGGTCTGCAAACTTACAGTTATAATGAGTCCTTACGTCATAGTAATGGTTTGAAAATTTTGACTGATTCTAACGAGTATTCTTGAGTTTCAGGAAGTAAGATGATTTTGGTCGATAACTGTTTTTGTTTTCGCTACATTCCTCTATGATCTATTCATTTGATGTTATCTTCATGCATTAAAACCAAGGTTTCTTTTTGCTTGTATTTATTTTTTTCCAGCATTATTAAGCTGTGGTAAGTTTGTAGCTTCTCTTTTGCATGGCAATACTCTTGTAGCAATGGAAACTTGAGACCTGAATTGAAGAATTTGATCTTAGTGTGTAGCTTTGGTTTAATATCGCTGATGTTAGGATATAGTGTTGTCCTTGAGCCAATCTGCCCTTGCGAATAAATAAATGTGAAACAATGTTATTCATTTAATCACAAGGAAAGATGTGGGAGGCAATCCTATTAAATTGCAGTGAAGGTTTTGTACAATGCTGTTAGAATATAGGATGTTGCTGGTGAATAATAGAAATCTTATGCTTAGCTATAAAGAGAGAAGAAGGTGATTGATTTCTGATAATGATCTATTTGCTTTAAGAGGATCTCTTGGAAATATTTCGAAAGTTGATATTTGAGTTGTTTGAAAATATCAAATGGATATGTGATTCTTTTGGAAGAATATTTTAGAGGATTGCTACTTGCCTAAATATCTTAATTTTCTCCCTGCCTTGCCAGTATTCATGCTAAAAGTTTCAATTCAATTATAGGGTAACCTATAGTTTAATTAGTACTTAATATATTTATTGGCCATTTCTAGATAGCCCATGATCATAGCGCAGGCCTCAATAATAGTCAGCCCTTCCTTGGGTTGCTAGTCGGTCAAATTAACTCAAGATTGACTTGAGCTCAACCCGAACGTAGACGAGGTTGGCTGCATAGTATATACTTCAAGATAGGTGGGGCAGAAAAATTCAAGCTTGACATCAACTCAAGTTGGGCTTGGACTGAGGCTTCGAGCAATTTGAGCCCACACCCAATTTTATATATATACATTTATATTTATGTTATATATGTTTTTCCATATTTTATTTGTCACTTTATTTAAATACTGTTGGATTAGTATATCAAATCTTAACCGTTGATTTGTCTTTAACAGCCATCTTTCATCTAATAAACCAAAATTTGCGCCCAACCTGATGTAGCTAAACTGAATCTGACTTCTTGGGCAACTCAAGCAAACCCAATACAAATGAATTTGAGCTTAGAACAGGCTTCGACAAACTATCTCAGAACTCGGCTGAACCTAGATCGGACTTAAGCTTGGCCCAACAGACCCGTAGCCCTACTAAATCTTCCACTGCTTATAATTCCTTCTTGCCCAACTTCACTTTGAGAGTTGAAACTGCCTCAAAAAAAATACTGGAATGAGCTGAAGGACCTAAGCTACGTAGCCCTCACCACACAAAACAGTATAATCCCCCCATTAAACTCCCTTAATTTGCCTCCGACACATTCCATAGCTTCCATAACCAAAACCAAAATAAAATAACCATAAATGGAGGCAAAGATCACCCAATCTTAATAATCTTGAAGGAAAGAAAAATTCCACAAGAGGAGAGAAATTCAATCCCCTCTTATTTGAACTACAAGTTTGAGGCTAAAATTTTATCCAATCAGTGTTGCATGTGTGAGGAGGCAGCTGAAAAACTGGTTCATCTTCTCAATTCATTGTAGGGTGTCAATGGAGGCTTCATCTCTTGTATTTGTCCTTATTTGGTATGTCAATTGTAGGTAGTGTTCTTCGACTAGAGAGGGGATAGAGATGGTAGGAGAAAAAGAATGCTTGGAAAGAAATTGAGGAAGTCTTTTGAAGGAGTAGATGTTCCCTTATTGCTTGTAGTGAATTTAGAGAGACAAAATGTACCTTTTGAAACTTCTTCTAAAAAAAAGAAAGGAAAAGGGCGGGCGGGGCCGCCCGCCCGGGGGGGGGGGGGGTGAGGGTTTACTGGAAGTGTGGACTCTTTTGTTAATGTTGGTGTATAAAATTATATAGTGTTGGTAGATGTCACCTGCACATAGATTGTGCTCCTTTTGGTGTTTTTGATATATATACTTATCAGAAGAAAAAGGAAAAAAGATTCATTAAACTTTAATCTTGTTCATTTGGTTTTTCAAGTGTTATGCAAGATATTTATCCCAAAAGGGAAAAAGCCTTATACAATATGCTTTTGTTTGTCGGAGCTTTTTATTTACATAATTGAGACTTCAAAAACTCATGGTTTGGACCTCTTAGGTCATAATGTACAAAGAGAGATGTTTGACATATTATTTATATACTTGTGTTTGTGGAAGCATTTATTTTACATAATTGTGACTTCAAAAACTGGTGGTTTTAGAGACCATGACATATTAGGTTAATATGCAAAGAGACAAGTTTGGCATATTTTGAAGTTTATGGTTGGCTAGGATTAAGGTGAATGATAAAAATTGCTGATACACTTGGCTGTAACACTGATTAATGTTTATGCACTCATTGTTATGGTAGCAATGGTTGTCTGATGTAGGAGGGTTACTTTTAGTAGTAGTTTCTCCCAACTCCCAGAAATCAACTGAAAGAGATAAGAGGATTGTAGCAGATTTGATCTTTGTATATAACCTTTTCTTTTGTTGGAATTTGAACCTTTGTAAAAATTGTTTTAAGTAGTTATGGTTTGAATCTGAGCAAATTTGTATGGTGTATCAACAACTGATATATAATATATAATTTTTGTGAACTGTAATGTCTTGCATCTTTTTTGGTATTTTCAAGAAGAAATGTGACATGCATAGAAATTACAAGGGAGTTTTCAGAGATATTAGCATTTTGGTAGAAACATATTTCTTTAAATACAACGAGTGTTTAGATACCATTTTATTCCTTCCCAGAAACCCCACAATACCGTGGGATGGTTTGTGTTTAGGAACTTAAAAGGAGTTTACTTTGTCAAACGCATCAGTCTTGCCTTTCCCTTGGTTATGGATTGAATTTCAATTTCGTGTTTCTGTTCTGTTCTGTGGAACTCTTTATTCAAATAGTTGATTAAAGTTTTGGCATCTCTCAGTTCATTCGAATACTCACGTTCTGTTGGACACTTGCCCTTGACCTTGAGCAGGCACCAACTATCTTCCTCAGCTATTACAAATAGATGAGATAAGACTTTGTTGAGTTGAGTTGAGTTGTAAGCAACTCAAATTTTAATTTGAAAAGAAGGTTATTTAATGAGTTTGAGTGGATGGGTGTTAGAAATAATCCTGGGATTTTGATAAGAGAGATTTGAGGACACATATTGAAGTTTATTGCAGCATTTAGCAGAAAACTTACTGTTAATGCTAGCTATCATTTTGGAATTTTGAAATTGTAGTTTCATTGATTGGTGCGTTTCTGAACAGTTAACACCAATTTCCATCTCTTTTATTGGCACAGAATGGGCATTCTCCCGTGGCTGAAACGTCTCTTCATCCATTGCTATCCTATTTTATCAATTAAAAATCCAGATGTTGATGGTATAACACGTCACAATATCAGACATATTGGATTATCTATAAAAATCGTGACCTTATCATTTATATCCGTGTGACTGTGACAATAATAATCATAGTATCAATGATATTAAAAAGGGTCATCTTATTTGGATTGATTTTTTATTTAAAATTGATTGATTCTCTTATTTTACTGTGATTAAAACACCAAATATAGAATTAGACTAATTTTATAGATATAAAGAAATTAGTTTAGATTTTAAAAAAAAAATCTTGAAAGTTTATATATACAGAACATTTAATAAATAAATGATGAGAAAGAGAATTATAGTTTATAATTACTTCTGAAAAAATTATATTAAAAAATCAACTAATAATATTCTAAAATTAATTCACTAAAATAAGCAACTCAAAGCAGACACTTGAATGAAAACTTGGAGTACACATTGGAGGAAGAGCTGGACACATTATAGACGACTCACTTATAATTAATAATTTTTAAATAATTAATTTGATTATATGGTAAATAATTGATAATTTTATTATCTAATAATTGATATTCTTTATAATTTTTTATAATATTAATTATTAAAGAAATAAAATAAAATAGTATATATATATATATATATATTCCATTTATGTCATTACTTAGCAATTAAGTTTATTAATTTAACATAATTGAAGTCAAAAATATTATAAAATCAAGAAACACAATTTTTTTACTTGAAAATAACTTAAATTTTTTTTTATGACTTAAATTGAGTATTATATGTATTTTTTTTTATAAAAAAATAAAATGTTAGTTAAAAACTAAGTTGTATATACGATTGAAAGTATAAGAAAATTGAATAATTATTAAATTTTTAATTTCTCAGATCTATTAATTATAAGGGAATACTTGTAAATTAATTTAGGAAGCCCCAGTTAAATCTCGGGTGAAACCCGGACCAGTCCATGTAGGAAGAAAAGTACGACCCGCCACCCAAAACCCTAATCTCCATGATTCTCTCTATATATACACGCCGCAACCCTTGTCGTCTCCTCTGCAATTGCTTCTGCTAGTCTCTCTCTCTTTTCGCTTAGGTTCTCTTTCTTTTTTATGTTCATATTAGCAAAATTTTGCTTCAATTTTCAGTCTGTTCTTATCAAAAAGCGTACGATAAGCAAGTTCAGCTTCTTGTCTGGATCTTGACTGGCTACGATCCAAGGCAACTCTATGTATAAACTTGCAATATAAAAGTTGCCAGTATCACTCGCCTGAATCTGACCTAATTTCTGCTGATTTTTCAGGGCCCTTTTTATACTGGTACATTCCTCTCCTAATTCGTTTCCCATCTCACTGGTATAATCTCTTAATGTCTGAAGATTTTGATCTTCTTTTGTTAATTTTTTTTTTTTGTAGCTCATTAATCTTGTTAGAAACCCTAAAAACTGTTACGGTTTTGGTTGAAAACGGAGATGTTGCATCGACTGAAATAGTGACGAGCAAACGCACTCTGTCCCAAAACCGTTGCTTGAGACGAATGTTTTGAGGCAATTTCTACGTTTGCGATATTAATGACGAGAATTACTTTATTTTCATTTCCAATTTACTCGTCCATAGGGTCTTATCTATGACCTTATTGGACACATGGTTGGATTACATTCTCGAAACTAAATGTGGTAAAGAATTGGATTAAGATTTAAGAAAGTAATGATGGAGATGAAGCCAATGAAAAATCTTAAGAGGAGTTGTGAATTATTTGAAATAATGTCCCTGGTTCTGACTTGATATAACTTCAGAATTAGATGCATTCTGATCTTTGAATTTATGATAACAGAGGATTATAATTTGTGCATTCTGATCTTATTCTTTGAATTTTATTTTTTTGGTTATTCTTCTTACCAAAAGTTTTGGGTTTCAATACATTAATTGAAGCAGAGTAACGTTGGCCTTTAACTATTTTGAAAGGGGCTATGAATGGCAAAATAAGGGCAGGAACTAATTTTAAGATAATTGATGGCCTAAATTTTTTGGGTCTAGCCAGTCAATGCCTTTTTGAGTACTCTTGAATTTTAATTTTAATTAGTTAATATTTAGTTTGTATGATATTATCTCTCGTTAACAGTCAAATACAATAAATTAAAATAATTCAATTTCAACAACTATTTACTTCCATTTACTGTTGTCTATCCTCCACATGACAACAACTAAATTTCTTAAAAATAAAATTAAAAAAAGATTGAATATTCAAAAATTAACTATTTTAAAGTTAATTTGTGTTAACTTTCTCAAGACAGATACTAAACTGTTGTGAAAGGATTATTGGTTATTTTATATTTTGAGGTTCATTCTGACAAGCGATCTCTAAGGAAGTTTATTTTTAATAAAAATATATAATAATGTGATAATTTTGATAAAGGTAGTAAAAAAAGATATAGTTCAATTTTAATAAAAGTTGTTGAGAAAGGTATAAAAATGTGATAATTTGGGTAAAAATAGTTGAAAAAAGATGTAATAATGTTTGATTAATTGGAAAAATTAGCCTTCTTTAAATAGAAAAAAATGACACTTCTAAATTCAATTTTTGTTTGAATTTAAATCATTAACATCAGGTAAAGATCTTATATTGTCAAAGTAAAGTCTTTTCCTTTTTCTTATCAACATCACACCACAGCGTTAAAAGATGAAGCCGGTTTTGTAATACAATGGTGCGATGGAGTAAACAAAGGAGGGCTTCCGGGAATGATGAAGCTCTGAAAGTGTAAAAATTTGCGTTAATGGTTTCTTTTTGGTGTAATCAATGGATTTGTTTTGTGTTGTTTTTTTATTATTTAAATTTTAAAGAAAAATTATGGTAAATGATATCATATTTAACTGATAGCAAAATTAAAATTTTATTATTTTTTTCAAATTGTAAAATTTGACAGTTTGTCTGTTTTAGTGATAGTAAAATTTTATTGTTTTTAAAATCAATTTATTTTTTTAAAATTTTATTAGATAGATTTTAATTTTTATGAGTTTAAATATATAAATTTTATTTAAAATAATTTTATAATATATAAGTTATTAAATTTTAAAATTTTGCATAGACAGTTCCAAATAATTTTATTGTATTTAGTTATGAGACATGAAAATTTTATTCATCGAAAGATATTCTAATCGAATTATTTTAAATTTTTTTTTACAAACTTTTAGTCGAAAAAACCAATAGAGAGAGTGAGTGAGTGGTAGAACTCTTTAATAAGATAATATTTCATTTTCTTATCTTTATCTTTATCTTTATCTCTATCTCTCCTATATTTATTCTTATTTTTATTTTTTTTTGTATTTATCTTTAAAAAAAAATATTAATTATATTTTATTATTTAGTAGTTTAGTCTTGATTTCAAATATGATCCTCTATTATAAATTGAAACATTTTTGTTTCTTAATTTATAATTTTATTTCAATTGAAACAAATTGTAAAAATTTGTCCCAAATTGTTAATGACAGTTGATTATCTTTTAGTAGTTTATAATTTCATATAGTTTTCAAAATATTACTCCTATAATTTTTTGAGTTTCAAACGAAACTCTATAATTTTAATTTAAACAATTATGTGTGTGATATGTAAGTAATTGCCGCTAATAATTAATTTGGGATTGTGACTAATAATTAATTTAAGATGGTAATTTGTAATTGATTTCAATTGAAATAGAATCATAAAGTGAGGAATTAATTATCTCAATTGATTATTAAGGGTCTTGTTTGAAATTGAGACCGAATTATAAGGTATTAGAGTGCAATTAATCTAAAAAATTAGGTTCATTCGAAAAAAACCTCTTCGTAGGAATTGAGTGACTCCCTAAAGCAGCTGGTGTTATAAACCACTGGCAAAATAGCATTGAACTCACTCCATGGTATAATGAAACTACTTAACAATTATTGTCCACAGTTTGGAAGTGACTGTATTGATGAGGATATTGGTGCTTTTTGGGTGCAATGGATGAGGTTATGGCAGAGATGATAGGAAGGAGAACAGATGGCTGTGGCCATTTTCTATAAAAAGGGATTTTGAACCAATGGTTCTACGAAATTGCTGGATCCATCCTTCTCCTCTAGTTCCCTTTTATTTACTCTTCATTTTCACTCACCACAAATTTGCCTTGCCTTTTTGCAACCCTTTCTTAATTCCATACTATCTTTCTCCATTCCTTTGTAATATGCAAAGTCAGTATTCATTTTCCTTCTCTCTCTTCTTCCACATTTCTCAAACAAGGCTGGCTGGCATCCTCTTCGCCCTGCAACGGATAGCAGCTAGCCGTCTCTCGCCTTCATTTTTGTTGTAGATATATCATTAGCTCATTGGCGATCACATGGATCCGGCAGAGCTCCGTCGGGTTTTCCAGATGTTTGATCGTAATGGAGATGGCAAGATCACCGAGAAGGAGCTTAGCGACTCGTTACACAACCTGGGTATATTCATTCCGGATAAAGAACTCCACCAGATGATCGAGAAGATCGATGTAAATGGAGATGGGTATGTTGATGTGGAGGAGTTTGGAGTTTTGTACCAATCATTAATGGAGGAGAAGGATGAGGACGAGGACATGAGGGAAGCATTCAACGTGTTTGATCAAAATGGAGACGGGTTTATCACGGTGGATGAGTTGAGGTCGGTGCTGGCTTCCCTCGGATTGAAGCAAGGAAGAACCCTCGAAGACTGCAAGCAAATGATAAAGAAGGTGGATGTGGATGGAGATGGGATGGTCAATTACAAGGAGTTTAGACAGATGATGAAGGGTGGTGGGTTTGCTGCCTTGAGTTCAAGTTAACTACAGAAACAGTCGGTGTATATTTATTTATTTTTGGAATAGAGAGAGATATATATTTATATATTGAGGGAGCCTGTTGTTGGAGAAACCTCTTCTACCATGCATGTCTCCTATAATTTTATCAATATATTTGGGGTTAAATGTTATATATTGGCCTTTCATATTTTGTTCTTAGGTAATCTCTCTCCTAAATACACACAGGGTAAGTAGTGTTGGTCACTATTTATCATTTGGGTTTAAAAGATAAGAATGTTATTAATGAAAAAGTTATTTCATATGACAGTCATCCAAGGCAAAGTTACGGGAAAAGATAAGAGGTAAGACAGACACTTCGATACAAACGAAGATAAGAGCCTATTAACCTGTAGTTTTTCTCCACTGCCTATCTTGCTGTTCTAAGTCTTAACCATCGAATGTCCCACTTTGCCTCCTCTCATTTGGATGGCGGGACAATATGAGTTGAATAGGATAGTTGTTATTCCATCCCACCTTAATAAATAATTATCATATTTTAAGTCCAAACAGGGCCTAAGGTGGTGTTTCACTTCCATTCTTAGCGTAGGGGATTGATTAATGTATAACTGATTGGACAGGCCAGTCTTAATCTCTTTTCCACCAGGAACTCTATCCCTCTCTTTTAAGGCTAGGACACACGACGCAATTCATCTTTTCCTTAGTATATTGTGTGCGTGTTGTAAATTATGTGATTCTGCAACAAATTATTGTGTAGTTTGGGAGAGCAACAAATTCATCCAACTGATTCCCAGGTTCAACTCCCGCCCAAGAGCCACTGTTCATATATATATATATATATATATATATATATAGATTTAAATAGATTAAAAGTTGTAATAGTTTTTAGCAAACCTGAATCCTGACTGGTGTGTCCATGAATCCAAACTCCAAAGCTCTTGATGCATCTTCAACCCACCAATTAGCTACCTGGAGAAGATCATGCCCACCCCAACCCACCTGCCCAGCTCCAATATAAAAATGATGAATTGGGTTACCCAGGAGATCCTGTTAGTCCTAAACCAGAACTAAGTACATCATACCGGCACCTACAGGGTACAAATGTTATATCATGGTTCCACCTATAGTCGTACACTAAACCTTCACCATATATATCAGAAACTTCCAAGTCGTATGTCACCTAATGATAAATAACGCTCATCCATAGCTTGGTTCCTGACTTGAGGAGTGAAAGGCTGGTAGTAGTATACATATATAGGGCTATGCCCTTGGGTAAGCATTGCTTTTGCAAGTAAGCCCTTGCTTGTTCTAACTCTTAGGAACTTCCATAAATAAATAAATAAAAAAAGGCCCAACAAAGAATAATACTAATAACCACCACCAACTTCCTCACCTAATGAATTCCATTCATATTGCAATTGTAGCAACTTACACACCATTAAAATGATTACAGGCTAGAGCTGTATCAAGGCATCTTGTTTATTCCTTTGTGTGCATGCCTAACTCTACCTACAGGCAATAAATATACTTGACAAATTGATCTCCTTGGCCCTTGATCTGAGTTCATCTTACTCAACAGTGCATAATATGACCCAATCTAATTGTTAATAAATTAGTAAAGTTCACACTAGACAAACCCCAAAAAAATTGAAAATTGAAAAATAAAAGAACAATAAATTTTTTACAAATTGTACCGACTCTAATCTGTACCTTCTTCTAACTGTTCGTTTTCAAGCTCTCTTACCCTCTGGACTATATCTTGAACGCTTTTTGACAAGCGATCGTTGTGTTCCTCAACAAATTTCAACACCATGCACAACTGTTCCTGGTAAGCTGCACACCTTCGTTTACATCGTTGTCTCTCATTGTAAAGTTCAAGGGTCAGCTCCCGAATTCTTTGATCCTTTTCATCCTGTAAGAAGCGAGTAAGAGATCATCATGGGAAAATCTGGATAAAATTTATTTTAAAAGCTAGAATAGAATATAAAATGGAACCACTTTTCAACAAAGTCAATATTAATCAGTAATAATATGCACTCCATTGGTTGCACAAAAGGAATGTAATCTACTTCAGTCTCCTACGTGGTATAACGAAAAGCTGAAAACGATAGTTCACAACTATAATTCAACATCTCATTCCTACATCATGGCAGTCTAATTGCCTTAGTGGTTATATTGATACTTTTCGGTTTTGACTTCTGTACATGTCAAATATGCATTATTAACAGAGGCTTCTGTATATAGAATTATGTTTTTGCAGTAAAACTGATAGAAAATTTATGATTGCTAATACAAATGTAATACCACTGCATTATAAACAGTAGCATTAGAAAAACAAAATTTGAAAGCAGTTAAATTTCGTAATGATCTTTATTGCTCCATGTCAAGTATGCATTATTACCAGATAAAAATCTTCTGTAAATAGGATTTTGTATGCGCAGGAAAACTGGTAGAAATTTTTGGGCTTGCTAATACAAATGTAATAGTCAAACAGATTGTTGGAGAAAGAAGAAAGAAAAAAAGCGGCCAATTTAACTTTAAAACTTGAAAGCAGTTAGTCGATCTGCATTGAATGCCAGGCCATTCATAAAATTTGTAAAGATCTTTATTGCTCCACAGAAGTATATAGTTATGGAACTGTGGTCAAAATCCAAATATTAAATTTAAATTACCTGGTATTACTGCATCAGAATTTGTTTAGTTAATTATAATACTCATAAGTAGCGCAAGGCGTATTTAACAACCTGTCAAATTCTTTCAGCTAAGATTACTTGTATTGCCAGCAATCTTTTCACAGATATAATATTAATCAATGTCTGCCTAAATTTTATTATCACTTGCTGGTCTTATTTATTTGCATACATAAAAACAATTAAAAATTCAATGTTGGAAAGATGTAATTCAGATGGTTATGAGACGATAACAATTTTGCATTTTACAAATCCATCCTACACATCTTTCTTTAAGACTATATTACAAGCAAAAAAAAAAAACAAGCTTAGTTCTAAAACAATCAGTTTCATCATTGAGGATTGTAGATCACGACTTAATTTTTATCTTGTTCCTGCTACTTCCTTTCTATACTGTTCCACCATTTTTGCATGGTTAAAAGAACCAGCTGATATGAGAAGAAGAGGGGAGTGTTGGAAGTGACTTCTAATATACAGACTGATAATTTGCAGTGAAAGATGAATCAAACTATTTTGTAGTGCCTGATACAGATCAGGCATTCGATAGATCATCACATATATAATGTCACATGTAGCATTCGGCAGCCGACCAAAACTAATTGATAATAGCAATAGTAAAATACTTATACTCCACAAAAAAATTACAAAGAAAAGAAAAAATGAATAAATATTGGGTTCATGAAGAGAAGTGGCAATCAAATATTAGGATGATTCTCCCTCAGAAAATAACAGAATTCGGTTCAAGAAAATAATTGATGATCTAGAGTTCTAATGGTGAAAGAGAAGTTGAGGTGGTGAGGTACATATACATGAAAATAGATATGTATCCCCTTATACTCATATCATCCAAAAACTCTATAAAAGAATCTAGGTCTATCTTAAATGCTATAGGATTGTTATTGGTTATAACAAAGACTCCATATATATTTAATCAATTTACTAATTCATAAATAATCTATCACGATAAAATCATTCATATATTATACACTCTCGCAACACTCATGAGTCAACCAATATGGTCAAGAATTATTTCTATTGGGAGCATTGGGATTTGTGGTCTAGGGTTTAATACATATCAAAATTTTATTTTTCACATAATTTATATTTCAAAATATTTGATCATTTTTATTATGAAAAAATAATTCATTTTAATTTCCTCTAGTATTAATATTTTTCACTATCCCTATTCTAAAGCTCCCTAAAACCTCAAGTTCTTCAAAAAAAAAAAAAAAATTTTTTAAATATTCCGTAAGATCCCTTCCATATAATCTTTATGAAATAAATTCTATTCTAGTTAAAAATTCTTGAAGAGTCTAAACTCTCTTATATGGTTTCATTATCCCACTTAACAATCCTGTCACTGGATATTATTTGAAATGAACTTTATCTGTATGGCACTACAAAAATGAGTCCACTATGTCAAATGAAACTCTTCTAAGATTGAAGCATAATAGATGCTAAATGGTATGGACTAAGTTACCGACCAGTCACCAGTGTGGGTGTAGTATTCTAGATATTAGATTTTGTCCAATCTTATACGTTAGCACAAAGGTTCATTTCGTGGCTTAACAATCGATGTGACCAATTTTCCTACTTTTCTACCGTGTATGTCACTAAGCATAGTTACTTTATGCACTAGAATTATACCTTGTATGTCACTGGCTAAAGTGAAATTTTGGAATGCAGTAGGGCATCTCGTTAGTAAGCTAGTATGGGTTAAAATATTAGATTCTAAAATCTACATGAGACAATGGAAGCTAATGAAAAAGTATCCATGCAAATTCATTGCGAACTACAGATATGTTCCTCTCATCCTATGTCCCCTCACCCATACATCATGTCATGTTCTACATGGGTATTCATTGATATGGAAGTGCCCGTGTAACATAAACCACATGTCCATATAAATGCCACATGTTAAGGGGTTGTTTAAAATGGTTAACCTTGCTAGCTTCCTCTTTTAACAGTTGTAATTTTATCTTCTAGAACATACCCAATCCAGGTAACCCAAGAGATTGATGGTCAAAACTCAAAAGAATCTGAAATTGAGACAACTACCTTCAACCAAATCAATACAATACGGTCCACAACTTACTATTCATAAGGTAATATTTTATATATTGCCAAAGAAGAAGGAAATAAGACGTATTTTTTTACAAGTAAAAATGGGAAGAAAAGACATAAATAATCCGTGTTTAAAATATAAGGTTTAAGTTTTTTTTTGGATAAGTATGTAAGGTTTAAGTTATTGTTCACTGGAGGGTAGTCGAATAGAAGAAAGGAAAAGAGAACAGGAGTCAATCGAGATACTTAAGAGAGAGAAAAAGAGGGAGGGAGGGAGAGAAGGATATCTTTCAACATCAGCTAAAGTAGAAAAAATATAAAAAAAGATTTTCCTGTTATGTTGCTAGACATATTAGGTAGTTCTTATGGTCTATACAACCTTTTGAGCAAGGGTCGCGACTCGCGACTAGGTTAATGATCTCTAAGCCAGTGATTCATGGAAAAAATCAAGGTTACAAACAAATAGATGAATGGCATGAAGATTATAACTAAAGGCATATATAAATATGGAAATTGGTTATATATACGAAAATGTTACCTAGAATGTGGATCGTTATGATATGGGGAACGGGAATGTAGATCGCCACTTGTTCTAAAACGTGGTACGACATATATAAATATGGTGATTGGTTATATAAACGAAAATGTAAAGGAATGTGGATCGTTATGGTACGAGGAACGAGAACGTAGATCGTCACTTATTATAGAACATGGTACGATAGGGGTAGACTTATTTGAACCGCTTTGTTGGAACGAAATACATTTACTTAGAACGTGATATGTTTTTTTGATTGTATTTATAATAATATTGGTATGTATATATAAACACAAAAAAGATTTTAACGAATCCAAGCCATTATAAAATAAAATTCCAATGATATGTGTGTATTTTGTATAATTTTTTTTGAAACTTTTTGATAATTTAGATTGGAAAGCTAAATCTTACGTTCCAAATCGCTAATGATCCATGTTTTGGATCGTGCGATCCCAATTCGCAATTCGTTAGGAATTCGTTAGGAGAGGAGCGAATTGTGATAACCATGACAAATCCATGTTTGTGCCACTTACAAGTTACAGCAACTTGGACCACAAGACAAACTAAAAAGAAATTATTAAGTAATCTATTGAGGCTATCTTGTGCCTAATAGGAGGAGGATTAGATGAAGATGGACTAGTCAACATTCTCTATCGAACAAGTCATCACAGTGGCAACAAGTTACGTACAAGAATCAAGTACACAAGTCATGGTAATCTGGAATTGATGCACAAATTAAACCTTTTGAGCAAGGGTCGCGACTCGCGACTAGGTTAATGATCTCTAAGCCAGTGATTCATGGAAAAAATCAAGGTTACAAACAAATAGATGAATGGCATGAAGATTATAACTAAAGGCATATATAAATATGGAAATTGGTTATATATACGAAATGTTACCTGGAATGTGGATCGTTATGATATGGGAAACGGGAATGTAGATCGCCACTTGTTCTAAAACATGGTACGACATATATAAATATGGTGATTGGTTAGATAAACGAAAATGTAAAGGAATGTGAATCGTTATGGTACGGGGAACGGGAACGTAGATCGTCACTTATTATAGAACATGGTACGATAGGGGTAGACTTATTTGAACTGCTTTGTTGGAACGAAATACATTTATTTAGAACGTGATATGTTTTTTTGATTGTATTTATAATAATATTGGTATGTATATATAAACACAAAAAAGATTTTAACGAATCCAAGCTATTATAAAATAAAATTCCAATGATATGTGTGTATTTTGTATAATTTTTTTTGAAACTTTTTGATATTTTAGATTGGAAAGCTAAATCTTACGTTCCAAATCGCTAATGATCTATGTTTTGGACCGTGCGATCCCAATTCGCAATTCGTTAGGCATTCGTTAGGAGAGGAGCGAATTGTGATAACCATGACAAATCAATGTTTGTGCCACTTACAAGTTACAGCAACTTGGACCACAAGACAAACTAAAAAGAAATTATTAAGTAATCTATTGAGGTTATCTTGTGCCTAATAGGAGGAGGATTAGATGAAGACGGACCAGTCAACATTCTCTATCGAACAAGTCATCACAGTGGCAACAAGTTACGTACAAGAATCAAGTACACAAGTCATGGTAATCTGGAATTGATGCATAAATTAAAAAAAAATCCATGTGATTAGAGAATTGAGAGAGAAATCAGTATTGAGGCAGACTGATTAGATACAATGCATAGATTTTCTAGTTTGAAATTGTAGGTTTTACAGATGTGTATTCTCAAAATGCCAAGACAAATGTCAGGTGCCAGAGTGGCCCCACTTCCAGCGCATCATTCAATTTAGGTTGAGTTTTGATGAACTTGGCTGGCTTGATTAACTCCAAGCCCAGCCTTTTAGAGGACCATAGACAGCAGTTAAAGGCTAAGCAGGATAGATCAAGCCCAGGCCCAGTGTGGGCTTTGGCTTCAAATGAAGCAGAGTCTCAACCGGAACACAATCACAAGACCAATCTTGGCAACTAATGAATTAAGTTGATTCATTATAAGCGCAGCTGAGCTGTTCAATTCTATATAAAGTGCAACATATTTTTTCACTTATGATGACTGAAACCCTGTTTGAACAGAGTTAGTAATCAACTGAATACATGCTCGCATTAGATAATAGAAGCTGTTTAACTCCCTATAAATGGGATCTAATAGAAGCTTAATGAAGTAAACTCAAGTATATGCCAATTACACCAAACAAAACAAAAATAAAATAAAATATAAAAATAGCATACCTCACTGATCAAATTTTTTCCCGATCCTCGCCACGGAACTTTACTAGGAGACATTAAACTGTGATTATGATCTTTTACAAATTTAGTAACAACCCACTTAGCTCCATCCCTCAGAGCAACCCTCAGCATTGCAGGACAGCCTTCCCGGGTGATAGGTGGTGGAGGAAGAACTCTATCTTTCCGGTATACATATTTCTTTTCACGAAAACCTTCTTTTGAACAAACAAAATCTTGACCAATAACCGTATTATTGATTCGAGAACGGCGATTATGATGAATGCGTACGGTAAAGCCCGTACGCCTGCCATAAGCAATATAAAACTCTCGAGCATCATCTCTTGAATCGAACTCCATGCCAACTTGTGGTTCTACAGCATTGTCAGTTGAAGGTACATTTCCAATAGATTGTTCTATTACCTTCTCATCCTCACTAATACACATGTCCATACTTTTTGAGAGCTCGTCATCAACAAAATCATGTTCATCGTAGCTTTCAATTGGCAAAGACCTTTTGGTTTCATCTGAATCAAATGTTTGACTAGACGTGCTCTCCATATTGACCCTAATCTAAACATGGCAGAATCCCATCATTGCAGAGCTGCAAGTAGGAAGCAAAATCACAAAATAACTCATATTTCAATTTCTGTTCAAATTATGCGTTTTTGTACTTTTAAAAAATTATATATTCAAAAAAAATGAATGGAATAGTTATTGCAGCCATATCACAAGTGAGAAAAGAACCATAAACTGGAAGACTCTGCACCTCTCACTTACTGATTTTTATATATATATATATATATATATATATATATATATATATTTTAAAAAAAAAAGAATGAAAGAAAAAAAAAAACATGATTTGTATCATTCAGCCACTAACTTGTGACCATCTCTTAATTGTTGAAATGGCTGAACCAGTAGGTGCAATTGAGGCTTAGTTGAATTCAGTTAAGTTTCTTACTTTGCAGAACCAATGATTGATTGGTATGTACATCCAGCACGGGTGAGTTCAGGTTTTTTTGACACAAGTTATGGGCCTATGGCTTATGAAAGGAGGCTTGATGATATTTATGAACTCTGAACTTCTTCTTTTTTTTGATAGGTGAACTGAGAACTTCTTTAAGACACAAGAAATCGTTGGACTAAGAGCAACAACCAACATTTAGAGGAAATTTCAACGTGGAGTAATGTAAGAACAAGTGCATGTACATTGTAGCCTTTTTTTTTTTTTTCCTTTTTGTGGTAATTGCAGTCTAAGTCAAAAGCTTCACATAATCTAGGTACGGAACTCCTTGTTGATTAGAAAACTGAGAAAAATAAAGAACACTTCTCAACTAAGCCCAATACAATTAGTTTTCTTACAAGAGCTATATTCTTTTATTTCAAAGATGAACAAGAAAACAGAAAGATGCAAGATTTCGTTTACACTTTCTTTCATCCGCTTTCTCAGCCACCAAACGAAGGGTTTTACGGGCAAAGGTAGTTGGACAGCGCGAGCTCTGCAAAAATTAAGGTGTGTCGTGTATCTCGAAAGAGGAGCGTTTAATCAACGGTCAAATTCAAACTGAAGAAGGAAAAGAAAATAGATTTCGAAAAGAAACGTCGTAGAGATGAACGTACCATAATAAACCCTAGCTCCGCAAGAAATTCACTGCAGATGGCAGAGTCGATTGACTGAACTTATCTCTCTGTAGATCCTCTAGGTTCGAGATCGAGCTCCTCTAATGGAGACGGTGGGGAGTCTATCAGGTCTCAAGGATCGCACCCACAGAGTGGTGGGATCTAGGTCAAGGGAATGACAGGTTTTGATATCCGCTGCTTAATGATCAAGTGTGTCATGGACCACCGAAGTAGGTTAGTATTTATTAGGTTTTTGAAAATTTGAAAAGAATAAAGAAATTTCATTGGCCCAGACCAGCTTTTTCCGGTGGTCCATCATCGATAGAACAGTAAATATGTACCAGGAGACGTACACGTATAACGTCCCCTTTTAAGGAATGAACGAAGAGTAATGCTATGTTGACTCAATTATTTTATCAAAAAATATTTACACAATTGATGTGACAGTGTTATATTAATTTGATATAAAATCAATACAACACTGCCACATCAGCTGTGTAAACACTTTTAATAAAAGTTTTAAGTAAGCATAGCATTACTAATGAATGAATGAATGATTAATAAATTTGAATAATATTATCTTTTTCTTAATATTTTACCAAAATAACTTATCTGTTGCCAGTGAAAATAGTCTCGATCTACTGAATTCAATTTTTTTATTCTTAGTTAACGAAGTTTGTTAGTGTTGATTATATATAGAAGAGATGAATTTAGGTTAATTAGATTTTTAATTAACTTCAAATCGTTATTAATTGATTTTCTGAATGTTAATTGTGCATTAGTATGTAACTGAATTTTAAGACAAATTTTGCATCAGACATATTTTTTAAAATTAAATTATGATTTACTGAGGATTAAAAGCTTATACTTTCTTTTTTTCTTCTAATTTTTATATGGTTTATTGATTTTAAGGAAAAATTATAGTTTTGAATATATTTTCTTTTAGTCATATAAGATTAATCTTCTATATATGTAGTTTTATCTATTTTAATTAATTTTAGTTAAATATTTAAAGAAAAAACCATTGACACTTCCTACCAATATATATAAAAAAATGCATCTCACGAGAAAGATGCTACCCCAACATCAACTGCAATGGCTATACCTATACCCAATGGATGAGGCATGGTAATTAAAAAGGTCTGATCTGTGAATGTATTATATAATGTGATTAATAAATAAATCGTGTTTGAACTTTTATTATCTCAATCCATTTAATACAAATTAACATGTTTAATTGTAAAAAATAAACTATAAGTTAAGATAGTTCGTTCAACATCCAAAGTTTGAAAAATTTTCTCTTAAAAAAGAATTTACCACATTATTTTGTCCCACCCTCAAAATATAAATGTGTCAACATGTAAATTATTTAATAAATATGTCATTTTTATTTTTATTTTTTAAAATTTAACACGATTAATTAATAGGATTAGAATTAACATTGTCTGCAATGACACATCATACTAGTTCTATCTGATTTCCCCTCTTCAAAAGTCGATGGAAATAGAAATATACCTGAATCAAGTTCAATAACACATTTCCCGGATGTTGCCCCAATCATCACAAAAGGGAAATTTGCCGAAAAGAAAAGAAAATTCATGCCTTGGAAGTCAAAGAAAAGAAACCAACAATTAATGGTACTATGCAGAATATGTAAATTGTATGGCGTCGTTCGAAGATTAAATCCTACGATGATTCAACCGATACTGGCAATTTTTTCCTCACAACCATAAGAGCAACTTCATCAGAAATGAAGTAACCAAGACATGGGGCATAAGCATAGGTAAAGTGATCATCACATCACATCGCCCTGCCGTTGTGCTTCACATCAAACTGGAGATGGCTTATTTATTTATAGCATTTTACAAAAATATCAATGCACTTCTTATCTATCAAACATGTGAGTTTCAAAAGGTCATAAATCAATCCTACAAGTTGGAGCCAAAACATTATTAAGCTATAACCTGACTCACCAAACATTGAACAAGTAAATGGAAGACCATGGATCTTCCTGAGAAAGAAAAACTTCAATTCAATCTAAGGAAACAATTCTAAAATTACAGTTCAACATTGAATTTATATAATCTAAAGTAGAAGAGGCATATTCAAATAAGCAAGTTCTGTACATTACCCCCACCCCACCGAAAAAAGAAAAAAAGAAAAAGAAAAAGAAAAGAAAAGAAAAGGAAAAGGACTTGAGTTATATACAAATCTGACATATATAGCAATGAAAGATAGGCTATCTATGGCTGGGAGTGCTTTTGCACCTCAGCTTCAACTTTTCTCACATTGTCTACAACAACTTGAATTTTTGAAGATAGCTGCTCAGCTTGCTCCTCGACATTAGTCAGAAACCTGAGTAGTTTTTCTCGATATGCTGCACATAATTGATCCTGATGCTGCAACTCCAGGGTAAGTTCTTCGATTTTCTTATCCTTATCACCCTACAGATGCGAATGAACAAATCAGTTATGTGCTGGAATTGAGCTGGTGAAATTTATACAGTATATATATGATCTTTATGAAGTAAATATTTGCTTTCAGCATCCTCATCAACTGTGCCTTATACAAGGCACCATATGCATGAACGGGCCGCTAGACTTGCTACCTTATCCAGTATGGCCCCCATTTAGGATCATCCTCACCACATGATTTGTCAGATTATCAGATCGGATCTGGATTACCCTTGATCCTGTCTGAATCCAATTGGTTTACATGAAATATTGTCTAAACTTTGATTATCCTAGGAAATATTCACTTTAAATAACAACAGCTGTTTGATAAAACAGTTGTTATTCCTCCTGATGAATACGTAATCAGACATCATAGTTATAAAATAACATATGAATTGTGGTCTTATACTTTATGTTATCTTTATGCTTACTTATCTTCACATTTGGTCTCACAGGGTGGTGGTGTAAGAGGATTAGGAAAGAGTTGAGAGTTGTTTGGAAGATGGCCCTGATATGCCTCGTGTGGTCCATTTGGCAGGAGAGAAATATAAGAACTTTTAAAGGAGTGAAATTTCCTCCATGAAGATTTAAAGATACATTGTTGTGTACTCTTTTCTTTTGGATATTAGAAGAATATCCTATGTATTTACATAAATACATAGACTTTTTGGGGATCTAAGGCTTTGATTTTGGTAGCCGGATCCCTTTTTATTTTGTAAATTTGGGTTCACCCTCCTCGGGCACTCTTATTAATACAGTTACATTTTACCAATCAAAAAAAAAAAAAAACTTGTGTGCACATTTGGCCCCATATATATTACATTTGTTATGTATTTTTTTTTTTTTCCCATCTTCCAGTACTGCAGCTAAAATTGTTCAGTGTTCATTCTCTCTTAACATTTCTAATAGTTCTATTACAAATTTCCATGCAAAACAGCTGATCTACACACTTCTTTGTGATTTTATTTATTGATAACGACATCAGTATCAATAGATTCATAGAGATAACTCAGTTCGACAAGCCTCAATATCAACTATTTAGGATCAGCTACATGGATCTGTTATCTTCAATTGGCTCTTTCTAAGCCATTTTCTTAGTTAAATTCAAGGCAATCATATGTCCTTTTGTAGTGGCCTCAATATATCCATAGGGATATATTCATATCAAGCTTTAATTTCTGAGTCAACACCGAACACTTTCAGATCCAATCTGGTAAAACAACTGAAAGCATCAACCTTACATGTAAAGAGTTTTATGGTGCAGATGGTTTTACATTGTTAAAAATCTAACTAGGAAACAAATGTAATTAGGAATTCTACAGATCAAAAAAGAAAAAACAATGGCATTGTTCAAATAAAACAAAGAATCATTTTTTAGCATACATTACACAAAACTTTCTCAATAAAAATGATAACAATTATGTGGAGACGTGAATATTGGACATACAAATGTCATAAAGGGGCCTAGAAGTAAACTGTTGTAAGGTAAATGCCATATGCACTCGCATTCTGATGTGTGTCATAACAAACTCAAAGCTATGGCCAAACAGCATTTTCTCCTGTGAGTTAAGCCTCCAAGCTATGACTTGAGGCATTTTCCCTGACCCTCAGCCTAAAACAAGCCTCTACGCACACGTTATATGCCATAACTCATATCCCTTCCCCGGGGGTAAGAGAGAGGTGACAAGTTCATACTTCAATATAGGTTAGTTCTTAGAGGGAAACTAAGGGAAACATCCTGTGAAGGTGCTAATCAAACAAACCCTAAAGAAAAAACTAGCCAAAGGCACAATTTCTCTAACAACAAAAAGTGTCCATTATAAAGCTTTCAAGGTTCTATTTATAAGAACGGAAGACCATAAAATCCTAACCACTAAATTAATTCAATTGTCAGCCATACATCGGTATTTGAGTAATATAAAGAGAAAGGACATAACACGCCCTAAGAATTGAAGTTACTGTAGTGTGAATATTGTCGTGCACTTGTGCTACAGTACTTGCGGATATTTCTGCTACAATAACCCAGACACAGTTCTGCAACATTACTGTAATCCTCTCTTTCTCAGTTTCTCTTTCTCTTCTTTGATAAGTATTGTAATTTTCTCTTACTAAGGAGGATTGCTCCCACATTATAAAGGCCTCTTGATGCAAAAAATGATTGGACTTTCTCTGAGTCAAATTCAAAGACTACATAACATTCGCAGTTTATTTTAAACTAGACAATTTCACCAAAAATCGAAAAAAAAAAGAAAATAAGAAAATACTGATAAAGAATTAAACACATTATACTTTAGGGGAAATAAAAACGCGCACAAGATGTAATGATTAGGGGGAAAGAGATTAAAAATTATAGTTTTATATAAGTGGAAAAAACTCACCGCAGTACTAAACCCGTGCGCAGTAACAACCAGAGGATGGTTATGATCCTTCACAAATCTTGTAACAACCCATTTTCCTGACTTTTCCATCTTAAACAAAATTGTTGCCTTGCAACCTTCTCGGGCACTAGGTCGTGGCTTCTTGTCCGGTCCAAATGTGCCCTTATGATTAGGAGAAAAACCTTGCTTGTTACATCCAAGTCGACGGGCAAGAGTTCTCCCGTCAATCTCTGAGCGACGGCGTTGCATAATACGCACAACGAATCCTACCCGTCTGGCATATTCAATATAGAATTTCCTGGCCTCATCCTCAGATTCAAATTCCATACCCACATAAGGTTCTACAACTTCCTCTCCTTCGAATGAACCCACATTCCCTTCAACAGAGATGTCTGCTGCCACTTCTTCCTCGTCCAAATCCACTGTCAAATGATACCAAGTGCTATAAGAAATTTTTTTTCTCTTGCATTAATCATAAACATAGATTCAGAAAAGAAATGCTCTTTTTCTATTAAATAATATCAAAACTTGTATTGAATATGTAAAGCCATCATTTTCAATGCATATAAAGTTCATGTCCAGTCGGTTGCTTCCAAAAGTGATCGCAAGGTTTAAATCTATCAACTGTTAATCCAAACACAAATAATATGGTTGACCAAGTAGCTGATATTACGCAAAATTTATCTCAACCATATATTTGTGTGTGTGTGTGTCTTTCTTGGGGGAAATATCCTGTTTCAAGCCACCTCGCTCTGTTAAATGGGAAATGCCTTGTTTCAAATCTTATAGTGCAGTGGATATACAAATACAAAGGAGAAGAGGAGAAACTACCAACGAATAGGTTGTGGAAATTTAAACCTAAATTATGCATTGTTTGTAATGACAATATGATAAAAGGGAAATGGGGATTCGGAAGAAGAAATGAATGTGGCCAGTTTTATTAATAGAGAAACTTATCAAAAAACAAAAGTTTTATTAATAGAGTAGCCAAAAGGATCCTTGTAGTTTCTCAAGGGAGCATACCATCATCTACAGAACTTCTAGGGGGCACAATGAGGTTGAAGGGCGTAATAAGAGCAAAAAGGCCCTATTACATGGTCTCACAAAGGTCTGAATAAGAAAAGTCCCAACACATTAAATTGATAAAGAAAGCTAAAAGGGAAATTATCAAAGCAATGCAAGGCATAAACTTGTAAAAACAAGGAAAAAAATTGAAAACTGAATCATGCTTAATGTATCAGGGCTGGGGTCAAAGAATTTTGTGACGAATGATGAAATTAATTGAAGGGAAAACATTTAAAAACTATTTTATAAAAACTACAGAGTATTTTAAAAAAAGACTTAGTAATTCTTGTTGAATAAGAATTATATACCATTACAACTTTTTAAAAAATGAATATTACACAAATCACGACTACTATAGGAGATAGTGAAACTAAAGATAGTGACTGATTAATGATTACTACATAAATCATGACTTAGAAAATCAGTCTAATAGTTGCCAAAGTAACTAAAGAGTAGATATAAAAGAATAAAAAAGATGGAACATTAGGCAGGCTTGGGATGCTACGCCTTTATCTCTATTTTGGAGTATATGGAAAGAAAGGAATAGGAGAGTTGTTGAGAGTGAAGAGCTCCCCTATTATAGGGTCTTGTACTTCTTCTATAGATTCTTTTACAAAGTTCTTGGGAGACTTGAGTCTTTGATTTTTTGTGTAGTGTTATCTCCCCTTTTAAATTGAGTGTGCCCCTCTTGTACACTCTTTTTTATAAAATTATCTTTACTTGTAAAAAAACAAAGATTAGATACATATTCATAGCATACCATACTTCTCTTTATTCTCGTAGGACCATGACTTCAAAATTGGAAATTGATTCTTTGACTACTAAGACTATGATATAAAGGCACAATAACATAACTTGGCTCAAAGTTGGACAAAAACGTCTCCATTAACACAAATTAAAATGGAACTAATAACAAATCAACTTAAAATAAACATACAAATGAGATCCCGATTTGACTAGAAACTTGAACTACATGTGGTTTCAGCTCATGATCCTAGTAAAACTCTCAATTCGCCCTTTTCTAGTCGTCATGCTACGTCAAATTCATACCTCATGTCAAAAAGGTCAAGAATGGAAAAAGTTTCTTGCGAAGGCAGCTAGAACTGAAAAGGCTAAAGAAAAGACAAAAACCTCGACTATAGATGGAATATGATTTGGTGCCAACAGAGAAATGCTTTTATTTTACACTAGAAGTACTATTGAATTAATAAACTTACATGCTATGGGCGCTGAAAGAATTATTGTCTTTATAAGCAAAGTAAATTATTAACAGGCCAACATAATGTTCCTATCTTATTTTGGTGGTTAATAATTACAACAAGGGAAAGACCACAAAAATTATAGTCTTAAATCTCCTAAAAACTCTACAAAAGAATTTAGATACGAAGGAATTGCCTCCATGACACACCCCACCCCCCCCCCCCCCCCAAAAAAAAAAAGAGTAAATGAAAGAAATTATCCTTGAAGCATGAAAGAGCAAATCTATCCCCTAAAAAATCCTCCTACTTTTCTCCCTCCATAAGCATAATACAAGACGAAAGGGAGCCACCGTCCAAACAATTCTCACCTCCTTTCTAACTCGCTACTCAAAACCTACTCCCTTAAAGGGGCCAGCATTATCCAACTACAACCAAAAAGCACAAAAATAAAACCCCACACATCCCTTGCCATCATGCAATGAATAAAAAGATGATCCATCGATGCTCTCCCTTGTGCATACAACGGCTAGCTAAAATCTTCCCCCATGAAGATTGTTCATAGTCAAGATACCTCCCCAAGCTGCCAACCATGGAAAAAATGCCACTTGTAAAAGAACCTAAGATTCCCACATCATCTTCCAAGGAAAGATTCATCATTTCTAACCACCAAACTCTTTGTAAAATAAAATAGTGAACTTTCAGCAATTATTAATCTTCCATATCATCACATCATCCTTGCCCTAAATCACCTTAAATCTACTTAGCACCATATAAGCCCCACCATCTCTCCCATCTCCCAATTATGGAAATCTCTACGGAAGCAAACACTCCACACAAGATTACCACCCATGAGATCTACATAATCCGCAACTAGGGCATCCCATTTCTTGCTATGTTGAAAGAAAAATGAACCACCCCTTCAAAGTCTCATCACAATAAGAAGTATCCATCCAACATAGTACCCCCAACACCTCCCCCTCCTCAAACAAACAAGAGGAAGAAACTTATATATCAAATTTCTCATGTGCTTAAATATTACCTTCGACACCCCCCCCCCCCGGGGGGGCCTCAAAACAAACAAGAGGAAGAAACTCATATACCAATTTTCTTATGGGCTTCCACACCCACAAGGCTTCATAATTTCCTTTGAGAACCATCCCCCATCCTCACAACCATCTTCGGTATCAATTACTTCCCTCCACAATGCCTCGTTCTCTACCGAATACCTCCACAACCATTTTCACAAAAAGAAATTAATTAGACATCCTCGAATCTTTGAAGCCCACCAAGCTACTTGTTAATAGAAGCTTCGTCTTATCCCAACCCAGAAGGTGTGTTTTCCTCTCAGCATTCTTGCCATCCCAAAAACAATTCCGCTAAAGCTTCTCCAATTTCCTCTCCACCAACACTGGCATAGGGAATAGAGAGATATAATAAGTCGGACACTCACTAATGTACTCTTAATGACTGATGATTCTACCTCATTTCAATAGATATTGCCTCTTCCATCCCACCAACCGATGTTGGAACCTCTCCACTACAAGGTTCCACACTGTTGCGAATATCCTTGAAGCTCCAATAGGCAACCCCAAGTAAATAGTAGGAAAAAACCCCACACCCGAAGCCAATTCCTCCACCACCCTCACCTTTCCTACTGAAAATAATCTTGCTTTTGTTCAAATTCACCCTCAAAACACAAACACACCTCAAATACCAAAACTGACTCTCCTCTGCATCACAAAAAATTATGGTGCAATCCGCAAATAAAATGCGAGAGATGTCCATTCTCCTATCACTACCATCCTCCATTACCAAGCCTCTCATCAAATCTCCCGACACTACTCTCGACAACAATCTACTATACACCTCCATCACCATCACAAACAAGAAAAGGGATAAAGAATTCTCCTGTCTTAACCCACAAGAAGACTGGAAGAAAACCGTTAGAGACCCATTAACAAAAACAAAGTGAGATACAGAAGAGATGCACAACTTCATCCACCTTCTCCATTTATCCCCAAACCCCATCTTCTTCATCATAAAAAGAGAGAAGCCCCATTTAACATGATTGTAGGCTTTTTCTATGTCAATTTACACACTAACCGCATCTCCTTCCTCTTCCTCCTCGAATCAATACATGCATCGGCTATTAGAATAGCATAAAGAATATAAACTGATTTGGCATTCTAAGATAAAGGTTTGTGAAATCAATACGTCTTTTTTTGATATATTGGATTAACATCTACATTGAGGCACAAATATTATGGAATGTTGATATAAAATCAAAGACGAATTAATGAAATGGAATTGTTTGAATGCTCGAAAGAACAAATTAAGAGGAAAATTCTATAAATCAAATAAAAGACAGTCATTCATTATGATACCTAATATTGAGAAGCCAAAGACAGAATATAATATATATATATATATATATATAATTATCATATGAAATGGGTACAGATTAACTTCATAGAAGATGAAGGGAAAAAAAGGCGAAATTGAAACATTCAAGAAAAGTTTAAAGTGGAGCAAGATGAAAGAAACTTGGAAGAAGTCATGAGCAATAAAAAATAACTACAGCACCAAAGGATGATATGTTCCTGAACCAGAACAACAAGATGACAAAAACAAACATGCAATCAAGTTCTGAAAAAGGCAGCGTGGTGCAACAGATATGGCCATGATGAAGCAAAATGGCAGAGCAGAATAAAAAGCCAACCCAAACAATTGGGATAAAAAGTAGTTGATTGATGTCACATTGAGTTGAGTTTTGCATTATGTTTGGTAGATTCGACCGATTTCAAGATAAACGTTAAAAAATGATACTTCTTATACTTCCTCAGAATTTAATCTATTAAGTCTTAAAGAGCAAGGGAACCTAAGTCCTTAAAACACTTGTACGAAATTTGATTAGTAGGCAATCAAGGAAGTCCTATATATTTTGGAAGAAGTTTGAATACACTTCTGATTTAATAAGTTGGAACAAACTAACTGACATTGCCATACATTTTCCAACTACAAGAGCATTCTTTAGGGCTCAAACGAAGCATACCCTTATATGGATATCAGTCATAACATTATTCTTCTTCTTCCATTCTTTTCTTTCTTTAATCAATCAATGAAACCATAAATTATGACCAACCAAAAAAAAAAAACATAAAATATGAAGACATTATCTGGTCTAGAGGTTTTCTAAAATATTGTAAATCTTTGCATATAAAATCCAAAGAAACATTACAGTGGCACTTTGACTATCTTCAAAAGGGATTTCAATCATTACTACTAAATACAACAAGTTTCTCAATAAAGCTCGTTTGGTAGCTCGGAAAGTATTGTGAAAGAAAACAAATTAAGATTTTAAAACTCATTTGAACGCGATTAAATTAAAAAAAAAAAAAAAAAAAAAAGCAAGACTCACTGCACCGAGCCTCTTTTCTGCACCAAAAAAAAAAAACATGAATAAAGGACTTGAATTTTTATCCTTCTTTCGCTCCCGTTTCCCGGCCATCACCAAGCAACCTCAATTTAATTAAGCAACAGAGAATTTCCATACATCACGACCGGACAGTTCAAGAAATGGTTTGATATATAACACACACATATAAATATATATATATATATATATACACTGTGTAGAGGGAATGGATTGATAAGGAAACGAGAAAGATTCAACAGAAACGCAAAAACAAAAAGAATTGTTTGATCTGACCATGAGAATAAGTGAACTTACTGAATCATGAGAATCTTTGTGGTGTCCGAAAGTCGAAATTTGATTTGGGCATCAAGTACGAATGGCACCAAAGGGTTCTTTTGAGCTGGGGGTCAAATCAACCAACCATTTTTAACGCTTCGACAAAACTAAAAGCTACGTGCACCGTGCGCGAGTAACTTTGCCACTTCCTGGGTTTTGTAACAGAGGAGTTAGGTCTCCCGATTTACGGTATATTGCCCTTGTCCTTTCAAGGCTATAATGGCCACTTTAACCCTCCTATTGAATGGAGAGATTTGAAAAGGAAAGATTGGAAGGAAAAAAAACACGAACATATTATTTTGTGTTTAGTTTTAAATTAGGGAATGAAAGAAAGGGGATGGAGAGAGATAAAGGTTTCTTAATTTTTATTTTATTTAAGTTATTTTGTTTTTAAAAATAGACAGAGAGAAGAAAGGAAATGAGAGAGTTTTTAATAAAAATTTTATAATATTAATTCTAATTTTAAAATTATAAAGAAACATAATAGTAAAATATATATATATATATAAAATTTTTTTTTTTTATTATTTCTAAACAAGATAAGAAGATTACACTCTCGTTTTTTTCATTTGCTATCAAAGCATGAAAAAAATATTACACTCTCCTCTCTTCTCCTCTTCCTCATAAGTAATGTTATCATCTTCTTTTATTCTCCTCATATTTATCCAAATATAGTGTAATAGTTTCTAATTTTTAATTTAAGCATTTTTAAAATATTAATTATGACTCTTTTTTCATAGTTGTTCTAAGTAATTTTTTTATAAGTACGAGATTTTTTTTTTCCTGCGCATAAAAATGGGTTATGAATCAAGTCTAATAATTTTGTATATAAGATATGTATTATATTTCATCTCATTTTTATTAATAAAAAAATAATATTAGTAATTTTATATTTATATACATATTTTGAGGTATAAAGTAGGTTAAGTTGATCTGAGTATGACATAGGTCGATTAGAGTATGATATAACATGATCTTGGCTTAAAAAAGGACAAGAGCCAATATGATTCATTAGTAGGTTATGACTCACTAATTATAGTAAACTTGTCCTCTCAACCCTTAAACACGACCTAATACGAGCCCATCTCAATCACAAACTCGACACGACCAATCCATTGAGGCCTTTTAAAGAATAGTACAAGCATGACTAAATTAAAAATTAAAAATAAGAAACTTAAAAAACAAATGAATTGTAAGCCTAGGCACAACACTAACATGACTCATGTATGACCCATTAAAGCACAATTCAAGCATGATTTAAACATGACACATCACAATATTGCTATGAAGTTGTGTCAAATTTTTGTAATTTTAACACAACATAATATACTTAATAGATGGGTCGGTATGACCTAATCTATTAGGCACTAATGAACGCACTTCAATGAGTGACTCATTTTACACCTCTCTATATACATATATTTTACACATGTATTTTATAATTTTAATAATTAATATTATAATAAATTTTTTAAAATATAAATTAATAAATATATAATTATTAATTTTATAATCGAGTTAGTTGTTTTAAATATTTATAATCGCTCTCTCTTCTCTCTGTCGCTGACAATCTCTCCCTCTCTCTTCTCAAAAGATTCATATATTGAGATGACTTCATTTTGCATACCGGGATGATGACTCTTCTACTAGAGGAAAAAAAATTGAGGAATGGGAGTATTTTTTTTTTTTTTTTTATAGTTATTTCATTTGGTTCTCTCTTGGTTTCAATCTTGGAGATGCTCTTAGAGAGGGTAAGTCGGAGGTGGAAGAATTGAGGTGCAACGTCTATATTTGGAAAGAGGATCGGGAGGACTTATCCTGCCCGTTGAACCGTGCACGCTTCCTATTGAGAATGCATTCGAGAGACGAGTTCTGTTCTTTGCCATTGGATACATTTGTGCAGACTCTCGGCCCACACACTAACTTTCCTCCTTCCCACCCCGACCCCTCTCGATTTTCCAACCCTCTTCATCTCTCTCACAGGAAGCCCGAGCCACAAGGACTCTAAATTTAAAGTGAACTTCGATCTCTGAAACTAGTAAGTCACATTTTCTTGACATCTTCTTCTATAGAAATTGATTGATTTGTCTTTTAATCACACAACTGTAGTCAGTTTAGTGATGAGAAATATTATCAATATAATTACACTTCAGGCCGTTACGTGGCCCTCACTGTTGTTCAAGAAATGTAAAACCTACCGATTTGGGAAATTCGTTTCATTGCTGACAAATTACGGGAAAAAAAACTTTGATAATATAACTACTTAAATGGGGAAATGTTAACAATATGAACTCGGATTTCAGCTGGTTTGAGACTTCTGGATTTCTAATAATGGGGCAAAGTGAAGTTTGTATTAGATTCATAGACAGGTGGTACACTAAAAATTCCCAGAACTCATGTTATTTTATATACGTGACTTTTAATTCTTCAGCATTGATATCTGTAATGTTGAATTGATGTAGGGAAAACTGGTGTAGTTTCATCTGCTTAGATGGGCAGGAAAACTTATGGGATTTTTTCTTCTTCTTCTTCTTCTTCTTCTTCCCTGCTTCAATTATCTCAAAGGATGTATATAGTGCCTCCCTGCGGGGGAATTCAGAAAATAAAATTTCAAAGGAAAAATTATCCACCTGAAACAAATGGAGCCACATAGAATGCTTGATTGTCTTCGTTGAAACAGGCACGTTCATTATACTCTCAAGATGCAAGAGAAATTATTTTAACTCATTTAATTGCAAAATGTGTCGTGATTGGGAATTCATTGAGGTTCATGTTATACCGGGTGTTTTCCGATTTGTTTATGTGTGCAATCTTATACAGGGTGCGTGATGTTGTTTGGAAGTGGATGAACGCCCTGGTGTGGGCGATGATGGGGAAATGATAGAGAGTTCAAATGGAAAAGAGTCAGCTCCGAATGAAGGAAATTCGGACATGGAACCATATGTAGGTATGGAGTTTGAATCCGAAGAGGCTGCCAAGGTCTTCTACGACGCATTTGCCACTAACTAGGGAGAGATCGGCCATTTTGTTAATATAATTACACTTAAAAAATAACGAAAAAGAAAACTCCGTTTACACGGCATCCAAAAAGTTAACTGAAAATCAGCAGGAGTCGCACGTTATGATTTTAAAGCTTTGGGTTGACTAATCTGGCCTCCACTCAATTTAAAAACATTTATATGACTTCTCACTTCTTTTTAAGTTGATGTCTTTTTGTTTATTTTTATTTGAATAGTTAGGTAAGAGCAACCGAGGTGTTAGCTAAATTTATAATCAAATTTATAATCGTTAAAATTGTATCTCAAATTCAAAATTTTTTATTCTAACGAAAGCGACATTTATGGTTGTAAAATGGCACCCAACGATTTAAGATGCTATTTTTATAAACTTTGGAGAAAGAAAAAGAAAATGTGTCATTTGACGGTTGAGGCCATTTCCATTTTTATTGTTATCACGACTACCATTTCAACGACTTTATTTCAACAATTTTTTTTTATAAATACAGAGAAAAAACTAACCAAAGAGCAGAAAATACAGGAAATTTTTTATTTTTTAAATAAATCATTTTTTGTAATTTAAATTGATTTTTTTAATTTTAATTATTTTTTAAGTTATGATTTTTTTGTTAATTTAGGATGATTTTATTTATTTAACTAGTT
The DNA here is from genome assembly GCA_008638375.1 of Nyssa sinensis. Taxonomy (NCBI): domain Eukaryota; kingdom Viridiplantae; phylum Streptophyta; class Magnoliopsida; order Cornales; family Nyssaceae; genus Nyssa; species Nyssa sinensis. Next base: position 6,913,404 of record CM018034.1, read on the forward strand.
TTTATAATTAAATAATTTTTTGTAATTTAGTTAATTGTTAGAATTTAAATTGATTTTTTAAATTAAATTAATTTTTGTAATTTAATTTAAAAAATTAATTTAAATCAAACCGTTATGAAAACTATACCCGTTAAAATATAACCATTAAATTTAATTACATTTTTTAATAAAAAAATATTAAATATTAAAATGGCATCCCATTTTGACATCTGCCATTAGAACAAATTTATAATTCTGAGAGCAACTCCAAAGGGAGTTGCTATTTTGGGGTGCCAAATCACCCATTTGCAACCTTGAATAGTGTTTTGGCATCCTTGAATTATAAATCTACTCCAATGGTAGGTGTCAAAATGGAGCGCCATTTTAATATTTTTTTTTATTAAAAAATATAATTAAACTTAATGTTTATATTTTAACGGTACAGTTTTCATAACGATCGCAATTTAACGGATATATTTTTATAGTAAAAAATTCAAAATTCAAAATTCAATTAACTAAAATAGAAAAAAATTCTTTAACTATAAAAATTAGCTAAATAAATAAATTCACCCTAAATTAACAAAAATAAATAAATAAACTAAAATTAAGACATTCAATTTAAATTAGTTAAAAAATTAATTTAAATTCTACATAACAATTAACTAAAATAGAAAAGAAATCTTCAATAATAAAAATTAGCTAAATAAATAAATTCACCCTAAATTAACAAAAACATATAAATAAGCTAAAATTAAAACATTCAATTAAAATTACAAAAATTAAATTAATTTAAATTCTAAATAAAAATTAACTAAAATAGAAAAAAATTCTTCAATTATAAAAATTAGCTAAATATTCATATTCACCCTAAATTAACAAAAATATATAAATAAATAAATAAGCTAAAATTAAAACATTCAATTTAAATTACAAAAATTAAATTAATTTAAAATTTTAATTTAAAATCTAAAATAACTAACTAATGTAAAACATTTATTTTAAATGAGTATCTCTTATATATATATATATATATATTATAGGCCAAACAGGGAGGGAACGGCTTTGTATTTCTTTCCCCGCATGCGCCCGTTCTTCCCCTTCCCTCTGCGCCTCTTCCTCCTTCCCGTTTCTCTCTGCGTCTCCTTCCCCTTTCCATCCCTCTGCGTCTCCTTCTTCAGATCTGCCATCACCAACCACAAGGTTTGAAGAAAAATCAGGAGCAAGGAGACTTACAGCGATTTCACGACAAGCGATTTTCTGGCCTTTGGTAAGTTTTCTCTTTCAAAATCTCATCTCTGTATTTATAGAATTTTTTGGTTGAATTTTTTTGGTTGAATAGAGCCGTTGAGAGAACAGTATAACCTGAAAATGGCGGAACGGCTCTATACAACCTCTCCCTTTCTCTCTCCAGAGTTTGAAAAATTGCCACCCCAAGAGCATTGCTGCCATTTTCCAACCCTTGGTGCCACCCCCTTTGGAGTGAAAAAATTTGAATTTAGGGTGGCATTTTGACAGTTATCGGCAGTTATTGGGTTGACACCCTTGATGTCACTCTCCCTTGGACTTGCTCTGAAGTGCCATAACACTATTCAAAATTGTAAATAGATTTTTTGGCACTTCAAAATGACAACTCTCTTTCTCTAACTTCTACTTCTGTTATCGTCGGCGTAGTCAATTAGGTTCTCTCTCTCTCTCTCTGAATGTGTGCACTTAGCTTTTGCCAATGAACTATTGTCTCTCTTGCTAGTTTCCCATCCCAGGCACCCCCCTCTTAAATTTCTCGTTCCTTTTTCTGTTTAGACTATGTAAGTCATAGCTCAACATGCTGAAGATGATTGTGTTGAGCAGCAATTGAGGGTGACACTGGTGTGTGGTTTGGTTAACTGTGAAGATGATGTTGTCAATTATACCATGAAAATTATGGTGGTAGTGAAAGGAATGGTGTAAGATTTAGACGTCACATCTGGTGCTTTTGTAGATGCTGAGGTGATGGATGGGTGGTGGTTGACAGCTGACTATGTTATATGGACGGGGGTTATGTGTATTGATTTTGTGGATCTATCTAGGTATCTGACCTCCCCAAATCCTAAATCTAAGTATACATGGACTTAGGTAGAAATGTGTCCAAAAGTTGTGTTAGGTACGTGGACACACGTTATACACTTCTAATAAGATTACATTTTATAGAATATTGTAATGTATGATTTTATCTATTAGAGATAGAATTGAAGAGAATTTAAATTGAATGGGATGGGATGTAGTTGAAAAAAGGGGTTTCGATCTTCCAATGTGAAAAGAAAGAAGCCTTCTCCACCATAAAACCCGAGCTTCTTCTTCTTCCATTGTTACATGTAGAGGATTGGTGTATCCGATTTGGATTTGTGTATTGGACATATACCAGCTGTACCTGCCAATTTTGCATTGAATCTGTTAGTGCAATCAAGGATCATAGTTAAACCAAATGCTCTCTTGGATGAAATTTAGTTTCAAGTAAAACAGGATACTTCTGTGCAAGCAAGCTTTCCTAATGCCCATTGTTTGTTTTCTGGTCTGTAAATTTTACTTGTAGGCTGAGAGGGATTTCCCTGTACTTGTAGAAGAAGAAGAAAGAGTTGACTTTATTGAGGCTTTTTAAACTAATCTGTATGGCATTGAGATCATTCAAGAGCATTAAAGGTTGTTTGGGCAGGATTAGATAGGTGGAAAATGGAGATTGGGAGAGAGGTCCTTTTTTTATATTATATTTTTCTATAAAAATGGAATAAAAAAAACCAATATCATTATTCATTAGCCCAAAAAAAAAAGTGCATAAAAGGCAAATCAAGTATCCACATATGGTTTTGTCTTGGAAGTGTTCTTTTTAATAAACAGCGAAAAGATTACATGATAAAAGTATTAGTTTTGAAAAAAATTCAAGATGCATCAATAATCATAAAATTACTACCAAAGAATAACAAAAAAAATCCACAAATACCAATGGAATAAACCAAACTTTCATAATTTCAATGAATTTAATAAATCTTTTCCAAGAAAATATTAAAAAAGAGTCTTCCGACAATAAATTTACAAATGAAAAATACTGTGCTTTTATAATTAGATGCCTATATCTAATATAAGAATATAAGGGAAGTAGCTAAAGTGCATAATATATATTAAAAAAAAAAACCATGAAAATCAACCTAGAGAGTGGAAATAATTATAGAATGTTAAGAGCATTTTTATGTAGGCAGATGCTGTTAGGATGTCAATCTGGAACATTTTGCACCAATTTTCCAGTCATAACAACTGCGCAGTGGTGGCCCAACCACATAATGCCCAAAACAAGGTAAGGGAAGTGAAGCAATTCATAGAGATTGATTTTCACACACAAACAGGCCCAACAATGGACGACAAGTGCATTTGTAACTCCCCCAAGTAGAGGAACTGTTTCTGTTACTCCAACCTATGACTTTTCGGTCACAACCTCGAGGCATATGTTATAACACCTATGTTTTTGCCTAAAATGCATGTCCATAAAAAGCCTTCATTTAAAAGAAATTCCAAAAGTAGCATCATAAGATCGTTGCTAATCATAGTTTACCAAAATTCAAAGAATTAAAAAACAAGTTGAAACAGTTAGGTACAGGATAGAAAATTTTGGTCAGTTGTCAGTTACAATAAACAACACAAGGAAAATAATCACAAGTTCACCATCCATACTTGGCTTGTGCTTCAGCTTTAGTGAGGAAGCCTTTGGCATGACGTTCTGCAAGTTCCATCTCCTTTTGCCTCATATCATGGTATAGTGATCCAATCTGATGTTTCCTCTTGTGCAGTTTTGAAGGCTTTCCCTTTGTTGAGGCGGGCTATGGAAGACAAATGAATAAATATTATTATATTTTTCTCATAAATGAAGATTAAGAAGTATAAGAAATTTAAGAATGTCAATAATCAATACATGCAATAGAGTTGTCACTTCAAAAGTAGATTTGTTAATAAAAATTTCAATGAACTAATAATATCTAAAATGGATAAATTTTGGATGAAAGAACTTGGTTCTCTAGTTTATGATAAAAAGTTCTCGAACTTGTAAACTAAAATTTTTTCCCCATTCTTTAATATTTTTTATAGGTAAAGATAACAAGGCGCCCGAGAAGGGCAAACCCAAGATTACAAAAGCAAGGGATCAGATGCAAAGGCAACCATTTTAGCTACTAAAGTTGATGCTATCCCCATTAGATGTAACCACAGAGCAACATAGTTTACGACTTTACTCATCTCAAGCCATAGAGTGGCAAGTGGCCATTTAGACTGCTGACATATACAGGCTGGCCTTCAGCAGTAAAAGAGTATATAGGAATGGCTTCAAGCATATTATCTTTTGTAGGAAAAACCAAAGGAGACGAACTTCATTGGCAACATAGCTAAATAAAAATGCTCCACCATGGAATCAAATCTATGAAAAACTGCCCCAACAAGTAAAATCTCTCAAAAAACTTTCTAAAACCTTACCTCCTTTGAAAATTTCTTCTCATGGGAAAATAATTCTTCATACTAATGCTCTCCGAAACCTACATTTCCATCCTGTTTATCCTTTTCTCTCCATTTTGAGTTCAATTCTCGTTTTACCAATTTCTTTCCTCACGAAGCTTTCCTTATACACATCTACATTTTGGGGCAATTCGACTAGCTCTTACTATTCATGGCAGAATAGTGTTACCAGTGGTTTCTTGAAATTCTCATCGCTAGATCTTATTATATCTTGAAATTTCCAAGGAAGACTTGCACTTCTAGATACCAAATTTCTTGAAATTCTCGTTGCTAGATCTTATTATTTCTAATCTCCAACAAAAGATTCTGACTGTTCATAATAAACTTCTACAATGGCTCACACCACTTCCATGTTTACACCTGCGCAGAGCTTCCAACTACTACAGTTGACTGCTGGAATCAGCATCATGAATGGGCATCAATTAGAAAAACACTGATAGGATTGTCACGACAAGTCTTGATTGGCCAAATGACTATGCTACGCACAGGGTATGCAATGAGCATTCAAATGCTTAATCATTTAATTAAAAGATAAGATATTTCAGAAGACATTATTTAGTAAGAATATCCAAGGCTATTGTTGATCAAGCATATAGTATCTGGTATATTAAGAAAGACAATAAATACACTTGGAGTTTACAAATGGCTTACACCTTTGCAATTGAAGACCACCTACAATCACCGCCACCAAATATCTCCACTACAAGCCACAAAGCACCACAATTTCCATCTTGCTAAAATTTTTCAATTACAAAGAGGCTTTTGTTATTTGAACTTGCCCACTCTTCGTTGATGGCAGCCACCATAGTCGGCTATAACTTCGCTGGCAACCGGTTTGGAGCTCAGATCCATAAATGGGTAATGGAAACCAATGCCTTATATTGGTGGCAGGATGGATTCCAGCAGTAATGCGTGTCTTATGGCGTTGAATCAGATTAGCCGGATACAAGCTGGTTGATTGAGTTTGGCCACGATAGTGGAGACTAACCAATCAGTTTCACTTAGTTGCAGCAGGGTCAACGGTGGGTGGGTTTTATCTGGTTTGTGGTTTTGATGAGAGAGAGAGAGAGAGAGCGTTACCACCACCACCTTCTTTGATGACATCTGATTGACCACCACCACCCCCTTTGATGGAGTCTTGGTTGGCATTTCCGTTTCCTCCCTCCCTCTCTCTCTCTCTCAATCTATCTATCTAAGGGGGAAAAAACTAGCATAGTGGCTCAATCTCCACGTTTTCAGCAACTCCAATTAAGCACCAAAACCAAAATCCAATGTCACTTTAATTCACAACCAACAAAGCCCATCTAGACTTTTATTTTTGCAAATCCAAACCAATATTTAGAGAGAGATAGGGAAAGAGAGAGAGATAAAAGTAGAAAGACTTGTTTGCGATAAGATTTCGAGAGGAAAATTAGAATTTCAGATATAGATTTTTTATAAGTTTAGTGTTTTATTGAAAAATCTTCTAATCTCGAGAGAGAAATCGCAACAAGCATCAAAGTAGTGATGATAACTGCTGGCAACCATTGACAACACTGTTGTAATTACCCTTAGGGATCTATATAAACACAAACACATATATCAGTAATACTACATTGCCAAAACTTTGGTGACGGGAGCCAAAATAAAACTGCCACATCATTTTGGAAGCACTTTTTGGGAATTTTTTTTGACTGGTATAGCATTACACACACATGTATATATATGAGAATACAATCTATCTATAGAAATACATACATTTATGTTTAGTGACTTGAAGTAGTGATTGAAATGGGGAGACTACTAATGAAGATTGAATTGATTGAGTGATTTTAGTGAGAGAGAGACATGAGAGACGGTAAAAAGAGTTTTTTTTCACTTGTTTGATAAGGATAAATTGGACTTTCAAAAACTTGGTTGGGCAAAATAAGCATTTAAAAACATTTATAAGATGATGTTAGCACTTTTTTGTCATTGACTGTTATGGGTAACTAATGGAAGGGGAATTGTTATTTTTGAAAATGCAGGAAAAGTCTTTTTCATTACGAAATACTTCAGGAGAGGTCAGTTCAATTTACCCAATAAATTTTCATTCGAACATGACCTGTAAAATTTTGACAACATTGTAGTCCAACCCACGGTACCCACCATATGATGACTTTTGCAAGGATCATGAACCTTGCCCAATTTTTTTTTTTTTTAATTTAAAAAAGGTTATGTTACATCTCAAGAGAACACCCCTAAAATTTTACTTAACATTTAGTTATGCCTTTATCACTGGCTATATACTAACAAAGGGAACGAATAGCCATCGAATTAAATCTGAAAGACACCATTCACAAGTTGATTCTCACCATTGGGGCCCATTACAGGCAGCTTTATCTCAACATTTGAAGAGAAGACCTAAAGTTTTAAGTAATGGTGATGGTCGTCGTAAAAATAACAGTTGCGGTGAAAGATGGATTCAATATTAGGATTTATGGCTTTGCTAGCTTCAGCGAAGACTACTTATGAGGCTACGACAGTTGTTCTTATGGGTACGATTCTTTTTGAAGATAAAACTCAAGAATTAAAATCTTCTAATTCTTGTCCAGTGTCAGTTCCAATGTCTTATCTAATTGGTGCTAAAGATCAATAAATGAAATTAGAGGTAACAAAGGTTGAGATGACTGTGCTACTTGGAAGAAAACACAAAGGAACAAGATGATCAAGACACAGAAGCCAAAGAAGTTTATAATTTGCAAGCCTTCTCTACCTTTTTTTTGGATAAGTAAGTCTTCCCTACTAATGATTTCAACCTTTAGTTTCTCCTTTAAGAATAATTCTAGTAACAGGCTAATGGCATCTCATTACTAGACTAGTAAAGGGAAATATTGACAAGACACAAGTCCACAATGTCCTTGCTAATTCAACTTTTTCTATAAGATAATCATAAAAATATATCTATTATCATCAAACAAGAAATCAAAAAATTATGGCCATATAAAATGATAAATTTGGTAAATATTAAATAGAACTTAAGACAATGACCACGCCAATAAATATCTAAATACCATGTATAATGAAGGATTTCACAACACAGCTATATGAAAATACAGGAAAGAAAAATCCTTAAAAGAAAAACTGTTCAGCAGGTTAAATTAAAGGACTGCAGAAGGAAAAAAAGAAGAAGAAGAAGACGATTCTTTGAATACCTGGTAAGAAGGCCCAAAAGCTATTCCAGTTAACTTAACCTGGTCTTCCCTGGGTCGATTTTTAATCAGCTCATCCTGCTTTACCTCGACTATTTCCTGAGGAACCTCATTCCTACCTCTCTTCCCAGGCACTCTCATCACACTTTCAGCTATTCCCGACACACATCTGGAGTAGCTGTAGTTGCTGGACCATCAACCCAATTATTCTCGTAATGCCCATAATTATCATAATTTTCATAACCACTGTAACCGTCATAGTTCACATAGTCCTCACTAGCTGACACCCAATATGAAGCACTACCAGCAGCAGTACATTCTGATGAACCACTCACATCTCCCAATGAATTTGAAGCTGACCCATCAACCCATTGGCCTTCATAACTTCCGAAATTTGAATTAGCACTCACTTCATTCTCAGTTCTAATAGCATCATAATTTGACGCAGGTACATCTGCTTCAATGATTGATCTCCGCCCTGAACCCGCGGATGAGGGAAGAGCGCCCAATGCCACCGAGTTCTTGGGCGCAGGGATACTAGATAAAAAATATTTCACAGAGGATGTTTGCGTAAATTCCGTAGACCCTTTTCTCTATTTTTCCTCGTCATTATCATCTTCGTCGTCTTCGTCGTCACGAGACTTCAACAGAGAAGGGTTTATAAGAGGCCTGAATTGAACCACCTTCTAGGGATTGGGGCCTGAAGAAGAAGAGGGATTTGCAAGGGCTTTTGTAGCTGATTGGTGGATCTTTGGAGGGGGAAGGGAAGAGGAAATAGAGGAAGATTTCAGTTCGGGAAGGGAAGAGAACAAAGAGGAGGGTTTAGCGGGATTTGTGAGGCCTTGTGAATCTGACTGCTGGGTCTTCGGCGGAAGGGAAGAGAAAATAGAAGAAGATTTGGGTTCAGGAAGGGAGAACAAAGAGGAGGGTTTGGAGCTAAAATTGACGGCAGAAGAAGACTGTTCACCAAATTTAGAGGCAAATTTTGAATCATCCTCCTGTTGCTGTAGTTGTTCGTCCTCTTGATCTTTGTTGTTTCTACTTGGAGATAAGAGATTCGTTAGGGTTTGTGTTGGTTTTGGGAGGGAGGTGGGAGAAAAGAGAAGATAGAGGAAGGTGTTTTAGAGGTCGAGTTTCCGCTAAATTTAGAGGTGGGTTGTGAGGGATAATCTGTTTCTTCCGGTTGCCTTTGCTTTTGCTCTTGTGGTTGCTGCTGTTCTTCTTCGTCTTCGTCAGACGAGCCATAATTTAGAAGCAAAGAGTCCATTTTAGAGAGAAAACTAAACCCAGATTGAACAAAGAACGGGAAATTAGGATTTCAAGGGAGGGCCTCGGATGGTAGGAGAAAAGTGAGAGCTGAATGTATATGAAACTGAAACGTTAAAAAGAGCGAAATTAAACGAAGATCGCTACAGGCGAGGTGGCCGGCTATCGACGGCTATAATTTGAGGTGCAACATGGGTCGGTTCGTTCGGGTTAGAGTGAAACCGAACCACCCGATTTTCAACCGAACGCAACGCAATGCTTATAGACCCGACTCAACCCAACCCGACTATTTTCGGGTTGGTCTGGACCGGAAACTTACTTTACCATCTAAATACAGGAACCAAAGATACAGTATGGTCCTTTACTAATAATATATAAGCTGTTAAAGATAGCAACCAGAGATGAGAACCCCAATTCCAACACCAAACTGAATGGGTCTTTAATAATATGTATACACACACTAAGCTGGGGCTCTCCCTCTCTCTATATGTATATAACTTTACATTCCTGGAATTTGATTGTTGGAGGAATGAATTCTCTGAGATTGCGTTATTCCCTTCTTAATCAATGCTCTGTTTGGTTGATGAGAAAACAGAGAGAGAAAGAAGGTTCAGATTTTCTTTCCTTTTTCTTTTTCATCTTATTCTTCTTCTTCATTTGATATTGGACATACAAGCGTGTGTGAAATTAAATGTTTTTGAATTGATAATGTTTACATGCATGTAGCTGCAGTTATTTTGTACGTAATTGATGCACAGAAAACTCCAGCACAATCAATATTTGTTGCTATTGACTTTCCATGCCACTCTTAGGCACTCACTTGTTCATGAGTCATAATAAACGCTCAACATTTGTAGAATCGTCCCATCCCTTGTTCATGCAGGATTTGTAAACTTTCATTTGAGGATATGCATTCTTAATTTATAAAATACTGAGTTGGCTCAGCCAAATTCTTAATGTTCATGATCGGAATCAAACTTCCCTCCATCACCAACTTGGGGGAGAGAGAGAGAGAGAGAGAGAGAGAGAGACCTTGACCATTTCAGCTACTAGCGTCTCTTTAACTCTCCATGACAACTTAGTTCGCAGCTCCACCTTTGCCTCTCTATGCAGCCTGTGGTGCACCTTGTGGAGCTCCTCCCTTTGACTCTGGTAAGTACTAATGCATCCCCCGGACTCTATTGCAAATCTTCCTTTAATTTACCTGCTGTTGAAAAACCCAATGCCTGATACATCTCCTCTTGCTAACTTTTTCTCATGTTCCAGACAATTCCAAGAAATGTTTTCCCATTGCTTGCCAGCAAATGGAAAAACCAGAGCTTGGACTACCATTTTTTCTTTCTTGGTAAAAGAATAACCCTGCCTGGATTGCCATGGGTCCAGCCACAGGAGGGACTATACCCCATAGAAAGCACTATCGGCACATGCTGCAGACTCCCTGTGAATCGAAAAGGATAGCTGCCCCGCAGACAGTAGTGGTAGATTAATAGCTCCATGGCATGGGATAGTCATCAAAGTAATGCAACTCTCATCAGGAAAGTAAAACAAAACAAAAATTGCACCCCACCAAGCATGTCTGGTTTCTAGGCATGGTAGTTGTTAGTGTGCCTGCAAAAATGTTGCTTTCCCTTTTTCTAAAAGAAAATCTGAAAAATAAATAAAAGTAGAATTCGATGGTGGACCATCTTCATCCATGCGCGCTTAAGGAACAAAATAGACATGGGATGGAAGCTTAGCCAATGTTTAAAGGATAAAACTAGCAAGTTGGAAGTTTGTTTGTGGATGACTGCAAATCCAAGCAAATGGTAGCACCACAGGCAAGCAAATATGAATTCCATGAAAGATTTGGTAAATTAATTAAGGATTTTAGGTAAAAAAAAAAAAAAAACGTTGCATCTGGTATATAATTGACTAGCATAAAGGGAAAGGCAGCTTTAAAACACTGGCTCTTTGATATCCAACACAAGAAATCAAAATGTTTACTTGCCAATCAATCCCAAAAAGAAAAACAATATGGTGCAAACTGCAAGTATATATTTCTTTGGTGCTAGGTTTGCTCAATAAACTCTGATTGGTGGACTTATGCTTTAACTAATAGATTACATTACATAATAGACTTAATAGAGCAGAGAAAAGAAAAGATTAGAAATGAATTCTAGAATAGTTCCACATACCCGAGCAACCAGTGGCCCAAATAGAGGTATAATTTCTCAGAAAATCTGTCCTCTAACAGAAATACGCAAATTATGTCAAACTCAGAAATAGCAGAACAGTTCCAGATAACATTTGTCAGAATTAACACAATTTGGTGAAGCAAATAAATAGGTTGTCCTTTGACATTGACGAAGCCAATATTAACGGCGTGAGTTTGCTAGGTTGAAGAGAAGGTGGATTTCAATCAAACTTAGCTAGGTGTCTAAGTTTCAGTTAACATTTTCCCCGATGTATCGTACTAGAAAATTAGTTCCCTTCTGTGAATTTCAACTAAAAGATAACTAATTCTTTGAATAGGGTCAATTCAAACAAATTTTGCTATCTTGGTACCCATTTTAGCTGATGTATCTTGCCTATGTATATCAGTAGATCAATCCCACGAAAACACCCAACCCATATACCTCGACACTCATCCTCTCACATTTTTGTGTTATACGCCTACCAAATTAGGCAGATTTTAACAGCTTTTTAGCCAAGTATGTTGATGTTCCTTCCTAAAAAGATCAATTCTCCCAAAGCAACCATGATTCAACCTCACATGGATGCAATCGATCATATTACATAACTAATGATCTAAATGAGAGCGGTCTTCAAAATCTTAGCTAGCTAGGCATCCAAAGTAGGCCAATAAATTTCCCCAGAAGAGGCTAGCTGATTGGCAATTTAGTGCAGAAGCATGACTTGAGCCATAACTCCAATGAAAAATGTGAAAATTTGTTATCTGCATAGCTCATCTATCAGAATAGGTTGTTTGTTTGTTTGTTTGTTTCATGTGAAAAGAAGTTAGTATTCTTTTTCATAACTCTAGATAATGGACTTACCCCAAATACCATGACACAGCTTATTTACTTGAATCCCCTCAACTGCTCAAACTAATGCATCAAAACTCAATTAAGGAGCATACATTTCAATTGAATACACACAGCTACGCATCAAGCTGAACCAAAAAGTTTTCTTCATTAGACTTTTTTTTTTTTTTTTATCAGCATTCAATAGACTCTAGATGATCGATTAAACATTATGCAAACATTACAATTATAATTTTAAATTTTAAGTACACTGCGCATTTTAAACATTACATTACAAATATTCCAAATACATATAAGTAAATCTTGTACTCCCAAATTTCACTTAGTGCAGAAAAGCATAAATAGCAGTAGATATGTAAACTAGAAGAGCAGAGGTAACCAGGATAATCATGGTGGCTACAGCATGAACTGCCGACTTACTCCCGCAAGACAAAGTCCCCAACCGGATCTGGATAACACCAACCATAGAGAGCATCAAGAACACGCACCCCATCACAGAACCAACGGCGGAACCCAACATTCCGAATCTCAGGACCTTGAGGTTAATGTGGGCCCTGAAGGCCTCATTCGCATCTTTGCTGTTCAGCAGATTGATGGCTAGCTTGAGACCCTGCGCGATGAGAGACGAGAAGAGGAAGAAGCTGAAGGACACAACCTCGAAAACCAGAAGTTTCTTGGCGACATCGATGCCGGCATCGCAGACCGATGGGTTCTCGAGGCTGTGTTGGCCTTGGGTGGTGAGAGAGAGGCCGACGAAGACGGCGATCGTGAAGAGCGAATTCACGTTCACGAGTCCGTCGAGGGCGGTGACGTGAACGCTGGTTGTGGATGATGATGAAGATGATGTTGAATTGGGTCTTGTGGTTTCTTGATAGTCGTCGTAGTCTTTTGGGTATGACTCAGATCTGGAACACAAAAGAGCAATTGAATTAAAAATGTGAAAAAACTGATAAATCAAATCAGCAAAGAATGCACACAGATAAATATATAAATATATATATATATATAGAGAGAGAGAGAGAGAGATTGAAAGAGAGAGAGAAAATACTGATCCATGATTGATTGTTCTCCTTCTTGTTGGTTTTTATGTTACAGAGAGGGTTGGTCTGATGATTAGGATTGCTAACTTGCTTGGTAGGGTTTATGTTTGTTTCCCTGAAGTCAAGTGGAAGGGAAAGGGTGTTTCCTTTCTAAACGTCTTGCTTTGATTTTTCGTTGCCTTAATTATTGAATGGTTTGAAGATTGAAGAGAGTGGGTGAGACATATTTAAGAGCACAAAAGAAGAGGCTGTTGGGGGTTTTTGTTACAGAAGAATCACTGTCCAACAAATTTAATAGCTTGACCAAGACAATTGCCTGTCAGTCTTAAATGACTGTTGATGCAATGTCGTTGCGTTATAACTCAACTAGGATGACGTCACCATGGTTACCTTAACATTCACCGATGCCCGCTTGAAAATCTATCCCACTTCACTTTTACTGCAACGAAATTCACTTCGTTAGAATTTGAGGCAGATTTGAAATTAAAATATTCTAATTATATAAAATAAATTTTGTATTAATTATTTTAATTATATAAAATAAATTTTGTATTAATTAATATTTTATTTATTAATGTGACGAAACTCACTTTATTAAAATAAATTTTGTATTACATAATCAATATTTTAGATTAGACAACATCTCAAGTATACGTGATCATGATTATTAAATCTTTTGTGATAAATATTTAGACGAAGCAGCTTATTAATTACGTCAATGCATCGTTTCATTATTGTATATTATGTAAAATAATAATTTCTTTTAGATACATAACGTATACTTATTTGATTCATATACTTGATTATTTCAAAAATTTCTCCCAAAGTTAGACTACATTAGGAGTCAAAATTTAATGTTTAAAATGAGTGTGTGAGGGTTAAACCCTAAATTATAATGTATTAAAAATGAAAAAAAAATCACTATTCCTAAGGCTTTTTTTAAAAAATATTTTTAGAAGCGTAGTGTTATAATTAATTATTTAACTCAATTCAATAATACAGTATTATATATAATTAATCATTCTTAATTTAATATTATAATTTAATAATAATAATAAAGGTTCTTGAATACGAATCATGAATAAATAACCCAGTGAGAGCCATGATTTGTAGACTAAACCCACCACCTACGCCAGTAAACTAAAGTAGTTCACTTTGTATAAATTTTGTCTCGGCCTTCAATTATTTATATGAACCAAGTTTGGTTTTGCTTAATTAAGCCGTAGGTTGGGCCTAAAACGATGCATTTATTATTAGGAAAAAATATTTAAAAAAATGTCTAAAATAAAATTTTTAATCTAAAAAAGTTATGATAGATTTTTCTAACTAAAAAATTCAAAAAAAGATTTTAATATAAAAGAGTATAATTGTTAATTTGCATCGTAGCCATAGTTAAAAAATATTACTAATTATACTAAAATGACCTTCAAAATATATTTTAAAAAGAATATTAAAATATAAATAAAATAAAATTTTCAATCCCAAAAAATCATAATATTTTATAAAGTAAAAATTAGTTTTTTAGGCATTTTAGATTAAAAAAAAATGTTATGATTTTTTTTTTAGCTTGAGAATTTGTTGTATCTATTATTTATTATTTTTTTAAAATATATCTTGGTTTAATCAATAATATTTTTTAACGATATTAAAATAAAAATTTAAAAATATATCATAAACTTTTTATAGCAAAAAAATTATTTTAAAGACTTATTAATATTTTTCTTTTATTATTATTACATAACAAAAACCAAAACTCAGACTCGGCCCGGGCCACTCACGTCCACCCCCTAATTTCTCGATGGCCTGGGCCTAGACCTATGGACTCGTACACTTAGTTGAGGCCCTACAATTGTACGGATTTGTTCTTTTGGGCCGGAGGAGCCACCAACTCTCAAAGCAAACTTCGTATACATACAACTACTCCCAAGTTACATATATTAGTTACATATAGTGAATTGATTTATCTATAATTTTATTTATAATAATTTTTTAAAAATTTAAATAAAATAATAAAGTATATTCATTAATTATAAAAATATTATTAATACATCATCTAATAAATCAAATTGATATATAAAACATTTTTCATATTAAATTAATCAAGACCTAGCTAGAAATTTGCAAGTATAATTTTGTGAGATTCAAACTTAACACTTTATTATCAAACTTGAAGGCCATTTTCAATAAAAAAAAAAAAATATTGGTCAATTAAACCAAACTCATATATTTTAAGAAGTTTATTATTTTAGTTTATTTACTCCTTATAATATTTAAAGTGTTTTGGAAGAGTTCTAATTATAATTGAACTAATATTTTAGTGATAATTAGTTTCCTAATTATAGTTGAACAAGTTATAATAATTTGTATGTGATTAGATATTCTCATTAGTATAGAACTTAAAGTCAATTGTTGGTGATTTCAACTTTTTGGTTTCCAAGAAAGTAGTTTCCTTGATGATCAATTCCTTCAAAGTAACATTTTTTTAACATTACAATTAAGATTTAAAATTCAAAGTACATTACACAGAACTTTAACGTAGTACGTAGCTGCTACTAAGTAACAGTTGCCAGATTCATTTTAGTGCAGAAAAGCATATATAGCAGTAGATATATAAACCACTAGTGCAGAGGTAACCAGTGTTGTCATCCATGCCACAGCTTGAACTGTTGATTTACTTCCACAAGACAAAGTCCCCAACCTGATCTGGATAACATTAACCATGGAAAGCATCAAGAACAAGCACCCCATCACTGATCCAACGGCCGAACCCATCATCCCGAATCTCAGGACCTTCATGTTAATGTGGGCCTTCAAGGCCTCATCAGCATCTTTGTGGGTCTTCAAAATCTTAGCTGGCTAGGCATCCAAAGTAGGCCAAGAAATTTCCCCAGAAGAGGCTAGCTGATTGGCAATTTAGTGCAGAAGCATGACTTGAGCCATAACTCCAATGAAAAATGTGAAAATTTGTTATCTGCATAGCTCATCTATCAGAATAGGTTGTTTGTTTGTTTGTTTGTTTCATGTGAAAAGAAGTTAGTATTCTTTTTCATAATTCTAGATAATGGACTTCCCCCAAATAACCATGACACAGCTTATTTACTTGAATCCCCTCAACTGCTCAAACTAATGCATCAAAACTCAATTAAGGAGCATACATTTCAATTGAATATACACAGCTACGCATCAAGATGAACCAAAAAGTTTTCTTCATTAGACTTTTTTTTTTTTTATCAGTATTCAATAGACTCTAGATGATCAATTAAACATTATGCAAACATTACACTCATAATTTTAAATTTTAAGTAAACATTGCGCATTTTAAACATTACATTACAAATATTCCAAATACATATAAGTAAATCTTGTACTCCCAAATTTCACTTAGTGCAGAAAAGCATATATAGCAGTAGATATGTAAACTAGAAGAGCAGAGGTAACCAGGATAATCATGGTGGCTACAGCATCAAGAACAAGCACCCCATCACTGATCCAACGGCCGAACCCATCATCCCGAATCTCAGGACCTTCATGTTAATGTGGGCCTTCAAGGCCTCATCAGCATCTTTGTGGGTCTTCAAAATCTTGGCTAGCTAGGCATCCAAAGTAGGCCAATAAATTTCCCCAGAAGAGGCTAGCTGATTGGCAATTTAGTGCAGAAGCATGACTTAAGCCATAACTCCAATGAAAAATGTGAAAATTTGTTATCTGCATAGCTCATCTATCAGAATAGGTTGTTCGTTTGTTTGTTTCATGGGAAAAGAAGTTAGTATTCTTTTTCATAACTCTAGATAATGGACTTCCCCCAAATAACCATGACACAGCTTATTTACTTGAATCCCCTCAACTGCTCAAACTAATGCATCAAAACTCAATTAAGGAGCATACATTTCAATTGAATATACACAGCTACGCATCAAGATGAACCAAAAAGTTTTCTTCATTAGACTATTTTTTTTTTTATCAGTATTCAATAGACTCTAGATGATCAATTAAACATTATGCAAACATTACACTCATAATTTTAAATTTTAAGTAAACATTGCGCATTTTAAACATTACATTACAAATATTGCAAATACATATAAGTAAATCTTGTACTCCCAAATTTCACTTAGTGCAGAAAAGCATATATAGCAGTAGATATGTAAACTAGAAGAGCAGAGGTAACCAGGATAATCATGGTGGCTACAGCATCAACTGCCGACTTACCCTCGCAAAACAAAGTCCCCAACCGGATCTGGATAACACCAACCATAGAGAGCATCAAGAACACGCACCCCATCACAGAACCAACGGCGGAACCCAACATTCCGAATCTCAGGACCTTGAGGTTAATGTGGGCCCTGAAGGCCTCATTCGCATCTTTGCTGTTCAGCAGATTGATGGCTAGCTTGAGACCCTGCGCGACGAGAGACGAGAAGAGGAAGAAGCTGAAGGACACAACCTCGAAAACCAGAAGTTTCTTGGCGACATCGATGCCGGCATCGCAGACCCATGGGTTCTCGAGGCTGTGTTGGCCTTGGGTGGTGAGAGAGAGGCCGACGAAGACGGCTACCGTGAAGAGCGAATTCACGTTCACGATTCCGTCGAGGGCGGTTACGTGAACGCTGGTTGTGGATGATGATGAAGATGATGTTGAATTGGGTCTTGTGGTTTCTGGACAGTCGTCGTAGTCTTTTGGGTATGACTCACATCTGGAATACAAAAGAGCAATTGAATTAAAAATGTGAGAAAACTGATAAATCAAATCAGCAAAGAATGCACACAGATAAATATATATATATATATATATAGAGAGAGAGAGAGAGAGAGAGAGAGAGAGAGAGGTTGAAAGAGCGAGAAAATACTCATCCATGATTGATTGTTCTCCTTCTTGTTGGTTTTTATGTTACAGAGAGGGTTGGTCTGACGATTAGGATTGCTAACTTGCTTGGTAGGGTTTGTGTTTGTTTCCCTGAAGTCAAGTGGAAGGGGAAGGGTGTTTCCTTTCTAAACGTCTTGCTTTGCTGTTTCGTTGCCTGTAATTATTGTTAGTTTGAGGATTGAAGAGACTGGGTAAGATATTTTAACAGCACAAAAGAAGAGGCTGTTGCGGGTTTTGTCTTACATGAATCCCTGTCTAAATTCCATAGCCTGACTAAGACAATTACCTGTCATCAGTCTTACATGAATAATTATACAATAGAATGTTGGTGAAATGTCGTTACGTTATAACTCAACTAGGATGACGTCACCATGGTTACCTTAACATTCATCGATGCCCGCTTGAAAGTCTGTCTTACTTCCACGAAATTCAATTCCTTAAACAGGTTTGAAATTAAAATATTCTGATTATATAAAATAAATTTTGTATTATTAATATTTTTCTTTTATTATTACATAACAAAACTCAGACTCGACCCGGGCCATCTCACGTCCACCCCCCTAATTTCTCGATGGCGTGGGCCTAGACCTAGACCTATGAACTCGTACACTTAGTTGAGGCCCTACAATTGTACGGATTTGTTCTTTTGGGCCGGAGGAGTCACCGACTCTCAGAGCAAACTTCGTATACATACTACTACTCCCAAGTTACATATATTATGGAGTAAATTGAACTTGTTTTATCGGATGGTTTTATTTATCATAATTTTTTTTAAATTTAAATAAAATGATAAAGTATATTTATTAATTATAAAAATATCATTAACACATCATCTGGTAAGCTAAATCGATATACCAAACATTTTTTCATATTAAATTAATCAATACCTAACTAGAAATTTGCAAGTTTAATTTCGTGAAATTCAAACTTCAACACTTTATGATCAAACTTGAAGTCCATTTTCAATAAAAAAAAATGCTGGCTAATTAAACCAAATTCATTTATTTTAAGAAGTTTCTAATTTTAGTTTATTTACTTCTTGTATTATTTAAAGTGTTTTTGAAGAGTTCTAATTATAATTAGACTAATATTCTAGTGATAATTAGTTTCCTAATTATAGTTGAACAAGTTACAGTAGTTTATATGTGATTAGTGTGAAATCACCAACTCATCTAAAATCTTAAGCTTTTAGATGAGTTGGTGGTTTAACATGGTATCAGAATCTAGTTTGGACTAGAGGAAGCAATCTATATAGCTGGCTGCCCCTCTCCTTAACACCTGAGTTTTAAGAAGTTGAATGGATTAAACCTCCAATTTCTTGTTTTGATCCTTTATGTCAAGAAAGTTTATTTAATTGTTTAATTTTTTATTTTTATTTTTGGTTTTATAGTTGGTATCGGAGTCTTATATTTGGAATCAAAACAAACTTTTGTATCCTACTTAAAAAATATTCAATAGTTCCGACAATACAATGTAAATGAATGTGTGATTAAGTAGTCATATCAGTGTATTTTTTATTTACATAACTTTTATCGAACCATTTTGTCAGTGATTTCAATTTTTTGATTTTCAAGAAAGTAGTTTCCTAGATGATTAATTCCTTCAAAGTAACATTATTTTTAACATTACAATTAAGATTTAAAATTCGAAGTACATTACACAGAACTTTAACGTAGTACGTAGCTGCTACTAAGTAACACTTGCCAGATTCATTTTAGTGCAGAAAAGCATATATAGCAGTAGATATATAAACCACTAGTGCAGAGGTAACCAGTGTTGTCATCCATGCCACAGCTTGAACTGTTGATTTACTTCCACAAGACAAAGTCCCCAACCTGATCTGGATAACATTAACCATGGAAATCAGAGCTAGGCCAGAGCCTAACTTTGGGCTAGAGGAGTCGGGGTGCGCCCATCTGAGATTCGCTGAGACACGCGATGTAATTCAGGAGGCGTGTTGGAGTGTCCCACATCGCCCGTTTTTAGCTCCTCTGGTCTGTATATAAGGGCTCTCTCTTCCTCTCTTTTAACACCTTAAGGATGAGCTAATTGAGAGTTGGGCCTTCAAATTTCAATAGAAAGCATTAAGAACAAGCGCCCCATCACTGATCCAACGGCCGAACCCATCATCCCGAATCTCAGGGCCTTCATGTTAATGTGGGCCTTCAAGGCCTCATCAGCATCTTTGCTGTTCAGCAGATTGATGGCAGCTTGAGACCCTGTGCGACGAGGGACGAGAAGAGGAAGAAGCTGAAGGAGAGAACCTCGAAAACGAGAAGTTTCTGGGCGACCTCGGTGTCGGCGTTGCAGACGGGTTCATCCTGGAGGCTGCGTTGGCCTGGCGCGGTGAGAGAGAGGCCGACGAAGACTGCGATTGTGAAGAGAGAGTTCACGTTGACGAGGCCGTCGAGGGCTGTGACGTAAACGCTGGTTGTTGTAGGTGATGAACATGTTGGTGTTGACGTGGTTCTTCTAATTTGTTGGTGACCGCACTCTTTTGAATATGAGTCACATCTGAAGGACGAAAAGGCAATTGAGTTAAGATGTGAACAAAATTCAGTTCCAATGCAAATCAAATTATCATTCTTAACATTGTTTAAAATTGATTTGTGTGGCTATTGAATTTTTTCATATTACTGGACTTTCTTTTTTACACTCTTTGTTATTTCTATTTTGATAACTTAAGTTTCACGTGAATCCCAGATAACACACAATGTGACTTTCCAAGCGGAAATTCTCTCTATAGAGTTTTGAAGAAAAAAGAAACAAGAAAGATGCATGGTTTAATTTATATGTAGGAGAGACCAAGGTAACAGTTGAAAATGTTGTTTGCTATCATTTGTTTTCTTATAAGACTCACAAACAAGAGAATATATATATATATATATATATATATATATAGAGAGAGAGAGAGAGAGAGAGAGAGAGAGAGAGAGAGATTACTCTGCCATGATTGATTGTTGGGGGAGAGGAAAGTGCTAAGTCTCAGATGATTATGTAATGGCTTGAAGGGTTTATATATGTTTCATGAAGTGGGAGGGAAAGTATGTGGGAGATGTTTTTTGGTTGCTTTTTTAGTGGCTGAGAGATTGAAGGCCACAAAACAGTGGTGGGGTTAATTTGTTAGAGAAGGATATTTGTCAACTTTAAAAAGCTTGATAAATAAATTTACCAATCCTACATAAAACGATGCCATGCATGTTGTAAGTTATAACTACCTCTTGAACTTCAACTGATGGTTCTCTTAATCTGGATTAAACTTATTGCTATTAATTAGGATGTTATGATGTGAATTTCTATTCTTAATATGACTTACATTTCAAAAAATTTGAATCCGTTCTGGTATCATTATTAGAAGGGACCTAAAAGCAAGGGTCATAGGTTGGATAGTCGGCTTTGTATGAGTTCACGAAAATCTACTCTAACGTGAGTTCTTTAGTAAACGAGAATAGATTACTATTTGATTGAATAAAAGTGATTGAAAGTTTTCACCTATTACCCAAATAATAAAAAAAACCTCAAAATCCTTTGGTAATAAAAACCCAAAAATTCCTTACCCTGAACCTCATTCTTGACCGTGCAATTCCATCAATGTGTTGTCTTCTCGAGTGTTTATTCCCAATTTTCTTTTTACTGAGAACCAAAGCATGCTTTAAATGATGGGGTCATCTTCA
This sequence comes from Nyssa sinensis, assembly GCA_008638375.1. Taxonomy (NCBI): domain Eukaryota; kingdom Viridiplantae; phylum Streptophyta; class Magnoliopsida; order Cornales; family Nyssaceae; genus Nyssa; species Nyssa sinensis. The sequence continues at coordinate 6,934,950 of CM018034.1, forward strand.
AACAGTGAGAAAACGTTCCCTATGGACATGGAGCTTTGCATCATTGCCCACTGGCGTTGTTTATCAACGAATTTCACTCTGTTCATGAGAGTTTTAAGATTCTGATTGGACTGGATATGTCTTTTTTTTGTTGGTTCCATTAATAATTCCATATCTTATGCAAGCTGAAGGAAACAAAAATGGGAATCAGAATCACATCTCATTCAAGTTGAAAGCTAGAAGAAAGCCGTATACCCCTGAATGGCCTCAGCTTCTGCAGAACTCAACCAGTTAAGTTTGATTCTACAAGATTAAATTAAGTATTCATTTGAATGAGTTGAAAAAAAATATGATTTGAATTAACACCAGTTTGAATAAGTAGTTTTGAAAAAGTGTTGTTTGAATGTATATGATAAATGTTCATGTAATATTATAATGTTGAAAAAGTGTTGCTGAATTACTTGTAAAAAAAATTTCAAAAACAATCTATTTTGAATTAAGTGTGATTCTCTCACTAAACTAAACATTCAACAAATTAAAAAAAATTATTATAAACTTGAAAAAGCCACCGAGAACAGCCAAATAAGTCACACCAAACACGACCTAAGCTAACTAATTGAAACACCAATTACTAAAACAGCATTTGAGGGGCGACTGTCCCCCTTAGAAACAGAGTTTTGGACCCAATCAAAAACTTATTCAAAACCAAGTGTTGTAATAGGGCACACACTAAATTCCAATTACAAAATTTAGTTTTGAAAAAGTAAAACAAAAAAAAAAATGCTTTTTTCTCAAAATAATTTTTACTTTTTACAAATTTTATCTTTGAACCCACCATTTGCACATTACTCATTACATACAATATAAATGATAAAGAGATTCACAGTTAGAATCATTTTTGTATAACTTTTACCAAACATTCAATAATCAATTCTCCAAAATTTAAAATTCTCCCAAATATACTTAAACCTTCTCAACTGAACAAGTACCTAGTCTTAGGAAATATCCATTTTCCTTCACAAACGATCATTGCTGTATCACATGTAATATACAACAGAACTTCCATTTTCTTCACAACTATCACTGCTGTATCACATTCTGTATCCTGTTTCTGATTAAAGGCAAGCATATATGAAGTTATTTAGAGAATGCTTGGTTAAGTTTATCAAAGAGTGCTTTTTTTTTTTTCACTTTCGAATTTTCTCCTTTTTCAAAATTTATATATATATATATATATATATAGAGAGAGAGAGAGAGAGAGAGAGAGAGAGAGAGAGAATCTTTCATGTATATATGTAATATGAAACTAGAGAGTCGCCCCAACCTGGTAACATCCTTCAATCTTAACAGATTCAGAAAACATAAAAAGTTTGTAACTCTGTACATAAAACGTCAGGGTTTACCACAAATATTGTCTCCAAAAACCGCATTTATAAATTCAGTTTCACTACCCACTCAAACAACATTTACAGCAACCTGGAATATGTATCATATTTGTGAAACAAACATATATAATTACCTATAATTATATAATACACAGTACCACTTGATAGCATCCCAGTTGACAACCTCAATTATGTACGATCCATGCTCCCTCAATAATTATTCCTGCCAGAAGTAAATCGATAGCATGCATTTTGTCACAGCTGTGACATTCTGCATTCATGGCTTATAAAAATCATCGTATTTTTGGATGGCAATGTAAGTATGCCAAAAAAATTATCATAAAGCACTCGAGCAATTCTCCCAAGTCCCATATGTTGATGTTGAAGCTACCTCCACCACTCTGCTGTGCATACTCTGATGTAACTGCACGAGTACAAGCATCCCAAGTCCTTGCCATCTCCCCAAGGGACATGGGTTGGGAAAGGCTTCGAAGAGATATGCTAAACCTTGACATTACCTTTACAGAAAGATCATCGTACTCCTCACTGTCAGAGCCAATTGTCCATCCAATTTATATCAGAAAACTTCAGATTCATCAATATGATCAAATGCAAGCAGAGAATGAATGCACAAATGAAAAAAAAGGGGGGAAATTCGAATATATCTGTGGTTGATCATCTCAATGCTCTCAAAGAGGCACATATGCATAATCTTTTGGAGGATATTGGGAAGCAAACAATGAGAAATCTGTTTGATGGGACCCATAAGCTCGAGATTCCTTATCACCTAGCACTAGTTCAAAACTTTTCTACACCCTCGGTGCCAGATGAATATCTAAAAAGATTGGACTGGACCAGCCGGCTTGGCTTAAAGTACCTGAACAAACAACCCCCACCCCATAAAAAAACCATTAACAGTTCAGCTTCGAAAACCAGATTAGTTTTGAAAAATGCTTTAAATACCAATTGCATCTCCCCCCTGTTAGATTTGATGGAATAACATAAACAGACAATAAACAGAAAAGAAAGAGAAAAGAGATAAAACGGAAAAATCCAAAGGACTACATTTTTATTATACTGAATTCAATACAGAAACTAAACAAGAGAGCTCCTTTTATAGGAGAGTCATGAGATTGTACATGGAAAGTATCAATAAAGGAAACAAACTAAAGAACCCTAATAATACACTAGCATTACACAATATGTGGCGGCTAACCCTAACTCTAGTATCACAATAACATGCGGCTAACCCTAACCCTAGTATCACAATAATATATAGGAGAGCCCTAATATACTTCTAACACCCCCCCCCCCCCCACCACCCCCTTTTCTCAGCATTTCTTCATATGATATAATGTCTTAGTTTGGACTTAGGAATTTTGGATATGTTCCACACATTTTTTGTACTAACTTTTATTTAATGCATTGTGAAGAAAATTTTTATATGTTTTTTATTGGAAAAAGATGGACAAGGCTCGCAGGCCAACTTCGTTGGGATGATCACAATACCCCTAGGCCATCCCTTGGCCTTAAGTTTATTAAGTTACTGTTATGGAATTGCAAAGATTGTTTAAATCTTAGTAACACTGTTAATCAGCATTTGTCTAGTTGTATAAGATGATTACAGGAATTAATTCAAAGAATTCTAGTGGAGTCTTAAATTGCAATATTCTAGAATTAAGATGTCTTAAAAAATTCTGGCAGCTTTTCCATGAAGAAAAACCTTCTGTAACATAATATTCAAGTCAAATGGCCCAGTAAAGGAGGCAAAAACACTCAAAAAGAAGCAAGGAAATTTCATCCCTATGTACAAATTTAGAAGCAGACAATTTCATTCATAAAGTTACCTGCATTAGCACACATGCAAATAAATAGCAGAGGATAAGTTTTTACTACATTGGTACTAATTTCAGAGACATTGATTCTAAGTTACAAATATATATTACTTTATTAAAAGAGTTAGTACAATGCACGAGGCTCCTGCCACTACGGGTATGATAAAAATTAGATGTACAGGTTGGAGCTTTACCCTGCGAGTGGAAAGGCTACTTCCGAGACTTGAAAAAGGTCACAATGGAGCAACCTTACCATTGCGACAAGGCCCACCCTCAAATATACAGTACTTAATTGCTATTTACTATTAGAATTGCAATCATTTTATAGAAACTTGCTAAGAAGTACGGATACGGACACGAGACACGAGACACGAGACACGGATATGCAGACATTATTTCTTCAAAAAAGTAGGACACAGACACGTTAGTGATACATTAATTATATATAATTTTTTATATTTTTATATGACTATATAATAAAAACCTAATATTATTTCAATTAAAATTGGCATAAAACACACAAATTTAAAAAATATTATTAAGATATTAAAATAATAAAGTCATTAAATAAAAATTAAAGAACTTCTACATTTAATCATCAACATCCATGATTCAAGTGTCCGGACAAGTGTCCGGGAAGTGTCCGAGAGTGTCGGTGTCTGACACGGACACATGATCCAAAATAGAGTGTCCGTGCTGCATAGGAAACTAGTTACAAACTGGTTACACACCCACCCAATGCGCAAGCTTGGTTAAAAATAAAAAGAATTATCATCACCAAAATTATTCAATTGATTAAAATATAGGATATATATTTATATGGGATTATAGTAATTTAGGACAATAAAGGAACTTTATACAAGGGCAATCGCATTATTAAATTTACCACTAATAACAAAATGAAAAGTAATTATATAAGCATGCCAAAATGGAAATCTATATATATATATATATATATATTGATATGTGCATGTGTACAAACACATGTAATGAAGTATGATAGTTAGAAACAAGGCATTATATAGTCTTGAAGGCACTTTTGTGAGTATTCCACATTCTTGGCATAAATATAATAAGTTAAGAGGGAAAATGCAATAAAATATGTACACAAATAAGAAGTGACATTATGATTGTTATTAGTTACAATCAAAGGAAAAAAAAAAGAATATAATAGGTGTTACGGCATAAATTTAAAAAGTAAAGATGAAATTAAAATGTAAGTCTTGCCAAAATTTGGAGAGAAAACACAAGCCCGTGCTTAAAAAGAGTAATTAGAATATAAAAGAAAACCAGAATGCCATGTCTCCTCACCTAACTTCAATCGGGAACTTGTCTAAGAGTATTGGGGAGCAATTTGGATAATTTGCGGGAATAAGCAATCGTAGAGTCTGGGACTGCATATCAATAAAACATAAAGTAAATATAATATGTAGGTGATAAATGAGATTCAGATTAATGGTTTTGAAACCTCACCATTTGTGCAGAAGCATACTGTGACTTCGAGTTTGGATTGAGAGCCACAGCACAGAAAGAGCACTTAACAATGATTCCTTCACCACCTTCAGAAGCAGCAGCAGCTGCTGCAATTGGATCGACATCTTCATCGCTGATATCAACCATTGTATCTATAAGTTGCTGATTTATCTCCGAAATTTCTTCCAAAAGGGCATGGCTAGCCTGCAACAGGGGACACGTTATGTATTCACACTGATGACAACAAATGGACAGTCTGCCTGGAAGTTATCAGTTCTAAGATGGAAATCAATTTACAAGAGAATAATTACTCACATCTAGCAACAAGGCAATTAAGCAAGAAATGAAACTCAAAATTAGATTAAAAAAATAGTCATGGGCATGTAGTAACTACAAGTTGCATCAAATTATATAGTTTCTTTGTAATTTAAAAATAATAATCCTCCACTGGATGATGAAGCATCTTGTTCTGATTGCTGTATACACAGATGTATAATAGACCACAAACACACATAATTATTTAATGACATGTAAGCAGTTATTACCATTTTATATTTAATAGTGAACACAGACATTTACACTGATGAGAATACCAAAACATAACTACCACAATTATCTTAGTAGTTATAACAATTGTCCTCAACTGAAAAAATCAATGTGCATGCAGCAAAATCAACTACTGTAACCATGTTCTTTTGATTATACATATATGCACCACTGGTGTCAACTAGCAAGTCTAGCATAACCGAGGCAAGTCTGAATTCCGAATAATAGATATTAAGTGTCAAACCTCAAACACAAATTATTGACTCAATTCATGATATACAAGTACAGAACAAACTCAACATGTAAAACATCATGAGCTACAAATCAGCACGTCTACTTTTAAAGTCTGATCCAAAGGTCATTCTCTGAAGTATTAATATGAAATATATCAACATTATAAAAATAAAATGAATATAGAATTAAATAGTGACACTTCAAGTAGTATGCATTGACTCCTGATGCCAAACAGGTCAGAACATCCTTACGTGCCTAAATGTTATAAATAACAAAATATAATGTTTGTGTGTAAGATAAAACCATAAAATAAAAAGATTGGATACATATATATATATATATATATATATGTATAACAGTCAAAAACTACTAGTATGAAGGGATTAAATTGGGACATTATTTCATTAGAAATAGAAAAAAAATAATAAAACTGAATATTGAAACTATGGATATAAATTCCAAAGAAATATTAAAAAACCCCAAGAAGGCAATTTGATTCATATAGGTAATAACAATTTACTCACTTGAAAGCACAATGCTCCTCATACTTCTACATTTCTTTATCAAACAGTCCAATGAGGTTTTCTTTAAATTCCTTTTTTTGTTAATTATTTATGTTTATGTCATTAAGCCACCCACTAGGTGCTAAACATGTATTCTGCTCTCTTTTTTTAAATACATAAATATGGAACTCTTTTCTGTTCCAACATATTTTCGTTCACATGGGGATAACTTTCCATTCATTTCACCTCATTAGCAGCAAAATGCTTTTAAGTTCAGTAGCAACATCTTTTTCTTTTTTTCTCTTTTTTCTTTTCTCTTTTTTAACGGCACTCAAATTCCCTTTTTTTTTAGCCTTTCTGTAGTAGAAGTCTTGGGAAATCATGGTCACTAATAGTAAAAAACCCAAGCATTTTTTTGGAGCTAACTTTTCCATAGCATGTCTGGCACCATCCACATCTAGCAGACCATTCACCTAAAGCATTGCCATTTTGTTGTTGTTTTTTTCCTAATGATTCAGTTTTTTTTCTCAGTTTTATCTACAAAGACTTCAAGTTGAATTTGGCGAGCTCTCATCCGAAGGTCTGATTTCCTTTCTATAAACTTTTATCCTCTGTGTCATGAAACCTTTAGGATGCATGTCTCTAGAACCCATAACAGGATCTCTTGATAGAAGGCTTGTATCCATAGTCGGATGTCTATCTCTTGAGAAAGGGACTTGTATCCTTGTGTTAAATATGTTAACTTTCTTTTTTCTTGAATGTCTATTTTTTAAAAGGAGGCTTGTATCTTTAAAATAATAAAATGCACTAGCTCTAGTCTTCGAATAGGAATCTTTGTTAGTTATGAGATGACTGGCTCAAGTCTTCATTTGAAGGCTTTTGTCAAGTGAAGCTTTGGATTTGAACCACGATTTTTTCTAACTTTCTCTTTGTAAAGAAGAGTTCGCGTCGGATTCTGGCTTAACTATCTTTGACATTTGTTTGAATAGGTTCATAGTAGGATAATGGTTTGAGTCTAGAGCATGCTCTCTCTTCTCCACGATTTTTTCGTAAAGAAGAATTTAGGCATCACACTACAATTCTTTAGGGATCACATCTAGTGTTGAAATTGCATTACACGATCCAAAAGGAACATAATTGCTGAAAATTTTGTGTAAAACTTGTTCTCTATTAAATTGAAAGTATTATATGGCTATGTATTACAACAGTATTTTTATTCTGGAGTAGTTTGAATAATTATCTACAGAATAGCATGCAAGTGTCCAACATGTATATTATAGAGGTTTTTTTTCTGGGATTTTGAGAATTGAGGTTAAGCTGTAGCCTGTAAAGTAAAGACATATAACAATTGTGTAAAATAAGACACAGCAGATAAATAATTGGGTGATATAGTATGATATATGACGTGATAAAATGACTTAAATCATGTGCACAACACTGAAAAAGTCAAGGGCAGAACCATATTCAAAACACAGGATTAGTATGTAGTTAGCAGTCCTCCAGAAACCCCAGAGAGTTATACATTATGAAGCAATAGCTTCTATTCTTACAGAAGAAAATACCACTGAAGAAATAATACCTCAATTCTAGGCCTCTTGGTACTAGATGTTGTAGTAGAGGATAAGTCAGGTACTTCCAAACCAGTCAACTGCTCGAAACCATCAGTTATGCTGCCAGCAGATGATACAACATTTAAGGGCATTGCACTTGTGTAGCGCCTCATTTTCCTTGTACCTGTAGTTCCATCTTGTGTGATGAAATTTCTTTTCTGTAGACAACACTCTGTCATCGCAAACAAATCTTCACCAACTGCAGCTCTAGATCCATTGCCTGGTGCTGATCCTGCTATCATATCAATGATACTGACAACTGAGCCAATATCACTAACTGAGGCACTTAATGCTTTTCGTGACATTGACTTTTCCTGAAAATTAAAATAATCATAAGATTTAATCATTCAGATCCAATTTATCAACAAAAAAACACTTCAACTAAAGTTTATCAAGAATACATCACTATGCACCACAAATAATCAGTGGAAACCAAATCAAACTAACCATTTTAATCAAGTGTTCAAGTGGATGTTCTGTAACACTTGACTTGCCAGAAACAACTGTCGACACATTAGCATGATTGGCATCTGGACTAGTGAACTCTGCAAGCAAAGGAGAGGTTGATATCCCAGCAGTGCCAACAGCAAAGGATTGAGCTGGTGCTAGTGCACCAGCTATTTGTTGATGTCCAATATTTCCAGCATTGGATAGTGATGAAACACCGAAGTTAACTTTTTCAGACTCCCCTGGTATTGGGGACGGATCCAGGGGAGTTGAAGGAGAAGGAACAACAAAGGGTGAGTTTGCAGATTGTAAAGGGGTTCCAGCTTTTGTAAGAGATGTCGGTACATTTTTCTGGTTGATCTGTGAAGAAGGATGCTGAGGAACTTGAGGAGATGCAACCTGCAAGAGTTGTGGTGAAGAAATAAGGCATTGAGTTCCTGACTTCAACTGTTGATGCTGATAAGCTGAGCGCTGGCCTGCTGAGTGATGCTGATGAAACACTCCCGATTTTACACCCATCTGCTGTCTCTTCTCCAAGTCATTTACATCATTCATCTGATGAAGATGTGGCAGTTGGTGTGCTTGCAACTGTGCAGGCTGCTGCTGCAGTAACTGTTGCTTATGCATTAGTTGTTGCTGCATCTGGCGCTCTTGAAACTGTTGCTTCAATTGTTGGGTCTGTAGCATCTGCTGTTCCTGCTGTTGTTTTAGAAGCTGGTGTTCAAGTGTGTTGGAATTTGACTGAAGCATATTAAGGTTTGATTGTAGTGCATTCATCCCATTTTCTGATGACAAGGAGTTAATGTTCACTTGTTGGGGAGCACTCATAGGATTTTGTTGTAAAGATCCCACAGCAACTTGCTGCAACGAACGCAGTGGATTTCCTTGGCCAGAATCCATACTGGAACTAGACTGCAGTGAAATTACCATGTTCTGCGGTTCATTTGAAATCCCTGATAAAGAAGACAAAGAATTGTGCTGCAAACTCGTGACATTGTTCTGCTGTAACATTGGTACAGAACCCTGTAAGTTCATTGATGGCATCTGGGCCTGCATTTGGTTTTCATGTGGCTGTACTTGAGTAATTTGAGATTGTGGCTGCTGTGTTTGCTGCATGGAATGCATACAAGGTGTGGGAAGTTGCCCTTGCCACAGTGGAAGATTAGGCTTACAGGGCCTAATTGAATGGAGAAAATATATTATTTGCTTCTCATATGGGCCAATCTTCTCCTTGAAACTAGGTGCAATATTGTCTTTGGGAACTTGTAAGAATGTTATAATGTGCTCCAACCTAGTCTTAAATACTTTGAGCTTCTCAAGCTGCTCATTCTTGGGTTGCCAAGGAAGAGAATCATGCTGGAAAAATAGTAAAAATTTTCAAATCTAGTGAGCTCCATGATTCATAAGAATAAGAGTACTTCACAAACCAACCCGCCCCCTTTTTTTTTCTCTCTCTTCTTTATTTTGAAGTCTTTGTCCAGATCTTATATTAAGAATTCCCAGGGGGACACCAAACTGTATGGACCCTACAACCCTACCCAACTCCTCAGAGAGATATTCCCACCACCGTAAGTAAAATGGTAAAGCATTGTTCAAAGTTCTATATGAATGAATAAAATTCACAAGATGTCGACTAATAAAATACCTGCTGCAATTTACCAGCAATTTGCTGGTACATATAATTTAATTCTGGTAAATACATCTCCTTCATGGCCTTGATCTGCATAGTAAAAACTTCATGATTTCAGGTATGTTAGTATAAAAGAATATTGATATATTTACCCTCTTGCACATAACTGAAAATGAAGTCATGATAATTGTTTTCCCCAAATCAGTGGAATTTTATGTAATTGATAATCATTTTTTTATAAGAAAGTACACTAAAACATCAGAAAATAGAAAAGGATAGAAGAAAATCAAAGCAAGCAAGTATTTATACATCATGCAAGAACCCTATGCAAGGGTGTACCTGCCTATAAATTTCAAAATCTGAAAGAAAGAGACAATCGTCACAATAGTTGAGCTTCACTTAACAATGCCAGCAATGTATTCATACATGACAACAAAGCTAGAATTGTCATTTCAGTTTCAGAATTCATTAGCCATTTCACAAAATATTTGAAGAAAGAGAAAGAGTAAGGATTGATGACAACATCTGCTTACCCTAAAAGCTTAGGCTCTTAGAGGTGTAGGTTGTTGATCTGGTATACTTGATAATTATAATACATGCACGTTTTGGCCACTTATGGAGGGGAGTCTAGCCACACATGAGGGAGCCTGTGACAGCTTAAGCATTTAGAACAACTGGATATTAACATGGCATCAAAGCAGGCAAATAAGACCTTGTTTGCTCTAATCCCATGTTAGATAACCACTTTCTTGGCTATTAATAGCTTATATAACCTCACGGTCCTCGCCTTAATGAAATATGACAACCAAATTGGCTGTCTAATCATTGAAACAACTTTCTTTCCTTGTTTTCATCTAAGCCTATTAGAGCAGTGTATGGATTGCAAATGCTTTTGAATTGCCAAGTAAAGTACTTACAAAATAAAAAAAATAAAAAAAAAATCTGGCTAAATGATGTACAGCTTGTATAAACAAAATTCTAGTTTATCAATAAAGTTTTATCAGTCTTAAGTGTGTCCAATAAAAAAATGTAAGAGTCCTGTTAGATCATACTCAGTCACACCCAAACATGCAAACAAAATAATTCTATTCACCTTCTACTTTATGTTGATCCACGCTCATCTTTTGTGAAGGTGGTTTCACAGATCCACTCAGTAAGCCAAGTTCAAACTAGTAGACATCCTTTTTTTTTTGGATCAGTAAAAGGTATAGTATTATATACAAAAGGCGCCCGCACGGGGAGTACTCATAATTACAAAAAGAGGTAGGCTACACTACTTAAAGCCCAAGTCCCCAAAAAAAACTCTACAAAAGAATTTATTTACGAAGGAACAGGCTCCTCAACACAAAAAATTTTCCTTTAAAGCCCAAAGGAGATTTCTCAACTCCCTCAAAATTCTCCAATTTTCTCTCCCACCATAAACACCACACAAGGCACAGGGGAGCCATCATTCAAGCTATCCTTGCTTCCTTATTAATCCGGCTACATCTCCAACTCAAAAACATTTCTCTAATAGATCGCATTACCGAACTATAACCAGAAATCACAAAAATCAAACCTCAAGCATCTCTAATCTTGCTAATATCCCAATAAACAACTCTTCAATCCAAATTGTACTCAGGGTAATGGGTAATCTTGTTATCATCACTACCAATATTGATCTAAATAACAGACTTGAAATTATTGAATATGATCTATGTGGTAATGGGCATATATGAATCCGACTGGGACAACTAGGAGAGTAACTATATTATAGGATAAGAAAATTATTGCCAAGGAAGATGTGGCAGTTGACAATTTCCTATATTGTTTGGTTCTCGTTGACAACTCCAAATGGGTGTTTCTGAGGGTTTGTGGTCCAAGTAGAAGACGGGGTTAAGGTCAGACTTTGAGAGGCATTTGCTTAAGTGTAAATGCAATGGGGATGCCCTTGGTACATAAGAGGGGGACTTCAATGTAGTAAGATATCCAAAGGTCCTTGACTGACAAGGGCAATGAAGGAGTTCTCAAAGTTAATTAACTTCCAATGATTGATAGATTTTCCTTTAATGGGGGCTAGATTCACATGAACAAATAATCGAGAACCTCCTTCTCTTTCCAGGATTGATCAATTTGTGGTCCGTTTCACTGGATTTGGAAGCTTTCCTAGGGTTGGTTAGGTGGTTCGGCCAAGGGTGGTGTCAGACCATGTTCCCATTATGTTTGATAGTGAAGGTATAAATAGGGGAAGGGGAATTTTCAAATTGGATAATATGTGGCAAAAAGTTGAGGGGTTAGGTGATCTTGTATGGCTGTGGGAGGGTTATAGATTGGAGGGTTCATGTCGCTTTGCCTTAGCTAAGAAGTTGAGACGCTAAAGGTAGATTTGAAGAATCTAAATCTAATGTGCACCCCATAGACACATCCTGAGTGAGAGAGAGAGAGAGAGAGAGAGAGAGAGAGAGAGAGAGATCTTACAAATATACTAGAAGCTCCCAAGAACACTCTCTTAAACTCAACCTAGTTCAGAAATATTTCAAAATAATTGAAGTACCAATATTGGCATGGGCATGGTATGTTAAATTAATACTTCTCTACTATAGGTTTTAGAAGGTTAACCACTTAAAATATCAAACAGTTCTGTATCTAATATTTTTGGGGGTTACACATGTTTAATAACTGGTTAAGCTTGTTAAATCAACAACTTGTCTAAAAGTTTTAGCTGTTAACTTTGCATGTGGCTAGACTAAGCCAACACATGCAACAATCCATTTTATTAGGGTGATGGCGACGTTTGAATACATGAACTTTTGTTTGCTCTGATATTTTATTAAATCACCAACTCATCTAAAAGCTTAAGTTGTTAGAGAGGGTGTAACTTTAATATATACCCTGTAACCAATGTTACTTGTAATGTGGATCGTTATGGAACGTGAAACGAGAACGGGAACGTAAATCGTCACTTATTATAGAACACGGCACGTTAAGAGTAGACTTATTCGGATCACTTTGTTGGAATGAAATACGTTTATTTGAAACGTGATATGCTTTTTAATTGTATTTGTAATAATATTCATATGTATATATACACCAGAAAAATTTCAACGAATCCAAGCCATTATAAAATAAAAATTCTAACGATGTATGTATGTATTTCCTTGTATGTTGTATGATTTTTTTTAAGGGTTTTTGACATTTTAGATTGAAACACTAAATATTGCATTGCAAATCAATAATGATTCATGTTTTGGATCGTGCGATCCAATTCACAATTCGCTAAAGGGGAAGAAAATTGTGGTAACTATGCCTCTAACAAAGTTGACAAAGGGCTAAACCAACAAAGAGATGTTATTTACTTGTTTCATCAACAAGCAGCCTGACATGGGGCTAGAATCCCCCTCACAAGTGGGCTATGCACATGAATGAATTAGATTCTACCAAGTAGAGTAATTCATCTATTTATTTCATCAGCAAGACAAGATGGATACTAAGAGTGAACATGAACTGTGCAATGTTGATGATAAGTGTTGACTTGACGCAGTAATGCAACAAAAGATCTAAATCACAAGGATCCAATTGAAAGCTAATAGAACAATGTCCAATATTACTATTAGTGTTATTGTAAAATCATTGACTATGATACTGTATCATTACTATTCACATTATTGTAATGTGGCACTATTCACACTACTGCAACAATAAAATTCAAAATAATGCGAAGTCAAACAATCAAGTATCTTGGCTTTATAAAGTCTGTATGAATAAATGATCACAATTAGCATCTCTTGATGGTTAAAGCAGATAATCAACCGGATTAGTGGGAACTATATAAACTTTGAATGTGTATCTTCGGAGAATGAATGCATAATTTTTACCATTTTGTTGCAGGATTTAAGTTTTCTATTTAAGCCCATAGGTTGTGATGCTTTCTTCTTTCTACGAGTGGTTCCTAGTGTGATGATTTTAGTCATCCTCTTCTTACATCTTTACAGCTTCTTGTTATTTTCTTTATGTTATTTTAGCAACTATGATCAGTTACAGTGAACACAGGTAACTTTTCAACCCTATATTTCACTTATTTTCAAGCCCCAAATGGAACCAAACCCTTAGGTGATCCCTTTCACAAGTGGCTTCTATCTAATGGACAAGATGAAATCATGATATTGTACCTTTTGACAGATCTCCTCTTGCCAATCTTCACCATTTGCATTTCCCGTCTGAGCTGTGGAATCCAACAAAGCTACACCACAAAAATAAAGATGTTCATGTATTAGCCATTTGAGAATCTGGCCACAATGGTATAATTTAATGATAAAATAGAAAGTAACATGACTCAAACATATCCCAGCAAAGGAGAAAAACTATACATGCACAAACCATACATTATACAGTTGCATAGGCCAGAAATATTAAAGTCAACAAAATATCTTGGGGGCCAAATAGCAATGATTGTAAAATATATCAATGTATATTATATGCTGCAGGGCAGGACAACACTAGGATCAAGTTTATGGTGGGCTTAAATTATGGAAAGTTTCTAGGTTTAGGATTATGATAAAAAGAAGAGAAAAAATGGAGTTTGTTATTGAAATGGGGTTGGAATTGATGTGGGTCTCAAAAGGTCTGATTGCCAGAGCTTTTGAAAATAGTTGCAAATTTTCTGGAAAACAACCAATTATGGAGTTACGGTGTTAAATTGAAGGCCAAAAAGAAGGAAAAAGCCTAGGGTCGATAAGGGTTAGATGCCCTCTGAACAATAACTTGGCTGTGCTAAGGCCAAGTCTTTGATAAAGGGAAGGTTAGATTTATCAAAGTAGGATCATTAGGGTTGAAAAGAGTGTTCGCTAAGGTCTAGTTGCAGGTTAAATAAAGAATAGAAAAATAGAGAGGAAGAAAAAGAATCTAGGAATCTTACCTAGGTCCTTCGGGTTTAACCATTTAAGCCCTTTAAGAGTAAAGTTGCATCACATAAAAACAATCTTCATTTCTCAAATACCCAAGTCTATTGAATAGCAAGCTCACATAGATCACTTCAATGTCAGACAATGTTTCTTCTAGACATAAGAAAGAAATAGTTAACCTTTTCAATTCTTGTTTCTAATTCCATTGGCAAATTTCTAGCCATATGCAACAAAGACCAATAATAATTGCACCAGTGAAAAAGGCCAGCATGATCTACCCTGAGGATAAAGCTAGGTCAGGTAATGGCTTAAAGGCATGGCCAAAGATAAAGCAAAATGGTAAAACAGGATTCACGTAACTAAATAGTTAGGATGAGGCTAAGCTGAGTTAGGTTACCAGTTATAATGTAATAAAGCAGAAACAGGTTTTAATATAAGAGATTGGCAAGGTAGATGATGCAGAACCAGTAGAGAGAGATTAAAGAAGAGAAGAAAGAGAAAGGAAGAAGAGGAAGAAATAGGAAGAGAGAAAAGAGAGAAAAAACTACAAGAAATATTTTGTATATTCAATAATCAAAGTCTAAATCTATCAATCACATCCAATGCCTTTACAGGCAAATTCAAGATAAACCCAACAATACGAAAACTTCATCCTATCCTAAAAACAAGGAACTAAAATTTATCAAAATAAACTAATTCCTAAAATAAATAAAAAATCACACAATAAAATAAATATCCTCCCGGGTCAAATATTATTGGCCCGGGAAGTCCTCCTTTATCCCTGTCATTTCTCCCTAGTCGAAAAGAACTTGACTCCGACGAGTTAAAATGGTAGGGTTGCTCCAAAATATGTAAATCATCAATGAAAAATATAATGGTATGAGACAAACTAGCTAAAGAAAAATCGCCCCTCAATCAACGAAAATTATCAAAGACCAAAAAATTTTCATATTGACTTGCAAGAACAAACTCCACGTGATGCACGGTAGGATGCTGGAATGGTGGAGGTACTAGATCTGACATCGGAAAAATAACTACACCACCTGCACAAAGACCATTAAGAAACATAGAAGGCTTCAAAGGACCCTGATTAGATAACATTTCCTCCACAATGAAAATTGAACTTAGATTTAAATCCAATAGTATGTCAAGTAAATAAGCATTAGGTCCAAAGCCAAGAAGAGCAGAAAATTTATCAACGGATTTAGATGAAAAATTTGTGGAGGAAGGTAGTACAGATACAGATGCAACACAATGGTCTAATGCAGGAATAGAATAAAGTGAACTGGTGCAAATGGACTCTTGGGTTGACACTGGTGACACTGATGGTGTAATAACTTTTGGCTTAGATAAATCTTTAAAAACTTTTTTTATTTCCACATGCATGGGATCAAATGCTCGCTTGGGATGCTCACACTCAAATTTATCTAAGATAGAAAGTACTCGTTCATTTGAAGTTTGAGGCAATGCATCATGAGGTTCCTTTGGTGTCTCAACTTGAAAAGCTTTGAATGTTTTAGTTTCCACAAATGGTGGGTCAACTACCTCTTTAGATGGACAATGAGGAATGGACCTTAAGACTTCACAATTAGATTTCTAAGTCACAAGGAACACGAAGAGAAGGCCTAAGGTTTTCTTCCTTATCACACTCTTTGGGTTTGAAAGGAACTAGTTTGCTGGTCTTTCCCTTGTACCTAAAAGCAGAAGTATTTTCTTTCAAATTGTGAGTAACGCCAAGATCATTTATCCAAGGTTAACCTAGTAGAACATGACTAATTCTCGGGGGTAAAATATCACACCAAATGTTGGCTGAATAATCACCCATTTGAATTGGCACTAGACATCTCTCTGTGACAAACACAAATATATCACCTATCCACTTTACCTAAAATGGTTGGGGATGAGTTTCAGGTCGTAAATTCATTCTTGTAACAACAGGTTTTGACACTATGTTAATGAGACTACGACCATCAATGAGAATTTTGCATACTTTTTCCCCCATTTAAGATTAGTTCAAAAGAGTTGTAGGTGTTTCCATGCATCTTCTTGGGTAGAGTCAGGTAAGTTACACCACAAATCTTTAGGATGAGATTCGAAATTAGAAGGTCCCGACAGATACCTCTGAGATCGAACATGGGACATGTTTTGTAGAAGTGACATATAATCCTCAACTTCCTAGTGGAAATACCTAGAGTCCTCTACTTCATCATGGTAGTACCTATGATCCTTTATCTCATTATGCAAATACCTAGGTGAATCAAAATGATATGAGGAACGCCTAAGGTATCGTTCTTGGCACCTACCATGTGGATGAGCAAATTTAAAAATATCCTTTTTGTTGTTCTCAGAGAACCTAAGATACCTATCATGACAATGATCACTATGCATTACTCACGAATAGGTCTATGTTTATATTTTGATGCATCACAAAACATTTTTTTCCCTGTTTTCTTTTTTCCTTTTTTTTTTTTTCTTCTAATGAGATAAACACAATGAAAAACTAAAAAGGAATGAAAAAAAAATTAAACAAGACTCGAAACTACATGTTGAGGGCTAGATGCAAAGTTGGGAATAAAATCCAAAAGCCATAAAGAAGGCAATCAAAACAAGTAGGATATGTCATGAAGACAGCTTAGTGAGGACCTTTGTGCAAATTTAATTAACATATGAAATTGAATTTGAAAGTAGCACAATTCTCAAAAGAGTAATGCACACCTTCTCAAGATCCACAAGTAACCTTTCATGCAATTTGAAAGTTTCACACAAGTGACTGCTATTTCTCTAGACTCACTACTTTTGGAGGCTGGTATCTGAAAATGCTGTGAGTTTAAAAATTCCAGTAAGTTTGTGGAGGCCTCTGAAATTAGTAAAAGTGTTAGAGACAATATCTAGAAGTTCAAAAGGTTTGGGGCCAACTTCTAAATTATGGGTTTTGGGTCAAATGGGTCTGGCAGGTTGCTTTGGGGCTGGATAGGTAGAGAATATGGGTAAAGGTTAAAATTAGTTTTGGGCTGAAAGAATAACAGGCTGGTTATACAGTTGAAGGGCAGTCGCTTTTTGTTTCGTGCGGAAGAGGTGGGTCTTCTAAAAGGTTTTCAGTTGAAGGGCAGTAGCGGCGGTGGAGTTGATATCTCCCATCTTTTGTTTGCTGACGATACCATCATTTTCTGTGACTCTTCTATCCGCCAGCTTCGGTTTGTCAAGTGCATTCTTACTTGCTTCGAAGCTGTTTCAGGTTTGAGAATTAACCTGGCAAAAAGTAGCATTACTCCGGTTGGGCAGACTCCTGATTTGGATCTCCCAGCTAGCACTTTGGGATGTAAAGTGGGTAGCTTTCCCTCGACTTACTTGGGCCTCCCGCTAGGTGCTCATTCGTGTTCCGTGGGGGTTTGGGACCCTATGGTTGGAAGATTTCTCAACAAACTGCCAGGTTGGAAAGCCCAGCTCTTGTCTAAGGGAGGTAGACTCGCTCTTGTTAAAAGCACTCTGGCCAATCTCCCAACCTATTTCTTGTCCCTTTTTCCTATTCCAAAGACAGTGAGCAGGAGGCTCGAGAAGATTCAGAGGGACTTCTTATGGGGTCATGATGGGGAGAGCAAAAAGTTTCACCTTGTTGCTTGGGACAAGATTAAGAAGCCGGTGACACAAGGGGGTCTAGGGGTAAAAGACTTAGGTCTTTTCAATTCTGCCCTCTTAGGGAAATGGTTATGAAGATTTGGGAATAGAAATGGGGAGCTTTGGCGGGATATCATTGCTGCTAAGTATGGGTGCGTCTCTGGAGGATGGTGCTCAGGCAGAGTGGAGGGGCCAAGGGGATGTAGCCCCTGGGGTTACATTAGAGATGGATGGTCGATCTTTATGGTAAGATGTCGTCTTGTTCTCAGCAACGGTGACAGGGTGAAATTCTGAGATGATGCCTGGGCTGGGGAAGAGTCGATGAGGGCAAAATTCCCTAGATTATACAGTCTAGCTAGCAATAAAGAGGCTTGGGCTAGTGAGTGTTTGGAGAAATTTGGGAACAAGCTTATCTGGACTCCCAGATTTAGGAGAGCTTTTTTTGATTGGGAGCTTGAAAAGGTGGGTTCTTTTCTTTGTTATCTCAACGGTTTCCCGGCTAGTGAAAATAGGGAGGATAAGAGAGATTGGCGGCCGGATAAGAAGTCCTTCTCTGTTCGATCCTTCTATAAAAGCATGTGCGCTACAGACAGTTTTCCCTTTCCTTGGAAGCTCATTTGGTATTCCAAAGTCCCTTCTAAAGCTTCTTTCTTTGCTTGGGAAGCTTCTTGGAAGGCTATTCTTACGGAGGACAACCTGAAGAAAAGAGGTTTCCGCTTGGCTAGTAGATGCTATCTTTGTAAGATTGAGGAGGAAAGGGTGGATCACTTGCTCATTCACTGCCATGTTTCATGGAGCTGTTGGAATATTATCTTTGCTCTTTTTGGCTTCTCATGGGTAATGCCAGGCACTGTAAAAGATCTATTGTTGGTTTGGGAAGGATGCAAACTTCCAAAGGAAAAAAAGAAAGTTTGGAGAATTGCCCCAATTTGCCTCATGTGGAGCATTTGGATCGAAAGGAACAAACGTGTATTTGAAGATTTGGAACTCGCTATTCCTATTTTTAAAGATACTTTTTGCGCTTACTATTTTTTTGGGTCAAAGAGGCTTTTCCTGTAAATGTCTCTCCATATGTAGATTTTTTGGATTCTCTTAAGCAGTTGTAAGCTTTCAGGGTTTTTGCCCTTGATGCCCTTCTCGGGCTTCATTTTATATACAAATCTTACTTATCAAAAAAAAAAATAACAGGCTGGTTATAGGTATTGGGCTTTTTTTTTGGGTCAATTGGGACTGTATCAGATTGGGTAAGATAAGAAATTGGGCTGGCCTGGGAAGTTAGGTTTTGGCTTGGGCCTAAAATTAAACCACTGGTCAGGTGAAAAGAAGAGTACTGGTGTTAGCTTATTGGTTGGGAATTGGTTTGGGTCAAGGCTGGGCAAGTGAATGCTGGGTTTCAGATTAGTGATGATGGGCAAGACTACATGGGCTGGTTGTTGAGAAATAGGTTGAGCTTAGAGTTTGGGTCAACTCAAAGGAGATGGGTGCAGGAAAAATAAATAGATGGGCCCGTGGAAACAAAATTGGATGGGCTGGCACTTGGTTTAATGAATGATGGGTTTTGTTTTAAATTCTTTCCTGATCCAAACTAGGGTTGTCAAACCCTTCTTGCACAGAATGGTGACTTGCGGTGGCAACTTCAATGGCCAAGCAATGGCAACCTGATGGCGAAGATGACTGAGGGTTTCAATGGGTTCTCACAGCAGCAACTGTTCTCACACACCAGTGAGCTGAAACAATGCGGCATGCAGCGAGGTTTCAGGCGGCCATGGCAGTTTGCGCAATGGCGAAGATGACCAACGATTGTTGATAGATGACGAGTGACGTCGATGTAGCAGCAATGGTCGGCAATCATGTGGTTGATGATGAGTATGCTGAAACAGTGACGATGACAGTCATGTGCAAGCTGAACCAGATTCCGGCAATGGAAAGAAAACTGGTTATAGTCCGGCAACGACAGTGCCCAGCGATGGTGGTCTGCTTTGCTAAAAATAGATTCAAAATTTTTATGTTTCTTTGATCGTTAATGACGATGAAAACTCTGATGGCGGATGGTGTTGATGGATGGAGACTAGTTAGGGATGGTGATCCACCTGGGGATGGGTGTACGCTGTACGGTGTGAACAACTAATGATGAATTATTATTATTATTATTATTTTTTGCAATGGACTGTGATGGAGGTGTGATGAACAGTGTGCGATAAGTATGGCTAGAACAGTATTGGAAGAAGGATTAAAAGGATTGAACTTAGGCTCTGATACCAAATTGATGTAGAACCAAGTAGAGAGAGATTAAAGAAGAGAAGAAAGAGAAGGGAATAAGAGGAAGAAATAGGAAGAGAGAAAAGAGATAGAAAGAAGAGAGAAAACCACGAGAAATATTCTGTATATTCAATAATCAAAGTCTAAATCTATCAATCACGTCCCATGCCTTTATAGGCAAATTCAAGAAAAACCTAACAATACCAAAACTTCAACCTATCCTAAAAATAAGAAACTAAAATTTATCAAAATAAACTAATTCCTAAAATTAAAATAAAAATCACACAATAAAATAAATATCTTCCCAGGTCAAATATTATTGGCCCGGGAAGTCCTTCTTGATCCCCATCAGTAGACCTCTTATAGGAGTGACTTATCTAATTTTACAATCTTAGTCATAGAATTCGTGTTTGTGAGGCATGATGCCAGTGTAAGATTCAAATTGACGGAGACTTAAAATTGATCATGGGAACGTGAACCATAAGGAAAGTCCATGGCTTATATTATGGGCATTGGAGCTAATAAAAAATTTGGCTATTAAAATTGATCATGATTAGTAGCAAAGCATATGCCGCCACCCCCCCCCCCCCAAAAAAAACACCTACATAGGTCATACTATCAAGAACTCAACCTCCGGATAGCCAGTTTCCTACTAGTCCAATCCTTCCCTCTTTAAAAAAAAGGTCTGTTCGGGTTCTTTCTTGAATGTGAAATCGTTAGTGAAAGTTATATCATTCCTAGTTGCCTGTACCTTATATTAAAAATCAGTCTTCATCGGATGTAGAGTTAAATTTTAGAAATAAGGAAGTATGGGGTATTTCCTTCATTACATTTCTTGTGCTAGTTAATCTGATGACCATTTACCAAAAAAAGAACATAAAATAAAATAATAATATTTACTGGCACCAAATATTGTGATATGTCCCTTTTGTGATGCATCCATTCTGAACAATGTCCTTGTACTCAAAGGCCACTAAAAAAAATCAAATAATTTATCTTCCATGAAGCATCCAATCGCAAAGTCCCCCCAAAAGAAATATATATAACAAGAACAATGATGAGAATGAGAATGACAATGGCAAAGAAAATAACAATGATTATTAAGATTTAAGACAATGGAAACCTACAATAAATAGTATGTAGCAAATACTTTTCCTTGGGTATTGGGGGTTAGAAATGTGGCAACTTCCAACTAGATGGGTTTTAGGATTTTATAATCTACCACCATAGGAAGGGTTGGAAGAAAAACTTTGGGATGGACTTCTCAATCCAAGTGGATTTGGGCAGAATACACCCAATCAAGTCTGGTCAAGTTCATGTTACACCCCCCACACCCCGGCCAAAATTTAAAAAGAGAGAGACAGACAGACAGACAGAAACCCTCGTAGTTAAAAAAAAAAACACAACTGATCTACTAAGATCAAATACAATTATCAGAATTATTCAGTTGCTTAAAAATGATGAGAAAGAAAACATAATAATTCTAGGTTATGAATTATGATCGATTATATTCACAAAAATAATATAATATCCAGACATGTGGAATAGGTAATATGCTGGAGGGAGAAAAAAAACACTGTAATCTAATGCATTTTCCATTCAAATAGAGCACTAAAGACAGGACAAGTTGGCGTATCAGTGGAAATTAAATTGTTAAACAGAATAAAAGAATTTACTTCGCCTGTTACCTGGATCTGTGGGATTGTTGCTATTATTAGTAGGGTTAGCTGGCAAAGAATTGGGTGGATTTTGAGATATTGTCTCCATCGTCAGCATCTTCAAAGATATTTTACTCAGATAATCAGACTGCAATTAGAAGTTAAGATTAATTTAAATCTCGTGAGTAGTTAAGATTAATTTAAATCTCGTGAGTAGTTCATGATAAGTAAGAAACCCTACCACGTTTTCATACTAACATGAAGAGCAAAACTGTGGGGAAAAAAATTATAGACCAGAGTGTACGATGCGGCGGGCACATTTTTTATGCAGTCACGCAACATGCACATTTTGAAAATAAGAGACATTTGCACGATAGATATACCTGGCTTGTCGCAGAACTATAGATCATTTCCTCAGACCTTACAGCAATTTTCCCAAGTTCTTGTAGTCCCTCTTGTCCAGAAAAGGGAACATGCCTTTCCAAAGTCTCCATTCTATATGTGAAACATCACAAATGAAATGGTTCTTGACCATGCAGACATAAAAAAAATTATTCACAGTAAACGAACATTGAGCTTACTGTTAACAACTCACTGCTCTAAAAGCTTAATCTGTTAAAAAAGGATTAACTCGATGATTTATATACTCAACATGGCCCCTTATGTGTGGCTAGACTCCCCCTCATAAGTGGACTGAACACGTGCATACGTTGTATTTTTCGGTTTTGCAGCATCCTTTTCTTTCAATTGAGACTTTTAGTGATTTCTTAAGTAATATGAGTTTTAGATGATGAAATAGGTTTTCTCTTTTTCTTTCGTTCTCTATGTACATTTTTCATGTACATACATGGGTGTGTCCCCCTTTGAATGCCTTTCAGTAACCTTTTACTTATAAAAAATAATAATAATAATAATCAAGGATATATTGGAACATGAACATAAGACCAACAAAAATTCTGATCCAATTTTAAATAATCAGCTACTCTAAAAACTTTCACCCAGTCAGATATTTATCTTCTAACTGACATTCTACAGGTTTTCTATTGTGCTCATAGTTGCATTCTATAAATCATTGCTTGAGTGAAAATCTTTCTGTTGTGGTAGATTTGAATATATGCAAGTGGTTAGAAGTAAACTATAGAAACTTTTCAAGCAGTAGACTATGATCAAAGTGAAAAAAAAAAAGGCTCCAGCATTCCGTGAAGGAACAAAAACAGCACAGTAAATGAGAATTTATTGTCCAATGCAAATACATGCTGACACACGTCCTCGTCCTGATACTATTATTTCAAGGATGAAGGAACTCAAAATCAAAACTACATACTACTCTGACAATTATTTTATTTTATGAATATAAATACTCTAACAAGGAGCAAGGCCCAGTACCCGAGGGTGTAAGTCATCCTTACACGCCCAAACCAAACCAAAATTATCAAAGAAATCTGAGCAATGCAACTTCTTGAACAAGAAAATGAACTCCAACTGCGAAAGCCTTAATAACCTTCTCAATGTTGTTCTTGAGGACATTTGATAAGTAAGTCTTTGGCAGTAGAAGTATGCAGGAGATGTATACATACATATATATATAGAGAGAGAGAGAGAGAGTTCTGGTAAATGACACCACACTGCCTAGTGCATGCATGAGATATCCTGAACTAAATTAGGATAACCAGCCTTAATTTAGTAATAATAAGCACCTTTCCCAGTGATAGTACTTAACTTCATACGGTCATGGAAAAATGCTAACGATTATCATTCTAGGACGCAAATTATATCTTCATTGCATGAATCCAGTAAGATCTAATTAAGCAGATAAACATTCACCTAAGATCAGCATAAGCATGGTAAATTGAATAAATAACTCATCTACTGATCTATATGATTAATGCAATTTTTCATGCAGTGTAGTTGAATTAAATTATTTTTTTATCATTCAGAAACAAATTTCGTCTAGTTTAGCTTAGTTAGAACATATGGATTACATATCTTTTCCTACATTCTACCAAACATTATGAAATACAAATATAATATTGGCCCTATTAGGACATTCTGGCAACTAATAAAAGAAAGTAAACCATGTAAAAGAAATAAGAATTCTAACATTCTTCTTTTCTTGGCTTGTTTTAAACATTAAATTCACATTAAAAACATGTAATCTTGGTATCATAGCATTCGATCAAGGTCTAGATGCTTTTCATTAAGTTGGGTATCATCCAAGAGGGCTAAATGCTAATGTTATCAGTGTAGACTGTAGAGACAGTGAGTGATAAAGAATAAATGGTTCGATTCGTCTCTTCATGCTGATCATTATGGTATTTTTCTGAAAATCTTTGAAGCTGTTTGATAGGTTTGCAGAGTTGCGTTCATGTTTAGCTTGAGTTTTGTTGAGTTTTTGCTCCGAAGGGGGATTTGGCTAGCACTGTAGTGTACCCATTCATTCTTCAAATGGGCTGCTTTAAGGTCTGTTATTTGCATTAAGGAGGTCAATTATACAAAATTAGGACTTGTATGGGCTGTTCAATTGATTCTTTCAAAACACTCCAGCAGTGGTGGTCCTTCCTCCCTTTCTACCGAGGAGCTGCAGACTCTCAGGCGTTTAATGGCTCACCTTGATACTTCCATTTTTGTTTCAGGTTCAACTTCAGCTCCTACGTTTGTCACCTCTGACTATGCTCCTTCTGATATTTTTTTAAGTGTCCATAATGTCACATTCATATCCAATCCTTGGATTGGTCGATTTTAGAGCAACTGACCATATGACAGGCTCTTGTAATCTCTTCTCATCTTAACTCTATATGCTCTGTTAGGGACAATGTTAAGAATAATAGATGGCTCCTTGTCATCTGTTTTCGGCAAAGGTTTTATTCATTGCTCTTCCACTGTCTCTTTCATTTGTGCTACATGTTCCAATCTACTTTTCGTCAACCGTATCACTAAATCTTTGAATTGCTCCATCACATTCTTTTCCCTTTCATTGTTTCTTTCAAGATTTGGAGATAGGGAGAACAATTAGCAAAGGCATATTGTGGTTTATATATATTTGAGACTACACCTTCCTCATCTACAAAAGATTTGTCCAAGCAAGCTTATCAAACTAATAGTGCTTCGACTCTTCAGCAGTTGCATTATTAGCATCGCCAACTTAGGCATCCATCCTTTACTGTTTTTGAGAAGCTTTTCCATTTTTTAGCAAAGCAGAATGATAGGCTCTCCTTTGTTTGTAATGCTTGTGAACTTGCTAAGCATAAACACAATTCTTATCCAGCAATAATAATAAAAGCACAGTTATTTTTTTGGTATTTATTCTGATGGCATGGGAGCCTTCTCAAGTTACTTCTCTTTTTGGATAAGATGGTTTGTAACTTTTATTTTTTTTTACTCTCAAGTCACACGGGTGTATCTCCTACAACAGAAGAGTGAAGCATTTTCTACTTTTCAAACTTCCACAAGATGGTTTACACTCAGTTTAGTGCCTAGATACACATTCTCGCTGTGACAATGGTACAAGATATGTTAATGCCAAGTTCCTTGCTTATCTTGCTAAGAATGTAATTATTCGTCCGACAAGTTGTATGAATATGCCAGCCAGCACAGAATAATGAGCCGAAAAGAAAAACTGGCATCTTCTCAAGGATGCTCAAACCATAATTCACTACATGTGTTCCTACGACTTTCTAGGGTGATCCAATGCTAATGGCTGCATACCTATTTAATCATATGCCTTTACAAGCTCTTGAGTTTACACTACCCATTGAGTTGCTTTAGAGATCAACTCCTTGTTATTTGTTCATCTGTCCCAAAAAAATGTCCGTCGGTATGGATATCACCTTTTATGAGTCTAAAGTGCATCACAAAACTTTCACACAACTTCTTCAGGAGAACAGTGAAGTGGCACTCAGGAGCAAAAGATGATGCTTGTTCAGCAGCCTCAACCTTTGTTTCTTGATCCTTTTTCTCAGATTGAAGCTCAATCCCAGATTCAGGAACCTTAGGTTGAGGCCCAAGATTTTATTGAGGGAGAGCAACCTCAAATCCCTTGTGGTCAGTTGGATAGGAAGGACTTGAGGAAATATGCCAAGACTAGATAGATTCATCCTAGGTACGAAGAAGAGAAGCTTAACAATAGCGTCCTTCAATCCCGTCACAATCTCCAACTCTGGCTCATGTTCCATCCTCTTCAGATGGTGAGCCTGCTAGGATTGGTAATTCTTCTATTAATGATATAAATTTTCCTATTGCCATTCAAAAGTGAGTTAGATCAGGAACTCAATATCCTATATTAACTTTATTTCTTATAATGCTTTATCTTCTTCTTACCATGACTTTGTCTCGTATGTATCTTTTGTATTGGATTAGAAAAGAAAATCTTGTAGTTTTCATTATTTTAATGAGAAAAATATGAGTACGAGAGAAGGGATAGTTAAAACACTCTCATCCTTTCTGTAAATAAATTTATCCTCTGTCTTCTTCTTTTCTTGGCTTGTTCTAAACCCTAAATTCACATTAGAACACATTTTATCTAACTTCAGTGATAGAAGAACACGATAAGTCGCCAACTCAACTGAAACTCCAACACGCATGTGTGCTTGTGTATTTGAGTACATCTGTGTAAAAGCACAATAAACTCTAAAAAAAAGTGAATCAATATTTTAAATAAAGATTAAAATGGTTACAAACTAGCTTACATCTTGTTGACAATCCCTTCTCGCGACTCTTGTGGCAGCATCTCCCTCCAATTGCCCGCATCCATAGTTGGTTCAAGGCACGTGATGTTCCTAAAAGCACATAACTGGTTAACTTTAACAGAAAAAAAAAAAACATGACTGGTTAAATAAGTCAAGGTTAAGTCTTTTGTGCCTCCCTACATTTTACACCTATGTTCACCTTCAATAACCCAACAACAGATGCATTGGGCATATTTTTCATCTATATAAATTCTTTGACTGTACTACCTCTAATTAATCAATACTACACACACTAGTATTTAAATTATGACGCACAATTGGGTCAAAAGACCCAATTGTGAGAAGTTTCTATCTAGGTACCGCTCCCACTTTAGAAGCACAATTCTGCCCTTCCTACTTGGTGAGTCGGTGGCTTACTAGCTCACAAGACTATCCAGTCTCTTGGGACAGATCTTGATTATATTATGATAAACATCTTACTATTTCTTAATCATTTTACAACCTTGAGAAAAGAACTACTATTTTTTCATCCAAAAATGAATTGCTCCTCTTTTAGAGTCGTGGTTGTTAAAATCCCGATCTGAATCCTATGATCTTACGATTTTATGATCAAAAAATGACAAATCGATCCCAATCCCATCAAAAATTCCTAGAGGGTAGAATCTTTATAAAATTCCTATAGGATTACTAGTGCCTTTAATAAATTACAGCTCGAAACCATAATACTATTATAAAACAAATACCAAAGTTTACTTGAATATTCTAAGTGAGACAATTACGTCAAAACTTTCTTCGTGTTTTGATTTTTTTTAAGTTGCTTTAGACTAAGCAAGGGTTACACTAATTAATTTAAGCCATTTAACTCTTTATTATAACTAGTATGAGTCCGTTATTGTCATTTTAAAAATTACTTAAGGCTAATTAACTCTCTCTCTCTCTCTCTCTCACACACACACACACACTAGCTCAATAAACTGGTTTTGAATCAATTGATCTCTTATAATAAATAGATCCTAGTGCGAGCTCTAGGTTCTATTATATTGTCTTTCATGGCCAAGTGACCTAAAAATTTTAAAATAATTTTTTTAACTTAGGTAAATTAAGTATTTTAATACATCTAATATTTTAAAATGTTATCTTAGTTAAATATTATATAAATAAAGCCTTTGTTATAATAATATACTAAAAAATATTAGGACTAGTGAAAATTTTTGTATTCCAAATGTTTATTATAATTTTTATGAGTTTTAAACTTATTTACTTTGTATTTTTAATAAGATGCAAAAATAAATAAATATTTGAACATAAATATCACACACACCACGTTATCCCTTAGGGAGACTTGAACCCTCAACCTCCTAGATAGAGAGGTGGAGGAGGTACCAACCAAGTTAGATCCTTATTGGTTAAGATGCAAAAAATATTAGTTGGTATTAATTTTCTCATTCTGTAAAATCTTAAGCACAGTCGAAGCCTCAGACAATGAAGCACAAAATAGGACTACTTTGAACATTATAGGTAATTTCCAAAACTAATAAAAAACCATCTTCGCTTTATGATTATCAGGAAAAGAGTGGGAGAGCATGCTAAAAGAGAAAATGAGAAAATAAACCAGTTAAGTCAAAAGAATGATGGTGACCGCATAAAATAAGAAACACTTACAAACATATTGGATAGATTCAGGAATCATGTGCAGAAATAGTAGCTTATATGCTAGCCAAAATTAATCTTTCTGCAACAATCTTTCGTACAATTCATAGACACTGCATCAGCCACCAATACCCACAAGGGCCAAACACCCCCCCCCCCCCGGGGGCGCCTTACTTGCATGTATATTTCCAATTATACAGGAAAACCACCTTACATACATTTCCCAATCAAACTTTCCACCAAATTCCAATTCTAACGCAAAACATTTTTTTGAGTATACTGTATACATTTATCTACAATTCACATAACTGACTATTTGACACCATCAAAGAAACTACATCTCTTTTTAGCAATTTCTGAAATTTCTTTCATCTGTGTATTAATTAATGACATCTAGATTATTACTTCCCCTAATTTAAATCCCCTATAATTATTTATAAGCACTTGGGGAATGAAAGATCGGTTTGAACTGTCAATCAAGACTGCTAATAAAGCCCCAAAACTAAATCAAATATATAATATGTGCATATATACAAATGTATATATACATGTTCTTGTCGAAGTTGTTCAATCCACTCAATAACACAGAGAATTAATAAACAACGTTGTCATATTCATCAATTAAAGGCTTCCAGTAGTGGTGAAAACTACAAGAATCCGTAAGATTTTCCTTCTCTACCCGTAACATGAACCCCGTAAGATATATAAACAGCGACATATATTGAGTTATATATATATATATATATATATATATATAAACGTTAAGCGCAGAGAAAGGCCGGGAATTCTAGGGTTTTTCATATCCATATTTCTAAAAACGATCGGGTGGTAGCTATTTTAATAGAATGAGAGAGAGAAACTCACTTGGCTCCTCAGCCCCACCGTCTTCGTTGGTATTATTTAGTACTAATTATGATTATAATCTCGAACTCTTTTTATATATCTATATGGTTGGTGCTCACGAAAGAAAGAACTCCTTTTGTATATTTTTTCAAACCCATTCCGTCCTTTTGAGTTTGAGTCTCCTCCCAATCAGGAGATGTGAACGATATTTTCGTTTAATCACCAGTTCGATTCAGCTCATGTAAATTCACACTTAAATAGAAATTCTCATTTTTAATGGTTATATTTAAATATATATATATATATATATATCTTTTCATGCTTTACACACAGAATTTTTCATTTTTCATCGTCATATTTTTTAAAATAAAAAAATAAAATATTCTTTCACGCTTCACACAAAATAAATTACAAGACCATCCTTAAACCGATAAAGCTTTATTGAATTGTATAATCACTCTTTCGTATTAAATTTTGATCTTAATCATTCACTTTTTAAACAAATTCTTCGAAGTCTTGTCAAACTTATTTTTTAAATTCATTTTTTAAGAAATAAGTGACTTTAAAAAATAGATTTTTTTAACAAAAAAAAATTAGGTATTTATCACTTAGTTAAAAACATAAATTTCTATACATTAATGATGCAACAAAGTTATTCAATAATCTATTTTTCCCCTAGAATTAGGCTCTTTCACCATCTTACTAATATTAATTCTATTTATTACCCATACAATTGATAAAAAAAAAATATTATGCAACTAAAAATCAAAATATGCTTGATACTATAATAGATAATCTGCCTGCCTGAGCTTTGAGATCCAATACTGTTCAAGATTCAATAATATGAATGGTAAGGTCGTGATGATTGAGTTAAATAATCAAGGAATCGTATAGAGAATTGCTCTTCCGCGTGAAATAACTAAAATTCCTCGAGAGTAAAGTGGTAGAAAGAAAGGAAATAGGAATTCAGAACAAAGAGAGATTCCTAAAGAGTACACGGGTAATAGCACAAGAGTATCATGGGTTGATTATGGGACCTTTACTCTCGAAATTATTGAGTCCAGCACTGCGTGACACTTGGCGACTCAGCATGCCCAACAGAAGCAAAAGGAGAAAACAAATTTAGCATAGAAACATCAATTTACCCCAACTTATGAAGCATTCCTGATGATCTTATTCATCTATTTCAGCATTAAATTGTGTTTCATCGTGTTCAATGCCTATATGTTCTCTTTATCAGTAATGGACATTAATTTTACCAAACTACATTGCCCATTTTCTTCTAGATGAGATGAAAATCTAGATTTAGCTTGTGATGGCTTCTTAACACTTTGGGCCCACTTCTGTGCTTGGAAAACAGTTTCAGAATTAATTTTACTTTCCTAGGACGATCAAAAAGGAGTAACATTGGAAAAAGCTTCCCAAACACCCACTAATGGTCTTGTTTTCATAAAGACTTGGAGAATCCTATGATGGATTGCATTTCTGTTTTCATAAGAGACTTGGTTCCACAAAAGTAATACTGTTTACAAAGAGAGTAACATTTGCAAACAGGAATAACAGTGCCACCAACAGGCGTCAAAGACAATGCTAGTATTAAGGAATCGATCACCTTTCCTACAATCCTTCAAAATATGAGACAAGAAGAAGCTCCACAAAGGTCTCCAATATTTCCATGTACATAAAAGACTACTCATGGGTCCTTTCTTACATAACAGCAGCAGCAGCAGCAGCATTTCTCTGTGGATGCTCCTCAAGTACCACTGAAGGATATGAGTTTCTCCCACTGTTAAAGATGTCCTAGGCATCCAAATGAACAGAGATGTCTGTAAAACAAATTAATACGTCAATTATATCATACAGATTGAGAGTGGCCAAAAGGTGCATTGATTGTAGCATGAAAGCTGGAATCAATCAATTGTGTTTAATCAAAGACAATTTTGTTCCATAAAACATTTTTTAGTCCACCATGGAACAAATTGACACAAGTGCTAAAGAAAACTCCATATGAAGCTACTGAAAACATGTGAATTGTGGACTCATTCCATATCCCACATCTGATGCTATGAATGCATTTCCTTCAATATTAGTTGAAGAAAATATTAAAAAATGTTGGTACTGCTAGATTTATAAACTGTATGACTCTAGGTAGGGAGCCATTTCTTAACCAAGTAAACTTAAAGATAGAACAAGTGGGAACTCATGCAAGCATTAGAATGAAGTGAGGCCAATGGATTGAAAACAACACTTAATTTGTAGACAGGCTAATTGGCCACAACACACCTAATCATTTTATGCAGGGAAGAGGGTAGCAGACCAGCATCATTACACATCCAGAGCTCTCTCAGGGGCCACTTTACTCTTGAAAGCGGTGCTTCTATAATGATGCAACCTCTTCACAGGAATCAGCACCCGGAGATATACTGTATCTAAGGCTAAGAGAGTCCCCAATGGAAAAGAAGGGAAATACAAGTGGGCTAGTAGGCGAAAATTCTATAATAGGCTTTCCAGAAAGTGGTCTCCAAACAGCAAACAACTCCTTAGCTGAACAAGCAAGCATAATAAATAGAAAATAAGTTTGTGAAATATAGGGAGGAAACCGAGCTAAAAAATGGGTGAAGTTATTCAGACATCACCAAATTCTTCTAACTTCATTTTTTGTGTTGAATGTTGATTGACATCAGAAAGTATATTCAAAGCAGAACTAGAACCCCAAACAGGATTTTATCATGTGATTAAAACTTGATTGGCAGGACAGGTCTTGATGCATGGGTCTTCAAGGGCCATGTCAACTGCAACAGTCAAGGTTTTTAAGGGGGATCTTCATATAATCAGGTTTCACAGGTGAGTTCCATATCCCAGTTAAATCTTTATAACACACACACACACATATATACATATACACACTGAAGCTTAGGGTTTGAAGTGAAGCCAAAACCTTCTAGATAATTGGGACTGCCAAGTAAAAACACTGACGTTTTTCAGGGCATCATTGTTGACAAAGGCTAAGCCGAAAAAAAGAGAGAAAGAAATGTTCAATAGGTTTATTTGCTTATTCTTGCCATTTATGTAAGTTATCAATGCAGCAGTCTCCACAATAAATAAAGCTTCGAGCCGGAAAAATAAAAATTAGATGACTAGGCAATGTTGTATGCCACAGGATTCTCACTGAAGATAGATAATAGGATGTATAACATTACTTAAGGGATGCAAGAATCATCCCTTACTAACTCTCCAGGAGTTTCATTAGCATTGTTGAGAAGACAAAGGAAATGGGAAGAAATTGGGCTTCGGCTCCATCTATATGCCCCCCCGAACAAAAGAAGAAGAAGAAGAGGAATTGGGAAGAAAAAAAAATTATAATCTAATGATTATGTTTTTCAAAGATAGTTCCATGTCCAACACTAAAATGGTCTCTTTTGCTCTTCTTGCCTTGCAGATTTGCTTGCCCTTCAGAAGAAAAAAAAAGGCAACAATAACTTCATGAATTGAGCTTCTTTCTATTGTTCATAATATCTAACATTTTCATCCACATGTAACATGATTTTATCTTCAGATAAAATTAGATGAGGTGTCATTGTTTATCTACACAACTGACAATAAATAAAGAAAAGTGCACACCTGAGCCCCATCAAAGGGGTTGAACCAAGGGCTAGAAAGTTGTAATGCCCTACCAGATGTAAGATCAAATACTAAAAAGTTGCCAATTATGTACTGATTCATGCCTCTTAGCAGAATTCGGCACTAATGGAAACATGCAGACAATGTGTTTGCAAAATGCAGTGATGGCTGTTGAGGTGGTCTGGAAGAAAAATTGACATTCTATTAACAGGAAAAATTAGTCAATCTTGTTTCCATTACCAAGTAAAAACAAAACATGACACATAAAACCCAATGTACCTGATCAATTCAGAATCCAATTTTGGAAGACCTATCCTAAATGTGGACTAATTTCTTAGATCATTGCTATATCATGCACCGCAGACTTAAGAATTGAAAGTTATAACATATATAGAACAGTAAACAAATAATAATATTAGATAGAAGGAAAGATACAAAGGATATTGGATCCTTCAAAATGTGACAGGAAATAGAAAGCAATTAATGTAACTCTGTTCAACCGAATAATGCATGGACAAACTCAAAAATGCTATCATCAGTTCCTCTTATACAATATCAGAGACAGAGAGAGGAAGAATATACCTTCAGAACAGACCGTCCCACTCCACATCTCCATACCATTTCAGCATTTTAGGTTACCCTCTATGAGGGAGAAAAAACTATGACATTGAAAAGTGGGGAGACGAACCAATGACAAGAAAAAAAGAAGCATCATGAGATGATGAAGTTTTGGTTTGTGACAAAAGGGTACAAATTATAAAAGTACTGATGAATTAATTCTAAATAATCTCTCTGTTAGGCCCAGAATCTTTCATCATAACGCATATATAAACTTCTTCAATAGCTTCTTGTTTAATATGATGGCATAGATGTCTACAATGTGATAGCAAACTAGAGGTGTAAAACGGAGTCCATTAGTGCAGCACGCCTGTGAGTGGGAGGGACAAGCCCGGCATGATCCTTTTTCATGTCAGGCCCATGCCATGCTTGGGCCCAAGGGCCCACTTTACAACTCTATAGCAAATCACTTGATTATTTTCCATACTTCAATATTAACCTGCAGATTCATTCCCATTTGCATTTTACATGTTACATAGATAACAAATTTTCATTAGACATAAAAGACACATGTGAATACATCTTCAGGTAAATTTTCATTCCTTTCTTTCCTGGCCTTAGCTTTAGCACAAAAAAAGAGGAAGGATGGGGAGGGGGTTGTTTGAAACAAGATTGTTAGGGCTATTGAGTCTAATAGTGAGTTGGCATATCTCGTTAGACAAAACTAGGGTTAATTATAATGGAGTTGGTCAAGTCTAAGTCCTTGTGTATCAAAGAACTCAAGCCTTGAGGCCAAAGTAGCAACAAGCATCATTGCAAATTCACAAAACTGGAATCATAAGGGTGAAAAGGTAAATTGGCCTTGGATTTATTAGCCTAGGTTGGTTGCGCGTGCACACGATTTCTAAAATGGTTTTCAAAAGGTTTCGAGTGTGTTGCAAAACATCTCGATAGAGTTGAACACAATTAAGTTGCGTATTAAGGGAATGAGTTGGTCATCATTTTTCCAAAACAAAGGAAGTTGTTCGCCTGATCTAGGTTGTTCGAATGACCTCACAAAGTTCTAGTAATATGGTTTCCAGTGTAAGCTAATTCCCCTTTGTGTGCCTACCTCATTCAAACCACTGTGTTAAAGAATTTAAATTATAGAAAGTCATATGCCTGGTCGTGGGCCAGGTCGTCGAACGACCTCTCTAGGAATAGTTTCAAAAGTTTTTCCAGTGGGTGGTCGTACGCCTATGGTTTCATAGCTGGTTCAAACGAGTTAATGTGTGGGATAATTGCACAACTCCAAACTAGGTTGTTTGTTTAGTCATGTGCTAGGTCATTCGAAATTCGAATGCCCTAAACAGGATTTTGGTTTGCTAGTTTTTTTCAAACTCCAATTTTATTTTGGAAACCTTAAGAGTATTTAAAAGGTTGTATACACTATATGGCGAGACTTTTTTACTATGACTTTTGAAAACAAATTCACAATTTTTCAAACAGTATTTGAGCCTTCTAGTTTGAAAAATCACATAAATTTTTAGCCTCCTTACATCAAAACCCTAGCTTTATAGATCAAAGATGGATTACAAGTACAAAGAATTTTGGCTTGTACAATCGGAAGAGTTTGAGACATGTAGCAAGAAGTCATCGTTGTGATTGAGTTTAGCCAGTTCGAGGATTTCGAGGCGGTATAATTGTGAAGAATGCTTGAGGTTTCAAGTCAAGAGAAGATCATATTAACAATGTCAGTGGCTTGAGGTACTAAGCCTAGTGAGACATATTGAGTCTGCACATCTTTTTTAGTTTTCCTTCATAGTGGATTTAGCATGCATCTAGATGACATTCCGTGATTTTCCCACATCGGGTTTCTAAGAAAAAAATCTTGTGTGCTTTTTTTTTTTGTGTAGATGCTTTAATCATTATTGCACACATTGCAATTGTATGCGCGTGAACCATAAGATTTGCACTAAATCAAGTGATAGCTCAATCACCCAACGTTAAAATTGATCAAGATATATAATTCAATTTAATTTTTATGGACCTATTCACCCCCCCACCCCCTCCTTCTTTCTAGGTCAATTTCCTAGTGCACATCTAGATCACCTAGGGCCTGTATCAAAGATGAATCCAAAATCCAACTTGTGAAACCCTTAAAAGAAAGAATACCCTAGTAGGCATGCCTTGTTAAGAAATATGCAAGTCATGTTCTTAATTAGACCGCTAACAACCTTCTATAAGAATTAAAATTCTCACCCGTTTTCTTCTGTAAGGTTAACAATTTACCTCAAAGATAGTAGCGTAGTAACCTCAAAATTAAGTTTGATGTAGTTTCAACTCAGAAAGTTAAACAAGCTATTTTTGGTACGCCACCAAGCCAGTTGTAAATGTTCAAACATGCATAGGTTTCTGATATAAAAGAAGAAACATTTTGTGTAAATAAACATCAGCAGAATATCCAATCTCTTTTGAAAAATTATAGTTAAATAATTGATAACACCAAGGCAATAGCATATCCAACATAATTTAAAACAAACAAACTTACATTAATGCATACTTCATATCAACTAAACCATGTTATCATATGAACATTACACTTTAAAATATCCAATCTATCTTGAAAGGATAATGTTCGTATGATAGCATGGTTTAGTTGACAACCCATTTAATGATCACTAAGAACCCTAAAAACAATTTTTTGTACCTCTTTGACCAAAGAAGTCTCAACCATTAATCACTTATGTAAAAAGAAACCAAAAAAGAAAAAGAAAAAGAAAGAAAGCAAAACAATCCCACACATTATGGATTCTAAGAGAGCTTCTTTCAAGAGTCTAATTGAAGGAATATTAGAAGCACTGAGGAGGAACAAATCATCAGCAAAAGAGAGGTGATTGATTTGCAACTCATGGCATTTGGGGTGAAATTTGAAGGAATGAGACTTGGTATGCCAATTGAGAATAGTAGAAAAAACTTCTATTGCAATAAGAAAGAAGAAAGGGGGGAGGGGATCTCCTTGCCTTAAACCCTTTTGGCCTTAAAAAAAACCTTCTAGGGCATCATTGAGCCTTATGGAGAACTTAGGAAAGCCTAATACATTCCATGATCCATTGAGAAAATGAAGCAGGAAATTTTATGGAACGGAGTCGAGCTTGGATTTAAGCCTAAGAAACAGAAGATTGAATTCACCTATGATAAGCCATCTATTGAAGTCATCTGCTATAGAGAAATTAATACCCGATCCTTCTATTCTTCCGTCAGGCTTTCTCACAATATTGAAATCACCTATGATAAGCCATTGGCTATCATTACTAGAGAATTCCATTGCCTAAAGGACCTCCGTAGGGCTTGTCTTCCAGTTTAATCATTGTGAGCATAAATGGGAGAGAAGAAAAACTCATTTCCCTAAGATTGAAGGGTAATGTGACAAAGAAAGCCCTGATTAGTGTTAGATATGGTATTACCATCCAACACTTGTAGGTTTTTAGCCTGGAGGGTTCCAGCCTTCCAGGCTAACCAGTATATTATTAGTGGAGGTATTGTGAAGGTGGTGCCAATCTCTAAAGCAATTCTTAAAGGTGGAAGCAAGATTGCTCATTCTGAACCCTGGTTTCAACAAGACACATAAGGGACAGTTTGTGGTTCCGAATGAGAAACCTTATTTCTTTTTGTTTTAGGGGATCATTTAGATTCCTGATGTTCCAACTTGCAAGAAAAATCATTTGGAGGTTTTGGGTTGGTTTACTCATTCCCTACTTTGCTAAGCAATTCCTGTTCTGCTGAGCAATTCTTGAGTTTGAACCATTATTCTTATTCTTTTTTGTTGTCATTTCTTAGGGTGTTGTGTTTCAGGAGCACTTGATTCCTCTAAAGGGTTCTCACAGTCCCCAATCTCTGCAAGCTTCTCAAAAGGGTTAGGGGGAGGGAGTGGAAGAGGATTACAAATTTGTGTTCTTTTCCTTCCCTTTAGCTTTGGAAGGGGGGGTTGGGTCTGGAGGGGTGATTGTGGGTGGAATTCTCTCTAGTGGAACAACCTGGCTTCATTGTTTATTGAGAGTTGGCAAGCATCAACAGATAGGGCATTTTGAGGCCGAGGTGAGTTAGTAAACTGAGGGGACGGGGTTACTCCAGGGTTTTGTGGGATGGCAATACGAGGGATCACATTAGTTGGTTGGGAACTACGTGGAGGCATCTTTCATTTTGATGGTCCAAAAACTTTGCAAGAGGAGAAGAGATAGGGCTTTCCACTCATAGGTAATTGATTACCAATGAGTCACTCCCTTATGATCAATTATAGGAATGCTTGTAGGCAGGATCTCTCGAGCTTCAACCTCAACATAGGATATCCTTGTTTTATTGGCAGTGAGCCTATCACCAAACATATGTTTGCCAACAAAGCTTGTGATCTTACTAAGGGCAGTGGAGGACCTGAATTGGAGTGGCGGGTTGGGGAGTTTGATCAATAGTGTGTCCGGAATGTATCCAAAATGGCAAAAAAAAATAAATAAATAAATTAAACACTCTTTTTTCAAGTGTTCAAGATGCGTCCGAAAAGTATTCGAGAGTATCGGTGTCCAACACGATCACGTAAGCCAAAATAAATTATTCGAGCTTTATAGGTCGCAGAGTGATCAACTGACCATTATTGTGCTTGATACATCAGGTGAAGAATGTTTTTCAAATTTTAATTGTAAAATATTCTTAATAGAAAGTTCAAAGTTGTGTAAGAAACCACATAATTTTGGCATTTTCTTGCTCAAATTCTCCTGGCTCCTCTCTAGATTCTAATTCTCTATAATCCTCCATACTAGGATTCATTTTTTATCATTAAAAGGAATACATATAATATATAAGAATGCGCCCGAGGCAAGCAAATCCTATACAAAAATGGATAGCTAGGTTACAATAATTGAAAACCTAAGAATATCCCCTTGAAATTCTACGTAATTATTTACAGACAAATGAGTTTTCTCCTTAACCCAAAAAAAAGAAAATAAAGCTTCAAAAAAGTGTCTTGAATCTCAACCCCTAAAATGTTCCTATGTTCCATTCCCTCCAGGCTAAGATTCTTAAAAAGCCAAGTGTCAAAGTATAAATCTAACAATTTCTAAGCAACCACATAAAAAAGAAAGAAATATAGAAGTCCTCTAATGATCTAACTAATTCAAAAGATGGCAACATTTATTACTTAACTATTTTTTTATCTTCCTTGCACTCTTTCTTTTTTCCTCCCCTCTTTTAATTATCTCAATATTAACTTTTTAGATATCTAACTGTTATTCTACATAATTATTTATAGACAAATGAGTTTTCTCCTTAACCCAAAATAAGAAGAAAAAAAAAAAGCTTTAAAAAAGTGTCTTGAATCATAACCCCTAAAATGTTCCTATGTTCCATTCCCTTCGGGCTAAGATTCTTAAAAAGCCACGTGTCAAAGTATAAATCCAACAATTTCTAAGCAACCACATAAAAAAAGAAAGAAATATAGAAGTCCTCTAATGATCTAACTAATTCAAAAGACAGCAACATTTATTACTTTACCTTTTTTTATCTTTCTTGCACTCTTTCTTTTTTCCCTCTCTCTTTTGATTATCTCAATATTAACTTTTTAGATATCTAACTGTTATTCTACATAATTATTTACAGACAAATGAGTTTTCTCCCTAACCCAAAAGAAGAAAAAAAGGCTTCAAAAAAGTGTCTTAAATCTCGACCCCTAAAATGTTCCTATGTTCCATTCCCTCTGCGCTAAGATTCTTAAAAAGCCACGCGTCAAAGTATAAATCCAACAATTTCTAAGCAACCACATAAAAAAGAAAGAAATATAGAAGTCAGCTAATGATCTAACTAATTCAAAAGATGGCAACATTTATTACTTTACCCTCTTCTTTTTTTTATCTTTCTTGCAGTCTTTCTTTTTTCCCTCTCTCTTTTGATTATCTCAATATTAACTTTTTAGATATCTAATTGTTATTCTACATAATTATTTACAAACAAATGAGTTTTCACCTTAACCCAAAAAAAAGAAAAAAAAGCTTCAAAAAAGTGGCTTGAATCTCGACCCCTAAAATGTTCCTATGTTCCATTCCCTCCGGGCTAAGATTCTTAAAAAGCCACGCGTCAAAGTATAAATCCAACAATTTATAAGCAACCACATAAAAAAGAAAGAAATATAGAAGTCCTCTAATGATCTAACTAATTCAAAAGATAGCAACATTTATTACTTTAACTATTTTTTTTTGTCTCTCTTGCACTCTTTCTTTTTTCCCTCTCTTTTGATTATCTCAATATTAACTTTTTAGATATCTAACTGTTATTTTACATAATTATTTACAAACAAATAAGTTTTCTCCTTAACCCAAAAGAAGAAAAAAAAGCTTCAAAAAAGTGTCTTGAATCTTGACCCCTAAAATGTTCCTATGTTCCATTTCCCTTCGAACTAATATTCTTAAAAAGCCACGTGTCAAAGTATAAATCCAACAATTTCTAAGCAACCACATAAAAAAGAAAGAAATATAGAAGTCCTCTAATGATCTAACTAATTCAAAAGATAGCAACATTTATTACTTTAACTTTTTTTTTTTTTTTTATCTTTCTTGCACTCTTTCTTTTTTCCCTCTCTTTTGATTATCTCAATATTAATTTTTTATATATCTAACTGTTAATGTATTTTTTTTCATTCATCTATTCAAAGTAATTTAAGTGAGACTACTCAGTCTTCTTTTTCTTGTATTTATTTATTTTGATTATCCCAATATTAAATTTTTGGATCTAACAGTAATTCTAATTTTTTTCCTTCATTTATCCAAAGTAATTTAAGTGAGACCACTCTATTTTCCCTTTCTTGAGTTTTTTTTTTTTTAAATATACAAATACATATACACACAAATGCACACATATATTTATATATGGATGTGAATTTGTTTTAAATATATTTTTGTTTGACCGTAAAATATACTCTATTTTGTTTGATCTTTTTAGGTTCATCTTAGATTATTTTTAGGTTAGCTAGCTTGAAGTAAATTCTTTTATCAAAAAAAAAAAAAAAGACTTTCAAATTCTATAGGACATGTAAATTAAGAGGACTAATAAATTTGGTAGGAAATAAAATTTTAGTTGTCAGATCTAAACTTATTTACGTGTCTTTTGGAAAGTTAGTATCTAGCAAATTATAGTATGGAGAGGAGTTGGGCCCTTGCATATGAGTCACAAGCGCTATACTATAGCACAGATTTTGTTCTTAACTCAATGTAAAAACATCTCACACTAGCAAAGATTACCGAGCTTGTTCTATTTTTTCATGAAACAAGCCCATTAATTAAAATCAAGGATATATCAATCCATAAATTATAGTAACTTCAACATGTTTCCTTCAATTACATTAAAATAAAATGCAAAGCATATACTTTATGAGATATATATATATATATATATATATTAATTTCTGATTTTGAGCCTATCATAATATAAATTATGTGACTTCTCCTAATTATAATCAAGTTGGAAAATGGACTATTTTATTCTGTGGACTTCAAATAATATATTGCGTCCATGAATGTTTTAAGTTGTATTAGAAAGATGCTTAACATTAGACATCGAGTGAGTCAATTGAATAGAATAATAGAGCTGGGTACGGCAATGCACTTACGTTGCGTTTGGCATTGTTGAATTAGGGTCTTGAAATTGGAATTTATTCAAATTAACGACAACTTAATTCAAGTTTTGAACTAACTTGACACAAATTCTAAGCAATTCTAATTCCAATGCCCTAATTCCACGTTGCAAAACACAACATTATAACAAAAGGACAACGAAACTAATGAATGAATCCTTTACTACAAGAAAGCAACTACAAAAATGCAATTATGATAATAATTAAGGTAAAATCCAACTTTAAGCTCTGGGTTAAGTCCATAATCACCTGATCGCATATGTCAATAAAACACAAACAAAGAGAAAATAAACCCAACCTGACAAGCAGATCGTATGACAACGACAGAAAGCACGCTTGTACACAATCATGTCCTGTGCATGAATGTTGACAAGCGTGCTCTCTCTCGTTGTCAAGCAATGATGTGTCAAAGCTTGGGAAAATATCTGCAACAAAAAAAAAAGGGCATGCAATAAGAAAACATCCAAAAATAATCAACTTTATATATATATATATATATATATATATATACACACATATATATATTCCACCAACTAATCATTTTCTTACAGAAAAGGTAGATGGGAAGTGGAAACATAAGAAGCTTTGATCTGTCAAAAGGAAATGTCGGTCACAACACCCTCAAATTCTTTTCAAGTCATCCTTAGTCTCGCGTGATTTTGCAACAAATGGTGTGCAAGTAAATCAGCAGAACAATGAAACGGATCAACAGCAACCTTTACAAAATCCCCATCATTTACTATTCAAGACGCTGCAATATCCACAACTCCAAATTCTTTCAAGCATGAAATCTGGGGAGGGAGGGAGGGGGAGAGAGAGATCTTAAATCAGAAGCAAAAAATAATAACAGGATCATTCTGTTTGAAATCATGCATGATGCAATATCTTCCAACCATTAAATACCAACAGAACATGAATAACAACACTTTTTAACACTAAATTTTATCTTTTTCGTCTTTTTTGGTAAGCAAAACACTATTTCATTACTTTTACTCAAGAATGTGATGTAACCTGCAGAATGAGTAGACCCAAAACCCCACCATCTCCATGCATTACAAGGTAGTAACACATCTATTAAAACCACCAAGCAGTTCTTACAAAAATGAAATCAAAAACAAAAATAGACATATGATAACAACACACGACTCCTACTGGGTAAATTATTACAAAATTTCGACATTTAACCTTGATTATTTTTCATTCTGGAACCTGCAATTGACTAGATGATCTTCCAATCAATCACAAAACAAGCATATGATAACAACACTAGACTACTACTGGGTAAATTGTTAGAAAATTTCCACAATCTTGATTATCGTTTATTCTAGAACCTGCAAGGGACCAGATCTTTCAACCCTAACCCTAAACATAGCAAAAATCACTACCAATAATAATAATAATAATAATAAATAAATAATAAAATAAGCATATTGAAAAGCAAGAGAACCAACAGGCCCAGTACCTTTGGAGCATGAAATATAAAAAAAAGTAGTGCCCAAAACCAGTATAAAAAAAATAAATAATTAAATAAATGAACCAAAAAAAAAAAAAATATCAAACCCTGGACATAATCGAACCCAATAGGCACGACCCAACTGCTACTTTCAAGTGCACATGTACAAAATAAAAATGAAACCATTGATAACAATCCAAAGATCTTTCCGCCGCTAAAGATGAAGAACCTAACACAATCAGTCGTCCGGTGCCAAGAACAACAACCACACTAACAAGCAAAAGCTTTGACATCTTTTGAAACCAAAAATTTTCATACCCTAAAAAGGAAAAAGAAATGAATAAAGAAACTGAACGAGAACGCTTTTATTATAATAATAGAAAAAACCCTAAACTAATATGAGACTGACAAATTCAATACACACAGTCACATATATAGAAAGAAAGTTGATCATGCCTGAAAAACTCTACACTCAATTTACAGATCTAAAATCAAATCAGCAAACAAACAAAAAAAAAAAACCAAAAGGACAAAATAAAAAAGAAAGAAGATAAAGAAGGATGAAAACGGAAGTTCAAACATTAAAAATGCAGGTAGAGAGAGAGAGAGTGTGTTTGGAGAGAGAAAATAGAGGATTCTAGACCACCTGATTTCTGAAAGGCCAACAGCGAATGAAAGTTGGAAATATTCACAATGGCTACCACTTGAATCTGCTTTTACAGCTTCGTAGTGTCAGTTTTCTCATTAACAGAAGGTGAATAGTTTGAAAAAATGAAAGAAAAAAAAGATAATGTGTTAGAAAGGAGAGGAAAGGACTAAAAGGCTGTGATTATGGAATGCCGGGCAGGGGCGGGCCGTTGATTGTTTGGTACAACTCTGAATTCCACCCCTTTTTTTGTCGTTTACAAATCGCTGGTTCCGGCCTTATCTTTAGTCACGTAGCATATCGTACGGTCAGCATGTGTCCACGTTGCTGCATACCATCGTTCTTGATGGTGCCGTGACCAGATCAAACAGATACTCACCACCAACACAAGAGGCTGCCGTAGTGGTTTGACATCGAGACCTCAGCGCGCGTGGCCCCACACACGCCGTTAGTCCTGTTTGTGTCGGTCGCTAATTCGGTACAACTATAGTGATCAAATTTGGTCAGAAAGATAAATCCGTGAAAGGTGTCGCTAATTAGATTTAATCATAGTTATCAAATTTGGATAGAATGATAAATTGGTGAAAGGTGCCGGTTCAGGGTTTTTTTTTCAATCGATTTTATAATTAATATATTAAAAATATACATAAATATATTAAAAACTAAAAAAATAATAAGAAAAATATTTTTTTATTATTTAGTGATAAATAATTAAATATAGGTATAATCATTAAAATTATTTTAATGTATTTGTATATATAACAAAAATATATGTAACAATATCTTATTTTATACCAAGTTTCATCATTTAATCATCAAATATAAGAAGTTTCGTAAGAGAAAAAAATTATATGTGATAAAAAGGCAAAAGGTAGTTTAACCGATTTTTTTAAAAAAGCCTATCGAATCACTTGATTTTTTAAAAAAGCAGGCCAGTTCATTTGATTTTTTTCTATTCTTTAGCGAAAATGGTATATTAATCAAACTTAATAGGTTTAATGCCCGATTTCCAGTTCAACTAGTTGAATCGGCCAGCTCGATCCAGTTATGATTATGGGTCTAACCTCAACAGATTGAACGAGTAGAGTAAGGCTACTTGTAAGAGACTCAAGTCTGCATGTTCGTTTGTATTTCTTAGGGCCAGACAGGACTAGGAGTTTGAGCATTATACGACCATGTAAGATGGCAACCTTGCATAGGAAAAAGGAGAGTAGTCAGACTCTAACTGCTTGAATACCTCATTTACTTAGTAAAAGCAAAAA
Organism: Nyssa sinensis; assembly: GCA_008638375.1. Classification (NCBI taxonomy): domain Eukaryota; kingdom Viridiplantae; phylum Streptophyta; class Magnoliopsida; order Cornales; family Nyssaceae; genus Nyssa; species Nyssa sinensis. Next base: position 6,979,376 of record CM018034.1, read on the forward strand.
AAAATTATCGTCTCTTTGGATGTGAGTTAATGGGTGTTTGGTGGAAGTGGTGGAGGGGCATTTTGGCAAGTGCAACCTTCAATTTAAAAATATCTAGGCACCTGAATCCAAATAATTAGGTAGTCATCTCGATAATTAGACAATCTCTTGGGTGTCTGAACGTCCAATTTGTTCATAAAATAGATATTTATAATTGCCAAATTTTATATTTTAATACGTAATTACATTTTTACTTTATTATTATATTTGTTTTATTAAGATTTGAATGTATTCTTTAATTTATAAATAATAATTTATTATCAAGCAATTTTTTTATTTTAATACATAATTAAATTTCTATTTTATTATTATGTTTCCTTTTCTTTTCTTTTGTTTTATCCATAAATAAATGAGCTGAAATTAATAAAGATATTAAAAAAAATTCAAACAATAATTATTTATACCTAAAGTTCTTATATATATATATATATATATATATACCTATTATTTTATTTACATGCAATATATAAAGTCAAATCTCCCTACAAAATTATGTTAATATTATCTAACCCCTAAGTATTTATTTCATGTAATCAAAATAAAATAAATTACATTTATAACCCTTTAATAGTTATTAATTGCTCTAAATTTTGTAAAATTTATTCAATGTTGCATTTTGATTTATCATCAATTTTTGTTATTTGAATGAGTTAACTTTTATTCAAGTACTTTCTATTTATTGTCTATCGGATTTGATTTATTTGCATATATTATAATATTTCTAAAATTTAAATTGTATGTTTTGTTTACTAACACAAAACAACATTAGTAATACATAGTTGTTATTGTATTTTTTTCTTCATATTTTTATGTAGAAATAAGAAAGTTATTTTTATTGATTTAATTTCTTATTAATAAAATAGATTATGTGAACTTATGAATTAAAATAATGATTAAATCACTTTTATACCATGTTTGATCGCCTGAGCAATCGCCTGGTTAGTAAGTTAGGTCCATCTTCTGTCTAAGACTGCCGAAAAAAATGGCAACTATAAGTGCATGTGAAACGGAGTATTTGAATTATTGGATAATTTAGAAATTAATTTTCAAGTTCTTGTCCTAACTATTTAATAAATGAAAACCATACTCAAATTAAAAAAATTATTGTCTTAATCATTTACAAGTTCAAACCTTGCTGGAGAGAGAGAAGTAATTGAAAACCACTCTCAATTTCCTTGGCAATCGAAGGTTAAAATGGGAAAAAGAGAAATACTAATGTTATATCTTTCATCTTTGTTTTTTTCAACTTTTTGAGAATTGAATTTGAAAAAAAGTAAGTGTCGGTGTCGCATTATTCAATTAACGATCGAATAAATCTCTAATAATCATCTACAGTGACTCGAAATCGAAACCTGAAATCTTATCCTCAAACCTTTTAAGAATATATTACACAAATTTTGTCTTGTTATGTTATTTTATCAACAGTGAATAATATTATAAAATATGCAACTTGGCAATTATTGATAATGGGTTATTTGTGCATTATATGCATGACATGTGATTGCCGTACGTAGAATATGATAAATTATTTAATTAAAAAGTTACTTTATGATATTTTTTAATTTAATGTAACAGTTCCGTCACATTAAATAAAGATGTAAAATAATGGAATAATTATTAAAGAATAATACTTACTTTTACCTCCATATTAGATAGAATTCATTTTATTTGAGTACATATTTTAATTATAATATACACAATACATATATATATATATATATATTTGTATTTTTAATTAAAAATTAAAAATTAAATAATATTTATATGCAATTGTGAGTATTTGGATGAATGTATTTAAAACATACTTAAATGATATTATAATATTTAGACGAGTTGTTAAAAGTGTTGAATGTTTTTTTTTTTTTTTACATGGGGTGTTCTAAGCTTTTGACTCAGATTAATCTCACTCAATGGTACATGAAATGATTCTGCGTACACTTGCAAGCATAGTTATCAAAATAGGACCGAACGATGAACCGATAAAGTGGCCGGTTTACGTTTACTAATTCAACCGGTGGTTCAACGGTTTTATAATTAATATATTAAAAATATACATAAATATATTAAAAATTAAGAAAATAACAAGAAATATATATATATATATATATATTATCTAGTGATAAATAACAAAATATAAGCATAATCATTGAAATTATCTTAATATATAAGTTTAATATATTTGTATATATAACAAAAATATATATAACAATATCTTATTTTATATCAAATTTTATCATTTAATCATCAAATATAAGAAGTTTTGTGAGAAAAAAAGCTATAGGTGATAAAAAAAAGACAAAGTGGTTCAACCAATTTTTTTTAAAAATCGGTCAATTCACTAGACTTTTTTAAAGATTGACCGATTTAATCGATTTTTTCTATTCCTAAGCAAAAACAGTATATTAATCGAACAGAACTGATATAATGCCCGATTCTCGGTTGAACCATTAAGTTCGATCCGATTCTAATAACTATGTTTGCAAACCAGGAGAGCACAATATTTAAAAGGACAACCTCCAAATTTATGATATATCTCTCATTCACTCACTCTACATCCTTATAATAAAATATTAAATGTGTTATCTACATAGAAAATGAGAATTTAAAGAAAAGTACTTCACTTATATTTTTTCATAAACAGACATTTATATTTAAAAACATCTAAATGAATATTTCAAAACCATCAAAACAAATATTTAAATATTAACAAATTATAATTTAATTAAAAAACACCAATTTCTAAATACACGTTATCACACCGTGCATGCACCTAAAAAGCCAACGCCGCTAATTAAAGTACAGAAAGAACCGAGACGGCACGCCATGTTCCCTGTCAAGTGCACATAAACGGGTTGACAAGGCACGCGTCATAAAGTAGTGTGGCCCTTGTTGAAGATTATGTAATTATCCCCAACTTTATATTATATTAACGAAAGTACCCTCGATTTAATTGATTCGACGTTGTCTCTTGTCCGGATCCACATGGGTTCGGTGCCTATTCTTTCCTTATTATCATTTAACCGTTTTTCGTACCTAAGCGGCTTCCGGTTGGAAAGACAACGATAATACCACATTATTATCGGTAAAATCAAAGATTACAAATAAAAAAAATTAAATTAAAATATCTTAACAAATAACAACAATAGTATTAAAAATAAAAAACTCCGTGGCATTGGACTTCTTTTCTTAAGATGACATGAGGTTCTAATATTAATTAATATTTAAATCATTTGATAAGAGATACTGTTTGGTTACTAATATAAGAAAATTAGTTTATTTTTAGATTGTGAATTCTACTATAAATGTTTGATTATCAAAAATACTATATGTTCTCAATTTAAATCCAGGTGAAATGCATGGACATTTAAAGACAATTGCACCGGTGATGACTGTTCAAAGCACCCCTCTTTACAGTAATTTAGCTTGTAAAAGAGCAATTCAATTGATCATCTTTCAATGGTTTCTCCAATCATATTATAATTTTTAAAGGAGAGGTGAGAGAAGACTATGGTTAAAGAATCCCCAACCTTTGGTTATATCCCTGTTTCTCTATCCCTCAATTTTTACTATTTAATATAAAACATGTCACATGTTAAAATCTGGCATATTTACCTCAATTAGACTGCTCATATATATATTCTTATAAGCAACTTGAAGTTGACTTAAGGAATAGCTAAGTGTCCGTTTTGATTGAACAGTATAAAAGTACTGTTTGAATTAAGCAATTGCATACAAGTGTTATTTGTATTAAGCAGTTGAGTATTTGAGTGAACTGTTAAAAAGTGCTTAACAATTATCAAATTAGAGCATTTATTAAACTTCTTAATGAACTTAACTAGCTTAATGAAAAAAACTAAATTTACCAACTTAACCCAAACTATATTTTAATGGAAAAACTATGGTCAATAAGTGCGGTGGTTTGAGTTTCGTCCAAACTGCCTCAAAATCAATTAAGTACGACTGAGTCTTTCAAAATTCATTAAGATGTGACCAATCACTAATCTAAATCAGGATCGGCTCTATATAATTGGCACCCCCTTGGGAGAATTTTTATCCTTTCACACTCCAATCCACATGCTGTGATAGAAAGGCAAGAAGATACAAGAGCAAGCACTAATAGAAACTCATTGAGCAGATGCATCTATTTAGTTATTTGTAAACACAAAAATTAACATGCAATTTAAAATAAGCAGGATTCCTTGGTTTGTAGCTCTCTTCTTCTCCCCTCCCCTCCCCTCATATACCCGTACTAGTTATTCACTAATTCTCATGGATCTTTGATGTAGACAAATGTTGGAGCATTTCAAAATGAAACGTGCCCTAATAAAGGACTATTGATATCTAAGAAAACCTAATAATGTACCATCCATAGTGTCTTGGCATTCATTTACTTATTGTTGCAGGCAATCCTGAATTAAAAACTTTTAAAGATTAGATGGAGAAAAGCGGTTAAAGAGGATGAAACATTGGTGTGTTGATTCAAGTCGGATGTGTTCTAAGACATCCTTGGGCATATAAGAATGGGCAATACCACATCTAACAACTTAAATTTTTTAGTTTTTGAGTCAAATAACAAGGGCCCGGGATACCGCTACAAGTGCAGGGTGTCAGGTGCTTAAGCACCTGTCCACATCTCTCTACCGAATTGTGTACTTTAGAGGGTAACTTTTTTTCTGAAGTGAGTAGGGGAAATTCAGTTTTCTAATCTATTGCCAGAGCTGAATGCCACACAATGGCCTCTGAAATAATTACCCAAGAGTCGGTCACCACCATGTTCTTTTATTCCATAGCAAACAACGTGTAGCAAAATAGAGATGGCTAGATTTCTCTAAGCCTCAGCATTTTAGTACTCTTTCTTGGTTCTTCATCTTCTTCTTTTTCTTTTTCCTTCTCTCATTCTTTTTATTCTAAATTTTACGCTTTGGTGTGCATCAATGTGGGTAAAATATTTCATTTCAAAATCCAATTTGTCAATGGTGTCAAGCTAATAACAAAGAACAAATATAATCCTTACTCGTTTATAGATTTCATTCAACTGTCTGCCACCCCATGCATGGGTTTATTAAAATGTAAACAAGAATATAGATTCATATGGTGCAAGAGACATACATTGAGGGCTTTCTGATCAAGAGCCAGGAGAAATCACTTTTTGAAGCATTGAATAGAAAATATAAATGATATCAAATTTGACTCCTTTTGCTCAAGACTCCAGCAATGAGTTGTGCTAATTCTTCACCGGAATCCTCCTGTACATGATGACCTGCCTGCAAAAGCAACAATTTCACTGCACTTTTCCCTTATTCAACAAACTCCACTACAGAATCATGTTAACAGGGCAATGAAAAAAAAATGTTTCTGCTCTGTACACAACTATTTGACTCAGCCAAAGTTGCTATGTTAAAATAATAAAATGCGGATCCACAGCACAAAAGGGGATAGAGAGAGAGAGAGAGAGAGAGATTCTGAATATTTTCAAGGTTTCTGCCTTACTTTCAAAATGGTTTTCCAGCATACAGCTGTCCCTCCCACTATCTAAAAGTGGGGAAAACTGACAAATGGTGAATGAAAAAACAATTGTTTTAGGCCCAATTTTATGTAGACTCAGTTCCCCAAGCATGAAATCCAAAATTTTTTGTACATGATTGATACCCATACCATGGAGACTAACATTGATTTTGCAAGAGGCTTTTGTTTTCTCAAGCCCTAAATAATAAACAAATTTAAATTGCTATATTCCTTTCCTTTTTTTTACCTTGTTTCAGCATCTAAATGATGCTGTATATGAAAAGTGTTTCCGTTAACTATGATCAATCCCAACACATTCAATCCCTCCCACCTTCCCCACCAGACATCAGATAATAAAATAGGAAAAGAATTATTTCCTTGGAAAGAACTTTAAAAATGTAACAAATAAAAAACAATAAAAAAGAAAGAAATAGTCAACATCATTATAGATTTAATTTGATTACAATTTTTTCCCATACAATTGTTGCAACAGCCAGCTGAACTCACATCACACCACATCAATTACTGACATAGCATTCATGAAAAAGTCAAGGCAAGCTGCATGTTCGTAAATGACCATTTCAGTTTTGAATCAAATAATGAATGGTGACTCTTTATTCACGATGTAGAAAAATATGATAGATGACAAACTTCTGATTGCAACTATTGTAGGGAAAAAATTACATAACTGACAAGACAAACACTCACGATATGTCCTAATTGGGACTTGAACCCTCAACCTCCTCATTGGGAGGTGGAGGTAATATCATTCAAGCTAATGCTAGATGGTAAAGGGGAGCTGCTCTCTTAAATGACAAATATGCAGTAAAAAGAATGAATTGAGTGTGGTGGTGTGTGTCTATGCTATGAGAGTGGAGCTGTTAAAACAACTGTTAGTACCATTGGAAGTTCAACCAGTCTATGCTTCGAATCTTTGCAAAAATCTTCAACTCCATCATAGCTTAACCAGCGATCTCTAAGGCCCCAGCATACCGTAGTACGAATTTTCCAATTTTCATCCATGAGTATCAACCTCATTTCTTCAACATAGGTCTGCTAAGTAACCAAATTGCCATCAGAATTAGAAGACAAAAATGCATTAGTAAATAGAAACTAATATTCTTTCATGAAAACACCCATGTTTGGCATTACAGCTTTCAGAATGCACAAAAAGCAATTCATTTGTAACAGAGTTTATTTACTTGATGAACATGACAGAAAATATAGCACAGCCATTTCAGTTCCCCAAATCTTGGCATAATGAACAAAATCTGAAGCTTTTGTTTATTGTGCTCATGGAGATTAATGATCAAACGATTGGATGCCACTCTTAGCTGATTTCTTTTTTGTTTTTCATTTCATTGTGTGTGTGTTTTTTTTTTTTTTTTGGGGGGGGGGGGGTGTTGGTGTTGTCTGGCACTCCTTTGTAGTTGAAGTTTGAATAATTTTGATCTCCTGTGTGGACTTGAGAAGCACAAACACTTATTAAAAGGAATCGACATACCCAACACAGTATTGTACATGGCTCTCCTACAAACCTGTTGACGCTTTTGAGCATTGACATAGAGACTTAACAATTTGGCTGTTCATGAAGCCAATATGGATACGGCTTTTTGGTGTCACCCCCAACCCCAGGGTTTTATGAGTCAAGTATATGTTAGTCCTCAAAAGCGGAGGTGGGAGAGTCTCAATATGCGCATTAGAGAAGGGGGAAATCCCATCAGAATTGATGAGCAGGGATGGCAAGGGGATTGCGTGGGGAGGCATATAAGGAGGGTGTGGAATCTAGCTCCCTCATGTTTCCTTTGGTGCTTGTGGAGGGAGAGGAATAGGAAAATCTTTGATGGGGAGGAAATTTCCCCTTATAGATTTAAAGACAACCTTTTGAAATTATTATACTCTTGGGTTTTAGAAGCATACCTTTTTTTATATAGATTCTTCTGTTGATTTTCAGAAGGATTGAGATTGTAATTTTGTTCTCTTTCCTTGCTCCGTAAATGGGTTTGGCCATTGCCGGGCTTGATTTACTCCTTTACTTGTCGAAAAAAAAGAAGCAGCAAGGAGCATTTAGAACTCAAGACTATCATTCTTGACCTAACTTTACAAAAAAATAACAAAATCAACTACTGTAAATGAATAGGCCTCAGTTTTGCCATTTCCATTGGTAAGGAGATCCACATGAACCAATGTGCAATTCTTTTAGTCCCTGGCTTTAAAGATTAATCTTCTAGTTAAGAACTGAACTTCAACAAATCAAACAGCTAAGCCTGCATTGTGAGATCATTTGGTCATAGAATAGGGGAGGCAAGACCGAGGTCCATCTTGTCCTGCAACAAGTTGTTTCTAAGATTCCTTACCTTCTAAATGCTACAAGGGTGCATAGAACGGTAAGGAAATCCACATGAACCAATGTGTAATTAATTCCTTTTAGTCCCCGTATTTAAAGATTAATCTGCTAGTTAATCACTTCACTTCAACAAATCAGCCAGCTAAGCCTGCATTATGAGATCATCTGGTCATAGAATAGGGGAGGCAAGGCCCAGGTCCATCTTGGCCTGCAATAAGTTTGTTTCTAAGACTCGTTACCTTCTAAATGCTAGAGGCTGCATAAAACAGACACAGAAAACAGGAAATTCTTAAACAAGAAACCAAAGATACATCATGGACATGACAATATGTATCTTTCTAAAGTGAAAACTGTATTCCAATGCATCCATTGTGTTGAAGAAGAACTCTCACATATCTGCATCCCGGGAGAGTCTGAGAAACACCACTGAGGAAACTGCATCTCCATGCTCCTTTTTCTCTCTTTTTTTTTTTCACTGTCTTGGTTCCTAAAGTGAGTGGGTCCGTTCGTCCCAGTCTCAGGAAACACAGACATAGAAGGACACCTCCTAGGTGTGATGAATGTGTCTAAGGAGTATTGAAGAAGTCTTGGTGTCTTAAATGGATACATCTTTTCCACTGAAGTGCGAGAGCAAAATCATGCCAACATTGAAAAATAGATTTTCAAATAAGATCTTTTCGTTGCAGGTGAAAAACTGTTACCAGTGAAACCCAAAATTGGGTTCATTTTCTTCTTCAATGCCCTAATTCTAAATCCAATTCAATAATCCACTACAATAAAATTCCTTGCCAACTAGATAAAAGATCAAGGGGAACAAAAAGTGCACCTTAAGTTCCTTCTTCATCGACCTACTAATTGCATTCAATGCAAACCCTGAAGAACCAGACATGAGATAAGGTCTTCTATAAACCATTGCATCATCTTCTTTCATTTGGTAAGGACCACAGCTTGTCAAGGCTTTATCACTGGCCCTTAGAGGATCCTGGTTGGCAAAAGAGAAAGTTTAACAATCAAAGTGTAAGCATTATATTATTCCTGACCAATAAAGCGGTAAATTTGCACAAATACTCTTGGTCTTCCTACCTGAGAAAATATTTCACCTAACAGAAAGTTGCTGAATATAGACAAGGTTGATGGTAGATTGGCATGTTTGGCTGTTAACTTTGGTATTCCAAGAGAGAGAAAAATATTAGGTTTCATTATTCTCCAAAATCCATAAAGCAACATGCATAATCCTTGCATACATAAATATATTCTTATATGCATACATACACAAGCATACATATATTTACTTTATCTCCTTCACTCTTGTGTTGAATATAAGTTGGAAGAATGTCGGACCTCCCATGTGGTTTCTTAGAATTTCACTGATCTTCCTAGAGGATTTTAAAACAAAGCAGACCTTTTTCTATGTTACACAGAATTTACACTCAGATCCATTCCTATGGCTTCTCATGGTGCAAATCATTGAGGGATTAGTTTAAAAAGCACGGATACTGACACGAGACATGGATACGACATGATACAGACATGTAGACACATCATTTCTAAAAAAATTAGGACACGGACACGTCAGGAACATGTTGAATATATATTAATTTTTATATGATCATATAATGAAAACCTAACATTATTTCACTTAAAATTGGCATGAAAACACACTAATCACAAAAACATTATTAAGATATTAAATTAACAAAGCCATTAAATAAAAATTTAAAAACTTCAATTAATCATCAACATCTATGATTCAAGTTTGAAAACAAATTTACTAACTATTATAAAGAACATATACACACACACACACAAACAAAAAAATAATTAAGGAGAAAAGGAAGAAAAAATTTATAAAAAAAGAGAGAGAAAATAGAAAACGTGTCTATAATGCCTTTGGAACGTGTCCAAAATTTAGAAAAAATAAAAAATTTGGACATTCTTTTTTCGAGCCTCCAACACGTGTCCGGAAAGTGTCCGACATGGACACGTGAGCCAAAATAGAGTGTCTGTGCTTCATAGGTTTAGTCCATAAATTTAAAAGGCTAATCTAATGCTCACGCTAAGGAACGCAGGTCAAGAATGCTCAAGGGGCCTACACCTCAAGTGGCCTACTTTTTAGCTTCTTCCTTTCATTTTTATGACAATAACAATGTTGTATTTGTTATTTGTCACATTTAGAAATATTTAGCCATATTTATTTCTGGAGTGGGTGGATCTCAGCAGAGGTAGGTATGTCATGTAGGGGGGGACTTGTGGAGGAGTAGCAAGAAGGGCTGGTCATATTTTTACAATATATTGACTTACTGCCGGGAGATAGGTGCATCTAAGGTTTTGGCATGATGGATGGAGTGAGGAGGTGACTTTGAAAACTAGGTTTCCCGATTTGTTCCAATTTTCACTGGATGAGGATATGGCAGTTGCAAACTATGTTTCTTTTTCAGAGAGAGGAGTAGTATGGCACCAGGATTTAGGAGGAACTTCCATGATTGGGAGTTAAGACTCCATAGGTTGCCTTATTGAGGATTTTGGATGGTTGCAAAGCTCAGGTGGGTGAGGAAGATTCAGTGAAGTGGAGGGTACCTAGCAACAGGAGCTTCACTGTTCATCCATTCTACGAGGTGTTAAGTTTGGCTGGGGCCTCTAAACTTCTTCAAAGAGAACTTGGAGAACTGTGGAGAACTGTGGCGCCCTTGAAAGTGGTTTTTTTTTTTGACATTGACTCTGGCTCTCAACTCTCAAGTCTATTCTCACCATTGATAATCTCCAAATGAGAGTGTATCATTTTCCAAATTGGTGAAACATGTGTAGGTCAGCAGAAGAATTAGTTAGCCATTTATTCTTATATTGTGGTTTGGCACAAGATTTATGGAGTTCACATTTCAATAGATTCCTTCATAAAGTTATATTCTCTTTATAGGGTAATTGAGCTTTTTTGTTTTGGTATTCTTTTCCTATAATTGGGTGCACCGGTTGGTGCTCTTTACTAAAAATATTACCTATCAAAACAATTATATATATATATATATATTAGCCATATTTATTTCTTAAGTGTCTTTAATTATTTTCAACTAAATTTATTGATTCATACAAATTAGTGATCAATGGAATTTGTCTTTTCTTCATTAACTATTTTAATAAGCTCTTAAAATTTCAATAGAAAAGTTATATAATTTTTTAATAACTTTTTATCTATTTTTTTCCTCTTTTGCTTACAAGGAGAAAAACACCAGGCCAAATGCTTTTTTCCCTTAAAAACAATAGTTTAGTCCTTAACAAATGATAAGGAGCAAAAAATCAGTAAAAGAATTATGAATTACATGAGAAGTCATAAAAATGGGAAGGGTAAGCCAATAGAAAACTCAAGGGGTTTAAGAGTTAAAACAGAAACCTCAAGTGAGGGATGTCTTATTAATATCAAAAACTCCAGAGAATCTTTCTATAAATTTGCCCCTTTATCAATATCCATATCCCAAACTTGACAAACTGGTTTAAGCAAAATGATCAGAATAATAGAATGAGAAATGATAGAAAGAAGTTCAAGAATCAAATGCTAAGGTTTCGAGTGATACATACAGGAGGATTAAGAAGTATGAGATCACTAATCTTTTCCTGATGACTGCTAAGATATTTAACAACAACCGGTGAAAAATAGCCCTGCAAAGTGCAGCATAGCTGAAATTACTTTTCAATTACGTGACATGATAAGTAATTTGACCAGTTTGTCCATGCATCTAAATTCAGAAAAAGCAAGTTTACCTGTACAACAAGTGAAACCTTCTCGACGGCAAGTTCATTAATAAGAGATTCCAAGGATGACACATATTCTGTGAGCCACAACCAAAATTTTAATGTTGAATATTCTTTTCTTTTTCATTTTAAATAAAAGTCTAATATAATAACCAGTTTACAGCCTTTATTCTGAAATAGATTATTTTTTTTGATTAACTATTCTGTAATAGATTTTATTTGGGTTGAAAAAGTATTCACCGTCCAAAGTGTAGTCAAAACCATATCCTGGCTGGGGCTTATCTGAAAATCCAAAACCTGCAAGAAGGGAAAAAAGATGGGAGAGTTTTTCCTTTCTTAGCTTATAGCCAACATGTTCAAGAAGCACTTCCTAATGAGATGCAAATCACTGAGCGTGACAAATCATCATATTGAAACATCACATCGAGTATGATAAACTATCAGGATCTTGAAAGAAGATGGTATTTTGAATGGAATTATGTGAGTGTCAGTCACACTGAGTGTTTGCACGTCAGCACACACACGTGTGTGTGTGTGTGTGTGTGAGAGTGAGAGAGAGAGAAAGAGAGGGGGGGGGCACTTAAAAAAAAAAAACTAGTCAAGATACTAAGAAGATTGCTAAATCAGATGCTATCACAAGAACTACAAGTTTGAGTGAAGAGTTTGAACTCCTGCGGATGTAGGTTCAATGTAAACTATTCATTCATAAACATTTGGGAGAGAAGAGCCATAGAGTTGCACAGAGAAGGATTATAAAGAAAAGGTTTAGCCCAGTGAACGAGCCTCCCATCACTTCAAGGTATGGGGAAGGTTAGATGTATGCAACCTTGCCACGAGCAAAGAGGCTATTCCGCGACTTGAACTCATGACCTCCAAGTTAAAAATTTAAATTCTATTCAAAAATTATTTCATCAAATAAGTGTGTTCAATGAATGGAATTTTGCCAATAGTTCTTGTTGATGTGATTATGCTATCTTCAAAATACAAAAGAAAAGGAGTTTCATCCACAAAATTAAAAAACGTAACATTACTTTTAAAAAAAAAAAAAATCCAAGACGTAACATTAATCTTTTAAAATTTAATTTACCCTAAAATTGATATAGGATCTTACCTAGCCAATCAAAAGCAATGGCATGATAGTTCTTGGAAAGTATGGGAAGAACTTTGCGATAAGAGTATGCCTGTGCCAGCAACAAATTGAATATATCGGTAGTTAAAAACTTAAGATACCACATCAAAGTATTTAACAATATTAACTTCCAGTAAATCTCCACATTTCTTTCATAAGGCTAACACTGACATGGAAAATAACAACTTCCTTGGTCATAGAAATCTATTGGGCTACAATAAGAAGTTAAAAATGAAAAATTACTGTCCCCAAGAATCCCAAAGACATCATATACTAGAGAAATCAAACAATCTGAAAGCAGTTACAATAAACGCAATTATTGTACTTACTCAAATAATGGTGAGAATTTTGAGATTCCAGCTTTACCAAAAATCAGGAATAACTCACAGTAATTGAACTGGAAAATATTGTAAAAGAAAACTGGAAGCCAAATTTAGGGACAGAAACAGCAAGAATCTTGGAAAAAAACTGAAGGGACTTGCTGTAATTTAAGAAATTAAAGGTACTTCTTTCTCTTCAGCACTTTCTTTTTCCTGGGCTTCTTTTCTAATTGGCTACATGAGATGATGAGGCACTGGGTGAGAATAACAAGAGTAATGGAGTAAGGGCAGTATCATCTTTTGTTAGTAGAAACTATTTTTTATCAGTTCATCTTTCGTTAGTAGAATAAGGGGCTTGAATTAGGAAACACATACACGTGTCAAGTGAATACTAAGCTACCCTTTTTCATAATATGTTGGGATTGAGATGATTGGGCCAAGAGAGGAGTTCCAGACACAAGACTAATTCCAGGAGAATTCATCTTTGACTTCAACCAATTCTTTTATGATTTTCTTGTAAGCATTCTTTTGATATACATAACTACTTGTGTAGCACATATAAATGGACATGTTTAACGAGACAATCCATCTCCCTCATCCCCACCAGCAAAATTTTGTACATATACAATTCGAGTTCATGCCAGGGTCAGGCAGGCCATTCAAACTCCAATGCCATTTTGGGGGCAATACCCTGTAACTTAATATAACTGTGGTATTCAACCAACAGTTCTTCCCCATGCCAGCAATACAAATATGTATTTTAACACACAAAATGGTATCATCCTATTTCTAGTGACAAAGCCTATAAAAGTATTCCATGGCATCAGGCAATATAATGGCAATGAAGTAGGAGAAACCAATGGGACATTCTTGTCAAGGAGCATTTCAGATCACTAAGCTTTTTAAAATCATTAGGTTTAGAGTGAGATATACAAAGGGGTTCATTATGTTTGCTAATTTCTCAACCATCCACTATGTATCTTGTGTATGCTAATCTTCCTTTCTTTAACAAAGGTCGAAAGCAAGGAAAATAACAATATTATAGCTGTAGGTTTTTCCTTTTCTAAGAAATTCTTTGTATATTTCACCACTTTACTCTTAAAAATGGAAAAGCATAAGTTTAAATATTCATCCCAGCTCCTTGTATAAAACATAACTCTAAATACTTAGTTTCAACATGAAGCATCTTTTTTCCAGCTTACACTACTCAGTTATACCATGAAATATGCAATTATTGGACTTGGGCTCCTGACTAGCTAAAAAAAGCAATGTTCTTTAAAAATTAAATTGAACAAGAAGACATAAATATTTTGAACATATGATCATCATTAATTGAAGACTTCAATAAAAGTCACAAGACAAACTCAAATAATCAAACAAGTGTTATCTTTCTTTTTTTTTTATATGTAAAAAAGATGGAATCAAACAAATGTTCTCTATAAAAACTGTTATACACTACATACGTGAAACAACACAGATGGGACAAGAGATTAAACACATACATTATTTATTCAACATGATATAAAAACCATTGAATAGTAAAAATGAGTGATTCCACGGCTTTAATTTAGACACAAAACTGAATCAAGGATTCAACTTCAGCCTGCTTCGACCTTGTTAATACCATCATAAAAACCCAAAACTCAGCTACCAGTTCTCACATCAAAATATCTCTCCAGATTAATTTATATAATTAACAGTTTAACTGCATTGGATGCGTTCCTAATAAATGTGGTCTTAGTAAAAATATATCAAAAAGCATGGGAAAACATTCAACACAGAAGATGGTAAACATCCTTGCATACATAAACAAATCACTCAACAACATAACACTTACCTGGGAAGGGAAACCATGAATTAATATAATTGAAGGACTATCAGCACTTCCGCTTTCAACGCAAAACCATCTATTGCACAAAATCATATATATACAGAGCATGTTTCAATCGGTAAACCCTGCAAATCTTCCATCCTCAATTTCTGCATAACATGGAGATCTAAAGCCCACTAAGCATGTTGACATACTATATAACATGTAGTCTCCTAAAAGTACTTCTGAATTTACCTGAAGATGTCAGTCGAAACCTGAGAACCGCCACCCATTGTAAGACCGAAGATTGGATCCTTTGCCTTCTTGCCAGAGCCAAAAATAGGAAGAGCTTTCACCTAATAATGACCAAATGATTCTCATGCCAACATATGACATACACTACGTTCTAATGCGATGTGCAGTGAAATTCAGGCAAACAAGCCATTCAACAAACATGTCTTATCCTACCAAAGCCAATAAATAGCTGGATGAGCTTAAAACTTGTAAAACAAATAAATCATATCCTCAGATGCTGTAATAGAAATGGAATCCTAGTTAGGTGCATTTTGAAAAATATGTAAACAAGACCGAACTCAAAGATATAATATAACAGCTTGAGCACTTAGTAAATTAGACTTGCTGAGTATAAAGAAGATAACTTCTATGCACATAGTAATATTTGCATAATAGATTTATCCATTAAAATGAACCCCTTTTTCATTCTTTTCTTTTCCCCCTTTTTCTTTTGTCAATTCTTTCCCTTCTTATTGGGATAGACAATATATTTTCCTGCCACATACTCAAATTAGACAATAATGATCTTGTTAAAAATCAGCAAAAATAGTCAATTATAAAAATAAAAAAAAAGAATAAGGGGGTGGTTCTGTGACACATAATTGTGATGATTCCATTTCCTTTCAGCATAGAAGTTGAATCAACCAAACTTGTGGCATTTAGAGATCACTTCTTCAAAATCTCAAGAATTACAATGATTAATTGCTACACTTGATAAAAATTCGATGATTTCATTGCAGGCCTCTATACGCAATGAGGGAAAATAGAATAATGTCACTTCCGTGTGATTATAATTTCCTTTTTCTTTTGTAAAGTTCAAAATGTAAAAGATTTGTAAAAAAATGAAAGATGACAGGTTATCTAAACACCACCCTTCATTTGACACCCCACCACATACCATGTGGTGCCTCTTTTTTAAAAACCATATACTCTCTTGATAGAACCCAATCTATACATATACTCTCTTGCACAGTCAGCACACCTGCAGCACAAATACCAAAACGCATGCCATGCTAACATCTACCACCTATGAACTATGAAATCCCATTGTATCTTCCTTTGTTGGCACACTATCTTAATTTAAGGATGCCAGGTTGGTTAAAGGGAGAGTGTAAAACTTCTACAGTTTATTTACAAATGTTTTTATGATCTCAAATTGCATTTGAAGTTCAAATTTTGCCAATAAGGCGTGCGAACTTAATAGTTTATAGTTCCACCAAAAGTCTACAAAACAAGGTGGGAGCTTATTAACAGCCAAAGAGCCTTCCGTTGCCCATGGTTGCCCTTTCACAATAAAATAATCTCTAGTCACGGCATCAACTATTTTCTAGAAAATTAAAGAAAAAAATTACAATAATGCCTCAAAGATTAACAGTTCGTTTGGATGAGATAATTTGGAGAGAAAAAAAAAAGATTCAGGAGGAGTGATATCACTTTCTTTCGTTTGGATGTTTATGATGGAGAGAAAAGAGAATGTTAGGGGAGAAAGTTTAAGTAATTAAGGTGTCTTCTCTTTGGAGAGATTTGGAGAGCAAAAAAAGTTCATTTAATGATTTTTTTTAAATATAAAAAACATTACTGTTGAAAAAAGATAAAATTGTCAAATAACAATATCTAATTTCTTTTCTTTTCTTTTCTTTTATACTGATCATTCAAACAAGAAAGTAATGATTTTCTTCTTATTTGTCTCATAAACATTCAAACAAGATGAAGAATGAAGATGAATACTTTCTTTTCTTTTTTCTTTTATTTTAAATTTTCTTTTCTTTTCTTTTCTCTTCAAAACATCCAAACAAGCTGTGGTTTCCCAGCAAAAGAAATAAGGGGAAAAATCAGGAATATATAAGAAATTCGATCCAAATGATAAAAGCACACAAAAACTTACAATCTTTCCCTTCTTAAACCATTCATCGGCAGGGTTCGGCCCATCTGAATACTTCCCTGCAAAAAACAATGTCACACTGAAACCACAGTTAAAATTATTTCTCGAAATTAAAAAAAAAAATAAAAAATAAACCTAACCTCCACTGAAAGAAAAGCCATCTCCAGCAGAAACAGGAGCGTCCAAAAGATAATCCTAAAAATTAATCAAATCAGTAATTTTTCAATTCAAGAAAATGTACTGGTTGAGCGTGTAATTATATGTATGTATATATAAAGCGTACATCGTCTCGATCACTACTCGATGATCGGCAACTGAAGCGGAGAGATTTTCTTCTCCGGACGTCCCGAGCCACTGGCTTGAGTAAATCACCGCCGAGCGATGATGGGGATACAGAGGAGGAGATGGTAAGAGCCATTGTAACAGCAAAGTTGGCGCGAGAAAGCAGTTGTTCTAAACAGGAAGACAGTTAAAACCAGTTGTTTTTTTAAGTTATATATAATACTAATATTGGAGTTGGAGGTCAGGGGGTGGATGGGGCTTTCCATAATGGGATAGGGTTTCTCTGGTTCTTATCCTTCCTCAATACCATACACATTTATTCAAGTCAACCATTTTTTCTTTGGTGAGATATTCATGTCACAACTATATTTTCTCTGGGTGATAGGATATTTTTAATCGTGAGGTGCCTTATTTTAATCGTGAGGTGGATGATCATATGTATAAGAATATATTATTTATGTATATATGATCATCGATTTAACAGTGAGATCGATAATCACATGTGTAAGAATATATTATTTATGCATATATGACTATTGATTTAACGGTGAGATCAATGATCACATGTGTAAGAATATATTATTTATGCATATATGACCATCGATTTAACAGTGAGATCGATGATCACATGTGTAAGAATATATTATTTACGTAATATGACCATCAATTTTACTACTAGAAGTACTAATGGAGGAATACGTAATATTTTTTCATTAAAAAGTCATTTACATACAAGATCTATTTAAGTATTGAAAGATCTATGAATATTAAATTAAATTTTATATTTCTCAAATTTATATTTTAATTTTTTATCCAAATTAATTTGGTGATGATGATTAGATTGACTATATCTATATGTTAATATGATAGATGTTATATTTTTTTTTGTTAATTGTGGCTAACAATTTAGCTAACTTATATGCCACTTTATGTCTGTTGAACCCGTTTGACGTTGAGTTCCATCTTGAAATATCAAATAAAGATGATTTCAACAGATAAAAATAACATGTTCATTAGTTATTTGTGAGGCCAAAGATTGAGATCACCTAACATCACCAGTGAAAAAGCTTCTCTGGTGGCCAAAATATTGTCAATAGTGTATGTAAATTGTGCTCTCAACACATGTCAACAATATAACATTATTGGAGATTATCTTACATTTAATTAATTATATGATTTAAAAATATTATCATTAATATAAGATCCACATTAAATTTATATTAGTTGAGATACAAGTTTGAGATTTAGTTCAAGTGTCAGGAAAATCAAAAATATATATATATATATTTTTTTTTTATCAATAATAATCAATATATATATATATATATAGAGAGAGAGAGAGAGAGAGAATAATAGACACAAAATTAAGGTCTTCTTAATGAAGGTCAACCCATGACAATATAATGTATTCCAAATTATTATAATAAATTTTAAATCCCAACTCTGCATCAATTATATTATTTAGAATATAAATCTTGATGTGAAAATTTAAGATGTTATAAATAATTTTAAGGGTAAAAAAAATCTTTCTGCAGGAGCCTGAGATATAAGTCTAATGTACTTAGATGGAGGATAGCTCTTTATACACCTCTAAATCATAATGAAGCAGCCTTGTCAGCTATAAGAATTTAACTCATAAATATTGCAAATCATCCCATCAAAATTGATTAATAAAAACCCAAAAAAATAAATAAATTAAGTTGATTAGTCATCAAATATACAGCTTGCATCCCCAATGTGAACTCCAGCAGGTACAAGCACACAAAATGAGAGTTACCAAACACATCCATACTTGTCTTCTTAACATAGTTAAGGAAGGTTGAGGACATAGAGGAGGAAATAAGCCCAGATGACACCGGATATTCCACCAAAAAAGAAACCTCCAGTGAACTTGGCAGTTTGCGACTGCTCAGGCTCCTCCTTCCTTCCAGTCAAGGTCAGTGAGGGGCAATTGATGGTTCCCCCTGAATGATGCAATCCCATACATGGTTAAGCAAATATTTAGTATCACTACAAGTCCTCCTGCTGCTAGAGATTCAGCTTCAACTGCATAAGCCGTGTTTCTCAGTGGCAAAGAATTGAAAATCAAGATAACATGAAAGTGATATGCTCTTGATTGGGTTCCATATTGTAGGTCCTCGAGTAGATCATTAATGGTGTAGAAGGGTGGATTCAGACTCCATTAAAGGATGCTGAGTGAAATCCTGAATTTCTGGTATGCTTTAGCCAAGCAGCTGAGGAAGTTGCTCATCCCCCATTCATGAAAGCAGGAAAGCAGTGGATTGATTGCATTGGGGTGAACAACAATGTAGAAAATGTAATTCGTGAGATCTTCAAATCTCAATAGGAAAATTATTTGATTGTATTTTACTGTTTGTAAATTGCATCCAGTTGTAACTTCTTTTGGGAAACAAAGGACTTTAGTGAACAAAAATAAAATGTGATGATCAATTCCTCAATTGTCTCGACTGATTTACTTATGGAATTTGGTAATAGAGCTCCTTTAGAAAAGCATTACCCAACTTTTATGCCCCATAAGTGGCGCAAGACCAGCAACAGAGTCTATCATCTTACTAAACTTGGCTTTGATTGGGATCATAGCACCACAACCAGTAGTCAAGCATAGCTCAATGCTCAAATTATGCATTATGATTTATAAGTCTCGAGTTGACGAGTGGTATAAAGTATTAATTAAAATATACTATATTTCATCATAAATAAAAGAATTTGTGATATCGATGAATAGAGTGTGTTTACCAGAGAGTTGGGATATTGTTGAACAATCTTGTATTACAACTGACTAACAGTCATCCAAATTGATAGTCGTCAACTACAGTGGACCACAATTGTTCAGCATTTCAAAGGGGATCCTAATACCAATCACCTGTCCAACGACCGAGAACCAAGACACCAGGTACTGCTCAACTGCAACTCCCCCTTTAGACAGTGAAGCTTCAGTCATAAAAAGCAGCTTTATCCACTCACTGGTCCCACATGGATGTAATATGTACCATGGCCTGTTTAAGTGCGGGTGCTCCTACAATTAACATCAATCTAAATCTTTTGGTTAACATTCCCAATGACTGAAAGGATTTCAATATCCATTCCAATAATATTCTAAGCAATTCTATTGAAATGTGTTTTCTTGCTGAAACATAATTCGTGTCATAACAAGAATGGATAAAATGTGCATATTCTAGATGGCAAGTGATGCACCATAGCAGTAATTTAATGCCTAAATCCAATTTAAACTAGTGCATGTATTAACATAAAAGTAGATGGAAAAAAAAAAAGATAAATGAAGAGAAAATAAGAAACGCGTACCTCCTGAGTAATAAAAGTCCATTTTGATTCCATTAGCACCTTCCCAGAGTTGGCAGGGAGGTCTTTTTCAATGTCATCCAATACTAAAGGTTGTCCATCTACATATTTAACATAATCAGTACACTAACTTGGTATAAACTCAAACCCCAAACTTACAATACTAGCCATAAATAAATGTCAACAATGTAGGCATTTTATATGACTAGGACAAGTACAACTCATTAATCAAATATTAATGTATTGGATTATCTATGTAGCAAAATAATGCTATACTGATCAAGATATACATCTCAAACCCTACTGTAAACAATTCAGAAATATGAACCACTAAAAATTTTTGAGTTAAAAAATTCAATACAGACAGGGTTTGAGATGTATACCTTCATTGCTGTAAACAATTCAGAAGTATGAACCACTAAAAATTTACGACTCAAGTCTATTTCCTTAGCTGATTCAAAGCCTGAACCTTTCTTGACTGAAACAACTAGACAATATATAATGATATGCTGGATGAGTTCCCCATGTTGCTAGGTGTAAATAGAGGGGCCCATTAAAAGAAATGCATGAATGGGGCCCACTGTTTGTAGGTAAAGGGAATATTGGATCATATGCGTACTATTGAAGAAAAAAACGTACCTGGGTTGTTTAACTCATACATACACAAAAGACGCATATGTATGTGTATTTGTTAGATCAACCATGTAAATGCAATGAACCTGTCACTCTATCTCCCTCTTCCTCTCGTAGAATTCATGCTCTGTGTTTCAAAAGCGAGTGCTCAAGAGGGGATTTGCCTTGATGATTATAATTTCCAGGGACTTTGACTTGACTATTGATGGGGCTACATACAAGTCATATTGTTGTTAACCATTGACTATGTGCCTGATGATTTCCTATGTATAGGCAGAAGGGCACCTGGTGAGCACCCAAACTAGGACTTCTTCTTATTGGTTCTTTGGAAACAAGGCATTTCCCTAGTTCGCACAAGACTTTATTGTCATCAGATTTTCTCTTAGTTGTTATGAAATTATATATTCACACTACTATAGTCTATAATAGTTTGACTTTGACTTGGCTATTGATGGGGCTACATACAAGTCATATTATTGTTAACAAGTGACTAGGTGCCTGATGATTTCCTATGGATAGGCAACAGGGCACCTGGTGAGTACCCCAAACTAGGACTTCTCTTCTTCTTATGCGTTCTTAGGCAACAGGGCGCCTGGTGAGTACCCAAACCAGGACTTCTTATGGTTGTTCTTAGGAAACAAGGCACACAGCTCACATTGTTTTAAGATTGACATTTCCCTAGTTTGCACAAGACTTCATTGTCAAAGAAGTATCAGAAAGCTAAACAAAGAAGTATTTTGTACATATTATTTTTCCAAAAATTATTCTTACGCATATAAACATTTTTGTTTAGATAAAAATAATAGATCGTCCACATAATACAAAGTATTATATATTTATCAAAAAAAAAAAAAATATGCATCTTTTGTGTATGTATGAGTTAAACAACCCAGGTACTTTTTTCTTCAATAGTAGTCATACGTAGTTCTGTCTCTTCAGTTTTAGATTGTCCGTGATATGTTTTGGAGGGTTGGAAAATCTTGGCTTTCCTAGAAAGAAGAAGAAAATACATTAGGGGAAAATACAGCAGCGGACTGAAATTTACCATATGTGCTGCATCATATTACTGAATTAACTTTTAGCATAGGCATTAGATATATTTGAAAATCTAAAGTTATGGCTTGTTAGAGAGATAAAATGTTTAGTATTACACATTTAGAAAATATATCCATGCATGTTGTTTCATGTTATTTTATAAAAATATTATCAAAACAATATGTTTTCAATAAAATGTTGACAGTTTTAGATTGTCCGTGATATGTTTTGGAGGGTTGGAAAATCTTGGCTTTTCTAGAAAGAAGAAGAAAATACATTAGAGGAAAATACAGCAGCGGACTGAAATTTACCATATGTGCTGCATCATATTATTGAATTAACTTTTAGCATAGGCATTAGATATATTTGAAAATCTAAAGTTAAGGCTTGTTAGAGAGAAAATGTTTAGTATTACACATTTAGAAAATATATCATGCATGTTGTTTCATGTTATTTTATAAAAATATTATTAAAACAACATGTTGTCAATAAAATGTTGACAGGAGGAACATACCACTGCAGTGTGCACGGAAATATAGCACTGGAACCCTGTATGAACTGCTGTACAATATATGGAAGTCATAGTGATGTAATTCACAACCATAGTTTTGGACCTAGCAAAGAGAAAAATAACATGGTAATGGAGAGGGGGGAGAAAAAAGATGAGAGTCAACTAGAACTGAACGGCTTTCTCACGCATGCCTAACTGTGGATAATTTAGTAAAGAAGACAGAATCATTTAGCAGTACAATAAAACTTCCAGTAGTCTTATCCATATCGAATTTTAAAGCAATGTGTTAAGGAGACAAGACAAAGTAAGCTAAACAAGGACATCAAATGAAGATATACATACCAAAGTAGCATTATCAATAGGCTCGTCCATGTTGGAGCAACTGGGCCCTTCTTCTCCTGTGAGATTGATTTTATCATGATCTTCCTGCACAAGACAGTTATAGAGTGTACATAACAAATTAACTCCTTTATTAATGAGGTAATGCCCCATGAGAATATCAAGGCCAGACCTCAGTAGACCTGGGAAGAAACACATTCTCTAGCGATAAATATCCATCTACCTAACAGAGACACAGAGGGAGAGTCAGATACGTACATACATACATATATATATATATATATGTAGAATTTAAGAGCATGAATTGATTGAAGAGAAGGCACTAAAATGATGGACAACACTAACTTCATCGGCAGCAGTCCAAGGTAGCTTTGGACGAGGGACCCATGACCACTGAGGGAAAGCCGGGTTAAACCTCTTCCATTTATCTGCAAAAGCACGAGCCGCAAGATAGAATTCATGCGACGAAAGGGTGCCATCCCACGAAGAAAAATTGATGGTTGATTGATTTGAGACCATCACAGCCTGAAGAAATAACCAACAAGAAGAACATTTTTAGATGAAAAAGGAAAAAAGGAACACTTAAAAAAGGATAAATAAAAATGGGGAAATTTATGCTTTTTGGAAACCAAAAACAAAAACAGGAGATGTTTTGGGAAGCAGAAAAACAGGAGTAAAAGCCCCACAGGGCAGTCATGGGTGCTTAGCTTCTACAAACGAAAACAGAACAGTGATGACCAGTAGCTGCGATTTTCTTTATTGCAAATTGTGAAAACAAATATGAAATTCGCAACGGTTGATTCAGTTTTTGGTTGAATTTTATACTGCATTAAGGATGGTCTGGATCTAGGGCACAATCGGCCGTCTGATACGTCCGTTCTGAGGCCACTGACCTAACCAGTGCATAATCGGCGGCAAAATTCCTCTACGTCGTGAGAAAACGCACAACAGTCTCACTCAATCTACCTATCGCGGCAACAATCTCTCCTTCAAACCCTCTGCCTCTCTCCCTCTCCCTCTCCGAACGGCTATGTTTTCCTATAAAACTTTAATAAATTTTGAAGGATTTAACTTTTAAGGTAGACAATTAAATATCTTATTACCTTATAATTAATTTTTTTAAAGAAAAGTTTAATATTAATTATTATAAAGATAAATAATTATATATTTACTTATTTATAATCTTTTATGACATGTCTGAGTAGCTGGACACATTAATTATTCATAATTAACTTTAAAAAATAATGTAAGTAGAGAAACTTATAATATAAATAAATACAAAAATACTTATTTTTTAAAAAAAATATTAAGAATTTTTTATGTTTTAAGTTAAACATTATATATATTTTATATGAAAGATCGAATTATAATTTAAAAGTAATATATAAAATTTTATTTTTGTACTGAAAATTATACATATGTAATAAATTTTTTTTAACATATAAAAATATGAAAAAAAATTAATAATTAATAATTTTATATTTCTTGTGTCAATTAATTATAGAAGAATTGATTGTATTAACAAACTTTAAAATGTTAATATTTTTTATTACATAAAATACTAACATAAATAGATTTTATTTATAAATCAAAATTTAATTACAATATTTTAAATATAAAAAATAAAATCACTAGCCACTCTCAGTTACGATTGTTGAAAGTTAATTTCAAATTTCATCATTAACAAATTTACATTTAATTTCTCAATTTAAAATATTTAAAAATATATTACAATAATTTTTTAAAATACAATGAACTCACTTGTGATGTGATAGCTTGTCTCATATTTTGTTTTCCTAAAATACAATGAATTCATGTTTCTCAAACTAAGAATTTTTTTGTTGATAAAGTAATTTAATTTTCTCAAAATGACAAATTTACCCTCATAACTTTGACATTTTGACAAACAAAAAAAAAGTAAAATTACTATTACCATTATCAACATTAAACCAACATGTTTAACAAAAGAAGACAGTGTAATTAATTAAACATGAAAAATACTGTCTACAATTATCAAAAGAATCTAAGAGAAACCAAGTATAATAAACCCAATATTTAATTACATGTCAAATCCATTATAAGAGAGTGAAATGGATGGTGGCATGACATTTAATGGGTGAGGTAGCTTTGAGGGATGGATTCCCATTGCTAACTATATATATATATATATATATAACTAAAAAGTTTTTAACAATACTAATTCAACACTACAATTATTCATAGATGCTACGCAACAAGATCAAAACATTTCATTCCCCAAATGTTGAAGAAACACTGTTAGATTCACTACTATAGGGGCCATGTTGGGAAGATCCTCTCAAATTGAAATATTATTGGCAACAGATTAGAAATCTGGGCAATGCATCATCACATTAAAATTTCTTACAAGTAATAGACATAATCCACAGAAATTTAATGCTCCTTTTAACTATGAAAAAGAACAAAGAGAAAAAAGAAAAAAAAAACAAAAAAGAGGCCATTCTCCACACTCTATCCACAAGTAAACAACATTACAGAAAAATGAATATCAAAATTGGAAATTGAACAAATCACTAGAGTAAAATAAACACAAGAAAAGTTGCCAGCTCCCTGTATATAGAATGAGCATTGAAGCATCTCAGGCGCCAACCAATGGAGTCAGCATTGACTTTGAGGCTTTGACGGAGTTGGGGAAGACGGTGGCTTCAAATCTGGGTACTACACCCATGCATACTGTCAGTGGTTTGCTTGAGATGTTTATATGCATAAATTTACAGCAACAAAAACAATGATTCATAACAATATAATTAATGTGGCTCAAAATGAAAAACAATTTTTTACTTTTTAAAGAGAAAAAAAGTGAAAAATTATCTTCTGAAAACCATGAAAAGCCTTATAAGCTTCATCTGAAGATTATAGATGTTGCTGAATCTAAGCTCCCAAGCTGCACCATGCCATAGTGTTTTTTTATGCCAAACCATTGCTTCAGGCTATTCCAAACCATAAACAAGCCAAAAATGTAAACACAAAACAAATTTAAACCTAGAATGCATCCAACGATATTATCCAGTATCCACATGAAATTGCACATTGTCTGCAGTAGTCAACATTACTGCAAAATATCTTAACAAAAAATGCTGTAGAATACATAAATGTGCAAAGATGCTAGCATTTACAAACTAGATACATGCACACATACATATACACATTGTATTTATGTGTGTGTGTGTATGAGTGCACACGTGCCACTGTGTGTGCGTGTTTGTGTGCGTGTCACAGAGAGAGAGAGAGACAGAGAGAGTGTGTGCTAACGTGGTCATACATTTGGGTAGGGAGACAACGATCGTGCGCCATGTTTTGCTGGAGGGGCAGGTTCAATTGACTTGTTTATATGTCCATTGTCTATCTGTTCACTTCCGCCTGCAGGGAGACGTGTAAAAGAGGAAGCTTGATTGCTATCTTCATTCTGCCAGTTCACACCTCCATTTATCTCAAGTTGTTGCAACTTTTTCACCTTGTTCCTGGGGTAAATATGTACAGATGGTGGAAGAAGGGTTTCCTGTATTGCCTGCAAGCAATCAAAAATGAGCATGTGAACAAACAATATAGTGATGTAACATGTATGTTTTTTGTTAAACAATAAGACAAAATAACAAGGTGAGAGCTGCAGGTCAAAGAAGATTTTTCAGAGAGTTACTTAGAATGTAGTTCATTATACTATATTCTCACAGAACATATTTATGCATTCTTTATGATTTGTTTGAGAGAGAGAGAGAGAGAGATAAGTAATTCAATAAACCATATTTATTAATCAAGCCATCCAGTTTCAAACATAACTGATTCACTACAGGATTGGGTGTATTGCTTGGCTGGCTTTTTATTTGTCCAAGTGGAACTCATTACTAACTGTCTGCCCGGGGGAATTGACAAAAAAATCAGTTTCAAGCATAGGCATTCGCTGCTTAGTTTGCGTTCCAGTTACAAAAATACCTATATTATAACATTTTTATTTGATTGGCTAAGGTACCTATATTAGAACATTTTTATTTGATACAACCTTATATTGATCAGGATGATCACTGACAAAATCTTCTTGAAGAATGACCCAATCAATAATTATAATCATAGCCATTAAAATTTTGACCATCTAATTATATGATTATTAGAAGTAATCTGATACACAACACAATCATCCCCAATGGCTGTAGCTCAATATGCTAGAACAAACACTTATCAATATATATTTGGTAGAACAAAGAAAACATGTAACCATCTCGAAAAAAGAAGAGAAGCATACCTGCCACCCGTCCTTGCCTCTAACCCCACCCCGGATTGCATAAGCCTCTTTGAATCCATTTTTGAACAATAGTTCAGCCACTTTCATGGAGTTACCATCAAAACTACCTTACACACAATAGAAAGGAATCAATGACGATACAACAATTACGCTCTTTAAAAGAGCTAGCCTAGTGAACAAGGCTCCGGCCACTGCGGGGTCTAGGGAGGTTACATGTATGAATCCTTACCCCCACAAGCGGAGAGAACTGTTTCCGCAACTTGGACCTCTAGGTCACAACCATGGTGCCATGGCTTGCCCTCTACAATTACACTCTTTATACGACAAAATTAAAAGCTCCACCACTTCAGAATTATTTAATGTATAACACAGCAACAGAAAGCAATATTCATGAAAAATAGAACAGAATAAAAAGCATCGAGAATTAGAAATGAGACACCACCATGACCCACTACTAAACCCATATCCTTCTTTTCAACAGTCATATAAGATTCAGTAAGCAAAGAAGGCAACTGTTCTACTTCTACATGCATATACCATTTGACAATGTCTTACTTATAGTGCTTCCATCTTCACCCTTTTTTTTTATAGGTAATCACACGCACACTTTGTCCCTAAGGGGACTTGAACCCTCAAACTCTCATATGGGGAGGTGGAGGAGATACTATTCAAGCTAGAGCATATTGCAGTTTTTTAATGTAAAGAACCTGTTTAATATTAAGTGAATTTTTATTTTTAGTAAAACAAAATATCTAAGTCCAGAAGCAGAATCAGATAACTAGTTTCATCATTCTATAAAATTTATAACATAACGTGAAAAATGGTGCAGTACACTTAAAAATATAAATCCTGAAGTCTGGTGGAACAAAATAGATGGCAACCCAATTACCTGTTTTCTTAAACTTTCAAGTTTGGTTTCATGTCCATCATATCCAATTTGGGGCCCACTGGCTTTGCTGCTTAGGTATTGTCTCCTAGATGAAAATCCTTATGACGAAAAACTAAAGCTGTATTTTGTTCAAGGATTTGCCAAGGGAAAAGCCAAAGGTTGAGGAATTTTCTCTCTTACTTCAATAAATTATAAACTATGACTCTGGTTGGTTTGGAAATTTAATGAGGAAAGGAAAAGACAATGTGAAAGAAAAAAAAAATTGTTCTCTAATTTTATCCATGAAAGAGAAAAATATATGGAAATTATTATGCTCTTTGCCGTGCCTAGACCCATCTCTTACCCAGACTACATAGAAAATTTTCAATCCAAACTTGGTTTTCACTTAAGCTGAATGTTCAAACTGTTGAGAGCTTGAATATACATTGTTGGCCCATTCTCTAACAGCTTAAGCTTTTGGAGCAACTGATGATCAAGCATGATATCATAGCCTTAGTTATGAGAAGTATTAGGTTCAAGTATCTCTTTTGGCATTTATTATCTATTTGCATTTGCACTCTCTTCTTCTTCTCATTTGTCTATGATTTCTTTGTCTCTTTACATACGAATCTGGAGTCGCACAGGAGGGGGAGTGTTGAGAGCTTGATATACATTGTTGGCCCATTCTCTAACAGTTTAAGCTATTAGAGTAATTGGTGATCTAATGAAACAACAACTTGGACAAGAATTGCCACCTCAATGGCATGCCTCATTTATCTCATATAGTGCTAATACTTCTATACATTGACACAATACGACCGGAGAAGACAAATGTATCACTGATTTTAAATTTTTCAGTCTGTAAGACTGCAACAGCTATCGTTAATTGGGACTTGATCTGCATCATACACCACAATACATAAGCTGAATTTTTATGTGTTTCACAAGTAAGCTTGTCTATCAAACTGTTCGTAATCTCCATTAGTTATTAAGCATTCTATTTGTTTTTCTCA
The DNA here is from genome assembly GCA_008638375.1 of Nyssa sinensis. NCBI lineage: Eukaryota > Viridiplantae > Streptophyta > Magnoliopsida > Cornales > Nyssaceae > Nyssa > Nyssa sinensis. The sequence goes on from CM018034.1 coordinate 7,008,724, forward strand.
AAGTTGGAGTTTATGATTCTTTTAAGTTACCTTAACTTCTACATATTAACGAGTGTACCATTGAACTCGTGATAACCCAAACTGTATCTACTAATGAAAGTATTAAATTCCATATATTTGAATAATAACTTTCTCATCTACACAAACTCTCTTTTAAATTAAGCATTTGAACCAAAATGCAAATATCACCAATAACCAATTCTCAAATGATGTTTCAATAATTCAATGTCCATTCACATTATTGCAAAATAACTTAATCATATGCAACATCGTAAATTCTTTGACATACAAAAAAGAATTTAAGGGAAGGTTATCAAACTTACCTGTCCAAAATACAAATTGTAGTATTTGTCGGCTCTGGGAAGTTCTCTAACACCTTTTGCACAAAACCCTCTTCATCTGCTTCACGAAACTCAACCTGCACTACACTTTTATTCAGAATTTTCAAATTGGGTGAACCCAAATACGCCAAACGCTTCTTGTCCCTAATATCTAACAGCTGAGAACTCGGGTCATCTCGAAGCTTCCGAAACGCATTAATGGCCGAAATGAACTTGAATTTCTGCAAGTATTCTTGGGTTAATGGGATTACAACCAGCCAAATGAATGTAACCCCGGCAACAAAAAAGGGATTCCTATTGAAAAAATCATCGATAGAAACTACGATTGCCTCTAAGTTTATTTTATTAGGAACGCCCTCGGCAGGTAGACTAGCTTCCGTAGCAAAGCAAGAAAGAGGAAAAGACAGCCCCATACAAAGAAAAGAGAGATGGGGTTTTACTAAACTTCGGAAAAGAGAAGGGTTTTTGAAAATTACAAGATTAATCTTTAAAAGATTTGAGAAATGGGTCGTTGAAGTTCTGTTCGAATGGTGTTTTGGAGTGTGTGTTTGGGGTATGTGAGGTGGTTTCTTGCGGCATGGTAAACGAGTTTGATGAAAATTGCAGGAATGGGATGAAGAAAAGCAGTCAGAGAAGGAATTTGAGAGGGAAATTGGGAGAAGAAAAATAGATTTGGAGGTGGGTTTTAGGGTTTTGGGGTGGTTTGGAAACGGCGGGGAAGATGAGAGGCATATGGAAAGAGACTCCATGAGAGGGAGAGGGTGCTGTATTGGATTTGATAAGAAGACGATAAGATATTAGCCGCGTAGTAACGGCCGAAAAATAAGAGAAAGCATGTGAACTCTGTCACGTGACAGCACAACAACAATTACGTAAAGACCACCTATTGAATTCGATTTCTCGTAATACAATACTAATAATAGCAGTTATATTTCTCCTCTTTTATTATTGTATTAAAAATTTCTACATAAAAAATAAGTATGATTCAGATAAACATAGATAAGCATCTTAGTATTTCTTACGTAAATGATAAGACTAAATACAATTAATGCCTAATTATATTTTTATTCTATGCACTCTCATTCATATAGAAGAATTAGAGTATAAGAGAAAAAACGAAGGCCCATTCTTACGAAAAAAATTCTTAATAATGTTATGACAGGTATTCTTCAAATATATATATATATATATACACACACACACACACACACAAATCTATATGCTTTCTTCTCCTTTTTAGATTGGATAAGAATATTACTTGTTCCATTTTAATAGTTATCAGTATTTTAATAGCTATTTAATAATTTTAAGCAATTTTTAAGAATAAATACAATTTTTTGTACTCAGAAAAAGTACAATTTATTCACCCTCCACTGAATTGGTTGACTTGTCTCAAACAAGCCTTGCTAGTTAGGTTAGATAATGAGATAACAGTAAACTTCCCTCACTTCATGACCCCAACCCACAATTTTATTTCTAATACAATGAGTCAAAAGTTAGTTATACCTTCCCTTCATTGTCAGTTTACTTCTAATTCTAACTCAACTCAATCAAAACATAATTAGAGAGAATATAAAAATCTTTCATATAAATTTGGGAAGAAAAACTATGACAAATGCTCCAACACACCAAGAGGGGTTTTTCCATTTATAACAGTATTGATTAGGTTTCCCCCAATCTTTATACTACTCAATAAAGGAGATTGGGAGCGAATTGTAGTAACTATAAGCACACCAAAAGCTTCAACTTCCTGGTCATATGTACAGGCAGCCAATATCTACAAGCTCTATCATCTATCTTCAGTACAGTAAGAAGAATCTACAAATCATATTACTACTTGAGACCTACTTTCTCCATTGTCATGGACATGAAATTTCTTTTCAAAGCCAGCAAGAAAATCTTCCATGCATGACCTGTAAGTTTGCATCCCCGGAACCTTCCCAGCCAATTCCAGCCCAATATTCATCCACTTCTTTGCTGCCTCAGCATGTCCCAGCTTTACAGGGAGAGCCGCCCGGTTCCATGCTGTCATGGCAAGCCATTTCCCCTCTTCAGTGGGATACTCCCCTTCCTTCAATCCCACCATAATTCGGTATGCATGCTTGTACATTCCATACACCACATTGTCATCTGTATCACCCTTATAAATGGCTCCTACAGCAATTAGTTTCCTGACAATGAGTGCCACATATTGGTAATCTGGTGAAGGGGAAGAAAGGAGGGCAGAGAGGCAGGTATTTAGAGCAAAAGTGGCTACTTCAGGGTTGGACTGTGGGCCTTGTGAGGCATTAAGACCAATCTGGAGGAGATAATTTGGATTGCAAGACTTTGAAGCGGCAAAGCTCTTTATCAGGGTGAGCTGTTGGGATCCCAAATCATTGAGCCTTGAATGTAGATCATACGCATCCAAGGTGTATATAAAGAAGAGATTGGGCTCAATGGTGGTAATCTGATAGTCATTTGCTTGGGTCCCAGCTGAGACTGACGTTAGTATCTGCAAAAGCATGAATGTCATTACATGGTGGCAAACAGAGGTTGCATAAAGGTCATAGTTTAGTATGGTTTGCAGCTTCCTTCTGACAGAATGCAGGGTTGAATTTATCATATAATAATATAGAACAATAACTGAGACACAGGAAATTGAGGTATCTCAAAAATTGAAACAAACAATCAACTTTTCTATTTGATACCTTTCCAGCTTTGTCTAGCAATTCAATGGCTTGTCTGACTTCGGAATCCAATAATGTAGACTTTCTTTGCTTCTCATCAGCTATCATGGCAGGACACAGTCAATATCAGTGATTTGCAAACCATCACATTATTCCCCTTCACTTCCCCATCAACCATAATACCATAAAATTCTGATGCTAATCTGAAGAACTCTGTACATAATTCATAATTCCTCTCCTTCCCAATTCTAGTCCCAATATTCCATAAATTCGCAGCAAACCAATTCCGCTCCCGTCTTCCAACTTCGCCTTTCCCAAAGAAGTGGTCAGGTCCAAGTTCATTTAACCGTGCATGAGCTCGTTTCATATATTTAAGGACTTCAGATTCCTTGCCAGGGTCTTGAGTGAGGATGGTGACTAAGGTGCGAAAAACTGTGACTTCTGTTGTCGGCATGGATTTCCCCGAGGAATAAAAATTTAGGAGATTGGATAGAGAGGCAACGGCAACAGGAAGTGCATGGCAAGCAACAGACTCATGGGCTGAAAGGCAGAGGAAGTCAGGAGTGAAGTCAAGGCAGGTTGTCATCGCTTGAACCTGAGTAATAGCACCATTATGGTCACTCTTCAGCAGATTGATCTTAAACTGCACGAATCAGAGTACATGTCAAGTTAATATAAGAACTACTAAACAGACAATCTTAAAAAATCTATGTTAGTGTAGTGGTAAAATCAAGATATGCACCTGTTTAACAGAAATATTATTGGTTTTTTAAGAGGCCCATACATGACAGGCAGCTGTGTGCAAGTGGGCAGAGAGAGAGAGAGAGAGAGAGAGCACCTTAAGGAAGGCACAAGTAATGTTGGGCTCAAGCTGCAGGGACATATAAAACATCAGGATATTGAGATATACTCAGATTGGAAGAGATTTAGTGTCACTAAAGTGTCTTCGTCATCAAGAGATAAAACTCCTGCTTGTAGTTGTTTTCAGCTTACCTTTTCTGCCTCATTTATGTATTCTTGTGCCCGATCAAGTTGGGACACGCCTAGGTGGCAGAGACACAAGACTCTAAAGCCCTTTGCTCGGAGAATTTTATTCTCTATGTCATAGGGGACATAAAGCATAGATTTTTCAAACATCTCTGCACTTGTCTCATAATCTTTTGATCGAAAATGATCTGCTGCACTGCAAAACAAGAAAAAATGATTGAAAATTTTATTTGAAAAGAAATACATCTAGGATATGTCACTTGTTCATAGCTAGTTTAATGTTTCTTCAAGGGCAATACCCTTTTCTGAAAGGCAGTGGGCAAGGATATGTTGTTTCATGTTCAACAACATCCATTGCTGTAACAAGGAACATGATCTCTTAAACTTTGTCACCACAGTTGGCAAGCTTACCCACCCAAAACATGATGATGATATTATGTCATCGCTACACAATAATGAACTTGCAAGCACACAAGCATGCTCACGATAAGCCAGGGTGCCACAGAATGTAAAGACTAAAAGAATCAAGATTCTTCTGCAATAACAAGATACAAAACCACCCCACGAAACACAACACTGCTAACATCAAATATATTGTTGGATAGTTTATTCAAACCATAGAATCATAGTCCCACTTCTATGCAGCTTATGGATGGCTATCAAGGTGGTACAAAAGATGCATACGATTATTATGTCTTAGTTTTCAAGTGATGCAGACACAAGCTCTAATTTTGGAATGTGGGAACTCCCAAAAATTTAACATGTTTTGAAAGCAACCTTTCAATTTTCTCAAGGAATTATATGAACCACATTTTTCGAGAACTTTATTCATCAGGATATACCATTTACTATGAAGAGTCCATTTTATATTAGTTGTTACATTACTATCAGTTACCAGATTTTCACTAATTATTAAATATGTGCAATATCATGACATCTGCCCCGGGGAGGAGGGGGAGGGATAATTGAGACCTAAGTTTGTCAGTGTTATAGCCTTAATTATTTTTTGTTACACATAAAAGAGAACAATAATGATGCAGATCTTGAAATAATATAGGTTTTGCACTTTCAAAAGATTGGTGCACAGTCAGAGAAAAGTACATCATGAACTCTTCATTCCAAAAGCCAGAAATGCCTACTAACAAATTCTCAAGGTAAGATACAGCATGAAAAGATATTTCAAAAACTTAGAACAGCTGATTTAAGAAATGAAGTCTTGCAAATATCAAATGGACTAGGGTGGGGTGGAGGAGGAAGAAAGTAATAAGTTCAAATTTTCAATTCTGCCTATAAAGCCAACTTTTGGCTAGTCCGGAGGCATAAACACCTTGGAAATATATTGATAGCTCAATAGTCAACGAATGCACCTCATTTCAACTTAATCATTGAGGCAAAGATCTCAAAGTATAAGCCACTGCCACATATGCCTTTTAAGGTTCTGCTTGATATGGAATTGGGGGTATGAAAGTTACTATCAGAGTTCTCGGCAGATCGGTAGACATTCCAAGTTCTAACTAAAGTTCAGATACATGTTTACAACAGGTTTTCAACCTGCAAAATACCATTGCCAGATAATTTGGTTATCCAATAACAATTAAGGTGCTACAAATAGCGCCACGTAAGCAAGCAACATAGCCCTTACATCATTGAACCGGGAAAAAAAACCATTAGAGAAAGGGGCTGTTATATATCCTCCCAAAGTCCAAACAACTTTGCTGACAACCCAGATCATTGGAATTTACAGTTTAAACAATCTTCATGGGCGGTACTTTAAGGAGTCCAATTAAAATGTGGGCGTTGTTTGGTACTAAAAGCTCATTATAGAGTACCATCGAACATATATAACTGTACACACTGACGGTCCCTAAAAAGTTTGAAAGTGAATTATTTATCCCTTAGTTTGTAAGAATTTAAAAAAAAATTAGGACTTTGCTTCTCAATTTTTTATCTAGATTCACAAGGATCCTTCATAAATTTTAACACCCACATTTTTGTTGTTAACTCTAATGTCTCGATCTTCTGACTGTATAAACAATATTAACTTTCCTCGGGAAAGAATATGGTCTTACCAGTTCCAAAGAACAGCGTGCATTGCCGTCCTCTCCTTCGCCGCCTCCTGTCCTGCAAAAAGCGCCACAACCCTCTCATCCGACACCAGCTCAGCCACCACCTTTGCTCTTACTCTCGCTCCCTCACCGCCAACACCATCCCCAACCAACTTGTGAACCACCCTAATTGCCGAGCCAGCACTGACATGGCACCTCCCCAGAAGTCCCAAAAACACCCCCTTTGTCGTCTCCGCCCCAGCGGCTCCCGCTGCCTGGAAGTACGACTCCACTGCCGACACCCAAACGCCCTCCGGAATCCCCTTATTTATGACCATGCCTCTCAGCTCCTTTTCGGCCTCCCCGTACCTCCCCAACCCCAACCATGCTTTCATCGCCAACACACTCAAGCTCGGATGGTTGTCCCCGCTACTACCATCTCTCAAAACCCTAACACACTTCAATACACTCTCAAACTCGTCTCTCTGCAAGTGAGAAGCCGCAATGAACCTAAGTGTTTTCAATCTCAGTGCCTTTAACGCTAAGGTTTCGTCCTGCCTCTTAACAATTCTCAACCCCTTCTCGCACAGCTCAAACGCTTCGTTCATCAACCTCAACGCTTCGTTCACACTAGAGACCTCGTTTTTCGACAGCACAATCTTTCCGAACATCATGTACTGGTTGGCGAGAGCTTTGTAGTTCTCTGCACAGCCGAAAAGAATATTTTTCGCCCGGTTCAGTAACGTAATCGCTAAATTTTGGTCCGATACTTCCCAAGCCGTTCTCGATCTGGCGATGTTCAATTCCAAGAGGAGTTTCCGCTCTTCGCCGCCGGGTACGGAGCTGATATCGAGATTCGAGGTGAGATCAGTGGCTTTCTCGAAGCAATTACTCGCGAAATCGAACTTACGAAGGTCGTGCCAGATCAGTCCGGTTTTATAGAAGAACGAAGCGGACTTGAACGCCGGCGAGGGAATACCAGCGACGTCGCTGGAGATGAAGAGCAAATCGGCTGAGACTTGCCGGAGCTTAGCGTGCTCTTCATCGACCTTTAGGCCGGAGTGTCGAACGCCGGAGGCATTGGAGAGGTCGACACAGGCGTTCCAGAGTCGGTAGCTGAGTTTCCAGATCTGAAGCTTGATTGAGTTAGATAAGGGAGAGAGGGAAGTCAGCTTTGTGAGGCAGAGTCGGAGATCGTCAGAGAGAGTCTCCTTCAAGGGAGCTTCCGATGAGTGACATTCCAGTTCTTTGATCGAAGATTCGATTTGTGAGAGTACGTGAGATTGGGATTCGTGGAGGCTTGGCCGGAGCTCCGGCGACGAGATCTCTGATATTCTCATTTTTGGCGGATGAAATGAAATGCTAGGTTTTGGAGGGAAAAGAACAAATTAACGTTTTTTTTTTCTTTCAAATTTTATGCTCAAAATTAGTCGTATCCAAAGTATTGAGGATTTTTAAATAATTATATAATTTTTTATTAATAATTTATTGTAACATCATGTACATGTATCATTACTCCTCAATCATAATACATGTATTACATCCATGTTAGAGCATCACACAAGCTTGTGATAAATCTTCAGTTCAAGGAAATATAATATAAAAAAAAATTCACCTTTTCTTATAATATTTTAAATACAAGTCACATTATTTATTATTTACTGAATGCATGATGTCACGTTCGTTCAAGGACCAATTAAGAAAAATTAAGAGAAAAATATTCGAAGAGGATTTTGGTCCCTAATTTAGGTTCTGTTTTGGAAAATGTGAGGACCAATAAAAACCCCAAGCCAAACTAAAATGTGTCTTGCTTAGAGGACTAAACATTTGACACCGTTGCACAAAACTTGAAACAACATTAGACTTTCTTAATACCCTACAACACCCCCCCCCCCCCCCCCCCCCAAAAAAAAAAAAAAGGTAGCCTTTAGTCATGGTTTTGGTTTGCTAACACAATGGAAAGAAAAAAAAAACAGAGGGTGGAAAAGAAAGCATAGAACTGAGGGGAGAAATATTTCATTTTGCATACCATTTTCCTTCTCTATTTCTATTTCATTTAAACAAATAAAAATTATGGGAGAAATGACTTTTCCTTTCCCTTAAAATGAATTTTTACACCAGCTTGAGTCTGTCTACCCCGTAGAACTCGGCAAACCTTGCACAAAGCCTGAAACAGTAACAAAATTTCGCAGGGAGACTTTGTATACCAACCATCACCTAAAGCATCCCTCCTTTTTACATATGTGGAACGCAATACTCTGCGAGATATGGGATAACCAACTTGAATACACTATAACATCCTAGACAGTCTTTTATTTCTCATCACATATATATATATATATATATAACTTAGTACCTGGTGAAAGTTCATAATTGTTCCAGAACTTAATGTAGACCAAAGACATAGCATTATCCAAATATTTAGGAGACATGACAGAATTATAAAAGATCTACATTTCATGCATCAGCAAAAGGCCACAAAAATCTTCAAATTTATGCATCACACAAACATATATCAGAATAAGGACATGACAGAAATAGAAATGATCTAAATTTCATGCTTCAACAAAAATCACACGAACATATATCAGAATAACACCAAATAAACATGGGAAGAAAAGAGACACACAAAAAGAATCAATCACTACACAAATACAAAATACAGTAGATATATTAAAGGATCACAGTATCAGCTTGTACAACAAATTAAACATCAACAAGGCTACCTTTTTTTTGGGGTTTTTTTTTTTATTTTTAATACTAGATTTGATCATACATTGCAACATCCAACAAACTGAAGGGTTAACACTAACAGTTAAGAGGATCATAATCAAGTTTAGACATCCCTGCTAACTAGTGAAGGTATGGAGCCTGGTACTGGTAGCCATTTCCAAAATAGTTGCCATGACTTGGAGATAGATTGTAAGCAGCAGAACCGAGAAGTGAGGGAACATGGTTGTCAGTTGGTCCAGGGTAAATATACGGTCTGTCATACATGTACTGTGGGTACCTATCAGTCATTCTAGGATAGAAGTTCTTGTCAGTGGCAACATTAGTGACTCGAGGCCCATATCCTACACCGTTAGCACGGGGTCGTTTGGGTTGAGGTTTTGCAACTTCCGTTGCCCTTTTCTTGTCTGCCTTTGCCTTCTCTAGCTGCTGAACCATTTTTTGGAGTGGATCCAGGGGATACTGCTCTTCAAGCTTGTGGTCTTCAATGCACTTGGTCACAGCCTTAAGCGCTGTCAGCTCCCTTTCATTGACCTCATTCTGAACACAGGAAAAATTATTACATTATTCAAAACTCGTGCACAAAATAAAGATTTTCATATTGTCTTGGCAAAATATAGCATCAGTCTACCAAGTTCCAAATGACTTGCTGAAATTTCAAAAGCAAACTTGCTTCTCTCTGATACTGTCATGAAAGTATACAGAGAATCCCAAGAGAACACCACGAGGGAAAATCTCTAAACTATACAAAATCACCTGAACTTCATATTGCTATAGTATGGGAACAAAGCGCATAAGATGTATAATCAATCCCAACTACCCAACATTGGAGCAGTGAGAAAACTATTCAAATTGTAATTTTGCCTTGGGTATTTAGAAAAGCACCATATACACACAGTAAAACACATTAGAATTTTCAGAAAGCAAAGGATTAGAAACAATAAGCCTCATTTTTTAACATTTCAAGATCGAGGAACAAACCTGTACAGTAGGAGATGTATTTCCAGATTTGACAGGCAAGGAAACTTTTCTTGCCTCTGCCAAGTAGGATTTCAGTAATGAAACAGGTGAAAACTGCTCTGTAAGCTCAAATGCAAAAGCTAGGTTAACAGCATCAATTTGCCTTCCATTATTCACTAACACGTTGATTACACCTGAAAGTCCAATCAGAATGCGTAAACCGTGTGAATCATCCAAACTATAAAAATAGTAGAAAATCTCAGTCCACTTGAATGCTTCCACACGCTTAAGTTAAAGTGGAAACATCCAATCCACGCTGTGACCTCACTGCGGTTGTTCAGCAGAGATCAAGAACATTTTTATTAATGTAGGCTATTGAAATTGAATATATATATATATATATGTGTGTGTGTGTGTGTGTGTGAATTATGTATGTAATCCACCTCATGTGATGTCAAAAAGAAATACTGCGTTTGGATAGTGATTCAGATATAATTTTTTGAAAAATATTTCTGAAAATTTTGTAATTAATTTTTTAAAAACTGTGAAAATGTATTTGGATATAATAATCTAAATTATAAAAAATTAAAATTAATAACTTGCCAAACACATATTACACGTTTTGAAATTAAAAAACTGTATTTGAAAATGTAAACAAACAAATACTCTCCAGGTCATCGATATAGAAGTTGAAGGACCATACTATTCTACCAGGAAAGTGGTAGTCTCTTTTCTGAACTTTTGTTTTATTTTCTGATGGTGCCTCTATATTTTGCTTATTCTCCAGAACAAGGTAATAACTCTAGAGGAAATAGTATACGATATTAAACTTCTGTACTTTTGATGATAATAAATTGTTAGAAGAGAACTGAAGAACTGGTTCATTAGAACAAGAAGAGGAAGAAGAAGAGAAGTGGGTAACATAGCTAAGTTTTTATGACCTTGAAAAAACCGGTTATCCAAGATTTTTACTGAAATGGGGAACATGGAAAGCAAATTAGATTAAGAGAAAAGGAAAAGAGAGGATACTTGAAAAGGACGAAAAAAAGGTTACAACAGTAATCATTAGAAGACCAGTATAAAACTGGGAAAAACGAAATTCATCTAACTTGCCCTAAGTTGGATTGACATCTAAAAGCAGTTACATACATATATAAAACAGCCATTGATATGGAAAATGTCCAACAGCAACATGCCTTTTGTCAGAAAAATATAATTCATGTCTGACAAGAGAGGAATGTATCCATACTTTGCTAGATGTTCATGGGATACTTTCTTAACATGCTCTATTACATGACTATATTCATTGAGTGTGAGTACTTGTGTTGGATTTTCAATGTTCCACAGACAGGTCATCTCACCCTAGTGCATAGATGACAAATTTGGACATTTCAGCGATTTACCGATGTCCACCTTTCCTAAGATATAAAGATTAGATAAACCTGATGCCTAGATATGCAGCCACGCTTAGCCAGCATAAGTCTATGCAACAAGAACCCAATGCACTTGCAATCTGGTTTAGGGTAAGTTAGGTCACATCTGATATTCTACCCACATGAAACATGTTTTCAACCCCTCACCCAACCACCAAAAAATAGGACCAAAAACAAAACAAAACAGAACAAAAAGAACGACCACATGCATGCACAAAACCACTCACACATATATAATTAAATTAAAAAAAATAGACTGACCTGGCATTTTATCTGACAATCCAAGACAACGACACAGATCGGCTGTTTGGCGACGACGAGAAACCATTGGTATTAGCTTGGACTAAATCTTCCTGATCAAAATTAGAATCAATACCAAAAGTAGCTAGAAGTTGCAAAAATGCATGAGCCTCCAAGGAGTTCCCATTGCTGGCATCCACATCAAGATCATCTAACTTCGGTGTCCACTCTTCAGCAATAGTCTTTGCCCGCTCTTTAACATCTTCAGAGATTACATCAGAAACAAAGCCCAGATCCAGGTTTGTCAATAAAATGCTGAGGCACTCCATCAACATGATACAGGTACGCCGTAGACCCAATAGATTTGCATCCTTCTTTCCATCCAGATTTGGCACTTCCATGCTGTAGAAACCCTTGAGTGAATCCAAAACAAGACAAGCAGGGTCAGCTGCAGCCTTTAATGCAATTGGAATTTCCTCCCTTATGGCAGCAAGGTTCTTACGGTTATCTGATATGAATTTGTGGAGCCCTTCTGAGTCCATCTCTTGACATAATTTGACTAGCTGGGAATTAGACTTCACCTCCACATTTCCATTATCAGAAGACTTTTTCATGTCTTCCAAGTTCCTCTCAGCAGCCAGGGCATCAGGATCAGGAGATTTCGCCTCCACAAATGGTGCCCCAACTTGGCCCTCACTGGCAACAACAGCAGGTTCATCAGGAAAAAACTTCCTGTGCTTCCCAAAAGCATTAGAAATGGCAGAGACCGCAGCATCTCTCTTCTCTTGGAGCCTCTTCAGTGAAGCTTGTTCCTTGGCCATCACAGCTGCTTCACGCTTCTCCAATATCTCTCGGGCTTTCATTGTTTTAGTTTCATACTCCTTTTCTTGGTCTCCCAACTCATTAAAACGCCTCTTCAAGGACTTCTCAAGCCCGTGAAAATGTTCTTCAAGTTGTTTCCATTTCAGGTTAAGGGTTACGGCTCGATGACTTTCAAGCTCAGCAAATGCTTTTTGAAGTTGTTGTATCTTAGAGGTTGTGGATTCTATGAGTGTAGCAACTGATTGGGTATCTTCCATGGCAGGGAAGCCCTGAGGAAACTAAATTAATAAATTAAAATGGGAAATAAACAAACAACAGATTTTGCAACTGAAGAGAATAAGTTGGAACTGTTAGATAAATATGAACCATCAGAACTCAGTGCCTTATTTGAGGGAGTAAAATCTTTTCATAGTCTTCAAATCTTAAATAAGTAGTAAAAATGAAGAAATTTGTTCACAATCATGTATATATAAAATGTGTAAAAAAGAGTGCTGAAAAATGTACATCCCATATCCAATAAAAAGAACACACCATAAGTTTTTCAAATCTGAGGTCAGCACATAGGTCAATAACCAAGCCTTATACTAATTACTTAGGATCGACCAAACAATTTCTCTATCATCATTCCGTTCTATCTAGGCTTTATATCTCTTCTTAAAATGCAGCTCACCATGTCCTGTCTCAAAAATGTCGACTCTTTTTTCTTTCCCTTCCTCTCAACCTCTGTCATGGTTTTATATCTAAGCAACCAAACCAAAACATTTTTGTCTGATTTTGTATCCACTTCATCATATCTTTCAATGAGTAATCAACCTCCTCCCATACTTGGCCATCAAAGCATACCTCACCCCCCCCCCCCCCCCCAACAAAAAAAAAAAAAAAACAAAAACAAACCCACCCCAATGCAAGCACAAGTAGTTTTGCTACTAGTTTAATTTAGAATTCACTCCTACTCGTCTCCTCAACTAAAATCACATCACTAGCACGTAGGGACACCAACATATGCATACCAGTTAGTTCACACATAGCCAATGCAAATAAAAGAGGTCTCAAGGTTCATTATGGTTGGAAATAAATGAATATCTTCAAACTGTTTCCAAATTATAAACAGTTCTGTCATATATGCCCACAATCACTTTGATATATTTTGCGGATACTCTCTTCTTTTCGACAACTCAGCTGAATACCAAATACTTTTTCTTCTCTAGGAAAATTCCCTCAATCATCCAAGTAAAACAGTAGCTTCTATATTCAATCTCCCACACATGAAACCAACTTTAATTCTCGCATTTGCATTTTTGAACAGCTTAAATTTTCCTTAGCCACCCTCACATAGCTTTATAGCATGACCCATAAGTTTGATACACAACATCTGGTGCAACTCCAAATATCGCCTTTGTTCTTATAGAGTCAATCCTCTTATAATTAATAGACGTGGGAGATAGAAAATTTATTAATTATTAATTTTTTCATCCTTTCATTAATCAATAAATGTTTCTAACATATAAATAATTTTTGATACAAAAATAAGACCTTATATGCAACTTTTTAATAACAATTTAGTCTTTTATAAAAATATACATATAATCCTCAAGTCAAGCCATAACAAACTCCTAATGTCCTTTTGAGGTTAAGAATTTGCGTTTCCTAGTGTCATAATTTTTTATAATTACAATGCTTTGAATTCAATTATGTAGAATTAATAAATATAATTATCAGAACATGTCATAAATGGAATATATATATATAAGTATATATATATATATATCTATTTTATCTTTCTAATAATTAATATAATAAAGAATTTTTCTAAAACAATATTAATTATTAGGTAATAGAATTATTAATATCTACCATAGAACCAAGTTAGTTCGTTAAAAATTTATTAATTATTAAAAATCATTAACTTATTAAATATTAATTATAATTTGTATATAGGTGACTAATTATATCTCATCAATCTATCAAGCACTTGCCTCATCTTTACAACAATACTACAACACGACACATTCACTTCTGATCATCATCGGAAGTACCAGTAGTGTAATCCATTCCAAGCGTTCTAAAAACTTCCGACTCCAAACAGCAGTATTCTTCCAACATCTCTAAGTTCTAACCTAGCCTACTTTAGTAAGTCCTCTTGAAAGCAATCCCCCGCATGGTCTTCATTACAAACTTGAATGAAAATAGTTCTTCCATCTTCCTTTAATCTCATCATCCTCCACCGATACCTTCTAATCCTCAACATCCATGCACTTAACATGATCCAAGTCTCCTATTTTGTTTAGCCTTCTCCTCTTAACTCTGTAGCTGCTTTCTCCACATCCTTTCTACCTATATTTAGGTGTCAGTAGAAGACCACCACATTAAACCCCATGCGGCATGCCCACTACTCAATAGGCAGTGTGCGGCTGTGCGCCAATTCAAGCCTTAACCCTTGGGCCTTCTCAAATTTTAGCCAGGCCCAAACACTAAAAATTCAAGTTTTCTGCACCATGTTCTATCAATGCTAAGATTTTTTGCAAGCAAAAAAAAGGGGCATGCATGTGTGTGTAGTTACACATAAAATAAATAAATGAAACAATACACAACTCAACAAGCATTGTCCTACCTACGTAGGGTACCTACATGAATCTGTCTACTCCAGTAGGCTCTTTGTAAAGCCACAGCCTCAATAAAATCCGAGGCAGTCGTGTCTTTTCTCAAGGCCTCAACTCATATTCTTTTAATTTATGCCTTCCACTTGTCCTTTTGGCACCATCTCCACGTCAATCAATTAGTTTGCCTATGCTGCACATAGTCAAACTATCTCAAACAACTTTACCTCAATTCTGTTGCTAGGCTCAAGTTCAATTGTTACCCTCTAGAGTTGTTCTTGATTAATTACACACTGTTTGGTGGTTTTGGAGACCTATAAAGCATGGACACTCTATTTTGACTCATGTGTCTATATCGGACATCGATACTCTCGGACATGTATCGGACATGCGAAAAAATAATGTCCAAACTTTTTTATTTTTTCTGAATTTCGGACACGTTTTCTTTTTTTTCTTCTCCTTGGATCCTTTTTTGGTTATATATATATATATATATATATATATATATACACACACACACACACACACACACACATATAAATGTTTTATGTAATAGTTAGTAAATTTATTTTGAAACTCAAATCATGAATGTTGATAATTAAATGAAGAAGTCTATGAATTTTTATTTAATGAGTTTGTTATTTTAATATCTTAATAATACTTTTTGTAATTTGCTGTTTTTATCCCAATTTTAGTTGAAATAACTTTAGGTTTTATTATATATTCATATAAAAAAATTATATATTCAACGTGTCCCTGACGTATTCGTATCCTACATTTTTTAAAAATGATGTGCATGCGTGTCTGTGTCTGTGTCGTGTCTGTATCCGTACCTCTTAGCTGGAGACAAAGAAAAGAAAGGATTGTACTATCCCATGAGGAAGGGAAAAAAAAAGGTAGATGACAATCCCTCACTTTATTTGGGAATTGCTCTTAATAAGTATCGTTTTCTTAAATCCTTTTTTACAAGTATCAGTTTTCTCAACTCGTGTCATTATCCTACTTACCTTTTTCTTTTTTGGTAAGTATATTAATAGGAACCACCTGAGGGGGCCAAACCCATCTACAAATGATGGGCTACAAAAATTGTCGCCTACAAGTCCCAAAAAATCAATCATAGACTCTACATACAAAGAAAAGGCTTCTTTAGCCCAGAAAACAATAACTTCACAAAACTATCCTTGAAAATATAGAGGGGTTGCTCCTCCGCTTCAAAAACTCTTCTATTCCTTTCTTTCCACAAACTTCACATCAAACATAGAAGAGCCATTTTTCACACCTTGTTCTTCCCCCCACCCACCCATCCATCCAATTTCTACCATCCACCAACCCAACAAATACATGTCCTGACAACATGACTACACGCTATAAAAACCTAGTCAAATATGTAATAGACCAGTATGCCAATGGTGGTTGGAGGTGGGCCTGGAAAATGAATCGTGAGCCAACAGATTTAAAAAATAAATTACCGAAAAGATGAAAACTGATATAACTCATATAAGATGGACAAAGATATTCAAACCAGTGTAGTCAGAAGCATCCAAGTGCTTGCCTAGGTGATAAGGCAAGGCAAAAATCGAGTATAGTGGCTTGCAACACCCTAGGCAAGACGAGTTCACTAATGCAGAGCCACTTGGGCAAAAAGCAAAAGGCATTTGTCCAAGCAATTTTTACATAGTACAAAAAAAAAAATGCAGAAGGCTTTCCTTGGTCAATTAGGACAATCTCCAAAAAGGAAAGAGAAAGAAGATCAAACAAAGTTAAGGGTTCCATGAAATTGACCTCCGTTCTCTTCCACATTGTTAAAACTTGCAAGTTAAAAAAAAATCTAATGACCATGAGGACATTAGGGTAGGTAATAAGGTTTCTAATATCCATTGGAAAAGGGCAAGAAAGCTTTAATTTGTCCCATTACTTAAATAGTTAAATACATCATCCCTTAGATAAAAATTTCTAGAATTATATGAAAATTATTATGATTTATAAATAAATTGCTTAACTTAGAATACAAACTTTTAATATCCAATATATTTATTGATTACACTGATAAGGTAGCACCTTGTGTCACTTGGCACCTTAAGGAGACCTTTTGTCCTTCGCTGCACTGATCCAAACCAAAATATCTTTTTTTTCGGTATGATGCAAAATAAGGGGAATAAAAAACAACAACAAAAATTAGGTTCTGCCAGCAACGTCCGTAAGATTTGCAAAACCTTGAAGAACTCAACTCAACATATGCGCTCAGATATGCATGCTTTCAATATTTCACCAAAAGCTCAATTTGATGCCTTAGTAGCATACAAAAAAGCTTGAATTGAAGAAAAGGCCAAACCTTTATACACATTTAATCAAGCAAAAGAACTTTCTATAATAAACAAATAAATTTTACCAACAAAGTAACATAAAAATTTAATCCAAAATCCCCCATATTTGCATGAGTTAAAAAACGAGAACACATTTTAAACACGAGATTCAACTCAAGTATCATGATAATCCAATTATTAACAGGGGAAAATTCATGACCTCCCCTCAACTCAAGTAACAAGATAATCCAATTATAAACAAGGGAAAATTCATGACCTCCCCTACCTCCTAGGTTTCTTCCTTCCTCTCTCCCAAACCAACCCATCAAACCCCCACCATCACCACTCTCCCCACACCCGATGACCATGAGCTAACGCTGCTGCCACCACCACTCCACGATCCTTTCATCTTTCACCTGCACAACTAATTTAGCCCCCATCTCTCTCCCCCTCCATCCCTCCCTCCCTCTAACCAGAGATTTACTAACTGCCTTGGGATTGAAAGGTTCAAGTAATCCTCGCACAACCAACACTGCCATAAGCACCGTCACAGCAGCCGTGTCCCCAACTGTCCCATCAACACCACATCACTAATTACAAAACCACACCACACCTCCATTTACTTCCTCATTATCTATTTGATCTCTCACTAAAACAACCGCAACTTCTCTCAAATTACTCCCTCTATAAAAAAAAAACCCAGCCTCTGTCTCCACTATCTCAAAAGATAAAACCTATTACCAATTTCTCTCTCTCTCTCTCTCTCAAAACACTATCCAACCACAACTGCCTCACATACCCCATTGGATTAAATATGATGCCCTGTACATATTAGTTAAATGACAACAAAAAATAAATGTCAACAACTAGATGTATACTGATCCCTCTCAATCTCTTATAAGCAATTGATATCGAAGGAAAAGTATGCAAGAACGCCAACCAAAATATACACTACAAAAATCACAGGGAACCAACTTGCAAAGCCGAGGCTCAAGTTGAAATGTCCAATTAATTTCTTATTTCTCATAAATCCATCAAAACTAAATCATTCACAACATAAGTTGCTTCAGATTATTCTTCACAACCCTTCGCTATACTATTGTAGTTTGTTCAATTTATAACCCAATAAACAAGGATAACTTGTTTAAAAACTAAAATATTTAAGAACTAATGAGGATGTAAACTGTAAATCTGGTTCAACCTGTTAACTGACAAGTTAAGAGTAGTAGGATAACTTGCTCATCAGGATAATCAACCTCACTCAACTCAACTCACCAAAGCCCCAAAGCCTTATCCCAACTGTTAAGCAACCAAATAATTAGATGAATAAAAATAAACTTCAAGACACTGGCACCGATCAAAATAAGAAAAAAAATGAATGCAAAAAACTGAATCTTATAACCAAAAAAATAAAAATAAATGATCAACCAATGAACAAGAAAATATGCAAAGAATGTGTGTTAACTCAAGAGGACGATGATGATTAGAGCAAACAAACACTGCAAAATCAATGAGTCAGTGACATCAAATTACACTAAAAAAATAAAGCATACATGAATAACTTAGGCCAAGAAAAGTTAAATAATTGAAACTAAATCTCAAGATTAGGTGTAGAGAGTCAAGTCTCGATCTGAAGATTGACAGAAGAAATTGAACAAATGAGAGAGGTTGAGAGAGAAATCGAAGTGGACGTACCAGATCGATGTGACAGACTGACGGAAACGATCGATCGGCGGCGAATTTCGCCGGATACTCAAACCATTTTCGGGTAGTAATGGTTTTGAGAGTTTGCGGGACGCAGCGAATCCCTAGAGAGAGAGAAAGAGTAAAGTATCAATTAGTACAAGAATATATCGCTCAGCCCCCGACACTGGCACACGCGCACACACACACTTTCTTGCTTTTTGTAGGGCACTCTCGTTTCTGCTATTTCCAGATTACGAGGAGTGATGCACTAATCTCAGGGGTGTGCCGCTTTGGTGGTAAAGTGAACAGTTAAGAATGAAAATGTGACGGATTTAGGACGTAAAAGTTTCTCTTCTGAATTAATTTAAATCTTGTAATAGGGCGGATTTTCTGCTTTTATAAATTAGAATGATATTTTTTTTTAAATAAATAATTTTATTGAGTTTGTATAAATTTTTAAAAGATAATTAAAAAATATTATTATAAACATTGATTATATAATATAAAATTCATTTATTATTTTATTTTATATAATTGAGATTATGTGACTTCTCTCTAAACCTGCTTTAAATCCTAGTGAAGTAAAAAAAGTTTTTTTCAAATCTATCTATTAAGAGAAAAGTTGACGGGATTCCCAATGGGATGTGTTAAATTGTCGTTCCTATCAACAATCCAAAGTGTTACATGGTTAATTCTTAGTACTATATTTTTCATCTATGATGGCATTATCATGGTAACAATAATGTTAAGATCTCATCTCTTTTGTATTACTTTTATCTTATTTCTCTCACATGATTAGGATTCACATGTTTGGTGAATTAAAAAAAGTGAATGATGGGTCCGACTCATATAAGAGAGTGGGATAGAGACAATACTAAAAAAGGATGGAATCCTTAACATTATTTGTCACCAAAAATCGCTCGCATAACAGAAACTGTTAAACACTGTGAACAGACATTCATAAAATTATAGGAAAATACTCCAAAACTTTTATTCACTGATACTGATTATAACGCAAACATAGCACATTGAACACACTATGACACTCTGCTAAATCGTTTGTGTCATTAGACTCATTACAGGAGTTGTGACACCTGTAATGACACCGATGTATACACATCAGTAGATGACATCTTCAATTGCCTTGGATGTGTTGGACTAACCAACAATTGTCGCACGAGTTGCAGTAGACATCCGCAACTGTTAGGACATTTGATAGTAACTAGATTTTGCCACAAAGATTGGACAGTTTCCAAGCACAATTGTCAGTCATGTTATCTATTTCAGACCAACGCCACTTATACACAACAGTTATTCATCTCTTTACCATCTTTACATGTAGATAAGCCCAACTACTTGTAGCCATTGCCTTGTGAGAGCCAATCACAACTTGCAACACCATCATGTGTCCCCACATGTCCAAGTTTGATTTATCTCATGTCTGAAGGGCACCCATGTGTCAAAGTCACGCACCAAGCTATTCCAAGTGTCTTAGACCACTTGAAGCAAAGTAGCACACTAAGCCATAAGCACCAAGCCACACCCAGTCACGTGTTGTGACAAATCATGCTACCTCATGGCTTGGTCTTTATGTCCTTGGCACGCTAGGTTGAACCTATGTCATACCTTTAAATTATGTACCACAAGTTAATCCATGAGTTAATCCACTAAATTCATCCGAGTCAGTCACAGTCTATTGAGTTACCGAGCCAAGTCACCGAGTCAAACTTTACACACCACTCCAATCGTTGTCAAACATTAACTTAGCCATATTGATGGGCCTAAGATTGAGCAAGTCATGCCACACTCATGACTTTCCCATGACATGCCGCTATGCCTTGGGATGGAAGGGAAACTCACTCTTATATATGATAAACCCAAAATCTCAAGTCGACAAGAGCAATCATGCATCCTTAGAGCAATTCCAAAGGGGGTTGCTATTTTGGGGTGCCAAAAAAATTATTTTCAACCTTGAATAGTGTTATGACATCATTGAATTATAAATTTGTTTTAATGGCAGGTGCCAAAAATGGGTGTCATTTTAATATTTTTTATTGAAAATGTAATTAAACTTAACGAGTATAGTTTTCATAATGATCATAATTTAACGGATATATTTTTACAATCAAAAATTTAAATTTTAAATTTTAAATTTCAAATTTCAAATTCAATTTTTAATTTAAATTACAAAAATTAATTTAATTTAAAAAATCAATTTAAATTCTAACAATTAACTAAATGAAAAAAATTATTAAATTATAAAAATCAGTTAAATAAATAAAATCATCCTAAATTAACAAAAAAATCATAACTTAAAAATAAAAAAATCAATTTAAATTTCAAAAATAATTTAATTAAAAAAATCAATTTAAAAAATAACAATTAACTAAAATAAAAAAAAAATTATTTTAAATTAAAATCAATTATATATATAACATTTCAGCCCCAAACCCTCAATTCCGCCTCTCTCTGCGTCTCTTTCCGCCGTAAGCCTCCCTCCTCTGCCCCTCGTTCTCCCGCTCATCTTCCCTTCCCTCTACCGCCTGCCTTTGCAAGCTCTTTCCACCACCGCTGGCAGCGCAGCGACATCTCTTAAGATCTGCCATGGATCTATTCCATGGCCGCAAGCAAAATCAGGAGAAGTGAAGTGACACTTATAATGATTTTCAGAGGCGAGGCAAGCAATTTTCAGAGTGATTTTTCGGGTTTCAGTAAGTTTTCTCTTCACAAACTTCCTGTATTTATAGAATTTTTTATTAAAATAGAATCGTTGGAATGGTAGCCGTTGTAACAGTAAAAATGGAAATGGCTCCGATGGTCGAATGACACATCTCCCTTTTCTTTCTCCAAAGTTTGTAAAAATAGCACCCTAAAACGTTGGGTGTCATTTTGCAGCTACAAATGTAATACCCCGACCCGAAAATGTCGGGTAATGAGGCACGCATTACAAGGGTACGAAGGATTAGTATAAAGGGTGTACACTTAAAAGAATAATTAATTTTTAAAGTAATTAATTATTATGATATAAGAAATTAATGTTAGTATATATATATATATATATATATATATATATAGATAAAGATAACAATAATAATAATATACAAAGTATGTTTACCATATATATATATATATATTTAAATACATAAATATGTATATGTATATATACATACATAGACAGGAATATATTTATATATAGAGACATGCAATTACTCAATGGGTATTGAGGGGTGTGTGTGTGTCCAAAGGAGTTGGTGTGTGAGCATCATGTGAGTGGGATATATATATATATATATATATGTAAAAACAAACACACACACACACACAACCGGCCACTAAAGGCCTGCCCTAAAACAGTAGAAATCTGAGAAAAGAAGCTGCCACAAGTTAACCAAGTTGGTGGAGAAATTAGAAAGTACCATGATTAAGCATAGGCTTATATGCATATATACACAAAATTTTATACACTTGCCCCCAACACCTTTCCATCACACGAAAAGAGAGAGAGGAGTTCTGAAGGGAATACAGAAGCTAGAGGGAGAAGAAAAACGAGAAGAATGAGGAAGGAATACCACCTTTGAGGTAAATCCCTAAAAATTCCATAATTTCTCTCTCTAAAAATACATGCATGCCAATGAACTGTTTTAGTGATTTTATTGCATATAAGATGTTTACAGTAAGTAGACATGAATAATACATGAAGAATAGACACTGAACACACCAGAAACACCCCACCGTACACTAAACCACCATTGATGACCGATTTAAAGCAGGTCTGAATTGATGGAGATCAAACTCCATTTGACCTATAGGGACCTCAACTAGACCCTTTTGGCTTTCCAAAAACCCATATCCGCGATCAAGAAACCTAAGAACAACCATCCAAAAATGGAGTTACAGTTTCGGGTTTCCAAAACAAAACCCACAAACTTGCCTCTAAACCCACCATTATGAACGAAAACTGAATCCCCATGGATAGTGGATCAAAACAAGCTCAACCCTATGAAAAACCATCCAGAAATAAGCATGAACTATGAGGTTACAAGTCGGATTATCATGGCTTCAACCGAATGTTTGAACCATATTCGAAGCCCGAAATCGATACCAAAACATGTATTAAGATGTTAGGAAGTGTTTGGAAAAGAAAATAGAGAAAATGGAATTGTAAAATGTCACGAAAATGAACTTGTAAAAATTTAAGGTTTCGGATGAACAGTGTCGACCCTCGTGGGGAAGACGACACTGTTCGGGTCGGGTCGGATTCGGTTACGGGTCCGGGTCAAACGAGATCCAACGGTCAGGTTAGGTAAACGGTGACGTTTTGTTTTTAATGTTTTAAAACATTAGGGCTGACGTCATCATGACGTCAGCATTATGTCAAGAACCGACCAGACCGGTTGGTTTGCAACTGAACCGGACCGGTTCACTTAAGATTCAATTGAACCCTCTAGTTTTCTGTTTTATTTAAAATTAAATAAACCAAATCTTTCCTTATTTACGGATTGACCCCAAACCTTCTAAGAAATTCTGCTGGGGCCCAACTGAGGGAAAATCTATGCAATTAGACCCCTGAAAAATAATTAAATAATTAATTTAATTATTTAAATAAATAAAGCAAAATTACTATTTTACCCCTGGGTCATAAATGAGGTAAATGAAGTCCAAATTTAACATATGAATAGTGTATCCTTACTATTTTGGATATTCTGAGACTAATGGTAGGGTCCGTTTTACGAGACGGAAATTCCGAAAAATAAAGACACGTAAAGGGGTAAATGACCAAAATACTCCTTGACCAAAATTTACAAGTTATTAGTGAATTCTTACTATCTTGGACCCTCTGAGTCCAATGGTGAGGTCCACGACACGAGATGGGGTCCCGAAAAATAAATACACGTAAAGGGGTAAAATGACCAAAATACCCCTAGCACCCCTAAAGCCAAAATGAAATCAAAGAAGGTCTAAATTGACTTTCTTTGACATTCCGGACTCAATGGTGAGGTCCAAATTACGAAACGAAAGTACGAAAAAATATGACACGTAAAACAATAAATGACCATTTTACCCTTTTACATATAACAGTCCGAATTAAATGTTAGGAAAGCCTAAACCGACTTTCTTGGACACTCCGGACTCAATAGTAGAGTCTATTCGATCAAAAGAAATGTCTAAAATAAAAAGACATAAAATTTGATGAATAGAATCTGTCAGATGACTATAAATTTAAGGTAACGCCAAAGTATTAATACTAAGGTGTATACGAGAAAATGAAGTACGAAAAGACACGACACGTAAACATGTCAAATAAATAAATTTAAATTAAAGTTAATGGAGCTACCAAAAGAGTATAAATTCAAATGAATTTAATTTCTAACACATCAAATTGTGTCATAGGTTAAGAGTACGAGTTAAGTTAAGTACATATGAATTATGAGATCATTTTAGGATCTAATACGATTTAAGAATAAGTTAAGGAATATCAAAATGATATTACAATAAATGTGAAGTTGATGAGATGTTTATGAATTGTTCTTAGGGACTACAAGGAAAGTGGGAAAGCACATTATTAGCACTAACCCTAAAGGACAAAGGTGAGTAACCCTGTATTTGAAGTGGAGATTTAACTCCATGGATTTGAAAAGGTTTTAAATGCAAAGATATGAAGTGTTTGAAATTCTGAATTCAGTATTTACATGATTCAGTTTTAAATTATTCTATTTTATAAACTCTATTATGGCATGCATAGTGAATGGATTTACCATAGTTTTCTTCAAACATATTTCAGCATGTCTAAAGTTTTAAATGCCAAATTATGTAAAGTGTACTGAATTTGTTATATCAAATGTTTAAAGGATTTGTTATGAAATTATGTACATGATGTTTTAAATGTTCATGAGAAGCACCTATTTGAAGGAAATCATGTATTAAATGTTATGTTTTAAAGTACTCACGAGAAATATCTATTTGACATACTCATATGTTAAATGTATTTGAAATGCAAGATAAATAATAAGCACATAGGTAGTGAGGAGGGTTGTACGGAACCCAACGGACCTGTCATGTGCATTCATCACATAGGTAGTGAGGAGGGTTGTACGAAACCCAACGGACCTATCATGTGAAATGCCCGGTAGCAGGATCTAATCCCCTAGGCAAGTGAGATATCTCCACGTATATGTAAAATGGGAGTCTGGTTCGAAACGGATTCCACTAATGAAAGAGATAAGATGACAAATGAGTTTGAAAATGGAAGCAGGTTTTACCCTCATTTTCAATATGCATATGTTTTGAGTTTTATATAATCTGTTTAAGAAATGCATGCTATGTCATATGTTTTGAAGTTTATATGAAGACGTATATGTTTAGCTTGAATACTTTAACTGTTTCAAAGCTATCTGTTTTATGAAATGCATATGTTTTGAGTTATATACTCTATTTGACGAAGTACGAGTTAGTTTGAATACTTAAATTGTTTCAAAGCTATCTGTTTTATGAAATGCATATGTTTTGAGTTATATACTCTATTTGACGAAGTACGAGTTTAGCTCGAATACTTTAATTGTTTCGAAGTTATCTGTTTTAAGAAATGCATATGTTCTATGTTCAAGTATACGAGCAAGTGGCAGTGAGTGTTTACAAAATCTTATGTACTAAAACCACTGCTAATTGAAAACCTCATGACAAATACTGGAATTGCTCAAAAGCTTAGATTAGCTTACCCGGACTTTGTTCGGATCCCCCTTTCAGGTGACTTACGGCAGTATTGATCTTGAGGACGATGATGATGAAGTCTGCCATTTTGGGAAGATACGTTTAAGTAGTTCTTTGAGAAACTTATGAACTCTAGTGATACGTTTTGTATTTATAGACATTGTAAGAATATGTATTGAGCCCACGAGGCAACTGAATATGAAATGTTATGAGTTTTTAAGTTTTAGTTATGCTCTGAATGTATGATTATACATGTATACCGAAATGTGAAAGAGCGGCAGTACAGGACGGATGTGCAAATTTTGAAATAAGAAAGAAAAGAAAAAAGTTTTTCACGCTTCCGCAACCACTTGAAACACATCTATCCGATACCGCTGCAGATGCGAGCCTTCGCCCAAGGGTCCTCGGGCCTGAGGGTGGCGGTCGCGATGCGAAATCCGCAGAGGGTGGGTTTCGGGTCGTGACAACAGATGCCACCCCCGTTGAAATGAAAAATTTTGAGTTTGGGATGTCATTTCAACAATTATGGATTTGGCACCTGGATGGCACTCCACATTAAAGTTGTTCTTATACATATTTATACATGATTAATGTATTTGTACACTATTTATATGTATGAAGGTATATATATATATATGTACCTATGCATACTCTTACATTTACCTATATATTATATTTAATTTTCATTTGAAAGATAATTTTAATACACCCAACAAACCAACAATGATTTTAAATAAACTTGTTCCTTTTGTTTAACTGTATTCAAAGGGTTTTTGATTTGGTATAACGCTTAATATGTAAGAGGTATAGAATTCAAGCCACTTTTAACCCATAACATGATCCTTGATATTCCTTGGCATCAACCACATACATAAATTATAGTTTTATAATCGAGTAATATTATTAAAAAATTGCTGTCTAAGAAATATTTTTTTTTTTTAATAATTCGATATTTGATTTTTGAGTCGATTAATTCGAGAGATTAATCCCACTGTCTATCAACGAGAGGTCTAATTAAAGTTAGAATAATGCATCATAGAGACTGGTCTTAAAAAAAAATAACATCTGCTAAATTTTGACTTAACAATCTAAAGATACAAAAGACAAATCATTAATTTTTATCTACCTAAATGACACGATAACAATAGTCATTATTCATCGTATCAAAAAGTGATAAATGGTTAATAAAAAATTGTCATATTATATTATTATTTTAACTATACTTTTGAGCCAAAATCAATTATGGAAACATTATTATTTCTATACTTTAATTCTATACAATGTGAAATAGTTACAAGCGAACACATAATTTTTTTTTCAAAACTAGCCATGGGAAATAAATACTTAAATTATAATTTTCTTTAATTTGACCAATTCCTTTGGGTATTAAACTAATTTTCTCATGTATTGAAAATTATAAAAAAATTGATGCAGTAACTCCACTAACAATAAGAATTTGTTTGACCAATCGCGTCACACGATTGTAAAAATACAAAGATTTGTGCGAAGCAGCTTTCAATCTTGCAGTGTGAAACAATTAGTCAAACACTCAACTTAGTCAACTAAATGCATTGAAAAGTTTGAAAATACTCCTCTAATGAGAATGAGTATTAACCAAGCAAAAATAGTGATGAAATAGATGTTGACCTTTGACTATAAACCTTCTCAGTTCTCACGAGTCATGATTGAAGTTTTCATGTTTACCCTAATAACAAGTATGATGTCATCCGTTTTTATCTTATTTATCTATTCTATATGTCTGTACATGTATGTTATATTGTATATAATAAATATTAAATTATATATAAAAAGTATTTTATTATATATATACATATATATATATAAAATAATTATTAAATTAAAAGAATATATCGATCTTTCTTAAAATTTATGACAATTATACTAATTTTTCATGAGATTTTTGAAATTACACTGACATCTCTTATAAAAAAAATACAAATATCTCACTTATATTAATTTTTTTTAAAATAACTAAACTATCATTTTTATTTATTTATTTATTTTTGTAGTTTTTGAATTTGGATTAATTTTTTTAACTTTTTTAAAATATATATTTATTTAAAAATAAATTTAAAGTAAATAACTTATTTTTATTTAATATAAAAATAAATTTAAGATTTTTATCAATATTTATTTTAAAAAAATAGTCAAAATTCAAAAAATTAAAAAAGGAAATATGAAAAAAATAATTTTGTCATTTTAAAAAAAAAAATTGACAGAAGAGAAGTATATATATATTTTCAAGTAAAGTATAAAAAATTAATATAATCTCAAAAATATCAAGAAAAGTCAATATAATTTATCTAATAAAATAATAATAATTTATAATATTTTAAATGATTTTCATAAATTCCAATTAATTTATGAGAATTAAATTTTCATAATCAAACTCAAATTGACCGGTAAGAATAACGAGTACAAACAAAATAGAATTTTATTTTTAAAACGTGAAAATTAATTGTTAGTTAACTCTCTTGTAAGTAATAAATATGAGAAATTTAAAAAATTTCAAAACTTCCATATTTTTGTTAACTTAAAAATATTCTTATATATAACTTTTAGTACAAAAAAATATTATTTAATTTTTTAAGACATTTTGTCTTTTATAATTATAATATAATACATGTTCAACTTAATTTATAAAATCCATTATAAATATTCTATTAAACTAAAGAAGAGATGTTTTATGTACTTGTTTATGTTATTATTATTTTTAATTATAATAATATATATTTTTAAAAATAAATTATACCAATATTTATTGAGATTTAAGTAGTGTCATACATAATATTTTGAATTTCTTAAAATTAGAATGACTTTCCTCGTCGAGGTTGTCATTATCGTGAAGAGGGAAGCTGTAAAATGTCTATGTCTATCATACCATCTCTTTATTTTAATATTATTTAATTATTAAAAATATTTTTTAAAAACTTTTTTAATAAGACAGTCTTTTATATATATATATATGTATGTATATATAAGTATATATATGAACAGTGGGTATGCTCTGTGAAATACCAATTCTTTATCCGGCACCAATCGTCGCTGCTCTTTCTTCTACACCGATCGTTGCTGCTCTCTTTCTCCGGCACCGATTGCCACTGCTCTCTTCGTTCGTCAAGGTGTATAAGATTGAGAAGATGCATATATATATATATATATATATACACACACACACATAACATACACAGAGATGCAGAGATTGAGATGGTGCAAATCAAACCCCCACAACGAGCATGATGGAGACGATGCAAAGACCAACATTGTGAAGCCCGTCGATTGAAGACAGTCGTTGTTGATAACGAGGTTGTGCATCGCTAATGTCAGACAGAATTGGGCTAATAAACAGATGATTCAAGATGCAATAGACACGGCCTAACTTATGAAGCTGACATCTAGTGCTTAGTTAGACTGGTACCGACGTTAGGGCATCTTTAGTGATGACTTAAATTCATATTAAATTTAAATTTGAGTCAAAATATATAAAAATGATGCTCCAAACTCTAAACTTAAACCCATACTAAATCAATTTTTATTCAAATTCAAGCTCAAATCAGTGCATTACTGTTCACAGAACTAAATTTATAACGGTTAATTTTTTTTTTTTCCCTTTCTAGTTTCACCTCAGATGAAAAATGAAAGAAAAAAGCGAGGAAAAGAAATAAAAAGAAAAACAGGAAAAGGAAAACAGACCTGACGAGAATCGATGATGGCAGAAACGATCGGCGATGGCGATTGGCAGTGACGGTCGACGATGAAGAACAATAGTGACGGAGAGAGAAAGACTTCCTGTGCAGATGATCGAATGATTTTGTAACTCATTTCCAGCTTATGAAAGAAGTGGAATCCATTTGAACCCTCAGTTAGAAGTTGCCAAACTAGGCTTTGATTTTGATGGGAACATACCTGACGAGGGTTTTGTGAGAGAGGGATGGATGGAGGGAAGAGGGAGTTGTGAGATCCTAGAGGGATGGAGGGAATGTTGCGAGAGAGTGAGGGATGGAGAAGCAGAGAAGCAGAGCTAAGGGAGAAGCAAAGAAGGTTTATGCATAAGAGAGGAAGGGCTGCAGTGAGATGGAGTGGAGAAAGGGGCAGTTGATGGATTGAATATGTTCAGTGACCATTGGAGAATTAAAATAATAGAAAAAAATGATGAGAAAATTTGGAAGGGAATGAAAAATTAAGAGTGAAAGAGATTCGAAAAGAAAAAAAGAAGGGAAATGATTTTTGAAAGGAAATGACATAAAGTAGTTTTTGGGAGAAGGTAAAATTTTTTTAAAAATATTTGAATAAAAACTTAAGTGATCATTGAAGAACATCAAACTCAAATTCACATTTTACTTAAATTTTAAGTGAAATTTGGGTTTGAGTTTGGGTCACCACCAGATATGATTTTAGGGATGATATGTGTTGTGTGGGTTCTCATGGGTATCCTAAAGATGGTGTTATATTGAGATGTTTTCAATTAGGTTGAGTTTATGTTTAGATTCTTTTGATGCATTGCACGAAACAATGGTTGAAGACTTGAACCTAATCAAGCCCTAATTTTTTTTTTCCAGTTTCTGTTACTTTTTCTCCTAGATGGTCGTTGTCATTGCTTTGTCTTTTAGGATTCCTTTTTTTTTTTCTTAACCTGTTGCTCTGCTGTAGTTCGACTCAATCAGCATGAACAATTATCCCCATTTTTTGTTCACATTCTGTGTGGGTTTATGCCCCTCTCTCACGTTTAGCTTGGTGATTTTGTTGCTCTAGTTTGATACGATCAACCCATCATCACCGACGACTTTCGCTAGCTGGGTGAGTGGTATTTCAAGATTTCTTTTTCTCTGTATGTATGTTGCTGTTGATGTATAGTTAGATGAAACAAGGGGTTTGGCTGTTTGATCCAAAATTTGATTTTTGATTTTTTTGTCTTTTGTTTTTATTTTGATTGAACTTTGTAATACATTAGAGGAGGAGGTATTGGTTAGGGCATATTGAGTGAAAATTCAAATTTAAATTTGAATTTAAGTTAGAATAAAACTTTTTTTAATCATAAACTCAAATTCATGCTAAATTTTTTTTGATAACGTGGAACCCTTCTAAGGACCTAGTCTAATGGTAGTCAGGACCTTCGACCAAACTTCTAAGGACCTAGTCTAATAGTAGTCAGGGTCTTCGACCAAAGGCTATCCCTAGAAGGTAAATTCCGAATGCACCAATTCGCCCATTAGCCCTGTGCATTAGGTAAATTGCGAGCTCGCACACTGAAGGGAGTCGAACCCACACCGGTAGCTTTTATGCCTCCCGAGACTCTTACCCTTACCAAGTACGCTATGCCTGAATGGGCTCATGCTAAATTTGTTTTTATTTTTACTTAAATTTAAATCTAAATATGTTGTAAATTCAAATTAAATTCAAATTTATAACTCTAACTTAATTTAAGTTAAATTATTAGAAAACATGAAACTCAAATTTAACTTTTACTCAAATTTTAAATAAAATTTGAATCATCACTAAAGATGTTCTCAGTGATGAATTTGAAAGAAGTCAATAATTGGTAAAGCAAAGAGAGAGAAATTTTAGAAAAAAAATATTTCAAAGAATGAAGTTGGTGACATAGGATAAAATTGACATTTTAAAACATACATGACATCAACAAAAAAAAATCATCTAGTCACCTAAGGATATTTCTGTCATTGACCACAAATTTTAAAAGAAATAGAGTGTAATTTTTTAAATTATAATGATATGTGTGTAATATTATTAAATTTAAAACGGGATGAGTGTAATTTTATTTTAATATTAATAATAAAATTATTAATTATCTACAATAATATTAAGTTAATTTTTTAAAAAATTATTAATTTTTTAAAAGTTAATTATAATTGATTTTGTTGTAATAATTAATTTACAAATTTCTTTTTCTTCAGCAAACGGCAAGTCAAGCGTCGTTCCGCCCTTTCCAGTGCAGTCGTCGCTCTGAGCTTGGGAAAATAATGGGCGTTCTTTCTTTGACGTGGACAACAACAACTCTCCTCTCCAATAATACTTCCCATCGAACCAGTCGGCTCTCAATTGAACCCTGAAGATTCGAATTTCATACTCACAGTAACTACCTTTCTCTCACTGCCCTCTTCTCATTAACTTGTGATGGATTTCTATATAGTTTATTGGTCTTTGAATATTTATTGCTGGCTTTGAATATTTCAAACGAAGACTTACTTTTTCTTAAGGTCTTTGGTTGGTTTTGAAGTTATGATTACAAGGCTCTTCATTTTCTTTGTGGAAGTAGCCGTGTTTTACTTTTGATTCTTGAACCCGTTTGGGGATTCTTTGATCTTTCTGTATTAGGGTTTGTGATGCATCAGTTGGGTTTATTCTTTCACAATTTCCATGTTATTATCTGAATTCGTGCTTCTTGTGATAAAAGTTTTTAATTTTAATGGGATAAAAGGTTGCGAAACTCAACTGGGTGTTCGTGTTTTCAAGATTTTGAGCAGTCAAGGTTTTGATTTCTATGCATATTGGGGTAGAACGTGGCTTATGCAGGTCTGTTAGTTTGAATTTTTTCTGCTTCTACTTTGTCTGCATTGTTTGATTGATTTTCTTCATCTGGATCGTTGGAAATTTTGACAGTGCTAAAGTGAGTAAACTTAACTGTGCAATTAATTAAACAAAACTTTCTTTGGGCAAGCGTTGAGTGACCTTAATTGTGTTTTTTTTTGGGGGGGGTCTTTCTTTTTATCTTTTAGAATTTCAAGGACACTAGAGATTTGGATTTCCATGCATTTCTTGTGCGAGTCTTTGTAAGAATTCATGAGTTTGTAGGTTGAATTTTTCTGTTTGTGGTCTGTATTTATCTTAAAATTATTCTTTTCGAATTGTTATTTTTGACATTTAGAGTTCTGAATTGAGTAAACTCCAGCGGCTTCATGTTTTCTGTTGGTTTCCAAAACTGTACTGCGTAGGATTTCCATTTATCTTTTTGTTAGTCTGTGTTAATATTTATGGATTAGCAGGATTATTAGTTGAGTTATTTCTGTTAAGACTTTGTATTCGTCTTCTAATTACTTTTTCCCCCCTCTGATCCCCACTTTCTGTGTTTTTAGGATCTTATGTAGAGTGCTGAAGTTGGTTCTTTCTTTGTGTTGACTTTGTATTTGTTTCAGGGTTAGGCATTATGAAGGTGAAGATTTCACAGTCTAGTAACTCCAGGGAAACAGAAATCTAAGTTGTTTCTCATCCATAGTTCTATTTGGGTTATGATGATCTTCTTCATGAACATGACACCGAATAATATAGCTCGTACAATTCTTATTGGTAATTTTGTCTGGTTGCTGTTGAGTAGCAATTTCAGCAATGGCACAGTGACTGATATTTACTGCTTGGAAACTCTAAAAGCTTCCGTGGAAGATACATTCAATTACTTAAACTCATGGAATTTTAAGAACAGTACTGAAGGCTTCATCTGTAGATTTACTGGAATTGACTGCTGGCATCCTGAAGAGAACAGGGTTTTAAATATCCGGCTTTCAGACATGGGACTCAAGGGTAATTTTCCGCGTGGTATTGAAAATTGCACATCTTTGACAGGGTTAGATCTATCCAGCAACAAGCTCAATGGAAGTATACCGCCTAAAATCTCAACAATGCTTAAATTTGTGACAATCCTTGATCTCTCCTCCAACAGTTTTTCGGGAGAGATCCCAGTGGACCTTGCAAATTGTAGCTTTCTGAATGTTCTTAAACTAGATAACAACCAGTTAACAGGTCAGATTCCTCCACAACTTGGCCTGCTTGATCGGATGAAGACATTCAGTGTAGCAAACAATCACTTGACTGGGCCAGTTATATCTTTCATTAATACTAAAATTCCAGCAGAGAACTATGCAAATAATCCAGGGCTCTGTGGGGATCCTTTGCCCGCTTGCCAAGGGCCTGCAAAGAAAACCCACATTGGAATCATTACTGGAGCAGCTGTTGGTGGGGTTACTGTTGCAGCAGTAGTTTTGGGTATTGGCATGTTCTTCTTTGTGCGTAGGGTATCTAAAAAGAAGAAGGAAGAAGATCCTGATGGAAATAAATGGGCAAAGAGTATTGAGGGAGCCAAAGGCATCAAGGTAAGCTGATTAAATTTATTGCTTTACAATCCCTTAAATATTCTTCTGGCCTTTATTGAGTAATGTATTTTATTTATTTCCTACATGTTTTGCTTGATATTTTTGTAATTTCCATTATTAATAATTTTAGCTGTATTGTACTGAGGAAGAAGTGTTGTAACTTGCAGCTTTCCATGTTTGAGAAGTCAGCCTCGAAAATGAGATTAAGTGACCTCATGAAGGCTACTAACAACTTCAGAAAAGACAACATCATTGGGTCAGGAGGAACAGGCACTATGTACAGGGCAGTGCTTGAAGATGGAACTTCACTTATGGTGAAGAGGTTGCAAGATACTCAACACTCTGAGAAAGAATTTGTGTCTGAGATGACTATTCTGGGGAATATGAAACACCGGAACTTGGTTCCTCTTCTAGGTTTTTGCATGGCTAAAAAGGAGAGGCTTTTGGTTTATAAGCTTATGCCAAATGGTACCCTCCATAATCAGCTACATCTTGTGAGCGAAGGTGGAAAATTTCTGGAGTGGCCTATGAGGCTCAAAATTGGGATAGGGGCAGCCAAGGGCTTTGCGTGGCTTCATCATAATTGCAATCCTCGTATTATCCACCGAAACATAAGTTCAAAATGCATCTTGTTGGACGTGGATTTTGAGCCCAAAATATCTGATTTTGGACTTGCTAGGCTAATGAACCCAGTTGACACTCATTTAAGTACTTTTGTGAATGGGGAATTTGGGGATTTGGGTTATGTCGCTCCTGAGTATATGCGAACTCTGGTGGCCACCCCAAAGGGGGATGTTTACAGCTTTGGAGTTGTGCTTCTTGAGTTGGTGACCAGTGAAAGGCCCACTCACGTGGCTGAAGCCCCCGAAAGCTTTAAAGGAAATTTGGTGGAGTGGATTACACAGCTTTCTAGCAGCTCTAAGCTTCAAGATGCCATTGACAAATCTTTGTCTGGGAAGGGCTATGACGGTGAGCTTTTCCAGTTTCTTAAAGTTGCATGTAGTTGTGTACTGCCTCCCCCCAAGGAAAGGCCTACTATGTTCGAAGTGTACCAGCTTCTGAGAGCTATTGGGGAGCGATACAATTTCACAATGGATGATGAGATTTTGATGCCATCCAGCACCGGTGATGATGATTATATAGGGGAACTCATTGTTGCTCGAGAAGTAATGGTGAATCATTGAAAAGGTAAGAGTAAGTGAGATTTAGTAATGAATGCATCTTAATCTACATGAACTGAACTGATCAAAAGAAATCTACATGTAGTTATTTATGTATCAAAAAAAGAAATCTATGTATAATTATTTGTCGTTGGTATTTAAATAAATGTTTATATTCCACATCATGTCAATGTTTTAATTATTGATTTGACTATTTCAGGTGAATCTGTTAGTTATAACCTCTGATATGTATAGTTTTCTATTACATTTTTCTTTTTGATTTCTTGGATCATTGTTGGATTTAAGAGTTAATGCAGCTGCCTGCTTTTGTTGTTGGTACTATTATTGCATGTTGTATAAAGTTGCCTATAAGGTAAACAACATTGGACGGTAATTTTGTCATGTTTAGAGCATTTCCAACACTACTAGCCAAATTTTGGCTAGAGCCCTCTCTTATCTATTTTAGCTAATCACTTTTTAAGCGCCACATCCAACATTACTCTTTGTTTCATGTAGCCTTATGGTGCACCGCACCACACCACTGTTTGACAATAAAACAGCGATGTTTGCATCTCCCACTCCCTTTTTCCTCCACATTTTTTTTTCACTCAACCAAACATGGCATAACCCAAAATTTTAAACATAGAAAGCTAAAATCACAAGCATCTCCTCTACTCTCTCGGGTATTGGTCAACTTCTTCTTCTCTCTACTCTCGTCGATCTCCCCTCTCCCTCTCTTCCTCCACCGACCAACCAATCAACCCACCGATTTATATTTAAGAAGCCTTTCAATGAGTTTCCAATCAACTAAACTGTCATCAACAGCTAAGACGTGGTCTCTCCTCACTATCCATCTCCTCTAATGAAGAAGAAGCCATTTTTTCTTCTCTCTCAGGATGCCAGCCCAACAGCCCATAAATCAGTGGAGAAGATAAAAGATCAAATCTGCTGAAGGAGAATAAGACAAGGACAGAGAAAAATTTCTCTCGCAAATACGCCACCGAGGTACAGAAAGACATTGGGAAGAAAATTGAGGGTCGATTCTATATACCGTTGAGATTTGAATCAAAAAGATGTTGGGAAGAGAGTTGAAATTTGGAGAGGCAAAAATCCTCGCCATTTCTGGCAAGGGAGATGGCAATCTTCTAAAATGGCTAGCATGATAGATAGCCTGTTGGAAGGCTGTATTCTAGAGATGGCTCTCTATTTTAACTAACAGGTAGCTCTAGTGAGGTGTGTAGGAGATGCTCTTACCAGTCTTTTATTTGTTTATCATTTATTAGTTTCTTTATGTGATTGTGTTTGCCTACAGGCTAAGGTTTAGACATTGGGAGTGAGGAGTATATAAAAATATGAGTATATTAATATGATCTTAACTAGCTTTTTTGAGTTTAGATCAGAACTGTTAATATGAAACTC
Organism: Nyssa sinensis; assembly: GCA_008638375.1. Lineage (NCBI taxonomy): Eukaryota > Viridiplantae > Streptophyta > Magnoliopsida > Cornales > Nyssaceae > Nyssa > Nyssa sinensis. Next base: position 7,044,947 of record CM018034.1, read on the forward strand.
TCAACAAATGCTACATTGTGCAATCACACAATGAATAGTGCTACCTCCTTGTGGATTCTATTGTGACAGGTGATTTGAAAATCAGCATGCGGTGGATTTAAATCATCTTATTCTTATCAATGATTGTTTGTGGCATTCAAATTAGTGAACAAGGAAAGAAAAATAATTTGGAATCGTGTATTTTCCCTAGAATAATTGATTAAAGAATCTGCTAGAGATTTTGGCATGTGATTTGTTTTAAGTGTCATCTACTATCATTTTTTTCTTCAACTGTAGTCTAAAATGGTGCTTTCCTCTCAATTCACACAAAAAATTGAAATGATGCATGGTTGCTGCCCAGCTGTGTGAGCTTCATGTTTTCCCATTATCACGTTGAATCCCTTATCTTATTTCTTGAGCGGCTTATAATTTATTTAGTGGGGTAAGAGATCACTTATCTTGTTCTGGTGTCTTTGAACTTTCACTCTGAAGTTATCCTAGAATTTTTTTTTTTTGGTTTGTTTTTCCTTCTGGTCTAGAAGGTTTTTTTTGATAGGCAACTTATCCTAGATAATGATCTTACTTCTTCATTGATTGCTGCAGTTAGTTGCCTCATTATCCGAACATTATTGATTTCCCACAATCAAGAATGTTGTTAATTATCTTTTTCTCTCTCTTTATTTTTAATGGGCGTAGGCTACTATGTAATTCTTATTTCACATTGTTTTCTCTCTCCCTTCTGTGTGTTTTCCTTATTTTTTATTTTTTGTGAGTAAAAGATACAAACACACCCACTTTGTGCTTAATGGGATGCAAACCCTCAACCTATTCTTGGGAGATGTAGGAGATATCATTCAAGCTAATGTTTGATGGTAATTTACTGGCCTTTGCATAGGAGAAATATTTATTATTGCATCTTGCGGCTTGCGTCTTGCTTTCCTATTTCCTCGTGAGTACCATCAATAAAATTATATCATGAACATGTTCCATAGCTCTCTTTGTCTGTGCCTGCACGTGTGCCTGTTCTTCTATGTTTCCATATAGAATTCTATTCAAATGTTGGAATTTCAGTGTGTTCATGTGTCTGCATGTGCAAGTGTGGCATTTGTGCGTTGCATTTTTTTTCTTCCTTTGGCAAGAAATTGGAAGGCTTGCTCCTTCAGGCATTAGGATTGTGTTCTTTCTGTTGCCTAATACTTATTATTCTTAAAACGCTTTGTTGCCCATATGCTGAGATTCCCCAACTTTTTCTTTTTTTTTGACTTTGTCTTAGTAATTAACATACCTTAAATCATTTATTACCTGGACTAGTCAAAACTAAGGGCTCTGGAGTCTGGAGGTATATGCTCATGGGCTTCAAGTCAGTGAGACAATATATATCCGTTGTACTACAGTTAATTGGTGTAATCATCATTTTCTTTCGGTTTGGTCATTTATGTGTATTTAGTAAAGTGGTACATATTTGTTAAACATTGTTTTTCTGATTAAAAAAAGTGGTACATATTTGTTTAATGATGCATGTAATGGGCTCGGACCCCATCTGTGGGGCTAAATAGTGAGGACTATGGAGACACTACAACAATTTGCACATTTTCCGACGCAAACTCAGTCGTCGGAATAAAAAGCGTCGGTAAAACAAGTATCTTTGACGAACAAATGTTAATGTCGGGTTTTAATGACAAATACCGACTCCATTTTTTACCGACAGTTTAAATCGTTGGAAAAATGGAAGAAATACCGACGACAAAACTTAGTGTTGGAAATAGTTATTTTTTCTGACGCCTTTATGCGTAGGTAATAAGTTATTATTTAAAATAATGTTGTTTTACTGAGCTATGTACCGAGCTTTGGAATGTGCATTACTATTTCCGATGTTATAATGCGTCGGAAAAATGAAGGCTACTTGTGCCGATGTTTTAGTGGGTCAGAACTATAAAAATATTGTAGACAGTATCATTCTTTTGGCGCAAAAACTGAAACTCTTTCCCTCTCTCGATCAGATCGATCTCTCTCAGCTGTCTCTCTTTTGCGCGACTCTCTCAGATCGATCTCTCTCATCTCAATCGATCTCTTTCGTGCGACGCTCTCAGATTGATCTCTCTCAATCTCTCGCTTTCGCGATCCTCTCGATCTCTCGCTTTCGCGCTCCTCTCTTTGATCTCCCTCTGAACCAGCTGTACGAAGACGGATCCGAAGAGCTAGATCTGAACCAGCTGTACAAAAAAATTGCTCTTCATACATTTTTTTATCTGTTTATTTTATTTAAGTTTTTAAATGGTTCTTTCTCTCTCTTGTGAAATTGAAATCTTATATTTCTTGGATCCGTTTGCATCAATAGCAACTCGGTGGATTATGTATATACATAGATGTAAATAACTGTGGGCTTTGGATGTCAAGAATCATGACTCTGCTGTTGATCGTTTTTTTGTCAATATGTGTATACATTTTTTTGTCAATATAGATGTAAACACTGATTCTAGAATGTCAATATATTGCAGCTCCATATGGATTTCATGATTTTTTGTTGTCAATGCAAATATTTAAAAATGTCTGCACATTTATAGATTGAAAAAAATAAACATTTAGAATTTGCTATCTGTTCAAAATTCTTTTGACAGGATGGATAAGTCCTAATTGGATTCCTGAGAAGTGTTCTACAGAGAACTTGCTCCTTTTGAAATTGAAGTTCTGAATTGTTATGTGACCCTTTAAAGTTCATCATTGTCAGGCATGTCCAACAGCTAATTGTTAACATGGTTTAAGTTTTAGCCTCAATATCTGTTGATTCTGTTTGGACTTAAGCCTGGTGACAGGCTTCAACTTAGTCTTACATTCACTAGCTTTGAGTTTTCTTCAGCCTGATGTTTGATGGACTTGTTTTCGACTTTCATTATTGATGCCTATTTCTGATTATGATTTGGCAGTGAGACTTTCATTATATAGTCGGAAATAATATTTAAACCGACTCGCTCTATGGTCAATAATGTTTTGTCAATTGTTTATATGGTTAGAAATAATGTTTTACTGACTGTTTATATGGTCGGAAATAATGTTTTACCGACGTTTAAATGCGTCGGCAATATGTTAATATTTCCGATGCCATGAGTTTTACGTCGGTAATCTTTTTCTGACCATTTTAATATCGACCGTTGTGTTCGACAGTCGGAAATGTATATTTCCTGACACTAAATAGATTATTTCTGACCTTATCTGGAGTCGGTATAAATGCTTTGTCTTGTAGTGAGATCTAGCTCATCTATTTAATTTTTCCATTGGGGAACAGAAATTTGATTATATAATAATATATATCATCACAGGATGGACAATGGTTCAAGATCTAAAGATGGTCCATGGTCCATCAGAAATTCTTGGATGCCACAGAAGAAATGGATAGAGGATTCTTAGTATTTCTTTGTTCTTGGAACTAATCTAGTAATCTGGGCTATGATAATAGACCCAAATGGGAGAAAGAACTCTGGGTTATGACACTATTGATGTTATATTGTTTGCATACTCCAAATGTTATTTGCTTACATTTTTGTCGTTCTACTAAAAACACTTGTAAATTTGTGGTTATTTTGAATATGATTGTGTTCCCATTGCCAAAACTGGGGTTGTATGGGCAATTTGTCATTAATGCCTTGAAACTGATGATATTCATTGTTTGGTATAATGGTAAAAGCTCGAGCCTACAAAGCGCGATAATGCTGGTGAATCTGAGGCAGCCATCCCGTGCAAATAAACTCCTCCTAGCATTCTGCATTGGCAAGTTCCCTTTTTATATATTTTTATTTATGGTGGTTATACCATGCATATGGGAATTAAGATTTCACATCTTCTTGTGGTTTGTCTCCTGCTAATGTTACTGTGTTGCATTAGGGCAACAAACATTTAGGCAAATGAGACTCACTGTTGAAAGCAGTCTAGTTTCTTCTTAAGACGGACACCCCTTTCTTGGTAATAAATTAGACGCTCTGTTTGTTTCAGTTGGTATTCCTTCCTGCTCGAATACGCAGGTTGCGGATGGTTGCCTCAGCAGTCAAGAGTTCATTTTAGCTAGATGTGATAGCTCATATATTGTAATAGGGAATTAGGTATACTTAAAACACAAAAGAATTTAGGGATAATCATACTTGTGATATCTGATAATTACATGACGTTCTTGTAGTTTCTGTTATTACATTGACATTTTTTGTCAGAGTTGTTGAAAAACAAACGTTATTTAGTGTTCTTATTCTTATGAATAATAATGCCGACTTTTCTTGTAATATCTGATAATTACATTATTTCTCTAGTGATTTTTGAAAAGAGAGGGAAGGTTACTGTAATATATAAAAGTACTTCTAGTTCTATAAAAAAATTTAATTAAAATTCTAAAATCATAGAAGACGGATTTTGTATAGAGAGTAATCTGTATATTGTTCTTATAACAAATGAAAAGTTGGTGTAATTTATGAAAATATAGGAAATGCCACCATGATTGTAAGATTACTCGGAGGAGACCTAAGATTTAAATAGGAACTTTCAATAGTGAAACCAACTTTCATTCTCTCAAGAATTGTTCTACCTCTGGAAAAAAAACATATCCGAATTAAAGAGGAGATTGCCATTCTATCTCTCCTCTCTCTATCTTCATTTACTGATTTTGTTCCCATTTGGTGGACTGCCAAACGCTTGGTGAGGTGCAGGTATTGCAGGTGTCTTCACCCAACCCCTCTATACACAGGATAGAGTTAGAAATATATATTAGGGGGCAAATTTTGTTATTAATATTTGATTATAAGTTTAAAAATTAAAGTAATATAAAAATTTAATATTGATTGATAATATTTTTACTAAGTAACTAAATTTATTGGAAAGTTCTTTTTAACATTAAACATCCCAATGGCCATAAAATCTCATTTAGCACAAGAAGGTCAAAAAAATCTATCAATACCCAACAATTCTATATATATATATATATATATATATATATTATATTATAGTATTGGATAAAATGATGGAAGAACAAGTGGTGGACTCTTATTGTTCAATGGATTTAGAAAAAAAAAATATAAATGTAACCTAATTGAAATAAATTTTTAAATAAAATTACACTAAAAATTACACTAAAAAGAAAATGAAGCAAAATTATATTTTAATTTTGCATACAAACATGTTGTAATTTTGAATAAAATTGATACCACAGCTTAAGATTAGAATTCATTGTCAGAGTGGGGCCAATGGTTTTTGTTAGACTTAATGTAAGTGTTCAAGAAAGCGTTAAAATTTTTATATTTGAGGTAGAACGTGAACAATAGATGTGAATCGTGATGTAGATGACTTTTTTTTTTTTTTTTGGGATTCTATTCGAATAAGTCAAATGATGTTTTAGCCTTTTAGGATCAAACAGTTACAAGTGAGATATTTTTTTATTGCATACAATAATTTTTTTTTTGTGTTGTGAAAATGTTTGAATTCAAAAGGAGACAAAAATAAAAATTAAAAGGACATATTTAAATTTTATTTTTAAAAATATAAAAAAATTTAAATAAGAAAAGTTGAGGACGGCAAATTGACTCCCAGGCCTTTCATTGGCTCCGTCCCTGCCTATACTCTTGGTACACACTCTCTCTAGTCTAGAGAAGAAAATGACCTACTTTGGCAGTTACTCTGTCTTAAACCTATGTGACAATTAACATATATATATATATATATATGTATTAGAATCTTGGGAAATTTGTACCTAGTCGTGGAGATTTTTCTGTATTGCAGTCTGCAGATATCAACATCCTCAAGACAAATAGATAGTAGTCAAATTGTAGACGAAAGCTAGCTAACACAGAGACCATTCATATCCATGATTAAATATAAATATATGACTAGTATATATATGGACAGTAACGTTTTAAGTCTGGATTGTACTATTCTAATAGGTTGGATGGACCATGTATATATGTATGACATTTTTTCCTAGGCACATCCCATTAAATAAATAAATTCATTTTTTTGATGATTGCAAAGTTCTTTTTTTTCTTTTCTTTTTCTATAACCTAGAAACCGAAGACCTCACCAACTGGGTCTTTTGGGCATATGACCGGATTGTAAACCTAAAATTCCGACAAGCATTTTAATATAGCCTTTGACTATGTTGCAGGATAGCTTAAAGAATATCCATAGAGTAATGAAAGATGGTTACAAAGCTTATGCATCCATCTACCCCAAAAAGTTGAATTCATTCATTTGGGAATTTCAAAACAATTGAAGAACATATGCCCAAGTATGAACTAGTTCTAACTAGCAAGTATAGCACAAATTACTTTTTTTCATAATTTTTTTCAAGGTACTTTCGATGCATGCCACGTCATCTATTGTTAAATAATTGAATAGTAGATGCATGAAGGGGCATACATCTGTTGGTCTAGCCGTCTACGGGTGGATCAACTTAGCAACAAACTCGTCGATGTTTCTATCAGAACTTCCACCTTCATCAACAGCCTCTTTTGCCAATTCCTTCCATTTGGTGGCATTTCTTCTCATCTCTTTCCCTCTCTCTCCCTCCATGACTTCCCTTATGCAATGCTCCACCTCTTCTCTTCTAACGATCCCCTGCTCATCACCCTTCACTTTGACTCCCATTCCCCAAACATCCATCACATACTTTGCATTGGTGCTTTGGTCTGTCCATTGTGGCATTGCCACCATTGGAACTCCCAAGCTCAATGCCTCCAAAGTTGAATTCCACCCACAATGTGTGAGAAAACATCCTATTGCCTTGTGTGCCAAAACTTCCAATTGGGGACACCATGACACCACCAAGCCCTTCTCAGATGTCTCCTCCACAAATTCTTTTGGAAGCTTGGCCTCTTCTGATGCTCTCACCACCCACAAAAAGTACTTGTCGCTCCCTTTCAAACCCCAAGCTAGTTCTTCCATTTGCTCAATTTCCAGCGTTGCCAAACTCCCAAAAGACACGTACACAGCTGACTCATTTGGCAGGCTGTTTAGCCATTTCATGCAAGCAATAGTGTTTGGCTTAAACACACTGAGACCATAGTCTTTGTCATCTTGGAGTCTCTTATCTAAGAACATAGATGGTATAGTTGGTCCAATTGTCCTCAGCGGCCAGAGCTTTGCCATCCAATCCACCACCTATTCAGTATTTTAGACAGCAATTAGTTGCCAGAATTTACAAAACAATCAAATGCCAGATATGTAAATACATTATTACGCAAGCCCGCTAGAATATTATCTTTCCATGTAAATACAATATAGCAATTCATTGATTCTAGGCTAGAATATTAGGCTAGCATATTATATTTCCATTTAATGTAAATACCATATACAGTATACCAACAACCCCTTGATTCTAGGCTAGATATGTGGTCCTTGTGAAGTGTGTGTGTGTATATATAAATGATTTTGAAGATCAATATAATATATAATTTCTCAAACTCTTAAATGGTACCAAAACAAAATTCAAACCTTACCGTCACATGTTGGTTCAATCTGATAACACATGATGAGTTGATGATTTAACATGATCAAGGGATTGCTATATTGTATTTACATGGAAAGATAATATTCTGCCGTATAATTAAGGGGTTGCCTAATATACACAAATATATATAACACATTCGAATTTACCTACCTGTTTCTCCAACTCATAGAAAGTGTTGCAGAGGACCCAATCTACTTTATCAACATTTGAGAATTGCTTCACAACCATATCATAGAGAGGTGGGTATGATCCAGGATCATAAATAAAAGATGGCAAGTCTGAAGGTTCAAGTGGGGGCAATCCAGGAACAGAAACCTTGGGACCTGCAAGAGGAAGTTCCAATAACCCCTTGTGCACATGGTAATATATACTGTCCACAGCACAAGACTGTGTGAAGAACACAGCCCCAACCAATCCAAACTTCTTGGCTACATCAAGGACCCAAGGCAAGAAGGCATCATAAACAATACAATCAACAGGGCAACCGAGGCCGGAGAGTTTCTCAACCAGCTTGGCCAGAGTCTCTGAGCCAACCTCTTGAAACATTGTCAAGTAGGCTTGAATGCTCTCTGCATGTTTTCTCCCGCCTTCATCGTAGCCATCGGAGATTGTCTCGAGCTTGATGGAACCAGGCACTTCATGCATGGTCTTGAAGATGAACTTAGTGGTTGCTAAAGTGACTCTGATTCCTTTGTGTTCTAAGCGCCTGGAGAATTGTAGCATAGGGTTAATGTGGCCTTGGGTTGGAAATGGTAAGACCAAGCAATGAGCTCTGTGGCCTCTCATTTCCTTCTCCATTTTTCTTTTTGGTTAGCAACACAACTCAGAGGGAGCTCTCATTTTGTTCTTTTATTGGGCAGCTAACATAGGAAGTATCTTATTTGTATACGACATTTGGTTGTTGGTCCCCCTACGATTATAAATTTGCAACGACGTCTTGCAGTATAAAACAAGACATAAGACATGGATTTGATTCACTCAGGGTCGGTTGGCGCATAAAGTCAGTAAAACAATTATTTTAGGTTTTATCTAAAGAGAAGTCCTAAATTTTAAGTATCTATAATATAATTAAATTAAAAATTTAAGATAAATAAAAGTCTAACTCTATAAAAAAAAAATCTCAAATTTTTTGTATTTACAGTATAAGGTTAATAAAAATCTAACTCCACAAAAAATACCCATAATTTTATGTCTTTATAGTATATTTATATTAGAAATATAAGATTAATAAAAATCAAACTCAACAGAAAATGGCAGAAAAACTTAATTCTATTAATAGAGTTTTATTTGTATTGTATTCTATTTTTTTATTACTATCTATTTAAATATAAAAAAAGTTGTGTACAAATTTTATTACTAAAGGTTGGGTTCAAATTCGGATAAACCTGACTAAACTCAAAAATCAAATTTTTCATAAAAGAAAAAAATTCTTAAAAATTCTATATAAATAATATATATATATATATATATTTCATGATGTTATTTACTTTTAAGAAAACAAAAACAACTTAATTCTATCTACAAGACGTTAAAAAAAAGGCCAAGATTTTATTCACCTAAAAATTTCTCGGTTAATACTTAGTTTTAAACTTTTCCCCCTACTTTTCATGTTATCCCATCTATTATAAATTATAATAATAATAAACATGTTTGAGATAAATGATGTTTTGCTACGAATATATTTTGGTTCAAATTTGTTTGATTATAAGCTTAGATTCCACGTGAATTGAATGTGTAAACATGTTTGAGATAAAAGATGTTTTGCTACGACTCTATTTTGATTCAAATTTGTTTGATTATAAGATTAAATTCCACATGAATTGAATCCGTTGACATTTCGCACATAGAGGTGTGATGAGTTGATTCTATGAGGTCATTGAATGCGTAAACAAACACTGACAACTCTCTCTCTCTCTCTTCCGTCATTAAAAATGTAAAACAAAATATCATCATTTTTATCCCACTTTAATCCCATCTTCTTAAATAAATGAGATTTATTATTTATTAAATGAATAATATTCTTTCACGTGACGTGAAAAGATGAGATCCTTAACATTTTTCAAAAATTTATTTATGAGCCAAGATGCAATGTATTTGGTCAATAAAAAAGATGCACATAATAAATAATAATAAAATTTTTACATAATCAAACAATATAAAACATGAAATAGAATTCTAAAAATTTAAGATGGACACCCCTTTCTTGGTAATAAATTAGAAGCTCTGTTTGTTTCAGTTGGTATTCCTTCCTGCTCGAATATGCAGGTTGCAGATGTTGCCTTAGTAGTCAAGAGTTCATTTTAGCTAAATGTGATAGCTCATATATTGTAATAGGGAATTAGGTATACTTAAAACACACAAGAATTTAGGAATTATCATACTTGTGATATCTGACAAGTTACATGACGTTCTTGTAGTTTCTATTATTACACTGACATTTTCTGTCAGAATTGTTGAAAAGTAAACGTTATTTAGTGTTCTTACTCTTTTGAATAATAACGCTGACTTTTCTTGTAATATCTGATAATTACATTATTTCTCTAGTGATTTTTGAAAAGAAAAGGGAGGTTACTGTAATATATAAAAATATTCTAGTTCTATAAAAAAATATAATTGAAATTCTAAAATCATAAAAGACGGATTTTGTATAGAGGGTAATCTGTATATTGTTCTTATAACAAAAGAGAAATTGGTGTAATTTCTGAAAATATAGAAAATGCCACCATGATTGTAAGATTACTCGGAGGAGACCTAAGATTTAAATAGGAACTTTCAATGGTGAAACCAACTTTCATTCTGTCAAGAATTGTTCTACCTCTGGATAAAACATTTAGGGTTGTCAATTCATGTTATCGTGTCGTGTTCGGGTCGTGTCAATGCATACATATTCGAAAATATGTGTGAACCCTAACCCGACACTATTACCTAATCGTGTCAAGTTTCAAAACCCAAACCCAACCCATTTATTAAACAGGTTACACGTGTCGACCCACTTAACTCGTTTATTTTAATTTTTTTATTTTTTAAATAAAAAAATTTACTTATCTTTTAATATGTATAGATAATTTTCACATTTAGTAACTTTGGATATGAGCCAAATCAAAGTAGAAACTTGTTTTATCACTAAAAAATCTCAAAACCTTAATAAATATTTGATGTGAGATGAATTACCTTAACTCATAATATATTTTATAATTAAACGCGTTAAGTCGTGTTAAACGGGTTGACACTAGCAAAATCCAAACCCGACTTGTTTATTAATCGTGTTATACGTGTCAACCCATTTATGACCCAAACCCATTTATGTCATGACCCGAAATCCACCCTGCGCGGATCTCGAGTCGCGACCGCCGCCCCAAGACCCGAAGGCCTTGGGACAAGGCTCACATCTGCAGCGGTATCGAATAGATGTGCTTCATGTGGTTGCGGAAGCGTGAAAAACTTTTTTCTTTTCTTTTCTCATTTTAAAATTTGCACATCCGTCCGATACTGCTGCTATTCACAATAGTACACATGATCATACATTCAGAACATAACTAAAAACTTAAAGGCTTTTATAATGGATACATGTTCAGCTGCCCCTTGGGGCTTAATACATAACAGTTCACTACCTTACTAATACAAAGGTTACAACTTAAGTTCATGATACTTAACGAAAGAACTACTTAGACGTCCCTTCCAAAAACAGCTAGGCTCATCCTCATCATCTTCCAATCAGCCCTATTGTCAATCACCTGAAAGGGGGATCCGAACAAAGTTCGGGTAAGCTAATCTAAGCTTGTGAGTAATTCCTGCATTCGTCATGATGTTTTCAACTAGTAGTGGTTTAACACATAAGGGTTTATAAAATACTCACTACCAATTGCTCGTACATTTTAGAATACAGAGTATATGCATTCTTAAAACAGATAGCTTTGAAACATTTAAAGTATTCAAGCTAAACTCGTACTTCGTCAAATAGCTTGAAAACATTTTACGTATTCAAGTTAAACTTGTACACATGAATTTCAAAGCATATAACATAATATGTATTTCTTAAATAGAGTGTATAGAACTCGAAACATATGCATTTTAAAAGCATATAAACATGTATAATGAAAATGAGGGTAAAACCTGCTTCCATTTTCAAACTCATTTGTCATCTTATCTCTTTCATTAGTGGAATCCGTTTCGAATCAGACTCCCATTTTACATATACGTGGAGATATCTCATTACCTGTGGGATCAGATCCTGCTACCAGGTATTACACATGACAGGTCTATTGAGTTCCGTACAACCCAAAATCCTGACTATGTGTTGATGCACACGATAGGCCCATTGAGTTCCGTACAACCCAAGACCTACCTATGTGCTTATTATTATCTTGTAAAGCATTTATCACATGGCTATTTCAATAGATACTTTTCATGAGTATTTAAAACATGAAATATACAATTTCTGCGATAGGGCTTCAATACTTGAAACAATCAAATTCAGGATATTTAAAGAGATTTGCATTTAAACCGGACATGCTAAATATTTCCAAGAAAAGAATTGAATATAAAAACATTTAATCAGCATGTCATATCAGAGCAATTTAAAACAGGAATCGTAACTGAATTTGAAATTCAAGTGCTTCTCATAACTTAAAACATTATTCAAATCCATGGAGTTAAATCTCCACTTCAAATACAGGGTTACTCACCTTGGTCCCTTTAGGGTTAGTGCTAATAATGCGCTTTCCCACTTTCCTTGTAGTTCCTAAGAACAATTCATAAACATGTCATCAACTTCACATTCATTGTAATATCATCTCAATATTCCTTAACTTATGCTTAAATCGTATTAGATCCTAAAACGATTTCATAATTTCATATGAACTTAACTTAACTCGTACTCTTAACCTATGACACAATTTAATGTGTTAGAAATTAAATTCATTTTAATTTACACTCTTCTGGTAGCTCCATTAACTTTAATTTAAATTTATTTACTTCACATATTTACGTGTCGTGTCTTTTAGTAATTCATTTCCTTGAATACGCCTTAGATTAGTACTTTGGCATTACTTTAATTTATAGTCATCTGTACAGATGATATTCAATAAATTTTATGTCTCTTTATTTTTGACATCTCTTTTGGTCAAATAGACTCTACCATTGAGTCCGGAGCGTCGAAGAAAGTCGGTTTAGGCTTTCCTAGAATTTAATTCGGACTTTTGTATGAAAATGGCAAAAAGGTCATTTACCGTTTTACGTGTCATATTTTTCATACTTTGTTTCATAATTTGGACTTCATTATTGAGTTCGGAAGGTCAAAGAAAGTCAATTTAGACCTTCTCTGGTTTCATTTTGGCTTTAGGGGTACTAAGGGCAATTTGGTCATTTTAGCATTTTTAAGGGTCTAATTTTTTGGGACCTCATCTCATGTCGTGGACCTCACCATTGGACTCAGAAGGTCCGAGATAGTAAGAATACACTAATAACTTGTTAATTTTGGATTAGGGGTATTTTGGTCATTTACCCCTTTAAGTGTCTTTATTTTTTGGGGCCCCGTCTCGTAAAATAGACCCTACCATTAGTCTTAAAATATCCAAAATAGTTAAAATTCACTATTCATATGTTCAATTTGGATTTCATTTGCTCTATTTATGATCTAGGGGCAAAATAGTAATTTTTGCTTTATTTATTAAATAATTATTTAATTATTAATTATTTTTCCATGGGCTTAATTGCATAAAATCTTCATCATTTGGGCCACATTGGGATTTTCCAAAACAGTTGGGGTCAATCCGTAAATAGTGAAAGTATTGGTTTATTTAGTTTTTAATTAAATTATAAAACCAATGGGTTCGGTCCAAATCCAAGTGAACTGGTCTGATTCACTTGCAACCCAACCGGTTTAGCCGGTTTTACACGTAATGCTGACGTCAGGATGACGTCAGCTCTAATGTTTTAATTTTAAAAATTAAAACGTTGCCGTTTAAATAAAAAAATTATAACCCGTTGGATCCGGATTTGACCCAGACTCGTAACCGACCCGTTTTTAGACCCGACCCGAACAGTGTCATCTTCCCCACGATGGTTGACACTATTCAACCGAAACCCTATTTTTTTACAGTTCAATTTCGTGATGTTGTGAGGGTCCTTTTAGTCTGTTTTCTTTTCCAAACAATTCCTAATACTCTATGGCATGCTTTTACATTGATTTAGCGCTTCGAATATAGCTCAGAGGCTCGGTTTAAGCCATGATAATCCGAACTGTAAACCCACGGTTCATGCTCATTTCTTGATTATTTTTCATAGGGTTTAGCTTGTTTTGATCCTCTCTTCATGGGGATTTAGTTTCCATTCCTAAAAGTGGATTAAATCATAAGTTTAAAGGTTTGGGTTGTAAACCTGTAACCTGCAAATTAATGTTTGGAGGCTATTTTTGAGTTTCGTGATCGCGTAATAGGGTTTTTAGAGTGTGCGTGGGGTATAGTTTTTGCCTCAGTAAACCAAAAAGGGTTTGGTTTCCATCGGATCAGATCTGCTTTGAAGATGGTCTCCCATGGCCGTAGCTTCTGGGTTGGTGTTTTCTTACTGTTTTAAAGCTCGAATTTTATGTTTAAACAGGTCTAAATATAACCTAAACATTATATCTACATGAACAACTTAAAAACAGTCCATAACTATGCTTAAATTCTAGAGAGAGAAATTAATAAACTTTCAAAATTTCTCACCTTTTGTTGCTAAGGTTTTGATTCTTCTTGATCTCTGATTCTTCCTCTATCCTCCTCAGTTCCTTTTTGATTTCTTTTGTAAGAAACAAGCATGCTTTGCATGCTTTGGTTTTTAAAGAGAAGGTAACCAACCTCTTTCTCTCTCTAAATTCTCTCATTCAAATTCTGATTTGCCCTTCATAACCACTTCTGATTCACCTTTCATTTCACTCCCATACTCCCTTTCAAATCAGGCCTTACCTCCCCTCACTTACCACCATACCTCCTTGTCTCCATGTATATATAAAATATGTATATATATATATATATATAATATATACCACACACACACACACACACACCCACACTCACGGTTCCATACACACACACACACATATACATATATATTTAATTAATTTTTTTTTATGTTTAATTAATTAATAAATTAGTTATTCAATTAATTATATTTTATAATTTAATCATCACATTTTATATTAATTATAACTAATACTTAATTTCTCATATTAATAAATTAATTACATTAAATTACTTTATCATATTCTTAAGGGCATAATATTTACACTCATTTTTTCATAACCTCGTAAAACGCACCTCATTACCCGACATTCTCGGGTCGGGGATATTACAATTTATGTTAAACCTAAACCCGTTAATATCGTGTCGTATTCGAGTCGTGTTAAAAATTGACGCCTTAAAAACATTATCCGAATTAAAGAGGAGATTGCCATTCTATCTCTTCTCTCTCTATCTTCATTTACTGACTTTGTTCCCATTTGGTGGACTGCCAAACGCTTGGTGAGGTGCAGGTATTGCAGGTGTCTTCACCCAACCCCTCTATACGCAGGACAGAGTTAGAAATATATTTTAGGGGGCAAATTTGTTATTAATATTTGATTATAAGTTTAAAAGTTAAAGTAGTATAAAATTTTAATATTGATTGATAATATTTTTACTAAGTAATTAAATTTATTGGAAAGTCTTTTTCAACATTAAACATTGAATGGCCATAAAATCTCATTTAGCACAAAAAAAAAAAGATTAATTGTTATATGTTATAATAGATATTCCTAAAAATATATGGACAAGAAGTTCAAAAAAAAAAACCTATCAGTACCCAACAATTCCATATATATACTATTGGATAAAATGATGGAAGAACAAGTGGTGGATTCTTATTGTTCAATGAATTTAGAAAAAAATAATATAAATGCAATCTAATTGAAATAAATTTTTAAATAAAATCATACTAAAAAGAAAACGAAGCACAATTATATTTTAATTTTGCATACAAACATGTTGTAATTTTGAATGGAATTGATATCACAGCTTAAGATTAGAATTCAATGTTAGAGTGGGGCCAATGGTTTTTGTTAGACTTAATGTAAGTGTTCAAGAAAGCATTAAAATTTTTATATTTGAGGAAGAACGTGAACAATAGATGTGAATCGTGATGTAGATCACTTTTTTTTTTTTTTGGTTTTTATTAGAATAAGTCGAATGATGTTTTAGCCTTTTAGGATCAACCAGTTACAAGTGAGATATTTTTTAATTGCATACAATAGCTTTTTTTTTTTGTTGTGAAAATGTTTGAATTCAAAAGGAGACAAAAATAAAAATTAAAAGGACATATTTAAATTTTATTTTTAAAAATATAAAAAAAATTTAAATAAGAAAAGTTGAGGACCGCAATTGACTCCGAGGCCTTTCATTGGCTCCGTCCGTGTCTATACTCTTGGTACACACTCTCTCTAGTCTGGAGAAGCAAATGACCTACTTTGGCAGTTACTCTGTCTCAAACCTATGTGACAATTAACATATATATATATATATATTAAAATCTTGGGAAATTTGTACCTAGTTGTGGAGATTTTTCTGTATTGAGGTCTGCAGATATCTCCATCCTCAGACAAATAAATAGTAGTCAAATTGTAGACGAAAGCTAGCTAACACAGAGACCATTCATATCCATGATTAAATATAAATATATGACTAGTATATATATGGACAGTAACGTTTTAAGACTGGATTATACTATTCTAATAGGTTGGATGGACCATGTATATATGTATGACATTTTTTCCTAGGCACATCCCATTAAATAAATAAATTCATTTTTTTGATGATTGCAAAGTTTTTTTTTTCTATAACCCAACAACGGAAGACCTCACTAACTGGGTCTTTTGGGCATATGACCGGATTGTAAACTTAAAATTTTGACAAGTATGAAGTATTTTAACATAGCCTTTGACTATGCTGGAAGATAGCTTAAAAAATATCCATAGAGTAATGAAAGATGGTTAGAAAGCTTATGCATCATCTAGCCAAAAAAGTTGAATTCATTCATTTGGGAATTTCAAAACAATTGAAGAACATATGCCCAAGCATGAACTAGTTCTAACTAGTAAGTATAGCACAAATTACTTTTTTTCATAATTTTTCTCATGGTACTTTCTATGCATGCCACGTCATTTATTGTTAAATTATCGAATAGTAGATGCATGATGTGGCATATATCTGTTGGTCTAGCCGTCTATGGGTGGATCAATTTAGCAACAAACTCGTCGATGTTTCTATCAGAACTTCCACCTTCATCAACAGCCTCGTTTGCCAATTCCTTCCATTTGGTGGCATTTCTTCTCATCTCTTTCCCTCTCTCTCCCTCCATAACTTCCCTTATGCAATGCTCCACCTCTTCTCTTCTAACGATCCCCTGCTCATCACCCTTCACTTTGACTCCCATTCCCCAAACATCCATCACATACTTTGCGTTGGTGCTTTGGTCTGTCCATTGTGGCATTGCCACCATTGGAACTCCCAAGCTCAATGCCTCCAAAGTTGAATTCCACCCACAATGTGTGAGAAAACATCCTATTGCCTTGTGTGCCAAAACTTCCAATTGGGGACACCATGACACCACCAAGCCCTTCTCAGATGTCCCCTCCACAAATTCTTTTGGAAGCTTGGCCTCTTCTGATGCTCTCACCACCCACAAAAAGTACTTGTTGCTCCCTTTCAAACCCCAAGCTAGTTCTTCCATTTGCTCAATTTCCAGCGTTGCCAAACTCCCAAAAGACACATACACAGCTGACTCATTTGGCAGGCTGTTTAGCCATTTCATGCAAGCAATAGTGTTTGGCTTAAACACACTGAGACCATAGTCTTTGTCATCTTGGAGTCTCTTATCTAAGAACATAGATGGTATAGTTGGTCCAATTGTCCTCAGCGGCCAGAGCTTTGCCATCCAATCCACCACCTATTCAGTATTTTAGACAGCAATTAGTTGCCAGAATTTACAAAACAATCAAATGTCAGATATGTAAATACATTATTACGCAAGCCAGCTAGAATATTATCTTTCCATGTAAATACAATATAGCAATTCATTGATTCTAGGCTAGAATATTAGGCTAGCATATTATATTTCCATTTAATGTAAATATCACATACAGTATACCAACCCCTTGATTCTAGGCTAGATATGTGGTCTTTGTGAAGTGTGTGTATATATAAATGATTTTGAAGATCAACATAATATATAATTTCTCAAACTCTTAAATGGTACCAAAACAAGCAAAACTTTTTGTGTTCAAACCTCACCGTCACATGTTGGCTCAATCTGACAATACATGACGAGTTGATAGTTTAACATGATCAAGGGATTGCTATATTATATTTACAAGGAAAGATAATATTCTACAGTATAATTAAGGGGTTGCCTAATATACACATATATATAACACAATCGAATTTACCAACCTGTTCCTCCAACTCATAGAAGGTGTTGCAGAGGACCCAATCTACTTTATCAACATTTGAGAATTGCTTCACAACCATATCATAGAGAGGTGGGTATGATCCAAGATCATAAATAAAAGATGGCAAGTCTGAAGGTTCAAGTGGGGGCAATCCAGGAACAGAAACCTTGGGACCTGCAAGAGGAAGTTCCAATAACCCCTTGTGCACATGGTAATATATACTGTCCACAGCACAAGACTGAGTGAAGAACACAGCCCCAACCAATCCAAACTTCTTGGTTACATCAAGGACCCAAGGCAAGAAGGCATCATAAACAATACAATCAATAGGGCAACCGAGGCCTGAGAGCTTCTCAACCAGCTTGGCCAGAGTCTCTGAGCCAACCTCCTGAAACCTTGTCAAGTAGGCTTGAATACTCTCTGCTTGTGTTTTCCCGCCTTCATCGTAGCCATCGGAGATTGTCTCGAGCTTGATGGAACCAGGCACTTCATGCATGGTCTTGAAGATGAACTTAGTGGTTGCTAAAGTGACTCTGATTCCTCTGTGTTCTAAGCGCTTCGAGAATTGTAGCATAGGGTTAATGTGGCCTTGGGTTGGATATGGTAAGACCAAGCAATGAGCTCTGTGGCCTCTCATTTCCTTCTCCATTTTTCTTTTTGGTTAGCAACGCAACTCAGAGGGAGCTCTCATTTTGTTCTTTTATTGGGCAGCTAATATAGAAGTGTCTTATTTGTAAACGACATTTGGTTGTTGGTCCTCCTACGATTATAAATTTGCAACGATGCCTGGCAGTATAAAACAACACATAATACGTGGATTTTACTCTGGAGGGAGCCTCAGGATCGGCTGGAGTATAAATTCAGTAAAGCAATCATTTTAGTCCCACTTAAAAGGAAAGCACAAATTTTAATCTGATTATACTGTAAGTACATAAAATTTGATTTTTTTTTTTAAAGAGTTAACTTTTATTTATCTTAAATTTTTAATTTGATTATATTATAGACACTTATGTATTCTTTTTCTTCTCTTTTTCTTTCCCTTTTATTTTAAGTTATATTTTCTTTTCTTTTCCTCCAAAACTGCCAAACATATTATTAGACTACATAATTTTTCCTCCATTTTGGCCAACTAATCATTACTAAGACTTCATCAAACATCACATTAAGTAAACATAGAGCAAGTAAAGCTCCACATTCACCACTTATATCACTCTGTGTTCGAAGTCTGAGTGATAAATTAAAATAATATTGGAATTAAGAAAAATATATATTAGTTCTTTCAGGGAAAAATGAATTAACTAATTAAAGAAAATCCTGCTTTCATTGAGAGCATTTTTGTTGATTAGACAATGGCACATAAGTTTTTCATAGGGGAATGTTGGCAATTAATATGTACTCACTCTCATAGGAACCCCCTTCTTTGGTGCAATTAGCATGTACTTTCTTAGTGTTTTAGTTGTAATCCTAATTAAAAACAATATTTGAATTTTTCAAAGTTAGGTAGCATGCGTGGGATAAGCTATACATCAATGCATCATTTTCTTTCTTATTCTGTGTCCAAACAAAATCTTCTAGTAGGCAACTAAGTCCACTGGGAAGAAAACTCAGTCTAATTTACCAAAACTTGCTACCAAATCCTAGCTAACTTATGCATTTGAGTTTTCTAAACCTACTGCTAATTAATTAGTATTGTCAACACCTAATCCTTGATACAGTCCTTATTGGAAGTATAAAATCTGAGCAGGACTATTAATTTTGGGCAAAGGCCATTGATCAAACAAATTTATCTATTGAGGGCTACTTTTATTCTTATAAGCTTTGTTATTGATCAATTACTTATAGTTTATAATATTTATGTATTTTCTTTTCTTTTTTTATACAAGCAATTATGTAGTTTCTTTTCTTTCTTTTTTTTTTGATACAAGTAATGTAGGAAAGGGAAAAATATTAATAGTATGTGTTTGCAGTGGTATGTTTGGAGAAGAGATTTTATCTTTCCATCTCTGAAATAATAACTTATCTGATATTCATATAATTTTACATTTGAGGTAAATCACACTAACATTTTTTAAAGTTTATGAAATTACATTAACTTCTCCAAATTTTATTGACAAGCTACAAATTCTCTTTTCAGTCAATTTTTTTTTTAAAATAACAAAATTGTCCCTTTCATTATTATTTTTTTCCTTTTTTTTTTTTTTTTTTTTTTATTTTAACCAATTTTTTTTAAAGAATTTTGTATTTTATAAAAAAATAAATTTAAGAAAAATAACTTATTTTCATTTTCTAGAAAAATAGATTTAATGTTTTAATCAATATTTATTTGAAAATAAGATTTTTACAAAAAGTAATCAAAATTAAAAAAAAAATATTTATAAAAAACACATGAAAATTGTAGTTTTATCTTTTTGAATAAAATAAATTCACTAGAGAGATGTATTTGTAGTTTTTCAAGTAAAGTAGAAAATGTTAGTTTAATTTTAAAAATTCATAAACGATCAGTGTAATTGTTAAAAATTTTAAAAAATATAAGTATAATTTTATTTATTAATTTTTTTTGATTTATCCTTTCATTTAAGAAAAATATAAATAAGAGAGTGGGATTTGCGTTCTCTTGACTTGATTAATTTGTATTAATTAATCACGAGACAAACTAATTATAATTAATCACGTCATGATAAATAATGGATAACAATTGATGGATACTTGATTGAAGAATAAATAAGTGTCTATAATATAATCAAATTAAAAATTTAAGATAAATAAAAGTTAACTCTTTAAAAAAAAATTCAAATTTTATGTACTTACAGTATAATCAGATTAAAAGTATAAGGTTAATAAAAATTTAACTTCACAAAAAAGTCTAAAATTTTATGTTTTTATAATATATTCAGATTAGAAGTATAAGATTAATAAAAATCAAATTCTACAAAAAAAGGTCCAAGAAAACTTAATTCTATTAATAGAGTTTTATTTGTATTGTATTCTATTTTTTTATTACTATTTATTTAAATATAAAAAAAATTGTGTAAAAATTTTATTACTAGAAGTTGGGTTTAAAGTTCGAATAAACCGATCAAACTCAAAAATCGGATTTTTGATAATTTTTTTAAAAAATTATATATAAATAATATATATTTCATGATGTTATTTACTTTTAAGAAAACAAAAACAACTTACTTCTATCTACAAGACGTTAAAAAAAAAGGCCAAGATTTTATTCATCTAAAAATTTCTCGGTTAATACTCTATTTTTAAACTTTTTCCCTTTCCTTTTGTGTTATCCCATCTATTATAAATTATAATAATAATAAACATGTTTGAGATAAGTGATGAGTCGATTCTATGAGGTCTCTCTCTCTCTCTCTCTCTCATTATTCATTAAAAATTTAAACCAATGCTAAGGATATAATCATTTTTATCCCATTTTCATCTCACCTTTTTATATGAATAAAATTTATTTATTAAATAAATAATATTTTCTTACTCGCGCGAAAAGATGAAATTTCTAGCATTTCTCAAAACTTTATTTATGAGCCAAAGTGCAATGTATTTAGTCCATAAAAAAGATGTAAATAATAAATAATAGTAAAAGTTTTACATAATCAAACAATATAAAACATGAAATAGAATTCTAATAACCGAAGTTACAAATATGAACCTAGGCAACAAAAAAGATTACGTTTTTATGTAAGCATACAGAAATAAAAAATTAGAATAATTCAAAATTGGAATTTAATAATATAATTGAACTTTTATTTTTTTATTGGGCCTTCTTTGTGAGATTAGATTTTAATGAAATTTAAATTTTTAAATAGTCATGTCTAAGGCCATACCTTTTTATTTCATTCTAAGGCCAGAATTTATTCATTTCCCAATGGGTACCAAAGGGTGCACTCTTGCGAGTGGTCACTCTCAGCCAAAATCTATCATTTAAAAAGCACATTTCTAATAAAACAAAAATCATTTAAACAAATTCTAAAATAAATATCTTATTTTTAAAACTCTAAAATATAATTAATTTTGAAATTTTTTCGGCAAGCTAATTTTTTTGATTGGCAAAGAAAATAAATATTATTGATGTCGAAAAGAGAATACAAGAGATGCAACTCAAATATATTGACAAAAAATGTTAATTGAACTCATTTCAATCAAATTGAAACTAAACTAGAAGCCAATCAATTACTCAAATCTATATAAGCATACAAAAAGTCAGTATAATTATCAAAAATTTAATGAAAGAATAATGTAATTCATTAAAAAAAAGAAAAGACTTGTACTTAAATAAGATCATTTTCAGATCAGCCCATTAGGAGCACTCACAAAGTGACAAAATTATAAAATCATAGACATGCAAACCAGTAATTATTATGCAGCAAATACAGAGATTAATTAAATGAAATTGCATTTGTTTATGAGAAAAAACTCACAAGCAGCTCTAGAAATAGCTAGGATTGAACCAGTTTAGCAACAAACTCCTCAATGTTTCTATCTGAACTTCCACCTTCATCTGCTGCCTTTCTTGTCAGTTCCTTCCACTTGCTTGCATTTCTTTTAATCTCTTTCCCTCTATCCCCCTCCATCACTTCCCTTATGCAATGCTCCACCTCTTCAGATCTCACTATCCCCTTCTTGTCTGGCTGAGCTCTGAGTCCCATTCCCCAGACATCCATGACATACTTTGCATTGGTGCTTTGGTCTGTCCACTGTGGCACTGCCACCATTGGAACTCCCAAGCTCAATGCCTCCAATGTAGAATTCCACCCACAGTGTGTGACGAAACATCCCACTGCTGTGTGTGATAGAACATCCAACTGGGGACACCATGTCACCACCAATCCCTTCTCAGATGTGTCCTCCACAAAATTTTTGGGCAGCTTAGCCTCTTCCGAAGCCCTAACCACCCACAAAAAGTAGTTATTGCTCCCTCTCAAACCCGATGCTGCTTCCTCCATTTGCTCAACTCCTACTTCTGCCAAACTCCCAAATGATACATATACAACAGACCCATCTGACTTATCATTGAGCCACTTCATGCAAACATCAGTTTCTGGCTTGAACATGCTGAGACCATAAGCTTTGTCATCTTGGAGTCTCTTATCTAAGTACATTGATGGTATAGTTGGTCCAATTGTCCTTAATGTGCAAAACTTCGCCATCCAATCCACCTCCTGTTCATTATTACAGGCAATTAATTCGATAAATTTTACAAAACACATATTAAAAAAAAGGATTAGTATGAGACTTCAGCTATTGCAGATTCTCGAGTGCATGACACAGAATGAAAACATTAAAAGGAATTAAACACAAAAATTAATCACCTAATAAGAGAATAATTCTCTAAAATTTGAAATTGAGATATTATTGATAAATCTATATATTAAGAATCTATTACATTATATATATATATATATATAGAGAGAGAGAGAGAGAGAGAGAGAGAGAGAGAGAGAGATAAAAGACTGTTAGTTCGAATAGAAAATTATTAATTCCTATATTTCTTATATTAGTTCTAATAGCAATAGAAAATTAAGAA
Source organism: Nyssa sinensis (assembly GCA_008638375.1). Taxonomy (NCBI): domain Eukaryota; kingdom Viridiplantae; phylum Streptophyta; class Magnoliopsida; order Cornales; family Nyssaceae; genus Nyssa; species Nyssa sinensis. Next base: position 7,068,401 of record CM018034.1, read on the forward strand.
ATTTAGAAAAGAAAATAAAATTGAGGCTTTTTGTAATTGAACCCAAATTAGGAAACTAAATATAAGAAAAGAAGAAGAGATAGTCACAAACAATCTCGTTTTGACTTTCCTAGATGAAGTAATTGAGAGTCTAAAACTTTTCATAAATTGGAAAAAATGTAATTGAAGGCCTAAACCAAGGGTTTTGGCTGAAAAACGGCTTTAGTCATGATCATAAGGACATGAGTTTGGTCCCCTCGTTATTTTGGATAAAAAATAAGAATATTAAGTTCTCAAAAAACAGATCTAATGAAATTGTGTCTACTAGTATTTTGATTGAAAACA